>OX382270.1:26614026-27814026 GCA_947507595.1 Pyralis farinalis
TAAAATAAAACAAATAGTTAAGGGGGGCTCCCATACAACAAACGTGATTTTTTGCTGTTTTTATAGATAATGGTATGGAACCCTTCGTGCGCGAGTCCCACTCGCACTTGGCCGATTTTTTTTTAAATCTACTAGCAATAAGTGTTCCAATCACAGTTTGAGTGTCAATTGCGATCTGCTCTTAGCTGTACCGTATACTAATGTGACAAAACGTTTGATTTGTAATGTGAGATTGTTACCCACGTTTTGCAAATGAAACATTGAGCAATAATGCTCGCATGCTATTACTGGCATCGTGTGGAAAGTCTTACAAACTTTGCGCGCGCCGTGTATCGTCTGAGTTATGGCCAAATTGTGCCGTTGGGCAGGTAAATTTGATTGATGAAAACGACCTACATTCCGTTGCCGATGTTAATAATTCAAGGAAAAGGTAAAAACCGACTCATGGGTGCACGGGGCCGTTGAGGGTTCCGTGCAACACGTGAAATTATAAGTATCTGCTACAGACATTTTCGGATTTTTACTAGACAAAAGTTTATAACATATAAATATATGCCTTTTTTAGTTTGATCGTTCTAGCTCTATATACAATAAAACAGATAACTGAAGGGATCAATTACCTTTATATACCTTCTGCCTAAATATTCATTTGTAGTTAATTATTTATTAATTAAGCTTAACGAAAGAAAATCTTTATTTGACATGCACTTGCAAGTAAACTTTGAACTGTGGTTTATTCATTTGGAACATTAACCTGTGTAGTATGAGTAATTGAATTTATTATACAAAATAATTGAACCCCAACCCAGGGCCATAGCGGCACCTCAAAGAGCACCACAACTGGGATAAGGTTGTCTCTCTGTCCTCAAAATCTTTGATAAATAATAATGTATGCAGAGTCGAATGGCCTTTACATTGTATGTTTTGAGTAAGGAACAGTTATTAAGAACCCGTGTATGGATGCTAAGACAATGACGGAGAAATAGGAGCCACGGTATCTGCATTCGAAATTTAAATAAAGTATTGCACATTTATTTTTTATTAAATTCAATTAAATTTTTATTACTTTCCTTTTGTAACTCCTTGAAACTGTATTACACGCGTGATATTAATTAATAATAAATCTTATATATAAAAATCTCGTGTCACGGAGTTTGTGGCCGCACTCCGAAACGGCTCCACCGATCTTTATTTATTTTTTTATATATATTTGGTAGGTATGAGAATAGGTCGTTAAGTATATTTCATAAAAAAATAATTAGAAAATTAAACTAAAAAAATAACTAGAAAATAAAGAGGAAGACCTGCGAGCACGGATGCTGCAAAGCATTTGAAACGTCGGGTTCAACAAAATAAATGAAACACGCGATACTTCCGTTAAAAATTGTTTAATTCAATGTGTAACGATCGCGAAAACCTAAGACAATTAATTAGCAAATAATTAATAAGAAATAATTTATATGGCAGAACAACGTTTGCCGGGTCAGCTAGTATTTATATAAATAAACCATCTAAATTTGTTATTTATGTAACTGTTATATGCTATGCGGCGTATGTCTGAATCAAGAAAGTATTGTAAGTCTCTCTCTAGGCTAGGCATTTACCTATAGAGAGATTTATAAGTGCTCTCCACTGGTATGACGTAGTATACCATAAATACCTGAAAAGATAATAAGTATTAGTATCGTATTTTAAAAATGTATTTCGATACAACATACAACGACGGAAGCCATACAAGCATACGATCCACCTGATGTAAAGTGGTTATCGTAGCATATGAACGCTGGTGATACATTAAGTATCACTCGAGTGATGTCACCTCTGCTGCTAACACAGCAACTCCATGGGAGCTTGCTTACTTATGACCTCACTCACACGCGGTAACACAACAACCCTCCAGGGAGTTGTTATTTGGCTGCAGTTTTCTGTGAGGTGGAGGTACTTCCCCAATCTGGCTACTTTGATGCGCCGTACCTCTCTTAAAGACACGGATACTGTGACTGTGTGAGTATCCGATGAATATATCACTATGGATATGAGATTGAAACGTTTGAATAGCTTGAAAAATGATAAGTCAGCTGAATTGACATGGCCTCAAAAATGATCAAACTAGATGGGATTTACATCTGGGACTTCTCCTGACTCGTGAGCAATTTATGCTGGGAAATTAAAAAAGGATTAGTAACGCACAGTCATCGTACCCTTGTCAAAAAGTAAGGGTCATGGACTGCATCAACTATACGGCTTCGGGACAGGCCCACCACTCATTCCGACCACTGTGTCTCCTGTGTAGCCAGAATTAACAGCGGCGACCACCAAAAAGGCAATGAACAGTGAAGTTCATTGCTGTTGCAGAAGAAATTTGTAAGAGTAGGAAGTTTTGAAATTGACTTGCCCTCTTGGCAAAGTGAGAGACAGCAATATGACAAATAAGGCATTAAAAACATCAAAGAGATGGCTAGTCAAGTGAAGCTCAACTGCCGTGCACCACGGTTTATCAAATATTTAACGCTATTGGGACCAGGCTATATGCATGTATGTCTTTCGACGTTGTATAAAAAAAAATTTGCATAGTGGACTGTAAAACGTGTGTTGGTCTTTCACAGCTTTGACTTTGACGGCAATGTCGACATATTTAGTTATTTATTGCGGATTATAACTCTTAGACTCCGAACTGTAAAGTGTGCCTCCATCATTGGCGATTTTCAATTTGTGGACCAGTCTAAGTACACTCAAATCTCTACAGAGAAGGTAAAAGCTTCAAGGATTGCATTATTGACGCGGAAAAATATATTAAAGTGCGAGTATTTTAAACCAGATGTATCTGTTGAAGTTGCATCGACGAACCTGTAGCTTGTTACGAGTAGATGTAGACAGATAAACGTAGTTAAAGTAAGTCACAGACAAAAACCTAATTAGAACGACATACTATGATTATGCATCATACCCGCGCATTATGTTTACATTATGTATAGTGTGAAAATGCACTGTTATAATGAGTGTACGTGAGTATTAGGGGAAATCGGTGTGGTATTCGAACTAATCAAGCGAAATGAGGCGCGTGCATCGGCACCCGGCATCGACACGCATGTGCCCGCCACTTTCTTCGTGATGTACTGTGGTGAACGAGATTTTTCTTGATTATTGTCTGCAATTATGGACTAAGCAGTGATTCAGACTGGGATCGTTATAGAGAGGGGGAAACAATTTATCGATGCTCTGGAAAATTGTTGTTGAGTATTTATCGCAAAGATAATAGAGCTTTTATTGTAGATACTTTATTGTATTTGTGAAAAATGTTCAATAAATGGTTAATAATATTTTATCATTACATTTGTTCGTAAACAACCTTATAGCACACAAAGCGTATGGCATTCATAACACCCGCTGGTGTAATAGCTCGCATCTTACCCATACGCCAAATAGTAAATGATTTGAATCAAACGAAATGCATATTATTTTTTTGTATATTATTTTTACTAAATTTATTGTGTGATTGAAACATTTTCTATTTAAATAAAAAAATAATGACCGTATATCGGCCGATAATTTTAATTTTCGTCAGCCATTAGTAAAATTGAGTTTTGATTAATTTATTTACAACTTTAACGTAAACGATACTTTAAACGTTATTATTTCCTCTATAAGAACGATGAGTAAGTTCGAAATACTACTAACATTTTACCGTGCAACACATATTTCGATGTTACTACTAAAAGGTTTCAATTTTGAAGATGCTTTCAACTTAAATATCTTTGCTCTTCATTAAGACGGTTAAGAAGCTGTTGCTTTGATTGAAAGGCTCAATTAACAACACAAGCTCATTATCATACGTGGCCCAAAACCACACGCAGTTAGAACGTAGAAGTTGACTGCTCGTTGTAGCACAATGTTTGTATAAGCAACTTTCGTACATACCCAGTCCACGGATGGTAGTCATTATGGGCAGTTATAAAACAGAATAACAGTCTCACCTGATTAGTGATAACTATATCATTTGTATTATTTGATAAGCATATTTTCTGTTCGCTACCAAATAAGAGTGAACAACATTCCTAACAACATTTAAGCTACATTTGGCCCATAAATGTTCAGGTACATAAAACTTGAAAATGTACAAATAAAAATAATTTATTATTAATGACAGTAATAAAAATATATATTTACTTTTACTAGCCAATGCTCACTGCTTCCATTCGCTTAAATTCTAAGTGTTTCGAGTTTTATGCAGTCTAAAGTAAAGTATAAAAGCGAAAAAACATAATATGACTTAAAACTTAGTTCTTACATAAGCTAATTCTTGAGTCTAAAGGTGATAAAACATATTTAAATTGAAAAAAAAATAAAACTTATATGAAAAAAAATATATGTTCCAAAAGGGGTTATTCCATTGGTGACCTTTTCAATTTATAATCAACTACGGAAACCAGACAAGAAATAAATATTACAAATGGCAAGATGACAGGCACAACTGTCAATGTGATCGTTGTACTCGTAAGATCGCAATGACTTAAATACATTATAATTTTAACAAGGAATGTGGAATCCACCGGCTTATTAGGCACCGTTAAATGTTAGCATGTTAGGGTACTAACTTATTTGTCTAGTGATACCTCATCTGATGCAACCAATATTTACCCTAACGGCCTTAACCTTAGTATGTTGCCGAGGAAATATTGCCTCGTACTCTCTTATTATAGTGGCGATGATTATAACCGTATTGGTGTAACTATTATTTAATTTGTAGCATGTATCTATGGCTAATAGAGCTGTATTATGAAATTGTTGTGAATGTTAAAGAAGCGAACGACGTATGTAAATACCGCGTCTTATGGCGCTCGGTTTTCTCTCCCTGCCCTTGCGGGCACCTGAAGCGAAGATAGGTAGATAGATGAAATTACTCATTGAGAATTTTACTTAAATTAGGCTAGAGAATAACAACATTAAGACGATTGTTTCATTATTGAAATGCCTTAAATCTCGTCATCACATTCTGGATACCATGACGGATCAGTACAATGATCATTCAGAAGTGTCTCATTTTTTAAAGTTATTAAATTAGTAAAGTGGGTTACAAACAAAAATAAGGCAAGCCTGATGTGTATTGTAGTGTTAAGAACAAATCGAAATAGTAAACTTTATAAATTATTTTCAACGTCAAAGAAAGTTCTATATACACTTTTGTAAATAGGCGTGCGTGCTTCAACTAACGAATGGGATTCGGCAAAAAGAGAGATGGGTCCGGGAGTTCTCCACCTCGTCGAATACCGAGCTAAATAACAAGTACCTGGAGGAGGCGAGTACACGAGATTACCAATAAGGGCTTGGTGCAGCAGCGAGGTGACGACGCGGGAAACTCTTTATACTGCAAACGTAAGCTGCTTTACATTATGCAGATCGTACGCTTGTTTGCCTCTTGACATCATATTAATAAACTGCTCTTATTCTTATTGCTAAAATCATTAATTTAATAAGCGAATGTGAGAATGTAAGCAGCCCCCTGTTGCGAAAAATATGTTTTGTTGCGCTAATTACTCATATGTATATATACATTTAACGTTCAAAATATTTAAATCTTATCGCGCTTAATATAAAGTCTATAATTGTGTGTTTTTTGTGGCGAAACATAGACGTCTGTCAACTGTAAGTCAATTATGTGGTTAATATGACAGCGGTGAAGTGTAAGTGATACGGAACCCCGCTGTGTAAGCTGTGTACTTATTTGTAATGTGTTTTGAACATAAACCACACGTAAATGAAAGGTGGAACAATCTATCAAACATTGAATATATTAACTTGTCGACTAAACATGCTCATTTGTTGTTGAAAATTATTCCGAAATATTTGTGCTGAAAAATATGACCATGAACTTGACAGCCAATACCGTGCCCTCTGTATCACGTAAGAGTTCCACAAAATACTTTTACAACTGGGCTGCTATAATACATGACGTTCTAAATTTCTAACAACAAAACCTATATGTTTTCAAACTATCGTTTCTAAAACTACAAATCTCAATAACGCAAACAATATGTTTAAGGAATGAACCCATTAAACAGGATCCAAAAGCGTGATGAATGTGTAACTGTACTTCAATGAATGAAATATGGATTTACAAGACTTCGTCTTCTACTACAGCGAATGTCAATCGAGCATATCTGATGAGAAGTTGTGGAGTAGCAAATACATATAATTCTAGGGATATCACTTGCGAGTGCTCTCTTTTCTCACACAGCACCCTCTTGGAGTTGTTCTGGTGATTTCACTTACTCGCATCATCATAACGAACAAAGAATTGTTTGTGGCTATATTCTGTACTCCAGTAGTACTTCCTTATCAAGCCCTTTTGCTTTTGATTTTACTCTAAAGATTATAGTGAGTTACTTAGACCACCACATAACTAAGCAAGACTAACCTACCATGACCAAATTGATCGTGTTTTATCAGGTCAGGAGCCCTAGGAACCGGCGAGCGTGCCTAAAAAGAGCTATAAATGTTAAAGAAGCGAGTGAAGTGTGTGTGACGGCGTCTTATGGCGCTCGGTTTTAGGTGTTTTAGGCAATAACAATAATTTTCTTTACAATAGGAAACCTAATTGAAGTATAAGGGTAACCGACGTTCACTCGCCGATTTTTGTTGTTTTTTTTTGTGTACAATCGTGTTTTTTTGGAAAGGACATCTATATAGAGAAACTTAAAAAGCAAAACCTTATCTAAAAAAAAAATACAATTGGAAAGAGTTTCCGAGATACGTGAAATACTTTCATATATATACAAGAATTGCTCTTTCAAAGTAATAAGGTAGGAAGTGCAATTTTTAGTGTATCTGTCAATATCCTTTTGTTATATGTTGTGTATGAAAATTGTTAATGCCACGCATATTAAATCGATTAGTAACTTATCACACGGAACATTAACTGTTATGTTTAATTATTGATCATACCGGTTGTAAATTGCTGATACGGTCTACAGTGCGTGAAGAAATTTATTGATTTCAAATTTATATGTCAATTTCAATTGCTATTTGAATGATTTAAAGTCTGCTTTCAATACACGCAATTAATGTCGACATTCGCAATAAAGGCGGGTATTTTTTTATATACAACCTCGGGGATTATACGGCCCATCTGTGTAAGTTACCGTAGCTTATGATCGCTTGAAATACAGAAACTATCACTCGCGCGTTGTCATCTTTGCTTACATTGAATAGCAACTTCTTAGGAGTTTACTCGCAGTAATACAACAACCCTGCAGGAAGTTGTTATATGGCTACGTGATACCTAATGTATTATAAGCATTCATATTTTATGATAACCGATTTCCATCAGGTGGGCCGTATGCTTGTGTGCCTTCCTATGTTGTGTAAAAAAATTTGTACTTATATCCGAAATCACAAATTTAGTGCATGTCCACAGCAGGGTTCAAACCGGGGACCTAGTCGATTCTTTAAACACTAGCCTATCACTGCTTTTCAAATAGCTATAAAACTTCATCCTCTCAAAACAGAAAGCCAATTCTCAAATTGTTACTTTACGGGAGCCTATCATTATAATCAAATATTTTTTTTAAATTAAAGCTCCCTACAAAATGGAATCAGCTTATTTACCAATCGACATGAGAAACCCAAAATGAAGCTTTTACAGTACTCGATTAATTTTATAAATTAAAGTTACTTGGTAACTAACTATTACTATGGGATGTGAGGTGTGTAAGGATCGAGGCACGTGGCGCTCAGTTCTTTGCCTACCCCGCAAGGGATTTAGCGTGAAATTGTAGATAGATAGACTATGGGATCTAACATCTAATTACCAAAATCAAAAACTGGTCCATTGCGAACAAGTCGAGAATGGTCAATGCAATGCCTATGTTAACACCAAGCTTCGTAGGATTTGGTTCCCACGTAGTACAAACATTTGTGTGCATGAACGTGTCTGATTGTCTCTTCTTGTATCTTCTGAGGAGTTGCTGTATTGGTAGCAGCGTGGACCATAACTTTCCGCGTAAGCGTTCATTGGATACGATAGCTAATTTATATCAGGCGACGTTGTAATTACAGTACAATTAAAAATATAAACTCCGAAGCCGTCCAGTCCGACCAGCGCGCCGAGGGTTCAGTAAAAAATTTTTTTTGGGAATTATTTTGGCAAAAAATTTTTTTTTTGGTGCTGTAACTACAAATTTACGGTTTTCAGATCTTTTCCATTACATGTGCTACGTACATTGCTTTTTGGTAAATTTCATGATTCTAAGTCAACGTCAAGTAACCCTAAACTAAATAGGTTTAGATTCCCTTGCGAGTGTCAAATGTGCATATAAACGAGACATGAACCGCCGTATCTGATGTTAGACCTGAGTATTTGATATTAATTTCAGTTTGATAGCTCTATCCGTCCCTGAGAAAAAGGGTCTTAACAGACGAACAGACATACGGACAACAGAGTGAACCTTTATATGTAAAACGGTATCCTTTTATAAGGGCACCATTTTACCTTTTGAGGTAGGGAACCCTAGAAAACAACCGGTTTTTAGAATTTTCTGACAAAACGGTCAAAAATAAATCTTTTCAGTCCGAATCTTTCCGTCTATACTATAATTATAGTATACCCATTCTCCCTTTATATCCCGAGCGAAAATATAAAATACTAATTGTCAATAGAGGGCTATGCTTCCGCTTCCACACAATTTAATAGAGGGCTATATTAATATTATACGAAAAATAGAACAATATTTCACCTTAGTACAGTTTTTTAGAAGTCATTAAACATTGTACACAAACATAGTTACGAATTCCTTTTATGTGAGTTCCTCACTATATTTTTAACATATCATGAAATTGAAAAGGCATTTTCCTGATTAAAAATTTAAAGAGTGAAATTAGTATTATATTTTCTAAATAATTAAGAATTACTTGTTCGATCTAGCTGGTAATGTAATCAGGTTTAAGTGATGTCAAAACTGCTATAAATAATCAGCTCAATTACTCCTGCGGTTCGGAAGAAAATAGAGTATAGATATACCCATACAACACATACACGCTGACACTAATAAAATCCGCCCGCCCAGCACGAAGTATTCACCGGTCTACTACCACAATATCAGGCTTACTGGCAAACATAATCCTGTCTGTGATAATGCACCGGACCCAGTAGAGCGTGACATTACCGTTCTTGAGAACTGGCACCGGTGCATACTTGTAGTACGGTGCTTCAAAGCTTCCAAGGCCATGTTTAGTTGCAAGTTGCTGGTATATAATCCTAGCTACTTGATTATGCCGGTGCAAGTACTCGCCTTTGGCAAGATAGAGCACGACCGGAAACTGACGTGAATCTCCGGGACCGTACATCGCTTGATTTTTAGGGTTCCGTACCCAAAGGGTAAAACGGAACCCTATTACTGAGGCTCCGCTGTCCGTCCGTCCGTCCGTCCGTCCGTCCGTCTGTCACCAGGCTGTATCTCATGAACCGTGATAGTTAGACAGTTGAAATTTTCACAGATGATGTATTTCTGTTGCCGCTATAACAACAAATACTAAAAAATAGAATAAAATAAATATTTAAGGGGGCTCCCATACAACAAACCTGATTTTTTTCCGTTTTTATAGATAATGGTACGGAACCCTTCGTGTGCGAGTCCGACTCGCACTTGGCCGATTTTTTTATTTTTTATCGAGTTTTGAAAATAGACTCCTTGAAATTTTGTTTTCGTGTACTTGAACATACTTTTGAAGGATTTCTCCTAATATTTCTTTTTGTAAGGAGGGTCTCTAGAATTGACTTAAAGACGATCCAAACCTTTTCATCTCCCAATGACGTTAAAAACTTGAAATAAATATAATGTATTAATGTAGGAAGTTTTGATGGCGACATTGGCCGTGATCGTTTTCGCTACGAGAAAGCAAATTGTCGACTGCGCGTAATGCTTGTTACCCACTAAATTATAGTTTGTTATCGTTGTAGTTATACTTAACAACTAACAACTATTAGCTAGTTTGTTATGACGCGTAACTTAACGAGTAATTCTATTGTCTTTTATAAATTTACGGTAGTTTGTTTTCTTACGCTTGTAAAATTTCCACGGATTCTAAAATGAATTTCGTAAGTTATTTTACGAATCACACGCTTTGCAGTCTATTGCAATGCATTAAGATTTAACATGGCTTAATTTCTTTTTTATTTGCACATTTGTGCATTATTGTAGGATAATTGATTATGATGAGGAATTGTAACTCAATACCTCTCTATCATCATCTCCTATTGTATGATTGTAGGGTGGCAGGCAATAAAGCGAATACTTTAATGTTGCAAAAATGTTGGATACCATTTATAGTTATAATCTTGTTTCCTACCCAACGTATAAAGAAGACTCGTAATTGTTATTGGACTACGATCGTTCTTAAGGTGAAGCTACTTCTCTAGTTGGACCGCTTCTCATTACAGGACTATATGCATTGTAAATATATTAATTTTATATTTCGAGTCAATAAACAAAATATTGGAAACAATATTAGATATATTTAACAAAAATATAAAAAAAATATGGAACCAATTACAAAGCTATACACTAAAACGTAGCGTTCTCGATCTGTGTGTAGCTGCCTTACCTAGCGCGTCACCACAAACTAGTTTAGTCAGGTTATTTATTCAGATATTTTCACTTATGTAAATGTTATAAATTCTCCTGTGAACTATGCGATGTCCGGTTAGAAATTGCATCGGACTCTTCTAAATAAACTTTAATTTTGTTATTAGAGGAACTCGTTTTCGGTACTTATGTTGGTACATAGCATGGGTGAATCGGTAGTAAATGGCATGTTTAGAGCTAAAGCCAAATTCACTTATGTAGTGCCTCTTGGTGTATAAGGCACTGCAAAAGAGCAGTAAAGAGTGGCACAAATCTATTTAATAAAAAGCAACCCGATTAGAGAAGCAATTCACCCTCATTATTTGTCAAAGAATAATTCCGTACAAAGTCATTGTATTTTTGTGAGGGAATAATTTATCAGCAAACCCGTGAGGAGTTGAGTTAACTTCAGGTATGATAATTCTACAGCTGCAACTCCGACCCTTCCTCCCCACTGCAGGGTAGACCCGTACGGTCACGAAGTTATTTAGACAATATTCCGCTATCTTGCTCAATTGAGGATTGAAGAAAGCCAGTGTTTTCAAGCCGTCTGGTGGCCACTGACTATGCGTAACGACTGTCATCTATCAACAGTTCACTTTTTATGAGAGCTCGATGGCGTCGTTGCACGTGTAATTCTAAAAGTTAAGCAATTTCCACCGCAGCCTGTCTATGGATGGGTTTATTTATCTCGGGTTTCTCCGTGCTTCGGAGGGCACGTTAAGCCGTCGGTCCCGGCTGTTGTCGATAGATGACAGTTGTTAAGCTGAGTCAGTGGCCCTCGGGCGGCGGAAACACTGGCCTCCGTCAATCCGCATTTGAGCAGCGTGGTGGAGTAAGCTCTAAACCACTTCGATTGAAGGGAGACCCGTATCCCTGCAGTGGGATGAGTAAGGGTTGATGTGGTGGTGGCGGATCTAATAATCGAAAAAGCCTTAGAAACCGGCGAGCATGCATGAGAAGAGCAATTAATGCGAGTGAGGTATGTAAGGTCAGGTCACGTGGCGCTCGGTTCTATCTGCCTACCTCTCAAGGGATTTGTCGTGTCACAGATAGATAGAGACGATATTTTTTTACGATTTCGAAGTTGACCTCATAGTAAAAGTTGTTAGTATTAATTAATTACCCGTTCCGTTTTCACCATCGCTTTTGCCCTACCCTGTTTAGATACACGCGTACAATGACATACCAATATGCCACACCTGCTTCATTGTTCATTTCAAACTTAGTGCTTTTATATAGTTTTGTTAAATGAAATATATTTTCTGTACAACGTCGGGTGGCATACAAGCATACGGCCTTCCTAATAGAAAGCTCGCAATATTTTGTAAAATATTTAATATTGTCGGGCAAATTACACAGCGCCATCTAGCCCCAAAGTAAGCCAAGCTTATGTTATGGGTACTATACAACTGATAAACATACGTAAATACATTTTTTTTTGTAAATACATACTTATTATACATAGAAAATACCCGGACCAAAACAAACAGACATGTTCATGCACACAAATGTTTGTATTGTGTGGGAATCGAACCCACGAGCGTTAGTGTTAAAGTAGCGTAACAGCGCGTTTTCACCACTGCGCCACCGAGCTCGTCAATACGTCAATCAATATATCAATCAGTCAACACGCGCGATGCCACCTCTGCTGTTAACACAGCAACTCCTTACAGCTTACTAGTGACCTCACTCACGCTTTTGTTTGTTACATTTTTGTACATATTTCTACTTGCTGACGGGGGCATGTACAACTAAATTCGCGTTGTCGGATTTATGTACAAATTTATAATTATCGCTTGGTCGGTGGTCAATAAAACAAGAAATTACATTTCAAAAAGTCGTGTGACCTAACCTAAGAAAGGTTTTTATTTCCCCCTGGGTTGTAGAGGTCTGACGGTAGTTGTTCCATGTCAAAATCAGTATCTTAGCTAAACCCTTAGGCTTAGGTAGCGAACCTCGCCAATCCTAATGGAAATGGAAGAAATGGAGAATTATTTAGGGAGTATTTTGATATTAGTAGACCGTTTGCCTTTTAAGTATATATTTTTTTCATTTCAGGTCCAAAATGGCATCGGATGTCGCGTCACATATACCAAGAACGACATTCGTATGGATAATTCTCGCTTTAATAAATGTGAGTAATTAAAATATTATTGCTACTACCACTACTAGTATAAAATAGTACTAGTATAGTATAAAATAAAAATAATTTAAAATTAATACTGTAGTTATTTCGATTTACGGAGAAAATTTTAATACAAATCCGTTGATAGCCAGAACTGCAGACACTGCAAGTATCAGCTTGTTAGTAAGTATTACATTTAGTTATTAAATTCTAAATTCATCTTATAGATGGATGATATTGTACTTAGTTTAATTATTTATAATTTGAATTCTAATGAAAAAGTATTTTAACAGTACATAAAAAATAAACAAATAGCCATGAAGTTTTTACGGAAACCTGATGATGAACTACGATATATTAAAATGAATTACCGCTTACGAAAAAATTAAATCATCTCTTTCACATTAGTTAAAAAATATAAATTCCAAATTCGAATTCTCAAAACGAATACCTCCGAGCTCCGTCTGCAATAAAAAGTCGACCTAGAACATTGAGTAAGCAGAATCGAACCGTCCTTGGCGAGGTCGGCTTTAGAACACGACACATTGGGAGAGTTCATCTAATCTGTGTAGCTGGTTTGTAGCTAGATGGATTTCTCGTTTAGCCGTGTAATATACGGAGTATCCGCTCCATTTGAGCTCGTACTATGCGTCCGGTGGCACACATAGCGCACATACATATCGCACGTTGCCAACTAGACCACGTTTGAAAAAACAAACGGATAGCCTGTACAGTCTATGAGAAAAGTGGAACTATGTTTTTTAATTAATTTAAATGCTTCTTCTAAAATGCGAAATTAGTTAAAATTGTTACCTGTTGGTAAGGTTTCGTATCGAAAGGGGAAGTAACAATCCGTTACAAATAAATTTTGAATAATATTTGTTTACTATTACATAATTATTATAAATGAAAATAGAAAACTAAAAATATTTTTATTTCGAAAACATATACGGAACACATTTATCTATCTGGTACAGACATTTACTAAGAAAAGTAACTAAAGTAAAAATTATTAATTTATGTACTATCTATCTATGAGTATATCTACAGGGTAAATAAGATACTTGATTTGCAGGATAGACAGAGAGAACCGAGTGTCACATAACTCAGCTCTTACTCACGTCACACATCTCACTTTGACGAATTTTCATTCTTCATCATGACTGCGAACGCGGTTTTGCATGAATTTTTTTTTTGCATGAAATTTGCATAAATTTTGCGCAACGCTTGTATCTCGAGTACGTTAGGTACTCTGCTATCATGGTTCCTACGCCATACCATGCGGTAGCTTACATCGCTAACGTCTGGATCGGCATTGCGTTGTGTGAGCTTAAGTTTTCACCGCTTTGAAGATTTCTCAACGCTTCATTTACAATATTCCCTACACTCAAATGTCTCTTGACATTAGCGGCGTATCTTCCACTCCTGCTGCATACAACCTCAGCCACTTGTTCCAACATTTCATCATCAACCGTAATCCTTGCATTCGCTGTGGTTTCCTCTCTTTACAACATTATTGCTTTAGTTTTCTTCTAATTCTAGGTCTATAGTCATTGTAACTAGTATTTACAGTCCCGATAGTGATTATCTTATTAATAACACGACATTTTCTTCATTCAGCAAATCATTCACATGCAACACTATTCGCAATCGACATGCGTAAATTATATTATCTGGTGACAATTGCCAAGAACAGCCACTTCTCACAATATTAATTCCTCCAGTGCGTTTTAGACGTTATCTTTTTCATTTTGGATGAAGACGAACAGCTCTAAGACTTTTTAACTCTCTCCCGAAGTGTTCTTTACTATTATTAGTTTTCGTATTTTTATATCGTGGGTATATAAACAGGAAAACTTAGTAGCTGATCTTTTCGAGGAGTATGTGAGCTATGAAAATATTATAACCCATTGCTTTCCGCAGCAACAACCATTGTACACGTATAATCAAACCTTTGTTTTTTTATTTTTATACCACTAAAGCAATCAAGCGTACAGCCTGCCTGATGGTAAGCAGTTACCGTAGCCTATGGACATTTTCTAATGTAAAATATATATATGCTTCTATGAATATTTATAAAGCCACTGTTCGTTAGTTTACTGTACTACTGACCATTTTAGTTGCCATGGGTAGCATGAATTACTAGCGTCACAAAACTAAAGATAACTATATAAAAAGTAATCATAGCAATTATTCGTATATCAAGCAACTCTTGCTATAGCTCCCAGCATCGGGACGGAATAGAAGCATCTGAAGTTTCCGTATCTGTGCTTGTGTGTATGTAGTTTTAATGACACTTCCGAACTGTAGTGATGTATAGAGGATTACAGCTGTAATAACAACCAACTATCGCTACCATTAAAAAAAATGTTGAAGTTAAGTTTTAAGGTTACATCACGTTACCAATTTTTATAACGTTGACGTTTTATTGTTTTTTAATAAAAATGCTAAAAACATTATTATAATTGCGTTAGATTTCTTTGATGGAATACCATATTTGCATAAATTAGGTTATTTAAAGCGAGATCTATTGCAACGCCATATATATTGCCAAGCGAGATCTATTTGTTATCACAATCTGAGAGTTCACAAAATAAGCAAAAATATGTCTCTCTGGACTTTGTAAGATTTTTAAGAGAAACCGAATTTGTAAGATATATGGTATACACATTGTAAATAATATTATTATATCTTAAAAGAATAACTTTCCGTCTTGATCCGTTCCGTTTAAATTATTTTATATAAAATAAGAAATATTAATTGTTAAGATTTCTTATTTTAAGGGGCTCGTTTAATTTTGAAACATGGATGCAGTTAAGTATAGAAATTTGTTACTGTTCAAAATTAATATTCACTTTTCTCTAGTACTGTACTTCAGTATACTGTTCAGAAAACGGTAGCGTAAGTGCGAATGATTGGTCAATTTCGCGTGTAAGTTTTTTGACATTCATCTATTGCAATACGAAGTATCATAAATCCGTGATTGGAGACCATTCAGCCCAGACCATGACCTATCTATGATAGATGATGGTCATGCTTGTTCATACTTTTTGCCAGCCGTATTACAGATATTTTATGAAATATTTCCTGCAGCTAGTGAATTTTGTTTTTGGATTCAGAACATCAAAATGCAAATCGATAGTATTCGATATTATTCGTATAGTAATATTTGCTAATTTCTTTTATAATTAAACATGTACAATTTGTATGAATACATCACTGTTAAATTTATTATTAATTTCGATTTTGTTATTAAGTTCGATGGGATATTCAATCATTTCTAGGCAACCTAAGATAAGGCTTTCTTATTTGGAGCTTGGGAAAGTTTTTTTTATACATACTAGATTGGTAAACAAGCATGCGGCCCGCATTAGATGGTAAGCGGTCACCGCAGCCTATTGAAGCTCGCAACACCACGGGGATGTTACTCGCGCGCTGCCAATCTTGTGACCTAAGGCTGTTTCGTCACAGTCCCCAATAATTTCTTTGCCATACCTCACTCTTTGCTAAGCGTTAAAATATTTCAAAATAATTACCGTAATTGAAAATTTCAAAAAAAAAACATTCTCGATTGTGACAACTAATGTTAAATTAACCATTTCCGCTAAAAAATAAACCTTTTAACCTCACATGCATGATGAAGTCAGTAAATTAATCAACATAATCTGGCTCAAGAGAGGTAGAGCGCATCAATGAAGGAACTCAATCTTAAAAAAGACCGCGGCCAAGTAACAACTTCCAACAAGATTTTTGTGGATACAATGAGTGAAGAGTTGCGTTAGCAGCAAGTGTGCCAACACGCGACCGATACTCTATGTGTTGAAAGCTTTAGTATTGTACGGTGACTGCTCTATTTCAGATGGGCCGTAAACTCATTTGCCTCCCGATGTTAAAAAAATTCATAAGTCTATGTCAGTCTATGTCTATGTTAATTAAGATTACTGTCCTAAGATCTAAAATCTACGGTGTCTGTGGTCTAAGTTAAGATTCCATTCTTCATAATTTTTACTGCTACCAGGCTAGACATAACATTATTTTTTTTAGTTTTCGTTTCAGTGAGCAACTAAACTTACGTAGCCGCGTGATAGTAAGCAGTTACCGCACCTGTAGATGATTCTAATATTAGTTTCAATGCGTTCATTCGTAACAATCTTTGTATGTATACATAGATTGTGACAAATAAAAAATCCTTTATTTGCGTCAGTTTAATCCAAAGCAGCGCTGCACGGACAATAAAATAGTTATTTTTATTTATTTATTAGATACGTCAACAAAGCGAACACTAACACAAAATTATACAATATTTAAAACTAGCCATCTGCCCCGGCTTCGCACGGGTGATATGATCGCTACCAACACAGGATCACCTGCTGGGCTAACCTGAAGATTCACTGAAAATTTCATCAAAATCTGCCCAGCCATTTTTGAGACCATAGAGGACATACAGACAAACATTCATTTTTATATATATAGATGGTAAGTATCACGTTAGTTACAGATGTAAACATGTCAGTAATCAGAGGCATTAAAAAGTAATTTGTGTGCGACATGGGTAGTTCTTTTTTTTATACTACGTGTAAAGTGGGTACCGCAGCCTATTAACGCTTGCGAAATATTAATTATCACTCGCGCGATGCTTCCTCTGTTGCTTACACAGCAACTCCTTGGGAGCTTACTGGTGACCTCACTCACACGCAGGAACACAACAACTCTCTAGGGAGTTGTTATTTCGCTGCGGTTTTCTGTGAGGTGGAGGTACTTCCCCAGACGGGCTGCTTTTTTGCGTCCTACCTCACTTAAAACATCCAGACCAAGACAATCAGACATGTTCATGAACACAAATGTTTGCCTTGTGTGGGAATCGAACCCACGAGCGTTGGTGTCAAAGTCGCGTGATTCACGACTGAGCCACCGATTCCGTTCAATGTTTGGATGTACTGGACGTTGTGATCGTGAAGGGGGTGGTAACAGCAGGAATTGAGAACTGTCGTGCATGTTCTAAGGAAGAGAGTTATTTTGGATGGTTTTCGTGCATTTGCACATTTACTACTTCTTCTCGCGTTATCCCGTTTACTAGGATTGGCAGCGTCTGCTATCTAAGTCCAAGGCTTTGGCGAAGATACAGATTTTTACATGGAGAAACTGCCGTCAGACTTCTACAACCCGGAGAAAAAACCAGATCTTTCTTACGTTAGGTTACACGTCTTTCTAAATATAATGTCTTGGACGTGTGCTTTTCCTCACGATGTTTTCAGCATGTACATAAATCCGAAAACACAAATTTAGTGGTACATGCTGGTTTCGAACCTGGGACTAGTAAATAATCTGGTTCTTTATCCACAGGGATATCAATTGCGTTTGCACATTTGCGTGAAGGCGAATAAAATGCCTGACGAATCTCAATTACAGATATCGTGTAGTCTAGATTGGGGAGAGTTTATGCTTTAGTTTGGAAGACGAAACCTGAGGTAATGAAATAAATAATGCAGGACAAAGTTTCATCATTGATAAACCAAAGATCTTAGTTTTCACAGTGAAGGCGATTTTATAGTTATCATTTATTTTTTATTATCAAACTACATATGTGGCAATTCGCCTTACTTTTCATCTTCCTGCTTCCATCCAACATAGCCTGAGATCTTATTGGGTATACTAATAAGCTATAAATATAAATACCCATTGTTTCAATGCAGAAATATCTCAGTTTTAGCTTTGAAAGTTTCCGAAGGGAAGCAGATCTTGCAAGGAGCATTTTTTTTTGTTTATCATTTTAGAGACAAATAAGCATGCGCCTCGCCGTCTAAAGAGGTATCTGTAACCAAAATACGTTACGATCGACGCTTGTATTGCTTGTTGAGAAAATTGATCTTATCTAACTAAAATTGATCATGGGTCATAGTTAGCAACTGTACAAAATAAAAACCAGAGAGAGAGGGACCTTAAATCACTTTGACGATGATGAATACTTAAGATCGAACTTAATTTATAGTAACTTAGTTTGATCATCTAAATATCTCAAGTTACCCCAAGTCTATACACAGTAATAAATCATTTTACTAATAACTTTGTAGAGCCTTTGCCTTTAATATATCTTGCTGCTGAATCATTAATCATTAATGAATTTGACTTCTAGTTGTCTATAGTGTGAACACTTAATATATGACCAAGAATTTAAGAGTGTGTTTTGCGGAAAGATTATCCTCACTTATAAGAATTACTAACTTTTCCGATCAAAAACAATACTGAATTCTGTTAATGATTTAAACAATTATAAATATGTATTTTGTTTTGTTACTAACTACGATTTAAACCAATTTTACTACTTTTATCCAACGAGTTGACAGCGAAGCGTACAACATATTATTCAACAAACAGACAGCCAAATGCAGATCCAATATTGACCTGCCATCAAAAGATCTCTCACTCTCACGAACGTATTTTCATTCATAACAATCTTTGTGTATGGTATGGTAGTAAATCACCATTTGAATATAACGCCAATTTTTAATTGGTAATTTTGAATGAAAAGTGGTAACCGTAGCCTATGAATGCTTGTAATGCAGTTGTCACGCTTGCTGTAACATTCACAACTCCACAGGCGTTCCTGACGCCCTCTGTTACTGTTGCGGTCCCCAGTCGAGCTGCTAAATTCGTAAATAGAGTGTAGTTTTACTACCGTTCCGCCGTTCCGTGTTGGAAAGTTTTTATTTTTCCGTACGTTTATTACATAGTTTCCTAATAAAACAATGTTAACAAATACCCCATGATGTAATATAATTGCACGTTTTCCGCTAAGTCACACTTACGAGCTGTCTTAAATACTAAGCTGGGTTCTTGACAATAATACTGATCACGTCAAGATAATGCATAATACGACATAATAAGATTGCGTATCAGCTGAAATAACCACAAAATTGCCGGCTTGCAACACGACCTACGGTACTCAGTGTGAGGCCAATGCCAGAGTTACTGCTTATTTGTGTACGGATATTATTAGGTCTTGGAAAATTCAATAACCCATGCTTATTGGAACTTGAACATAACATACAAATTAGAAGTGAAATTTCTATTTCTAATCTAACTTGTATTTTTTTCTCCGGAAAAATCAGATCTTATGCGATAAACATTGTGAACATTTTTAATCAAGATTTGAACAGATTTTTGTGTAACAATTATGTAGTGCTGGACCGCTACAAGAGAAAGTCATCTAAATTAGCCTATATTGAGCTATATGCCGATGGATGCATGCAGTACGGGATCGATCGTTGTGGAATTCTAAGGGGATACCTGTGTTAGGCTATGAAAGCGTTTTTTCTCTAGAGTGAATTAAGATATTGAAAATAACGTAACTTAATAAACAGCTTATAAAACACACATTTTAGTAATTGAGGTGTGAGCAATTCCTTAGTTTCGTTATATATATATAATGTTAGGAAGCCAAGTCAAGAAATTAATTCCAAGATAAAAATAATGTAATCATGAAATAGATCATAAAACAAGGGACCTATTTTATGTTAGATATATATACGTACAACTAAGTAATTATTTTATAAGTCGTGGCTATGATTTCATCAGTTTCAATCTACTTCATACTGGTCTATATGTGTGATTTGTATCATTTATTCACATCATATCATTAATTCCAAGTGTATGTCTGGTGATTATCTCTTCTTGACTAAGCAGGTTTTGAGGTTAGCATGAAGATAGTTCGAACTCTAGGAAAGGAAATCAATAAGTAGGTTTTTCTGACCTTACGCAAGTGAATCCAATGGCAAAAGTGAGTTTCACATAAATAAGGAACATCAACCGAAGCGTGCATATATTGAATTACTCGCAGCAACCCTGTCCCCGTCAGCTGTCTACTCTAACGTTCTTACGCGTCCTGTTGCTAACATGTAATGGCTTGTGAAAGCTGTGTGAAGCTGTTACACGAGTCATTGTGTGTGTCAAAGCACTCTGTGGTGTGTCACGTACCATCGGCTCAATTATCTATGGCTAATTACCGCCCGACTTTACAATTCCAGTGGTTTCCTTTAGTTAATTGTGGCAAATTGATGTGGCTTCTGTAGGCATTGATTTATCGTTTGATTCTATTACGATTGATTGGAAATCTACTGGTAAAGCTTTGCTTTGTTGGTTTATTTATTAGTTTTAACGTATTTGTCTGTGTCGTTTGAAGAAGCTGCATTTGCTACCTGCATTGAATTTCATTGAACGCTATATAAATTTACTATAAAGTCTTGTTTGGTTTGTTGTCACGGGCATATAATATTGAAATATGTTAACTTAGAGAATTTCATGTTTAACATTTATGATAGCAAAACTTCTGAACGAGAAATACAATACAGTACTTTAAATCTACTCATAACATTCATTGCCCTGTTTATACTTCGATCTCGTCAGGCAATTTGCTTGACACATTAATGGTATCGTACGATTGATATGAACATAAAACATTATATATTACTTCCAATATTCATACTGCCTGCTCTTGTCATAAATGCGCTTCGAAACTGTGATTTGCATTTGACTTAAGACTTAGCCCTCTCAAGCTTTCCTTATTCATGTGTATTTGAAGGTAACGACATTGTTAGCACATTTTGCTACAAGGTCACTAGTTTCCGTTGGGCATGCACTAGGACTTGCAATTTGCAGTGCATTTTCATGAATAATACATCCCAGGTTCTATGCCGGCTAACAATAAGATACGTCGTGTATTTACGTGAGTCGAATGATGAAGCCCTAACGGTCTCAAATTTGCCCATCCACGGATTCTGATGAATATGCAGCTCCCATGATGACGCCTCGTCGAGGAATGCTAACGGTCGGTACACTTCGACAATGCAACTCTCCACACATCGGCTCGGTTTCAGCCATCGAAAGTAATATCGATCCGGTTTATACAGATCTTATTTGCATCAGACCACCATAGGTTGGTTTTAATTATTCGTAAACATATAAATCGTTTGCTGCACCAAGGCATGGTTCTGTTACTGATTGCATTGTTGAACTTGGGTTCAATAGACTGGGTCAACTAAATATGTTTGTGGTTGCGGGTGATAAATTCTTAAGTATAATAAACCTGTTGTAGACACACTTTGAAATTTATCTAACGCCCGAATATTAATTTAAAGAATGTATTTACTGATTTACGAAGGATACCGAAATTTTTGTGAATGAAACTAAATTAACCATAAAAGTTAAATGTAACCATTAAAGTATATCGATATGGCGATTATTTTTATTAAATATGTGGTTTTCTCAATTTCTTTGTAATAAATGATCACAACATGTGTCAGCTGTTAAAATTCTTTTGGATAAATCATGTCCAGCTATAAAATTATTATATCATTTTAAACTATAGTTGTTTACAGTAGGTACTACTAATAGTTTATGCAAAATTATTTTAATTATCTTTTCCTTTTGATTATGTTTTACATAAATAATTATAATAGATTTCTTGAACTATAGATTGCTATGATTTATATTTATTATTTGTTGAATAATTGATTGTAGTAAGATATCGATTAATTAAACTCAGTAATATATTCGCAGAAATTTATTTTACAAAAATGACGCAGGTTTTTTCATTGAATGTAAATATGGTATTTGATCATCTACACCATAACAATAAAATGTACTAAAATTGTGCATTACTTACGCACAGCTTTGTGTACAATTTTATAATATCTTAGCAAGTACATTCAAATATTAACATATATCAAAGCATGATCAAAATGTGCACAGTATTCTATTGTCTTCCTCACTTTCCTGCTTTTGTTCAGTTTTATCCCTAAGTCTCCTAATGTCATTGTCCCACTTATGTTCTACAGCTGTACATTGTAAATTGAGATTTGTACAGGGCTTATTTAGGGTTCTGAAAGAATTTATTGCTTCAAAACACTTATTTTCACTTTGATATGTGAACGTAACATTTCGAATTAGTTACGTTTCGTAAAATTAGAATTACGGGACTTGCTTTTAATCTGTCTATCTGAGGATATCACCAAATAGAACATAAAATTTTCCACATCGACGCGTGACGTCAATAAATTCCTAGCTTCCATTATGTTATATCTTACTAATATTATAAATGCGAAAGTTTGTATGTATGGATGGATGTTTGTTGCTCTTTCACGCTTAAACGGCTGAATGGATTTGAATGAAATTTGGCACGTAGATAGATTATGATCTGGATTAACACATAGGCAGCGTCGGACTGGCCATATAGTCAAGGTGGCATTTGCCAGCCGGACCCCAGCCTTCGCGGGCCCCCCACTGGCCTGGCTTGCGGCCACCGTAGGATAGCGCTCAGGCTAGGTCCCAGCTCTTGCGACCTAAATGTAACTAAAACTGGATCAGATAGTTCGTTCATACAATTAGAGAGAAATGGAATAGAAAAATTCGAAAAATGGTTGAAACTTGAACCAGAACAAGCCACCTCCTGAAAGTAGTTTTGATTTTTTGCTGAACGGCGATAACTTTTGATCGAATCAACTTATTTAGACGTGTATCATTATAGCGTAACGCATTACATTTTACATTGTTTCATATTCTATTCTGTTTCTGTCTACAAAGTCATTATTAATACAGCTTTAGTTAAAATAAATGAAAAATTTGGAAAAATTCATCTGCAACGAAGATTTAATGAAAGATGCCACTTGTTTGGACCCGAAAAACTTCAAGAAAATCAACGAAAATGGGATTCCTAATGACGCACTAAAAAGTCTGTCGCATCAATTGCAAATGTCGATCGAGAGTTGCTGTCAAAAGAACTGGAATCTTTTACAAATAATTTTCATGAACTGTCTAAAACTCTTTGGGATGAGATCATTTCTTCTAGGCAACATAAGCAAGACTCAGATTCACAAAGTGAAGAAGAAGACGACGAAGATGTCTTAGACCAAACAACAAAGGACGCCATGTGTTTTTTCAGAAGTGGTTTGGACGTCTGTCAAAGTTGCATACCATACCATGTGCATGTAAACTTTTATCACAGTATAACATGCATGGATATCTTATATGTTGCATATTGTGTAATTCTCACAATTTCATTCACGCAAGTGACTTCTGAGAGACGATTTTCAGCGTTGAAGCGCATTAAAACGAGACTTCGCTCTCTACTGGGGCAAGCACTGTTGAATTCGTTGATTATATTAAACACAGGATCAGATCTAATCAAGGATGACGAGAACAGCAGCTTTTACGATCGAGTCATTAACTGCATAACCGAAAATTCTCCTCTTTTAAAAAAAAATATTGACTGGCTAGCTTTATATATTATTTGTTATACTTATTATTTTAATATTGATTGAGATATCCAACAGCTTATATTTAATATACATGTTTGAATTGTGTTATATACAATACAAAAGCCAATAATAGGACATCATTGCAAAAGTAACCAAGCACTCAAAGGTTGCTATTTTATGTAAGTGTTATTTAAAAACAAAAACAATATTTAAAGGTATGTAGTAGGTAATGTACATATGTATTAAAAAAATAGGAAAAAAAATAACCTACAGCCCATTAACGTTTAAGGGGAGAGACTATATAATTAATATCAGTCTCTTGTGTCTAACAATTACAAAGAATGGATTTCTTAAATGTGTGTTTAATATAGGTAATTAATAATTATTGGAATATCTATCAGGTTACTATACCTTGACCTTGAACTGAGCTCGAGTTATATGAAACTCGCCTATTAAGGGAAGTCATTTTATACTGGTAGTGGGTAACCTGATGTGCTATTGTCCGTACCTAATAATTTATTACATCGTTGATAATTAAATTTTATAATTTGTTTATCTCAATTTGTATATCTCAGTATTTTCCGATAGTATCCCATCTACCATCATCTAGTCTCGGGCCCCGGGCTTGTGGTCAGCCACCCGGGCCTTTCCGGCCCAGTCCGACCCTGCACATAGGCTACGTTATTTAACTGTAGCAGCTAGTATATTATGTATATACTCACATCTTATTCGCTATGTAAACGACATCCGTTGTCGTTAATATAACAATCGTTGTGTAAAATCAAGTGCAATGTCTCCATAATGTACAAGTGCAGACATTGAACAATAAAAGTTTAGAGCATAAAACAAACAGCTCAAAGATAACTGAAAGACAGTCATATGTAACTAGTCTGGCCATAAATACTGTAACTTTACTTTTTTTCAACTATTTAATTATTTTGAATTTGGAACGCATTGATTATGTTACAAAATTCTTTCGATATCCCGCCATTTTACATATTTTTTTCGTGATCATTATGAAATTACAATATGGACGGGGGTGTTAAAGAAAATAGGATTGCAGTGATTGCATTGCACGAAGTGGGTATGGAGCCGTCGGTTATATTCAAGATACATCAAAAGCTTGGTATTAGCCGTATGTCCGTATATCCGATCGACGTTCTACGTGCTGTGCAATCCACTTATGAGGATTGCACAGCATGTGTGAGAGTGGACGGCAGCTTATCAGTGTATAGATATGCACCTTTTTCTACACCATGTCGTAGGGCAGATCATTTACATATACTAAAAATAAAAAGGGTCCCAATGAAGAGCCCTGGGGCACCCCAATATTAACATTACTGCCTTAAGAGTCGACCCCATTTTTATCAACAGTTTGTATTCTGTTGTTTAAGCAAGTTGCAATCAAATTATACATTTACCTCTAACTCCATAATGACACAGCTTGAGCAATAATGTCCGGTGGTCGACACAAACCAACACATCCTCCATTGAAGACCATACAAGATCGGGGCGACCGCATGCTGTTAGAACTACAGAGGCTGTTGAAAAAGTTAGTGTACTCAACAGAGCGAAGTGGTGCTTCAATTTAAGACTGACGCTGTGCAAGGCACACTTTGACCCCGTATTAACAGGCATAATTTAAGAACAGTTAGAACCAAAATTCTAATTCAATTAATTACAATGTAAGAGTAGCCTAGCGAGCCAAATCTTCAAACAAATCGAGTTTATTGATTCTTACCGATTGATAACCACTTGCTTCGTCTGGAGCGTAATCATAATGTCAGCTTATCCAATTAACAACAACATTTCAGTGATGTTTAACTCGATACGGGAATGCTATTAAATCAGACCAAGTAGTGATTGGGCTTGTACCTTTATTTGACTTGTCTAGATTAAAGATTAATTTTATCGTTCATATCTTCATCTTTATTCATTTGGTTATTACCAGTATTGGCAAACATTATAAAATTATGTGAAGTTTTGGAATTGTTTATTAATGTCATAACATGGATAAAATCTTAATCTTTTGACGTAGTAAGAATATTTCCAATTAATTAACTAATTTATCAATTTACGACTAAATAGTTCCATATATAAATGTTAGATTTATATATATATATATATATATATATATTTAACTTTAAGTGATTATATATTAGCGCCCGATTATCCGATCACTGCTGATTATATAGTCTATCTCATGTCGTGGGAATTAATTGTAATAGATTTTGGTACTTGGCAAAGTCTCGGTGAGATATGATTTTCAAAATTTAAAAAACTCGGTAGTGCAGTGCTTAGAAACGATACTTTGACACCAACGTGGGTTTCATTCCCACTCAGGACAAAAATATGTGTGCATGAACATGTCTTTTGTGGTGAAGGAAAAACATCGTAAGGTAACCCACATGTCCAAGAAATATTTTTTCTAAACTGTTGTGATCTTTCCTAAGAAAGGTCTGGTTTTCACTGTGTTTGTGGAGGTCTGACTAGTTTCACCAAATTTTAGCTTCAGATAGTAGACCCCGCCACTCCTAATGGATTAGGAAACGGGATAACGCTAAGAAGAAGAAAAGGGAGACTGGATTGTCACATGACATGAATTGCATAATTTTATTGACACTTCGAAAGTTCGTGAAAAAACATTACTGTTATTTACAGTTTGATTATTACTACTAAATTAGTCAATTAGTATTTGTTTGTACAAATATTAGCAAATTAGTTTTAGTCAGTTTAATGAAAATATATATAAGTACATATGCAGAGTCAGTAGCCGGACCGAGAAATATATGTTTTTTAGATATCGCCGGGCGGCATACAACATATCCCGCCTGAAGTAAAACTGTTACTGTAGTCTATGAATGCCTGCAACACATTAAGTATCACTCGCACGATGCCACCTCTGATGTCAACAACAGCAACTCCTTAGGAACTTACTGGGACTTCAATCACTTTCAGGAACACACCAACCCCCCAAGAAGTTGTTATCTGGCTACGGGTTTTCTGTGCGGTGGAAGTACTTACACAGACGAGTTGCGTTGTTGCGCACAACCTCTCTTAAATTAAGAGTTTAATTTATAGGTGATTTTTTTATAACGCTAATTACGAGGCTGAGGTGGCAAACAAACGCGCGACCTGCTTAAGGGTGAGTACCGTGGTTTATATACGCATAAAATACAAGTAGAATCCCTCGTGCGATTTCGGTTCATTATTTGGCAGTATGTCTCTTAATGTTTTTAAAAAAATTCTTATAATTAAAACTGTAACGTGTTCTGTAATTAATTTTGAGACGATCGCGTGAGCTCTTGTAATTAAGTACGTATTGTCCACATTTAGATGCAAATGATGGTATTTATTGTCAGATAATCTATAATAATGTTTTTTTTTGTGTATAATTTTGATAGTACCGGTTGTGTTCCACTTAACATCATTTATATTCGTTGATTGTCTGATATTAATGTCTCGTAAATTTTAACTGTCCAAATAATGAACCGATGTGCTCGGCGGCACGGTGTTTAATGACGCGACTTTGACACCAGCGTCATTTGTGTGCAGGAACATGTTTGTATTTCTGGGTTGTTTTTAAGAGAGATAGAGCGCATTATAGTAACCAGTCTAGGGAAGTACCTCTAGGTCGCAGAAAACTGTAGCCCAAAATAACTCTCTGTTGTGTTCCTACGCGTTAGTCAGGTCACCAGTATCATAAGGATTTGCTGTGATAGTAGCAGAGGTGACATTGCCCGAGTTTTCATCAGGTGGGCTAGTACGCCTCCCGACGTTGTATAAAAAAAAATAGATGTCCTTAGTCAGTTTTTAGTCACTATTTAGAATTTGATTCATAATACGAACATTAATAACTGTATAGTGTTTTTATTTTTGTTAATTATTTTGGACACTTCTTTTTTAGTGCTTTGGTACTTTTTTCTTCCTTGCATTATTTCCTTAATTTATAATCTTTTGTCTGACTTCCACAACCCAAAGGAAAAATCAGACGTTTTATTAGGCTAGTTAAGATCGCGCAGCTTTTATTTATGCTATCATTATACCTGAACAATATAATTATTGTGTATTTATTATTTTACCGGAGGGAGACTTTGTACAAAAGTCGTCTGCGTGGGTATCTCTGTCTCACCTATTTCTACCGCCAAGCAGCTATATTTATATAGCTGTGTCCCTGTGTGTGAGATAGGGGAAAAAAATACTGGGTACCGTGACGAAACAGCCTTAGGTCACAAGATTTTTTTTTATTTTTTTTATACTACGTCGGGAGGGATACAAGCATACGGCCCACCTGATGTAAAGCGGGTACCGTAGCCTATTAACACTTGAGATAAGTATCACTCGTGCGATGCCTCCTCTGCTGCTTACACAGCAACTCCTTGGGAGCTTACTGGTGACCTCACTCACACGCAGGAACACAACAACCCTCTAGGGAGTTGTTATTTGGCTGCGGTTTTCTGTGAGGTGGAGGTACTTCCCCAAACGGGCTGCTTTGATGCGCCCTACCTCTCTTAAAAAGATTGGCAGCGCGCGAGAAACATCCCCGTGGTGTTGCGAGCGTCAATAGGCTGCGATGACCACTTACCATCTAATACGGGTCGCATGCTTGTTTGCCAATCTAGTTGTATAAAAAAAAGTATATACAATTACATTTTAGAAAATGCATGGTATTTACCATGGATCACAAAGTCATTTTCACGCTTGCTGGCAAACAGACCCATAATTTTCTTAAAGTCCGCGGGCGTAATATCATTTCCATACGTCAAACTTCATGCAAGGATTTAAAATAATCTATCTATGTAGCGTCATGCATAGTAAGCCTTTTTCAACGTTTTGAATAAAAGAAAACATAATGTCTTTTTTCTGTTTTATTTAGCAATGAAATACATGTATCTGCTATTTTACATAATTTATTATCTACTTGAATTTTTACAATATTTAACAATCATTTAACATAGATAAATGCTGTGGAAGTATATCGGTCTCTGTTTTGCTCGTACGTTATGAAACTGAAGATATATATTATCTTTGTAATACGTTGCCGCTTTCATAACAATGATATCTATTTCTATGATATCCATACCAGGATATGTAAGAAAAGATACAACATGCATTAATTCTTGCTGTTTAGAACTCGTTTTTCTCATAGAATTTTATATTGGAGCCTACATTAATTCAAATTGAGTTTTGATGAGCTTGAGCTTGAGAGATTTTACATGCACATTTTTACTAGACAGTACGAAAATGGCCAGTGTATAATGAGGAATGGGTTCAAAACATAATTTGTAACTTATTACTGGCAATGAATATATCAAGCCTTCTGCGACTATTTTATTACTTGAATATATTATATAAAGAGTATATGTTGATAAAAACTTTGTATGTAATATTGACGGCACGGGAATTACGAACTCAAGTGATTAAATTCTAAATAACTTCTCGTTTGTAATTCCCACTCTATTGAACATAATTTAACGTTACATATAATGGTAATAACGTTGAGTTTACACTTGTATGTGTTAATGTAAAATTGTAATCTACAGTAACAGAGATCAATAACATAAAAAAAATGTTTTCTGAAACTAATGAGTAACAAGTTTCTATAATAGACATTGATGCAGCAATCACGTATTCGCTCATAATAAACTCAGTACTTGGCAATCAAGCAGGTCTCAATTTGTGATTATGAAACCAATGCGGTGATAAGGCTGATGTTTAGGGTACACTAACCTATAATTTATACTTGATAATACCCTCTGTGATTGGCTGGGTAAAAACAGAAGAAATGAACGATAATGAACAAATTACACGATGTTTAGCATAACTAAAATAAAATTAAAAATGATATGGCCATGGCGTTCAAATTTCTAGGTCACTGGTAGAAAGGTGTACACAAGTAAGTATAATAAATTCGTAATATTTACGATGTTTAACTTTCGCTGACTGAAGAATTTGGTACGATACGAGTCGCGTCTGTTTTGATGTTGTTTCCGTTTTGGTGGGGTCATTAAACTTCATATTGCTTTATTAATTAATATTATACTTGCTTAATTAATATGTACCGTGGATCCTGCGGGGATAAACTACGTAATTACGTAATTCATATCAATAAAGAGTGCCCTGGCGGACGTACTTTTTTAAATGTTAGCCTTTTAAATTTCTGTGGTAGTACAATATATTACATTTCATATAGACAAGTTTTCTATTATGATACAAAGTATAAATGGGTTTATATACAAAAATAATGCTATTAAATCTGTTTCAGTAAATATTCAAATTTATGTCCCAAGATTTATGATTGCTGTTTAATTTGCCAATCTAAACAAGTAGCGTGCTTGAGGCAAATATACCTTCTGCGAATAAACATAGCGGTGCTTAGATCTGCCGTGTCAAAGTAATCTTTTTAATCGAAGACAAATTACCATCCCACAATATTTTGATCGTATGTAGGTAGGTAATAGGTTAAATTAATGGGATATTGAACTCGATTGTTTACAAATTTTCAATACATTTCTTTTATTCATTATTTTTTTAGCTATACTTACAAAAAAAATTCCAGATATTTAATTTAAGAGCAAATTATTTGAAATCGGCAGGTAAAAGCAGTATTACTGTGGAAAAACCTCTTTCCTCGCTCACAGAAATCAATACCCTTTTAAATAATAGTTATGATGCTGCGGTATTTGAAGTATCAGGCTGTTTCTTTCTAATTTCTTTTTTAATATCTTTATTGACATTCATTTTGTCATAATCTACTTTGCTAATTCACCTGCAGTGAAGGTTGATTTTAACTTAGCATCTTAACTTAGTCTTAACTTAGCATATGATGAGTACTTAAGCTCAACATTACAAATTTTGATCACTGTATATTTCGTAAGTACTTTTTACTATGTAAATATCCTTTGTCTTACTATGCCACCATAGTGCAATTTGAAATAAGTTAGTTAATACGTGCTTCAACTTCGTATCGTGCATTTTTATTCTCTCCTGATTTTACTTTTTGTACAATGATTAACATTTTCTATTTGATTATTAATAGCAGTACGTGATCTCATTCGAGATATGTCTAAACTGCGTTATATAGAAATGGCGTGCTCTTAAACGGTGTATTTACTTAGGTAGGCATTATCTGTCACATTATCTTATTTTTTTTAATAAACAAAAAACAACAATGTCAAATTACTCTTTTTGTTGTTCAGCAGTAGAATAATTATCTATCGTGTATTCAATTAACACGGTGAGAAAATGACATGTGTATCGGTTCAGGCCGTCGGCGGTTTGCGCTATCATTATCGTGCAGGAGAATTAGAGTGTGACTAGATGGGACAAGCGACGGTTCGAAGCGCATGCGAAAAAAAAATGTAATTTTCTCAGCTAATTGCATGTTTAATACACCACTGTATTTCTATTAACTTTCTATTTCAGTTAGGAGTGCTTTATTACATTTTTAATAGCTATAAATTCATGAATGGATCTCGTGTCTTATTATTGAACGTGATTCGTGAATGTCAGCGCCGGTGGAAAGACCTCGACATTTGACAATTAATGTTTTCGTTTTGGCTTTTATTGTGTGTCGTTTCCTATTACTGAGGGTGATGACCTCTCTTCTTAAATTCTTTTTCTAAGGCCTTGAATGTTTTATGATTTTTTGTAACACGAAAGGTGTTGTAGAACTTTAAGTTGAGTGTGACGCGAATTTGAACTGTCCATATGTCTACGTCCACTGAATCTACAGCCATGGTCGTTGATTTTATTAAAGATTCTCCCTTTCTATGTTATTGTACTCGATTTTTAAGCCCTATTAATAAATAATTTAAGATTATAAGAATTTTATTGCAGTATAAAAGAAGAAATACATCACAAATTTATTCTAGCGCTGTTGGTGAAAAACTGTACAGTCTTTTAGATATATACTTACATACCATTACGCGTGTCTACCATTTGGGTAGGCAGAGACTACGGAACGCCAATCCAAACATACGCTTTTGGTTTTTTCTGCATTCGTCAATATCGTGTATCTTTTAACGAGTAGTTAAAATTTTATACTAAATTTTTATCTCTTCCATTATTTCTATACCCATAACCAATGCCACCTGGCATGGTGCCATTGAACTTACTCATAAGTCGATTGTAGTTACGATGTTCGACGACAGTGTGCCAAAAAACTTGAAGTACACATGTAAGCAGGCAGGTCGGGCGTGGTCAAGTAGAGGGGATGGGCATTGCGAATATTTTATAATGATAATTAAGTTTTTATAGTTGAGACAGAGACAGAAACATTACACTGAAATTTGTTGTATGTTATGATTTTATGATCTTTGTCTAAGATGGTTTTTACACATTCATTGATCTTAAAGTAGTCGGCAATTGTAATGTCCTCCAGTGAATGATTGTAGAAGTAAGTACTTGACGTCAATTACTACGATTATTATTACTTAATTCTACGAATCTATGGATTTACGTACTGTTTCCATGAGAAATTTAGCCGCTGCTTACTCCAGAGATTTCTTAAGAGACACAATGTCAGCGTGGGGTCATGTCCTCTAAAACTATCCATAATTTGTAGTCTAAGGGGTTCAGATCAGGGCTAGAGGTGGGCCAGCCTTCAGCTCTTATAAAGTCCCGAAGTTGGTTTCGAGCCAGGCTTGGATAGTTCCTGCCTTGTGACTAGGTGTAGAGTCCTGCTGGAAAGTCGACGGTACATTTTTAAAAAGTGTATTGCTGAGAGGTTTCAAAACCCGATCCAAGACAGTCTTTTGATACACTTTGGCTGAAGTCTTCACTCCTTTTTCACAAAAATGAAGCTTTGTGACTTCTTGATAAGACATCTATTAAACCATTACAGACGCAGGATGATGACCACGTTGTATCTTTTTGAACACTCGGGCGGCTTCTTTAGAACTGTGTGCATATACTTTGTCTTTTTGCTTGTCTTTTGGTATATGTTGGTTTTATCGACGATAAGCGCCGAGCTTCAGGTCTTGTTTTATTATACGCGCTAGAGTAGCCGAAATCTTCATTTCTCGCAATAAGATTTTTGTCTCCTAATGACGCCATTACGGAGACAAAAATTTGGCGAATTCTGCCTTTAACAGCATTAACAGCCTTTGTAGTTCTAACAGCATGCGGTCGCCCTGTTCTTTTATGGTCTTCAAGAGAGGGTGTTGGTATATCTAGTATATCTGTCGATAGTACGATATACGAACGTACGCCTGATACCAAACTTTTGTGTCTTACTCGTAAATGTGACTGACGGCTCGATACCCTGTTCAAGACAATCACTGCAATCCTATTTTCTTTGACACCCCATTCCATATTGTAATTTAATAATAAACTCGAAAAAAATATGTAAGCCGGCGGGAAATCGAAAGAAGTTTTTAACATAATAAAAGCGTTCCAAGTTCAAAATAACTAAATAGTTGAAAAAAATAAAAAAATCTATGTACCAGTATTTATGGCCAGACTAGTTATATTGTAAAATTTAAAATTGTGCTCAAAAGATGAATAATTATACACTATGTAAGATTTATTATAAACCATGTAGATAATTTACATTGCTAAATTAGACATTTTTAATTTACGCACCGAATGTCGACAGATTTAAAAAATGCTAACAAGACAACGCACGAGCAAAATTAAGATCTGTTGACAGAAATGTTAGTAGGAAGCTAAATTTAAAATAGAAGTTTCTTTCAAATAGACAAATGACCTACAGAACACATGTTCTCGGGAGTTCAAACTCAGACCGCGGTCAGACCGGCACCGCGACTTTACAACGTGTTTTTTCGTCATCACACGCACTGACGAAAGTCCCAGGACGACATTGCGTTGGCCAGGTTGTTGCTACGCGATTTTAGATAGCCAAAATCCCGTTTGATAGCTTTTTTTGATACTCTGACATCATTTCGCAATTTTAACGATTAAGGCCTTGACTGTCTCGTTATTGGTCTGTAGTAGTCGTCTATCAAGTATCGGTTTATTTCAAGTTGGTCGTTTCATTGGATGTCATAACAAAGTATATCATCTTTTAAGTGCTCGTTAAGCTAAAGCAAATCAATCTAAGAGTCTTAGTAAAGATTTAGTTTTATTTATTAAACAGCACAAGTAAATCAACAGCTAGTAATCTATCTATATGTCTATAACTTCACGTCAAATCCCTTGCGGGGTAGGCAGAGACAACCGAGCGCCACGTGATTCGATCCTTACATACCTCACTCGCTTCTTTAACATCCATTGCTCTACTCATGCATGCTCGCCGGTTTCTAGGGCTCCTGACTACCTTCTGATAGAACACGACCAATTTGGTCATGGTAGGTAAGTCTTGGCCTTTCTCGGCTCCTACTTCCTTCCACTTTTGCATTGTATATCTGCTTCGTCATTCTTTCATCCTGCATTCTACGGAGCATGCGACTTCTTATTTTAACACCGACGCTCTCTTTCAGACCAACTCTGTTTCTAACATCATCAACAGCTATTAATCGTTACTGTAAATAGACGAGATGTATTAGTTTAATAGGTAGAGGGCTTGACATTATTATTATATACTAGTGATCTGAAGCGGTTTTATTCACGCGTATCTTATGCGTAGGAATTACTTAAAATTCTGTCTTCGCAGACGGCTCCACTTCTTACGAGATCTCAATGCAGATCTGTAAATTGCTAGACCCACGTTTTCGATTGTATAGCGAAATGTTAGTCACTTTCTTTGTAACATTATATTATGTAATAATACACAGTATTCATAAATTATAGCTTTAATATATTCTTTCGAAATACCATATTGTAATACTTGCATACATGCAAATACATGGACATATTTATATGCCTACCATTTATTATTCTTATTCATTAGGAGATGTACGAAATTAACGTGGAAATAATTTCACTACTGCGTACTGTAATTATGAACTCAAGGAGTCGGTAACTTCCGGAAGAAATTTAAATTCCGCACATACTTTCAAGATCGTAGTAACATTTAAGGCTTATAAATCATGAGTCACGCACTTTCTTTTATCACGTCCTAAGATATAACGACATTTTTCTTATTAACACGTTTCATATAATGTGATTCATTTCTAGGTGTGACCTCAAATGTTTCAAGAGAGTCCATTCAAAATTTTTGGAATACCTCGTTTTTATAGAGATCTTTATGGATGTTATTGCCAATAGTTTAATGAATATATTTTATTTTGTTCTGGGGAAATCCGATAAGGATACGCTCAGTATCTGGAAATCCATCATAAATTAAAACAAAAAAAAAAAAACTAAAGGTTAAAAACCTTCACATAAGTTCTTTTTATTTTTTATTATGCTGTAAATAAAGTTGATCATTATGGTACGTGAAAATCGTTTAGTGTGTCGTACATCTTTAAAAGTTTACAAATTTTACTATCCTCATAGTAGTGCTCTCGCAATCAGCCACAATGTCTTTGTTTTGATAATATTTCTGGTGGGGACACTAGAAAACAATTATTATTAGCACTCGTATTTTCTGTTTACAGGAGAGAGATTTGTTGGTCATTGGTCATAGTAATAAGATTGTGTGATAAGCTGCGGTATTTCTGATTTCATTAGATTATGATAGACACATGTTATGTTGTGTTCTACATGGATTACCTTCTTAACAAGAATGCCAGTAAGAAATTTACTGAGGCTACGTGATCAGCTGCGACGTCTCTTATTTTGATTATCTTTTTAATTCTATAAAATATCTTTAACCATTGCTTATGTTAGGTTTCTTTCAAGGAGTTTATTTTAGTATATGACAAAATCGTTGGTCGTATACTAATAAAGTGTGAGTAATATTACCAAGAATGGAAAGGAGAAAGTTTGTTTGTTTTTATTTAGTGACATTTGAATGCGTGAAATTGTTTCCTTCTGTGTCATTTTACTTAGCGTGTGTTAACTCATATCATCCGATTCATCGTAGTTTATTAATATTTCATTGGTTAAATGTTTTCATTAAATAGTTATTTAACGGGACTACTTATTTAGGGCTCCGTACCTTAAAAAGGTATAACGGAAACCTTATTGTATCACTTTGTTGTCCGTCGGTCTGTCAAGACACTTTTTCTCAGAAACGAGTGGAGCTATCGAGCTGAAATTAATCTCAAATACTCAGGTCCGTAATCCCTTCGTGAATTGAAAATATCAAATTTCTAAGTCAACGCAATCAAAATATATGGCTGTTTATGCCTCGTTTATGTGCATATTTTGACACTCTCAAGGCAATCAAAACCTATAGGGTACTTCCCGTTAACGTAGAATGATATTTTATTACGGAACCCTCAGAGCGCGAGTCGCACTCATACTTGACGGTTTTTTTTTATATCGAGGACCACGTAACAAGGATTTACTCAACGTAAAAGAAACCCCCGTTGTAAGCGATCCATCCGTCTGATGATTAAGGCTACAAATACAATAGCAGTATACAAAGTCAAAGTTTGTTCCTACGTCATTTCCCTGTTAATGATTATCACAACAGTTGCGCTTATCTATATACCTCGTGACTTAGAGAGTAGCGTAAAAACAAAATCCTTTTCAGTGTTTATCTTGAGATAAACGGGTTTTAGTTAATATTGCGTTATTTGCAAAAACATTGATGACCACAGGCCACACAGGAAGGTAATCGCTCCTGTGTAAACTGTACTCATATTGACAAGGATAAGATTGGACACACTTTGACGATAATATTCACTACTTTATACCGAAGCGAGGACGTGCAACGGTCATTTTATGCTGTATCCATCAGCTGTACACTCACAGGTATATCCCATAAGTACAAATAAATAGAAAGCTCGCATGCTACCCACTTCACAGGTTAATCCTATGTTATTTTACGTGAATACTGTGTACCTCGACACGCGACCGCACAAAACGCTACTATCTTATATCCTTATATGAGATATTTGCTATGTCTAGATCTAGATCATGTGGAGAAAGATAATGATATGATCTTGGTTAGACCATCATTACATTATAGTAGTTAAGACGAACTGTACCTCTACATTTCCATTCTACACTCGGTCTAGATGAAATATATATACATTTCGATATGAAGTGATAGCCGTGGTTTACCCACGTTTGCAACATAACGTCCACATAGTAAATTCTGCCGATCAATAACTAGATACTGGTAAAACATTTATTCATTTATTTAGGAACAGCGCTATTCTATTCTTAGGCCTTAGAAATATCCACCTAACATAAGTCGCAATGGTACCTGATAACTGACATACGTAAATTCTTTTTTTAAAGATAAAGTAATAAAAATAAGACAAAAGTATTTACTATACATACCTATAATTTGAATCACCTAGATAGAGACAAACAGTCATGTTCATGCACATAACTGTTGTTTTGTACAAGAATCGAAAACCCTTGGTGTCAATAGCCATTAGCTATTCGACCATCATGCTCAGTTTACATACACAGGAAAATATCCATTCAGCTTATCTTATACTTAGCATTTTACGTTAGACCACCCAAAGATCGCGTAGCTAGAAAAGTGAATAACACAACAAACGTGATTGTAAATCTGCCATATCAATATAAAATTCTCAAGGAAACCGTAAATTTATCAGCTTATAACCTCATGAACTGCTATTAAACAAATCATGCATACAATCTGATGCATTAGCATAAACTAAACGATCTGCCAACTGAGGTAAGTCTGTGAAGGTTCTCTGAACAATTACTGGATCATAAAGGGAATGAAATGTATTTTACAATGATGTTTCATTGCTAGGGATTATAACATTAGATGATGGAAGTAGGGGTAGAAGACCTCATCACTATAATTAAATACGGTTTTCACTAGCAGGTGATGAGCCCTTTTAGTAAATGAGACTATGAGGATAGAGAGGTAAGGTGTTTTAAATTAGGGGCAGCTCTAATGGGAAAGTACATTCAAATACGGAAGACGGCGGACAAAAACAATTGATGGCGGTTGTGGTCTTATCTGCCACCAAGTAAAGGTACCAGGAGCCGGCCGAGGAGTTGTTACATTAACAGCAGGAGTACCAATGTCAGAACTATACTTCTTGTGTGTTGCAAGCATCTACAGCCTTTTTTTTTGTGACGCGGGGAAAAATACGTTACTCACACCACCGGTACCTGGGTGGCCTCCGGTGGTAGTGTGGGGCTCCCCGTTGGCTGCCCAATGGTATACCCACTAAACAACCCCGCGAATTGCCATCGGCCGTTTTGATGAGGTGCCCCGGATCTGTCAGCGACAGGGCGCAAGCATCTACACCCTACAGTAATCTATTTAAGTCGCATATGCGGATCTTAAAAGGTACTCGTATCTATCAAACTCGATGAGATAACTCTCAGAAATTTAGAAATTTGTAATTTTACTTTTTCTAATAAGAATTAAGTACCCCACATCTCCTATTCATCATCTTATTTTATCTCCTATTCATACCTTATTTTAGGTTCATCCCTTTCGAATTATCTGCCATAAATTTCGTATTGTGTATATGGGACATATAGTTGTGGCAATTGCACATCCCTTCATGCAGCATTTTAACCGTACCGTAGTACTCGTAGACAAACCTCGTGGAAAAAAAGTCTTTCTAACTTATACAGCAGGCGGCCTCTTAACTTTATCTAAAGGTACAGTCAGCTTTCCTCATTTATAGACGTACGTGAGGTGATATGAAGTACGTGTGAAAATTATTGCTGTGACTAACCTAAAGGTACAAGTAATTACTAAGCACGCTGGAGTAATAAATCTTGCCATAACTGTACAAAACCCACACGCCAAGGAGCAAGCAGTTTACAATAACTGTGTAACCAAGTCACGGCTTATAATTTAAATGGTAGCAAGGAAACCTACTTAAATAACTTACACATGTTTTTTCTTTCATTTTATATTGCTGAACAGCGGTTATGTACTAGTTATTGGTGAGACGCGCACGCGAGTCTTTCACGCACACGCGATAATGGCGGGGTAGTTTGAAATAATGCATATAGACGTCTTTTTACACGTGATTTATATGGAGATATAGACAGAAATAACTTAAATGACAAGCAAGGAATACGAGACAAACTTGCGACATCGACGATCGCTATAACCGATACTGAGTTTTATGAAACCGCCCAAAAGCCATACTCATATGTCAATATAATATAATACCACATACACTATGAAGACGTTTTTCTTCTTAGCGGTTTCGCGATTCCTAATCCAAATAGGATTGGCAGAATCCGCTACCTAAATCTGAGGATTTCACGAAAATCCAGAAGGAAAACCAAACCGTTTTTAATTTTCTGATTATAAGTAAAGTTCCTACGAAAAAGTTAAATAATCTGAAACTTCTGAGGAACTGCTGTATCAGCAGCGGAGTTAGAAAAGAGGGAACGATAACGTATATATCATATTATATGAACTCACTAACTGCGCTGATCGCTTCACTCCTAGGGGGTCATTTACCATCCTGCGTTCTATAAACAACGCAAAAATTAAGAATCTTTTAAAATGGCATACATACCTACATATCATCACGTCTGCAAAGATTATGGAACGTCAGGTGCACCAATACAAACATACCTCTCTCGCCTCTTCCACACTCATTAGTCTCTTATCGCTCGTTCTTTGGTTTCGGGTGCTTTTCATTTGGCCCTTTTTCAGCACATCAGCTATTTGATCTATATGTGTGCGTCTAGGGCGGCCCCTGCCAATATATCCACTCATCTTGCCGATATACTTCTTTTCTAACTCTTTTGACATTTATTCTTTCCAAATATCCGAAATATCTCAGCATATCCCTTTCAATTTTTTCCCTACGTTATATTTCATTTGGCATTGTTCTAGAATAGTGTTTTTTTAACTGTTTTTTTTTATAAAATAATAAATGACGAAATTGTTGCTATCAAAATAACGTGAATTCGAATCATTTAGGGTTATGATTATGACTATCACGCAAAGAATCATCCGCGTGCGCGGCGCGTGCCTGCCACATTACAATAACGACGCATTTGTACAGAACATAATGCAGTAATGATAGTACAGCTCACGGCTTTATACCGATAGTTACTGCTAGAGAAATAGGGAGGCACTCTTCATTATGGCTCTTATAAGTTATACAAGTTTCTTGAGTATACGGTTCGACCGTGAATCCAACATTACTAAGTTGTTCTGATAGAGTTTAACGTGTAATTCTGCAAGACAAAACCGCAATGATCGCGTACTGTGTGATCTTAAAGAAGTTACTGAGAAGTCTTAAATTGTGAAGTACATACCGAGGAGGAACCTTAAAAAAGTTTACAGAATCTGAGTACGTAGAGAATTTTAGGTACTCAGATTCTTCAAAAAACAGGTGTTTACAGGGTCGGCAATGGCAACAAGTGTTGTAACTTTGCATAGGCTACGGTAACTGCTTACCATCAGGCAGGCTTCATGTCTGCCTTTTCCTTAGGAATATAAAAAAAATCTTTACTGCGCAGCTTCAGAATTACTATGATTCATAATTTTTGTCTTTTATCTTTATAACCGTTATGTCATCATTTCCTTTCTCTTTCTGATACAAATTTATCTATTATTGTCTTAAACTTTTCATTATCATCATTCTGCTAGGAATATTACAAGCGCTAACCTTAAAAACAATCACTAATCATTGTTTTTGTACGTTGTATGCAAAAAAATTTTTGGTTTTGCAACTACAGTGTAGTTTTACACTAGTAAATATGCGCTCATCAATCTAAAGTAACTATCACGTTACGTATACGAAAAAAGATTCACAATCATTGAATTCGAGGCGTCATTCGCCTCCTACACAACTTATATCCTGAGGATTCCGTTATGTTAGATAAAATAAAACGAAACACATTCCTTTTACCTCCTACATCCAGTTGTTATCCGACGGGATATGTAATCATTCCCTAGGGGCATCATTAACAATGTGATCCGATGAGCATCTCGATATTTCCCTTATTATTCGTTATAATATATTCTTAAAGATTTTCTGCTTGTTATAAACGACTAGTTTTAATATTTTATAGAATAATATGTATACAATTTTTACTATTGGATATTGTGCACTTTAATTTGGTCGGATTTGGATAATAATATTTTATGTCGCTGATGTGTTGCATTAACTTATTTTGAAATTGTCAAATAATAAATTGTAACTCGGTAGCATTGGTTGATAAAGGAATGTCGTTTTTTTAATAGATCGTGTAATTATGACAGATAAAAGCTGCACTGCTTTAAGTTTCACAACCATCTAAGCCTTTGTAGTCAAGTATTCGTCAAGCATTATCTTACAGGAAGCAACGTTAGAAAGGATTGCAACCCTTATTCTAACGAGTAAAAGTTAATTTAAAAAATTAAAACACCCGAGTGACTGTAAAGAAGAACTAAAAAGATGCAGATCCCCAGTTATTGACCGTTTAATGGTTTACGTCCACTATATGGATTTTGTGCTGACATCGCATTAGCTGTGCACACTCCAATGATGAAGGTTTACGTTGGCCATAGTAATTTTTTGCTGACGTCACATAGTCTATGACACTCGGAGGAAGAATACGAATCTAATGACACCTACATCTTTTAAAATCGGTTTAAGCCGTTTAAGCTACAGGAGGTGACAATGGAACGGGCATACATTATCCACATACGCGTGAAAAACATTAGCCTCCTTTTGGGTCAGTCGGGTTAAGAGAGGAGGGTCGTAATAATGCTCTGTTCGTCTATTACAAACAATAGTATTCAGATCTTATAGATCTCTCTATTACATCTTACGTTAAAAATGGAAGAAACGATTGTGATGTGGGGGTTTCTAAATGCAATCTTATTAAATCGAGATAGTCATTATCTATCTATATATATATAAAAATGAATGTTTGTCTGTATGTCCTCTATGGACTCAAAAACGGCTGGGTAGATTTTGATGAAATTTTCAGTGAATCTACAGGTTAGCCCAGCAGGTGATCCTGTGAGGTTTTTGGTAACGATTGGATTACCCGTGCGAAGCTGGGTCGAGTAGCTAGTATTATATAATAATTAATTTCGTGCGTTCGTTCGCATGTTTTTATACATTCCAAAACGTACCATAGTCACAGAATCTGGTGGGTGTAGTTAACTTTAAAAACAAAATCCTTTTATATTTTCATTTACAGTTATAAAACATATACCAGACATAATCTCTGCGATATTTAAACAACAGATCAATGTGTAACCTCTGTTAACTTTCGGAATAGCAATCATCTTCCCACCTACTTCTTCATTGCAATTATTTGATCATTGATGATAATTGTATCCTTCAGCTTTGTGAGACCCACTTTTCGAGTGTCAATTTGTATTGTTTAATTCTTACCTGCCTTACAGGACGCAATGTTATTCTATTATTGTTAAATTTGTCAATTTCATCAAAACCTAGGCTTACTCAGTGTGAATATGATAATCGCAATTATAGTTAAGAGACTAACGGAGGATCCACTGCCGCCATTAAATTAAAAAAAAAACGCTAAACGTAAGTTAAAAAATGAATTCGTTTGATTACACATGTAATTGGTTTATAACTTGTAAACATAATGAAACTGAATAAATTGTAATTTTTGAAACGAAAAGTGCTAAAAACGGCCGTTACTCTATTAGTTTATGTGGCTTATTTTACAATCGTGTAATTATTATTTTAAATTAAATTGTGTATTGCGCGAATTTTTTTTTTACTTGAGTAACGTTAGTGTAATTGTACTGTACTTCTTGTAAACGGCAGACCGCTTAATGGACTGATCTCGGTAAACTATCTTTTTTATATTAAGTCGGGTGGCAAACAATCACATAACCCTTTAAATATGATGATTGCAATACAATTCAAGTATCTGATGTACAGCCCCTTTGGAGCTTAAGTTGGAGAGTGACCTAACTTACTTGTAGGAACACATAGACCCTGTAGTCGTTATAGGTAGTGGTAATTTTCAAAAAGGCTACGGCTCTGAAAATGATAGAAAACATGTACATTTCTACTACAAAAAAAATATGTCAAAAACAGCAACGTGTCAAAATAAATTAAGATCTCAATTGTTGCGTAGTCATGACGAAACAAAATCCTTTTAATATTTTAAGCACTTGGTGATACTTGAAAAAAACGTGTTGGCTAGACAAACTAGCGGCTATTTTTAAACCAGTCTAGTCATTCGTCAAATTGTTTGGTGATAATTGATAATGACATGACTATCCGATGAGGACTGCAAAGATTTTTGCTGCTTCACAGTCATCGTTTTCTATAGTGTGTATATTTTAAAACTAGTAGTTAAAGTTATGATTAATTAACATGGATATACATAACTTAGTTGCGAAGAGTTTATAAAGGTGACGAATTTTTGTTATTTACTAATATTATAATTACTACTAGCTGTGCCCGCGACTTTGTCCGCGTGGAATTTAACAAAAAAGTTATTGTTCAGTTCGCAGAGTTTACTATAACTTATTAATTCTGTATTTCGCGTATAGAAATACCTATGCTAATTTTAATGAAATTCTTCTATTTTGTGAATCGCACCCCCGAAGGGGAAGATATTTCCCCCTAATTTTAACAGTTTTTCATATTTTACGCAGAAACCCTAAATATTATATATATAAAAAGTATAGATAGATAAAAAGTACCCTATATTGTGCTCTGAACAGTCGTCTACCTACCAGTGAAAGTCCCGTCAAAATCGGTCCAGCCGTTTCAGAGATTAGCCGGAACAAACAGACAGACAGACAGACAAAAATTGTAAAAATATTCATTTTGGTATATGTACCGTGTATATATCCATATGCATTTAGTAAAAAGCGGTTATTTTAATATTACAAACAGACACTCCAATTTTATTTATCTGTATAGATTTCGTCCCAATAGTCGAAATTAGACTATAATCATTATAGAAAACATATATTTTTGAATTTGCATAATTTCAACTTCCTTCTCTGCTGTTTTCAATCCTCTTTTGTTAATAGCAGTAAAGCTTGACAGAAGAAAACGATACTGATATGATCTTCGCCTATTTATATATAGGGTGGCCGGAAGGTGGCCTATCTTTTTATTTAACCCGTAATCGTTGTAGATGTTCTGTAATTGCACTATTATGAAGTGACATTTTTATGAGTTAAGACTCAGACGTAGTGTAGTGTTCTAAATCAACTTCATCTATTGTTGTCTATGTCCGTGTTTTCCCACAATCCATCTTAATAATGCGTGTAGAATTAGACATCTGTCGTATGCGCATTGGTTTAGAATCATGTTCACATACGCTAAATTGTCCATTATTATAGAGATTAGAGACTTCGCAAGGTTTTCAAATGTTCTGTTTAGTTCCTCGTGAGATAAAATATGTGCGTATAATTAGTTGCCTTTTATCAACTGTAGTCTTGCAAACCGATTAACCGTACCATGTTATAACTTAGAAGTTACTTGAGTTAGCGTTTTTACATATTCTGAAATAAAGTACTTTCTTTTAGCAAAAGGGAAGTCTCAGTACCATTAAGAATCTATGGGAGTAGGCGCTGAATCATTTTAATCTAGGCTGAGTTGTGTGGTAAACTTACATGAGTTGACGGTGTATCTGTCGGGTGCTAAATTGGATAGTTAATGAAAATGTGAACAAGCTATAGATAAATTGGAAATGCTCGAACATTAATTTATGCAGATTAATTTTGAAGCCGCTGAGCTAGCAATTATTTAGTTAAGTACTTCAGAAATGTAAGGAAATTAAAATGATTAAATGGCCATAATGGAAACATATCAAGCTCGATGTAAGACAGAATATTAAAACTTGAAACGGACGTGGTGTTTTGTAAGCAGTAGCTCCAGATTCAATTTGCCGGAATAAATGATAATTCTTTTCAATAGCGTGTTAAGTCATCATTATTAGGCCTTAGCCTAATTCTGTCTGGCGATTTATGCCATTCTTCAGTTATCCGGTGACTTCTGCTGTTATATTATTGCTGTCTGATCACACAAGCTTTATAGCCTACCTCTGGTTTGTTAGTCATAAGGTTTTTAGGGTTTGCTTACGGTCGTCAGATATTTATGGACCATGTCATGTACGATTCCTCGTAGAGTTCATTATTATTTCTATAGCTTTAAAATATCATCTTCTTCATCGTTTTAGAGAGGTACCATGTGTCTACTTTGTATTATTTTAAGCACAATATTCTTTCTAGCTAATTGAAATTTATATTGAAACCTCAAATGATGCTATTTAGTAGGGTTGCATTGACGGTTTTTACAAATCTGCTATGTAATTGTTAGAAAGTAGTCCTGATAGTCTAGTAAAAGGCGTATTCTTCGATTATAAAGAACTGTATATATATTACATGCTATAATATGTCAATAGTGCTAAAGAGATATAGAGTATTAATTATTGATTAAATTCATAGCGACTTTGTAAACTGATGCAAATCGTCTCATTTAACGAAGTAAAACGATGCAAGTACGCATTGATTATAAATTCAGGCTAAGGACTAAAGAAGGAAACCTTATGGAACTTTAATTCAACTCCAATAAGATTATTCCGACAAGTAAATGTACTTTTATAGATATACGGGAGAAATAATAGAAACGGCACATCCTCAATTATTGCAAATGTAACTACATGGTTCCATTCTCATTAAGCATTTGATCACATCTAAGGTCTATCCTGTAATATGAGAGTTGATTACAGAGCTCCGGTGTGCCGCTTCGCCTCACTTTTCTCCATCAAGATACCTACGCAATTAAACCCCTGTAATTTCATTATTATCTGCAGGAGAGCCATTATCGACTCTTGGCGGTTATTTGTCAGCTGCCTATATGTAATTATCACTTTATATTGACTTTATTCAATGATTGTATGAAGTTCTTAGCGTCAATGTTTTTCGCAATCGGTAGCATTATTATGTTCTTAATAAAAGAGATTGATGAAAACTGGCTATCTGGTAGTACATACCTCTGTTATTATATTGAGAACTAGCCCACATTCTCCGCGTCGTAATCGGTATTAGATTTTTTATTGACAGACAGTAAAGAGTTTAATTACGCTAAGTTTACTTAGTGATCCTAGAAGATACCTCTGCTGCTGTCTGCTGTCGGAGATTATGTAGCCTCTACGGAGTCTATACGCAAAATCCAAGTTCGTAAAACTAGTAATTACCCGTGTTGATTTCCCAGTCGATGGTAGTTTATTCTTTTTATAAAATTCAGATGAAATCAAATAATGTGACTTGTGCATTAGTATTATTATGTTAATTTTCTGCTAATGCTCACACAAACATATTTTAATAGTTCTCTTTCTAACATTATATTCACTTTCCACAAAAATATAATGAAATACATTACAAACTTGATCACTGTTTAATGGCACTTTCAGATTTTATATCACTCCATTGCGATTAACTGCTAGACCATTTTCAAACACTAATAACTTATCTCTACACTCATAGATTTCATCTCATTTATAACAGTCATTTCTCGAAGCCAGTTAACTACAAGACATCTTACAAATGAAGATTTATACCTAGTTATTACACATATTGTTAGTTCACTATTTTCTCAGGCACTGTGTCTTGCGGTGAAAATGTTTAAGATCAATCGACACTTTCACTGCCGATGCACTTCTTCGATGTCTACTGAATCGATGTTATTAATGAATAATCGATTAAAATCAAGCCGAGTCATTATGGAGCGCAGAATTAATAAGGTATATGCGATTTAGAATTGTGTATTTTTATTATCATTGTGACTATTATTTTGTATTATAATTTACTTTATGAAGTATGTCTATTTATTTATAGAATTCAGTATCAAAGTTGAAAACGGGATAGTCGTCTCTCTACATAGTTCTAGACGCTGCCTCCGATACATATATTATTATTAATATTTGAATCTATAATTTTTGACCGGCTTCATTTTGTCTCTAGATATTGATTAACAAAGTACAGTTGACGTTCCTTTTCCTACCTATAAACGAAAACACTGATTGATTGATGACATTTTTTGTTTACAGGTTTGATTTCGGCTTACCTGCTATTTTGAAAATAGCACGTAAGAAAATTTAAAATAAAATCAGTTCAGAATGCGCAAGCTTGCATTGCCAGAGGAACACCTGGCTCGTCAATTATATAATAATTCAATTTTTTTTTATATATATTTGTCGGCCATTCTGACCATTTTCCATTTCGATAGGAACGGTGTTCCTGAACATTCCTATTCTACTTTTTTAGGCTTAATCCGAATCTGAAGTCAAAATTCGAATATTCGAAAAAAAGCGACAGACAAACGCACATACAAACATATAGAATTCATATAGGAACGGTGTTCCTGATTAGTTTTATCAGAATTTTATCTTATTTATCCCATTAAATGGATAAACCAAGGTATATTTTTTTTGAGGAAGCAATTTTTAACATGGATGTCGGACTAGTTTCAGAAAATGGGAGAAGACCTCATTGCTGACGATTTTACTTACTTACCAAATACGTAAAACGTCTATTTGGGGGAGGTTTTTTATAGTGTTCATACTTCTCACATCGAACTGCTGTTAGGGGTTACATCCGAAAAACAAAATATAGGTTTCATCTACTATCCTACTAACGCTCTCCTGTCTGTCCGTCAACATGTTACGTGTCTCTAGGTTGTCAACGTACAAATATGACATTTGGATACTATGTGTAGAATAATGGGTTTAATTTCAATAAACTTATTTTTGTAAGAGGTTTCACGCACTAACGGGAGCTGAATTTTTATTTATCCTATTACGTGGAATGTTTGTTTGTAGTTTATTAAGCAGAGTGCAAACATGATTTTTATTATTTATTATCAAAAAAAAATTACAATTTTGTAGAAAAATATTTTATGTAGTTCAGTTTTCATATCATTTATTCGAATTGACGTTAACACCCGCGATACAGACGCACATTTTTTATCTTTTATATATTTATTTAATATATATGTATATAAAACTATTGCCGTGTATTAGTCTTAACACTTGCCAGTTTTATTTTATAGTACGTCGGTAAGGTTCAATTTTGTAGAAATCTCTTCGAATGACTCCGTCTGTTACACCCTTACTTTGGAACTAATAAATATTACATAACAATAATTCTGTGCATCTTCCTGGAACCCAATCACTTGCGCGAATACAAAGACAATTCAGGAAATTGTTGTTCCGCTGTGGTCAGTAAGATACTTTCGTGTTGTATAACTGTTTCGTCATTCTTTTCTCCTGCATCCTGCTGCATGCCCGAGCCAAGGGAACATGCCTTATCTTAACACGAACACTCTCCTTAAGACCAATTCTCTTCCTTAAGTAATCCTTTTTTGACGAGCTCGGTGGCTCAGTCGTGAATGACGCTACTTTGACACCAACGCTCGTAATCCTTTTTTGACGAGCTCGGTGGCTCAGTAGTGAATGACGCTACTTTGACACCAACGCTCGTGGGTTCGATTCCCACACAAGGCAAACATTTGTGTGCATGAACATGTCTGTTTGTCTTGGTTTGGATGTTTTAAGAGAGGTAGGGCGCTTTATAGCAGCCTGTCTGGGGAAGTACCTCCACCTCACAGATAACCGCAGCCAAATAACGACTCCCTGGAGGGTTGTTGTGTTCCTGTGTGTGAGTGAGGTCACCAGTAAGCTCCCAAGGAGTTGCTATGTAAGCAGCAGAGGAGGCATCGCTCGAGTGATAATTAATATATCGCAAGCGTTAATAGGCTACGGTACCCACTTTACATAAGGTGGGCCGTATGCTTGTATGCCTCCCGAAGTAGTATATAAAAAAAAATCTTGCGTACGCGGTCTATAAGTGTTAAGTCACAGATTTTGAGCTTGCGATACGACGGAATTCTTCTTCTTAATATTCTTCTTTTAGAATGTTTTTATTTAGATGACATGATAATATCATTATCCCCGTTAATTCTGGCACAAATTAATTACTACGTACTTCGCATTTATGGTAATGTAGATGTTCTTTAAACGCTCAATACGTATACGAATTATTCGATCTGTTCTCGTACACAAAAATGTAAATTACAATGGACTGTTGAAAATGTGAATCATACTGCCTCATTCGCACATAGGGGTCATTATATATGGTTGTCTCTCGTCGCGAATACCTTGTTGGCGCGTGGGAACAAAATGCGCCCGCGTCGTTCCAGGAACGTGCGCCGGCGATTCATCAAATCGCTCTCCTTAACATAACAAAGATCATCTAAGTTTGGAGATGGCATTTTCGGGCAGTCTCATCGTAAATTAATTTTTGATTATTATACGACTAATGAACTATTTAGAACATTATTAAAGTTAACAGATTAAAAACGTTATTAATATCCTGTTTCGAAATAAATCTGTAAAAGTCCGACTTTTAAAAATCGTACTGTAATTATTTTCGTTATTGTTGATTTTTTAAGTTTATTACTCTGTGATTCGTAACAGAACATGTCTCATTTGAAATTTGGAATTTGATTTCATATCAGACGTCAATATGTTTTGATAAGACCTATTACTTAGCACTGTTATACATATTATGTGGAAGTCCATATTTTGCTTCATATTTCGTTTATTTACAAATCATTAGTTTAAGCCACCTATCAATTCCTTCAACTGGTGTAAAATATATTCTCGCACACTTCCCTCGCTTCTTTAATATTCAAATGTATATTATATTATATTTCCTACAAGAAATATAAATTCATTATATTCCTATCACAAATAAAACATAATATATAAATGTAATTCTATCTATTGGTGATAAAGACTCGTGTTCACTGTCACACATTTGTTGATCTCATATGGATATGATCTGTAATAAATAATTTTATAAAACAATTAAAAAAAAAACGTCATGGATCCAACCTTTGTAAAGTAAAGCTTTAAAAAGGAGTACAATACATAATTTTATTCTTGGTAAAATATTCATAGTTACGCTCTGTTTTACTTACTCACTGTCCTGCGCGCGGTTTCGCCAATCATCCAATTTTGGAGTAAACGCACCGTTCAAAAATTATTCTTTCCCCGTTTATTATGTTTACACTGTTCGTTTCGGGGAAACACGCGTTATCTCGCTCGTTGGGAACTACTGAAAAATAATGTTACATTTACACGCCCTCAAATAAATTACACTCTTTTCTCGACTCTACGCATATACATTTAAAGAGATTATTAGAGTAATTGTACATTTTTGAGATAAAATGAAATATTAATGCATTGATTGTTGAGACTTTAACAGTAAAACATTATATATATATTTCGAATGGCAGTAAAAATTCATACACTGAATGTATGAATTTTTACTTACATTTTTTTTTCGGAAGGCATACAAGCATACGGCCCACGTGATTGCGGTTACCGTAGCCTATGAATGACTGCAATACATCAAGCATCACTCGCGCGATGTCACCTCTGCTACTAACACAGCAACTCCTTAGGAGCTTACTCGTGACCTCCCTCACACGCATGAACACAATCCTCCAGGGAATTGTTATTTCACAGGGGTTTTTTGTGAGGCGGAGGTGCTTCCCCAGGTGGGCTGATTTGTTGCGCCCTACCTCTCTTAAAAAGCTGGATTTAAATGTGCGGAAAATACCTAATACCGTATGTTACCGTCATTAAATATCAGAATTTGAATATTTCATATCGCTTGCAAATTTAGAGCTGCAATAGCCTAGCATTTACTGGTCGTGGTTCGAATTCTAATGCAGGTATAATTTCCTTCGCCGTCGAACTATTGATAATTACAAATACCCACCACATCCCCACCATATCAACCCTTACTCATCCCACTGCAGGGATACGGGTTTCCTTTCAACCGAAGGGGTTTAGAGCATACTCCACCAAATGCGGATTGGCGGAGGCCAGTGTTCTCAAGCCGCCCGAGGGCCACTGACTTAGCTTAACGACTGTCATCTATCGACAACAGCCGGGGCCGACGGATTAACGTGCCCTCCGAGCACGGAGAAATTCGAGATAGAAAAAGCCATCCATAGACGGGCTGCGGTCGGCGTTGCTTAATCTGTGTGTTTGGTTAGAATGACACGCGCAACGACGCCATCGAGCACTCACAAATACACATCCAAAAACACAAATTTAGGAGTCGTCGTGTCAAAATCGGTATCTTCCCCAAATGTAGGCATGGGTAGCGAATGGATTAGCTATAGATAACGAAAAGATGAAGTATCCTTACAAATATTATAAATGTGAATGTCCGTTTGTTTGTTACGCTTTCACGCGAAAACTACTCAACCGATCATCATGAAACTTTGTACACATATTCTTGGAGGTATCAGAAGTAAAATAGGATACCTACTTTTTTATTTAAAAAAAATATATAATTTTATCAATGCGAGCGAAGCCGCGGGTAAAAGCTAGTACTTTATAATTTTATAATAATGTAATATTTTGTTACAGCCAAGAGCGAGGGCAGGCGATCTATGGCCTATGGACCGACCCGATGGAATGCCTGTCATACAGTCGCTAGAAGTCATGTGTGGGAAGGACCACATGGATGTACATCTTACATTTTCACATCCCTTTGAGGGCATCGTATCGTCAAAAGGTACGCGATTTTTCTCACTAAATATTAATGTTCTCTGAATATAAAAAATGAAAGCGCATTAGTCGCGTACTTTTTTTGTATACTACGACAGATAGCAAAGAAGCATACTGTCCACCTGATGTAATGCAATTACCGTAGCCTATGAGCGCTAGCGCGTTGCCACTCCCGCTGTCAACACAGCAAGTTTTCATCTTCTGGTGACCTCACTCACTCGCAGGAATACTACAACCCCTCTAGGAAGTTGTTATTTGGCCGCCGCCGTGGAGGTACTTCTCCAGTCGGGCTAATGTCGTGCCCTACCATTCTTTCGCCAGGACCTCGTCTGCTGATATGCATGGTGCACCACGTGCATGTGAGGTTGACTTTGGCTCTAAAGGTAACATTGAGCCACTTAAACCCTATAAGGTATTGGGCGATTTCGAATGAGTCTTCTACCGAGAACTCTGAAGTTGTGGAATGAATTCCATGGCGAGGTTTTCACTACGTACTATATATAGCATGAGATTTTTCAGAAAAGACGTGAAAAGTTTTTACAGACTCCGCAACGAGTGACACCCCTGGTGTTGCGACTGTCCGTAGGCTACTATAGCTGCTGACCATCAGGCAGGCCGTATGCTTGTTTACCACCATAGTGGTATAAAATTTGTTGTTTTTAGCCATTCCTGAGTCGAATTAATTAAACTACATATATGTCAAAACACTGACGCTTTACGCTGACACATCTTTATTAATTCATATTGGTTCTACTGCTAGACTACTGTATTAAATTCTTCTCAACCGGAAAAGTAGTACATCTGAATAACTTCGGACAAGTTTACGTCGTTTAGTCGGCAATTATACGGCCCGTCATCTGAAGTGTTTACCGTAGCCTATAAACATTCGAAAATTATCGTTTGCGCGTTGAAATACGTATAGTCATCAAGTCGCATATTACGCAAAACCTGTTATTTGCATATCAAAACTTAAAAGAATAGATATATAGAATACAGACAAAGTACGGATGAAAATATTTTTTATTAACAGAGATGATAGGAAATGTCGATGTAGAAAAAGTGAAAGAGAGATGAAATCGAGGCTTGTTTAGAGTGACATTTAAACATCGAATCTTCATTTAGTTCGCGTTACCCCGTTCTTCCTCTACCTAAGTCTATGGATTTAGTGAAGACAAAGCTCTATGTAAAAATCAGTAGATTTTTTATCGTTGCTCCAGTCTAGGCTGGAGGTAAGGCCTCTTTTGAAATATAATTTCTTTGACGTGCGGGTTTCCTCGCGATGCCAGGATTCGAACCCGAACTGTTTGTTGTTCAATAGTTCAATTCTCTGCGGACAATTGTCAAGATAAAGGATGGATAGCCAAGCTGACAGCTCGTAACCCTGCCTAACAAGCATCGCACATGCTGACATTTCTAACAAGAGGACTACATAGCATGAAACAGGGCACCATATGAGGGATATATAATTATTTGGAAATATCATATAATGTGTCACGATTAGGAGAATCATCCCGTTTCAACTTGGAACTTTTATTAGGCTTCCGTACCCAAAGGGTACCAACGGAACCCAGTTGCTAAGGCTTTGCTCTCTATCGATCTATTACAGGCATTTTGAACCGTAATAAGTAGAGATTTGAACTTCTCATAGGATATTATAATAAGGCATTCATATTTTTTTTATACTATGTCGGAAGGCATAAAAGCACACGGCCCACCTGATGGAAGCGGTTACCGTAGCCTATTATCGCTCACAGTACATTAAGTATCACTCGTGCGATGCCACTTCTGCTGCTAGTCCAGCAACTCCTTAGGAGCTTACCGGTGATCTCACTCACACGCGGGAACACAACAACTCTACAGAGAGCTGTAACTTGGCTACGATTTTCTGTGAGGTGGAGTTCTTCCCATGACGGGCTGCTTTGATGCACCTTCCCTCTCTTAAAACACCCAGACGTGCGGTGCCACTTCTGCTGCGAGTACAGCAACTCCTTAGGAGCTTACCGGTGACCTCACTCACACGCGGGAACACAACAACTCTCCAGAGAGAATTTGGTTACGATTTTCTGTGAGGTGGAGGTAATTCCCCAGACGGGCTGCTTTGATGCGCCCTACCTCTCTTAAAACACCCAGACCAAGGCAAACGAACACGTTCATGCGCACAAATGTTTTCCCTGTGTTGGAATCGAATCCAAAGCGTTGGTGTCAAAGTAACGAAACAGCGCGTTTCGCCACTGCGCCACCGCGCTTGTCGGATTGATTTTTCGACTTATGATAATTTTTCGCTTTCAAATAATTAAATCTCCAGATTTAATTTCTGGGTATTATTTTCAGTCACTGTCAGACAGTTTTTTGAAATTCATATTAGTCATATGACCACTTTCATTTTCAGCCACACGAATAGTTCGCGAGTAAGAATTTTACACTTTCGCGCATGCAACACATTCATAACGCTATTTTTATTGTAATGAGTGGTTTTAAATGAGTTACATTTTATTGAGGATTATTCTTAGAAAATACATGACTATTCACCAACAAAGAAAGATTAAAGTCATGATAGAAGCAATGCCATGAGACTTCATATCGTGAATTAACATTTAAGCGCGTGTACAATATGACATGAACAATATATATGATAAATTATTGGCAATAAAGTGCGCTGTCATCACATAGACGACAATAACTGTCTGCGTCTAGCAGCATTCAGGAGTCGGACATGGGGATGCAATTTCCACCAAAACTCTTCATGTGTTCATGGTTTTGAATTGAAAAACGCCAGATATCAATGTCAATGGCGAGTACTCACACTTCCAGTTTGCTGACTAAGTCGTCATAGTAGCAGAATCGCTGGAGGATCCCGCCGGCTTCTTAACAACCTCAATGCTGCTTCTCGAGCTGTTGGGCTGGGGAGAAAAATACAAAAGTCAATGATTACGGCATTTGTAGCCTCGTTATCGTCAAGAATGCAGTAATTAAAGTGGTTATTGACTATGTCCATCTCGGACAAACAATACAAAGTGACCTGGGTAACTGTAACAATGGTATGGATAGATGCATCGGTCTGAATTAGGCAGCACTTGGGAGATATCACCACATCCTTACTGCGCAAATACCGCAATGTTTTTTTAGATTAGTTATTAAACGATTCATCTCCTCGCTCTGGCTTACCATACTGAGGATTTTCATTATTATGCTATTCTACAGGTTGATAGTCTGCGAGCAATAGCTTTGAGATCTCGGTGTTTGTATAAGGGATAAAATACGAAATAATTTCCATGGAAAATAAAAGTAGTCGGCTTAGACCTTAAAGTCAGCAAATTGATGTCATATTTGTATGTTGATGGCAGATTGGGAGGTATGCCTTAGGCTCAATTTTCATAGAAAGAGCGTAGCCGCTTTTCGTTGCAAAATATTAGTCTTTAAATATTATTAGATAAATAAAAACTTCAAATTTGCATTTAAAGCAAGAGACTAGTGCTAGTCGCTATTTTCCCAGGCGTGCCCCGTCAGTGGGACCAGAGGGAGACTTCAGAAAAGTCGTCTGCATGGGTACTTCTGCCTCACTTATTTCTACCGCCAAGCAGGTATATTTATATAGCTGTGTTCTGTTTGAAGGGTGAGATATGACAGCGAAATCCATGCAATGATCCATGAATGATGCTTGATTTGCAATCAAGCCGTACGCTTGTTTGCAAATATAGTAGTATAAAAAAAAAAAGAATTGACCCATATAGTGGAGGCCGCGTGTAAATCGACGAAGCCTTGGGTATCTACTCTTGGTGGATCGTCTACATCAAATGGAAAGGAAACATCCGTAAGTAACCAAATGTGGAAACCGGAGGATATAGTTAAAAGAAATAGAGTCTCACTTCAATCGAAGTGGTTTAAAGCATATTCCTACACGCTGCTATACTGCAGATTAGATGGGAGTAGAGTTTTCGAGCAGCCCCAAGGGCGCTAACTAAGCTGTTATCTGTCTGTTAATAATAACTATTATCTGTCGACAACAGCCGAGCGTGACTGCTCAAGGTCAGTTAGTCAGTGATTTCCGAAGCACACAGAAATCCAAGATATAAACCCACCCGTCATAGACAAGTTGCCGGGCACGTCGCTTCATCTACGTGTTCGATTACAGTTCTCAACAACAGTAACAAACAGACACGTTTTGCTTAGTTGTTTTATGAGAGGTAGAACATATTAAAGCAGCCCCGTCTGAGAAAGTACCTCCACCTCACAGAAAACCGAAGCCAAATACCAACTCCCTGGAGGGTTGTTGTCTTCCTGGGAGTGAGTGAGGTGACCAGTAAATTACTAAGGAACTACTGTGTTAGCATCAAAGGTGGCATCGCGAGCGATACTTAATGTATTCCAAGCGTTCATAGGCTACGGTAACCATTACATAGGGGTCGTGAGTTTGTATATCTCCCATACGTATAAAAAAGGCTGTTCTTTTTGACAGTGCAACTGTATGGCCTACTATATCACGGCTAAGCTTATAGAGTTAGAATACTTCGCCGCCGTACGTATTCCACCACTATGTAGTAATCAGAGCGTCTCTAATTGTCCACAATAATTGCTTAGGTTTCACTTATAACTATGATGGTTATATACTGAATTGTATATACATGCGGCCCAGTTTGACTCACTCATGATCATGATCACGCATACAACTTTTGTAAAGTGAAAATCTTGTGTAATTAGTAATAGTTAGCTTTTAACTAGTAATTAATTTATTGAACCCGTTTATGTAGAGATAAGTCTTAGGTAGCTATAAATTTATAAAGATCAGAGCATGACTCACCATTGTCTGTAGAGCCGAAGCAGCCTTCAGCTGCACGTTAAAGTGTGATTGGTAAGCGAAGATTTGAGAAAAGAGGGTTAAGGCATGTAAGAAAATCTCTCGCTTAATTTGCCCGACTGAGAAATACCTTAAGAAAAGTCGGGTCAATTAACATTTATTTAAGAGAGGTGTTTCGCATCATAACAGCTCTAAGGTTGAGAAAGTATCCACTTCACAGATTTTTTTTTTTATTTTCGCCCAAGAAAATTGAAGACCCACAAAAGAAGGACCAACCCACACCCGGGTGTGCATTGGTCATTCTTCCGTGAGGGGCACCCTCCGGAAAAAGGGAGGGAGGAGGTGAAATCTTTTAAAGATACCATTTCGTGCGAACGAACTAGTTATGTCGGATTTCCACCGACTTAAACACCCCCTGGGACTGCCTTTCGCCGGGAAGGCTATAAAGGCTTCATCTGAAGCGATCACCCCAGGGGAACGGGGTGACGCAAAACACTTCACAGAAAACCAGAGCCAAATATCAACACCCTAGCTAGAGGGTTCTTGTATTCTCGCGAGTGAGTTAAGTTAGCAGTAAGTTACTGAGGTGTTGCTGTGTTAGCAGCAGCAGCGGCGTCACGCGAGCGATACTCCCTTGTACCTAAGCATTCATAGACTTCAGTAACCACTTTACCTCAGGCGATGAATTTTTTTTTTTTTGTATACAACATCATCAAAAAATCATTAACTCAAGAAATGCTGTGGCATTGCGCGGTCGCATGTTGACACATGTAAAGATAAGGGCGATAAATGTAGCAATAGGTGTGATGGCTGCGCTTCATGCTAAATCCTTTACGGGGTAGGCAGAGCAAATCGAGCGACACATTATTCTCCTAATAGACTTCACTCGCTCCGTTAACATTCATAGCTCTTATCATACATGCTCGCCGATTCCTAGGGCTCCTGATACTATAATTTGATAACACACGTCTAATTCTGTCGTTTTATGTATATTGTCATTTAACAAAGTTTTTAGTGATAAATATCGACCAAATCTTGTGACAAGCTTTTACATCATATAAATTGTATATGTATGTATGCATATCTTCACGCCAGGTCCCTTGCGGGGTAGGCAGAGAGAACCGAGCGCCATAAGACGCGGTCCTTACACACTTCACTCGCTTCTTTCACATTCATAGCTTTTTTCATGCACGCTCGCCGGTTCCTAAGGCTCCTGACATCACCTTCTGATAAAACACGACCAATTTGGTCATGGTAGGTTAGTCTTGGTCTTCCTCGGCTCCTACATCCTTCCACTTTCGCATTGTATATCTGTTTCGTCATTCTTTCATTTTGCATTCTTTCTACATGTCCGAACCAACGGAGCATGCCCTTTCTTATCATAACACCGACACTCTCTTTTAGTCCAACTCTATTTCGTACGTCATCATTCCGAATATAAATTGTGTAATGTAATAAATTGACGGGTTTGATTCAATTCAAAGATTATTTTCTTCTTTTTAGAGTATTTAAATAAAAGCTTGTTTTTTAAACATTTTTTTTTATTGTTAATTACTGCCCTCTGACACGAAAACAAAAACCACGCGAAAATTACTACTGCACTCTCAGCGAGTCAACTCCTGTAAAATCGATCACTTTTTGCATTTACGTCTTCAATCGTATGAAATTGCAACATAAATATTGTCACTCGATAGCAAAATTGGCTTCAAAGCAATTCTCTAACAACATAAGTATCGAAAATTTCCAATTCTGTAGAACACTAAATCAGGATCTCTGAGCAAAAAATACTGAACACCAGCTATGAAATAGTCACATGCTTGGAAATTGTTTTAAAGGAAAATTATCTTGCCATTCATAGTAATGTATTTGTGCAATTGCCACGAAGTGCAGCCGCCATAATCTTCCAGTGATTCAGTCGTTACTATCTAGTTTCAGTTTATCTAGCGACATTGGTTTGCTTGTTTTCAAGAAAAAACTTAATAATATTTTTTATTATCTATCTATCTATAACTACACGCCAAATCCCTTGCGGGGTAGGCGGAGAGAACCCAGCGCCACGTGACTCGATCCGTACATACCTCACTTGCTCTTTTCATGCACGCTCGCCGGTTTCTAGGGCTCCTGATATCACCTTCTGATAGAACACGACCAATTTGATCATGGCAGGTAAGTCTTGGCGTTCGTCGGCTTCTGCATCCTTCCACTTTTGCATTGTATATCTGCTTCGTCATCCTTTCATCCTGCATTCTTTCTACATATCCGAACCAACGAAGCATGCATCTTCTTATTTTAACACCGACGCTCTCTTTCAGACCAACTCTGCTTCTAACATCATCATTGCGAATACGGTCTACAAGCGTTACGCCACAAATTTTGCGCAATGGTCGCATTTCGACCGCGTTTATCCTACTTTCTTGCTCTCTCTGCCATACCCAGCTCTCGCTTCCATAAGTAAGCGTTGGAACCAGCACTGCATTGTGTATAGAGAGCTGTGCCGTCTGGCTCCATTCTCACTCGCATTTCCATATCTGCGGTGTGCCTTCTATTCCTGCTGAAAGCGCATCCAAGATATACAATCTCATCCACTTATTCCAACACATCATCATCAATCGTAATCCTTACATTAGTTCTGGTTTCTTCTCTTTCAATTACCATTTTCAGGAACACCGTTCCTATATGAAATCTATATGTTTGTCTGTGTGTGTCTGTCGTTTTTTTTCGAATATTCGAATTTTGACTTCAGATTCGGATTCAGCATAAAAAAGTAGAATAGGAATGTCTGAAAAACCAACCTCCTATCTCTTAAGGAACATGGTCCAAATGGCCGACAAATTTAAAAAAAAAATTGAATTTTTATTTCAGTTTCGAAAAGTAAATTAAAAATCGGCCAAGTGCGAGTCGGACTCGCGCACGAAGCGAAGGGCAAAAAAATCACGTTTGTTGTATGGGAGCCCCCCTTAAATATTTGTTTTATTTTGATTTAATTATTTATTCTTAAAGTGAATATATAACTAAATATTCTGTGAATATTTCAAGCGTCTACCTGTTGCCGTTATCAATATCGAGCAAAAATGAGCAAAAAATCACGTTTGTTGTATGGGAGCCCCTTAAATATTTATTTTATTCTATTTTTTAGTATTTGTTGTTATAGCGGCAACAGAAATACATCATCTGTGAAAATTTCAACTGTCTAACTATCACGGTTCGTGAGATACAGCCTGGTGACAGACGGACGGACGGACAGACGGACAGCGAAGTCTCAGTAATAGGGTTCCGATTTACCCTATGGGTACGGAACCCTAAAAAGTAGAATAGGAATGTCTTAAAAACCAATATCATATTTCTTAAGGAACATGGTCAAAATGGCCGACAAAGTTGTTCCTCTGGCAATGCAAGCTTGCGCATTTTCAACTGGTTTATTATCCCTTTAGTAATACAAAGAGGCCGGTGACGTATCGAGCCGTTGGTAAGAAATGACATTAAAGGTATCCGAGTGCTCCAGAGGGTCGATTAGGGCCTTCGTCTCCAGCGCGCGCCTTTGTCTGTCAACTTAGAAAGCCAATAAGAAGGTATCTTAGCTTTTAACTTGACTTCATTGGCCGTCCAGAGTCTAGACGAAGTATTAAATGACAGCACACCTCTGGACAGCCCTGAGGCACTCACCGCAGTGTTCTTCGGCCGACTCTCCCTGGCATTTCGGGGTCCATTCAATGAATGACGAGCCACCGCCGGGATTAGGAATCAGATTTTATAGTCATAGCATTCGTCCGTCTCTATTCAGTAATAGCCCAGCACCCAATAATCCTTCCAGATATCATTAAAATAGCGTAATCATTTGCCACACATTCACAATAGTCTGCTGCCGACGCCTGCTCACGGGTATATTGTTCAATTGATATCCCCCGGGAGCAGCTTACCTCGGATGTGGATACGATATGATTCAAAGGCAAACTGTTAGACTTATTTACGTCTCCAAGTAAATTCTGCGTAGTTCTTCCTAAACATTGCAGCAAAGTCTTCTTCAAATGGGGTTGAAAGGATTTTTACAAGGTCGACAGACTACGAGTGGTGTCTTTAATGTTGCAATCGTCTTTAGCCTGCGGTGACTGCATCTACCATCAGTCTGTTTTCAGGCATTTCATGAGCTTATTTGCTCACATCAGTAATACATAAAACAAACCAGTTCGAAGGCTAGTAATTGTAGGTAAAACCACTAAACTTGTCTTAGCGGACAGTGGTCATAAATTTTGCTATGTATTCACCATAGACAATGCGAGGTGGATGTTCACGTGTCTGCTTCGTCATTTGCGCAATTCCCACGGTACCATTCGACACAAATTCATAGTAAGTACTATGAAATCATAATAAAGCTTTTTTCTTTAAAAATTTTCTACTACAATTTCTCGTATTTTTACACATATTTACCAAAGTGATATCTTATAGTTCACAATAAATACTTGAAGAAAAGGCTAATACATATTTTTTTTTAAATGTCGATGCCCGTTCATATAAATATTTTATTATCTTTCCAGTAAAGAATTAATGATACCGATTTACTTTTTGACTCCGAGTTTCTGTTTCATAACTTTTTAGTTTATCTGATTATTAATATAACATAATTTGAATTGTCCAATTGTGAGCAGTGATAGCCCAGCGAATGAGGAACCAGCCTATTGAGCCAATCTATCTAAATATCTATCTATAAGGTCACGCCAAATCCCTTACGGAGTAGGCAGAGAGAACCGAGCGCCACGTGACTCGATCCTTACATACCTCACTCGCTTCTTTAACATTCATTGCTCTTTTCATGCACGCTCGCCGGTTTCTAGGGCTCCTGACATTCATTGCTCTTTTCATGTCTTGTAATCTCAAGTAAGAAAAGTTCCACCAGCAGCTGCACGAAGTTTTAAGTACCCAAATAAATTTTAGAAATATGTTTTTCAATTCTTCCACTTGCTGGAGTACTATAATAATACAAATCACCAGAAATAGTCAAGTAAAATAATTAGTTAAAACCCTATCGTATGGAATACAATGATATGAATGAAATAAAATAAAAGAGCATGATCACATACATTAATAATCAATATTACAATTTGAATACATATATGTACATATTCCTATCCTACATCCTTCCACTTTTGCATTGTATATCTGCTTCGTCATACAAATGGTCAATGAGATGATCAAATGGTCCCCTAAATTTTAAATTCGTGTTTATGTACGTATTTATCACTTCCTCGGCGGTAAAGGAAAACATCGTGAGGAAACCCACACGTCAAAGAAAATATATTCCGAAAGACGCGCGACCTAACTAAGAAAGATCTGGTTTTCCCTGTAGGATGTGGAGATCTGACGGCGGTCGCTCCATTTAAAAATCAGTGTCTTCGCCAAATCCTGAGGCTTAGGTAGCGGACCGCGCCATTCTTAATGGATTAGGAAACGGGATAACACGAAGAAGAAGCAGTTTGAAATGTCCAAATCCGTTGCACCGTTTTCTATATATCGGTGTACGCATATGTATGCTATATGCGTACCTTCGCGACAAACATCGTTCATAATACAGTATACATAAGTCATTCCGATACAAATGGACCCATTAGGCGGCGTAGGGATGTTTGTTGGAACTACTATTAAAAATCAGTGACAGATACTGTTATGCTTTTCGCGTACTTGGCGCTAATTATTATACTTTAAATGGAAATTCAACTTTCTAATAGTAAGGTTTTCACTTTGCAGTGTGTTTTATTCGATAATTACCTGTGTTTCGTGAGGTTAACAGTAGTTTTTAGGGTTCCGTACCCAAAGGGTAAAACGGAACCCTATTACTGAGACTCCGCTGTCCGTCCGTCTGTCACCAGGCTGTATCTCATGAACCGTGATAGTTAGACAGTTGAAATTTTCACAGATGATGTATTTCTGTTGCCGCTATAATAACAAATACTAAAAAATAGAATAAAATAAATATTTAAAGGGGCTCCCATACAACAAACGTGATTTTCTTGCTCATTTTTGCTCGATATTGATAACGGCAACAGGTAGACGCTTGAAATATTCACAGAATATTTAATTCTATATTCACTTTAAGAATAAATAATTAAATTAAAATAAAACAAATATTTAAGGGGGGCTCCCATACAACAAACGTCATTTTTTTTGCTGTTTTTATAGATAATGGTACGGAACCCTTCGTGCGCGAGTCCGACTCGCACTTGGCCGATTTTTAGTTATGATGTTGCCCTACGCCGGTAGTCGAAACTAGGCTAATAATGAACGTTATCTTAAGTTACTATTATTTTCATGTGTCATCTCATGTGTATTGTACATATGATTATGAGATGTTTTACTTACTTATATTGCTGCCATTAGAGTGATATCTGTGCTTGGGGTTTCTCTAGTACCTAATAGAATTAATAGTAATTAAAGATATCGACATATCCCTCAAATTGACAAGCGAAGTGACAGTAGCTGGCATTGTTAGTAATGACGGATAGGCAATCATAGTTTTATATCGTCTTATACTGGAGCATCAATCACTAATAAATTTTGTTTTTTATTAGTAATCGGTGTTCTGGAGACTCCAATTTGATTCGAATCCTGATGTGACCAATCTATACAGATAAATAAAATTTGATTGTCTGTTTGTAATATTAAAATAACCGCTTTTTACTAAATGCATATAAATAAATAAATAAATATTGTCGGACAAATTACACAGCGCCATCTAGCCCCAAAGTAAGCGAAGCTTGTGTTATGGGTACTAAACAACTGATAAACATACGTAAATACATTTTTTTTTGTAAATACATACTTATTATACATAGAAAATACCCAGACCAAGACAAACAGACATGTTCATGCACACAAATGTTCGTACTGTGTGGGAATCGAACCCACGAGCGTTGGTGTCAAAGTAGTGTAACAACGCGTTTCACCACTGCGCCACCGAGCTCGTCCGGTACATATGCCACAATATATTTTTTTTCTGTCTGTCTGTCAATTTTTGTCTGTCTGTCTGTCAGTTCCGGCTAATCTCTGAAACGGCTGGACCGATTTTGACGGGACTTTCACTGACAGATAGCTGATGTAATAAGGAGTAACTTGGGCTACTTTTATTTTAGAATTTTTATTTATTCTATTAATATAAATAAATAATAAATAAAATAACTATTCCGCGCGGACGAAGTCGCGGGCACAGCTAGTATATCACTAAATTGGTCGAATTTACGTACACATTTGTAATTATCACTTATTCGTCCCTTGTTTCACACGTACAACAACCACACCACAGCGCCGCGGCAAAAAGTGGTCAAGCAGTGGTTCCGTGTCTCGCTGCAGCTTTTTGCAGTTGCGTTGCGGTTCCTACAAAATGTGGAAGTGGTTGTCGCAAGTAGTTGCGATGCGGTTACGTAGTGTGCAGACAGACAGTTCACTCCGGCTTTCGTAGAGGAAACGCAGTGTGGTTGTGTCGACGCAACGTTGTGCCTGCGATGTGGCCGGCTGCTGCTTTGCGATGTCGCCGGAGGTTGCGTTGTGGTTGCGACGTGGCTGCGATGTGGTCGGTTTCACCCACGCGGTCATAACCTCAAAATGTGGTTCGTGGGAATTCTACTATTCATTTTTATACAAATTAACGCCCACCCACGTGGTTGTGGTACGTGTGAAGGAAGTCTAACCTTATGGAGGTCTGACAGCTGGCGCTCCATGCCAATCAGTATCTTCGCCAAATACTTAGACTTGGTGAGCGGACCCCGCCAATCCTAATGGATTAGAAAGCGGGATAGCGCAAGGAAGAAGAAGATTCATATTCCCTATGCATACCGTATGAGTATACGATAATTCATCATATATCGATCTTGAATTATGATTACCCTGAAATTATCTATTCAAGTATTTAAGATCAAAAGTATTATTATGAGGAAGTCAAATTTACAAACGCTAAGCTATCGCATATGTAAACGCATCTACTCACGGCGGTGGGCGAGGGGTGGTCGGTGCTGGTTCGCATGAACTAACTCGTAGCGAAAGTCTACAAATAGTAGAGATCAAATTGCATAGACGATGCTTAGCATGCGTGAAATTTTAAATATTACCATTTAAAGGCATAATATTATAGAAATCTGTATTTTAACAGGAAAAATAATTTTTATCAATTACAGACGGGTTTTCTAGTAAACTAATTGAGTTTTCATAAGTCATTTAATAAGTATTTTAATAGAGGTAGGGCGCATCAAAGTATGCGTATTGTTATGTTCCTGCGTGTGAGTGAGGTCACCAGTGAGCTCCTTAAGTGTTGCTGTGTTAGCAGCAGTGATGGCACAGCGCGAGTGATACTTAATGTATTACCATCGTTCATAGGCTACGGTAATCATTTTACATCAGGTGGACAGTATGGTTATATGCCTCCCAACGTTGTATATAAAAGAAGTCTTCATATTTCCTTGTTAATAAGGTCTTGTTTTCCAGGCCAACACGGAGACCCGAGATGCGTGTACGTGCCGCCCTCTACCGGCCAGACGTATTTCTCGTTCCGAATCGCGTACGCCAAGTGCGGGACCAAGCCAGGTGAGTTTATGGTTTTATGAGCACTGCTAATTTATTACTATTAAATTTCTTGTATGCAATTAAAGTTAATTTGCTTATATACTTGATAAAATGCAATATCGTTGATTTATGTCTGACGCAAGTTGCACGAGCACAGAAATATGGGGCTGTTTACTATTAAGAGAGGCAGGGCGCATCAAAGCAGCCTGTCTGGGGAAGTACCTCCACTTCACAGAATACCGCAAACAATTACCAACTCCCTAGAGAGTTGCTGTTTTCCTACGTGTGAGTGAGGACACCAGTAATCTCCGAAGGAGTTGCTGTGTTAGCGCGAGTGGTAAGCATTGTATGCAAGCGTTTATAGGCGACAGTAAATAAATATAATAAATAAATAAATATTGTCGGACAAATTACACAGCGCCATCTAGCCCCAAAGTAAGCGAAGCTTGTGTTATGGGTACTAGACAACTGATAAACATACGTAAATACATTTTTTTTTGTAAATACATACTTATTATACATAGAAAATACCCAGACCAAAACAAACAGACATGTTCATGCACACAAATGTTTGTACTGTGTGGGGATCGAACCCACGAGCGTTGGTGTCAAAGTAGCGTAACAACGCGTTTCACCACTGCGCCACCGAGCTCGTCACAGTAACCGCTTTACATCGGGTAGGCCGTATGCTTGTATGCCTCCCGACGTTGTGACTGCATATTTCTTTACGTAAATATGTCTATGGAGGTCCTAATGAATTAACTGAACATTTCACACTAATTCTGATCAATGGACCGTTGATAAAGCTGTGAAATCAATAAATACGTTTCGAACAAATGATGCGAACTCAAGCCATTAGTCGACAATAAATCTGTAGTAATCGATATTGTATTGCAAATGGCGCCAGCTCGACCTTTTTGCATGGCGCTATTGTGAACATTTTTGACGAGCTCGGTGGCGCGGTGGCTGTACGCGCTGTTACGTTACTTTAACACCAATGCTCGTGGGTTTGATTCCCACAATGGACAAACATTTGCTATCATGTGTCTTGGTGTGTGTGTTTTTAAGAGAGGTAGGGCGCATCAAATTTTCTCCTATATAGAGAGTTAGTATCTATTATATAGACATTTTTGACGAGCTCGGTGGCTCAGTTGTTAATGACACGACTTTGACACCAACGCTCGTGGGTTCGATTCCCACACAAGACAAACATTTGTGTGCATGAACATGGCTGTTTGTCTTGGTCTGGATGTTTTATGAGAGGTAGGGCGTATCAAAACATGCCGTCTGAGGAAGTACCTCCACCTCACAGAAGACCGCAGCCAAATAACAACCTCCTAGGGGGTTGTTGTGTTCCTGCGTGTGAGTGAGATCACCAGTAAGCTCCTAAGGAGTTCCTGTATTAGCAGCTGAGGAGGCATCGCGCGAGTGATACTTGATGTAGGTGTTACAAGCGTTAAGCGGGCCGTATGCTTGTATGCCTCCCGACGTAGTATAAAAAACAATTCGCGAGCTTTTGCTGTCAAAGTAGCGTTACTAACCACTGCGCCACCTAGATCGTTAAATTCCGTGATTTAAAAAGTTTCAAAATCTAATACAGCCGTAGATTTACTGTCAGAGATGAAAGAATTTTTACAATTCAATGTCACATTGTCTTTGGTAGCGACTGTTAATCATAAATACTTCAATTAAAAAAGCTATTACAGTCGGAATTTTTTGAGGATAAAATTAATTAAAACTGTGTGATAATTAATGTATGTAACGAATGTCTCCATATACTTAAAACTATGTATATATCTATAACAACAATAAATGTAATCCTTTGCTACACCCTTACAGTGTGTCATATGACAGTAAGTGCCTACTTTAGTTTAAAAATTTAAACCTGTACTGCACTTCACTCACATGTGACATGCAATAAAAGAAATGATGATGATGAATGACATTATAGTGGGAATATGTGTGTGAAATGTTTGTATTTATCTTATAAAGTTTTCCTTTTTTCGATATTAGAATTGCTTAAGAGGTAGGTACGTTAATAGTTTTCTAAAACATAACTCCTTGTTGTACAAACTGTAAGAACGACACATTTGTTTCGGTTTTATAAGGGATGCTATTACCTCCATATAGTTAGGTACTACGGACGGTGGTAAAATCAAGGGGCAAAAAGCAAACTCGCAAGCTAGCTATTTCAAAAAGATGAAATGCAATACGTTACGACATATGATTCATACTAAGGATTCACAGGGTCATAAATAGTTGAAAGTCATAAAGTTGTATTTATTTACACACACAGAATTGCCCACCCATAACTTATGAATAACTATGGTTACAAGTACGGAGACAAACGAGTTTGCGAAGTGAGTAAATGCCGTAATAAATGACTCAAGATGGGCAACACATAAAGGTATGTGGTCATCGAGAATTGTTAGTAAGGGTAGTTTATTATTACGAAATTCCATATTAGCACGGAAGACCTAACTTTATTATATTACAGGCAATTTGATGTAAATTCATTTGTGTGCTTCCGACACCGATTGGTTCTTGTGAAATAGTGTGGGCCTGTACCTAAACAGTACCCTTAGTAGATACATGCTTTCGCTGGCATTGTTCGTACGTTCGTCGCTGCCTCGGTTGCTGTGGTCTGCTATTGCCCGCCATCTGAAATAGGAATCCGTTCCCGTCACCGTTGCTGGTCTGAATGCTCTAGTCGTCTTTGCGAGGGGTAAAAACTGGAAAGCGGACCCTGGTCTCCGAAGCGAAAGCGTAGAACGCGACCTGGAATAACGCATCGATGATGATGACTCACTTTGCCACACACAGGCTGTCATACACAAGCGTTAAGATTAGCGTCGCGTTGTGAAGTTCGGTAATATATAAATAAGTAAAATATTGTCGGACGAATTATACGGCACCATGCAGTCCCAAACTAAGCAAAGCTTGTGCTATTAGCACTAGACAATTGATAAACATACGTCAATACCTTTTTTGTAAATACATACTAAAAAAACCAGACTATAACAAACAGACATGTTCATGCACTCAAACATTTGCCTTGTGTGGGAATCGAACCCACGAGCCTTGATGGTAAGCATCCATCGCTGGCCATTGCAACAGCGCGCTCGTAAATAATAGGGGATACTTACACCATGCCATACTATTTACTACTTGGCCACAATGAGGCGACGTCAGAACCTTAGTGCATATTTTGTATGAAAATGGGGTACTATCATGTCAAATTATGAGCAATAAAACCTTTTCCAAGCTTCCACCGTCCGCATATGAAGCGGCGCCTCTGGCATTACTCAGACAATTAAATACACTTAGTGAATAGTTGCACACTACGGTTGAATGCAATTATTGTAGCTGTTTCTATGTCATTGCATTTGTAGAAGAGAAAGCCTTATAAGCTTTTATATAATCTCATTCGGTAATATTCTAATTATGAAATGAAATACAAAATTTTATTAGTATATTTTATTTACATACTTCTTTAAGAAAATTAAAAAATTAAATTAAAGCATTATTCTCCTAACAAAACAATGCTTTAAAACAATTTTTTAATTATTAAAGTACATGTGTCCCGACCAAGGAGGTTTCAATTCAATTTAAGTACACATTATCTGTGGTGAGCGCAACGCGCATGCGTGCTGGATCCGAGCCAATAAACCAATAACAGACTTTTATATTGCATTTTATTTAATGTAGCTACCTATAGCAATGAGATTAAATAAAGTAGTGTAAGCAACTGCATATAATCAGATATTAAAACACTCGTGTAATCTTATTTTAAAACTCGCCTGCGGCTCGTTTCAAAAAACTACTCTCATGTTTTAATACCCTCTATTATATGACAGTTGCATAAACTACTATTTCTTTCTTCCCCGAAAAGTTCCAGTTTCGGAAACCTATAATCATGATACTGGAAGCTATTGTACGAGACGAGCTCGGTGGCGCAGTGGTGAAACGCGTTGTTACACTACTTTGACACCAACGCTCGTGGGTTCGATTCCCACACAGGACAAACATTTGTGTGCATGAACATGTCTGTTTGTCTTGGTCTGGGTATTTTCTATGTAAGATAAGTATGTATTTACAAAAAAAATGTATTTACGTATGTTTATCAGTTGTCTAGTACTCATAACACAAGCTTCGCTTACTTTGGGGCTAGATGGCGCTATGTAATTTGTCCGACAAGATTTATTTATAAGATTTGTACCGAATGTTCGAAAATGCGGACGGCTTGTCGTTTCTACCCGTGAAAGAACAAACCTATAGCGACTCAGTGGTACGATTTTGCTTAGTCCAACTATGGGTGATTTTTTATTGGATCGGGTCGGGTGGCGCCATGTTGACATTGCTGTGTGGTTGTATTACGTAGGAAATAAACTATGCAGAGCCGATAAGACCTATGTTAAGTAGTAGCTCAATTCACCGCTACGGGTCGAGGTGTAAAGTAGAATACATAGCTCTTCTTGGCTTGTTCACGGATCAACATAGCGTCACTTATCAGCCGATAATGTTGATCTGTGAATTCGACAAACTATTCTTCCATTGGCGCTCGATTTGCTCTGTCTACTCCTAAGAGTTTTGGAATGAAGTTATAGATAGATATATTTTAACTACTTTGTGTGCTTCCGCCACCAATTAGTTCATGCAAACTAATGCCCAGCTACTGCTATTAGTAGATGCATGCCGACGCTGCTATGGCTGCTCTGGTCATCTGTTTATATTCTCAATATTATGTGTAGTTTTATTATACGGCCTACTGGAAGTGAAGCGGTTACCGCTGTCTACAAATTAGTTTTCTATGCAGTGGCAAGGCTCACGTATTACGTCTCTATCGCACAACTTACTCACGCGCAGGAACGCAACTAATCATAAGTTGTTATTCGGTCCACTTACGAAATATCGCTACGTCCTAGCTCATTCATTCTGATTTTAATTGCCTTTTTATACATCACCACTACAGGGAATTGTTATTTGAGTACGGTTTTCTGCGAGATGAAGGTATTTCCCTTTTCAGGCTACTTCAAGGCAGGGCACACCGAAGTAGCCTGACTAAAGTAGTACCTCCACCATACTTCTCTCACCATACGTCTTTTGCTAGTGCTTCGTTTCCTAATTAGCAAGGTGCACCAAGTGAGGTTGGTCTTGACTCTAAAGGTTAAAGTGAGCCGCTTACACCCCAAAGTTTAGTCAAACACTTCTTCTTCTTAGCGTAATCCCGTTTCCTAATCCATTAGGATTGGCGGGGTCCGCTACCTAAGCCTAAGGATTTGATGAAGATACTGAATTTTACATGGAGCGACTGCTGCCAGATCTCAACAACACAGTTTAGTCACATACCTTATCAAGATAATCAAATATAAACTCTTCTTATTAATAGTGGTCGTTTTGAGGATTTACTATATTTGAGACCCAACTAACTCACGAGCTGCTACGTAGGCTGTCTCAGGTCAGCTCTACAACAGCTGCTATACGACTTAAGGATGACAGTACACTAGTTAAACAGCTATTACAGAGCTATTAAGTTGTAGAAAATCTGTTTACACAGTTTGTGTGTTAGTTGGGGATAGATACGCAAATGGTGCCATTGAAGAAATCGCCTGTAAACCAGCCACCGTGCTGCATGCTAAGTGAGATATAAATTTATTGTTTAGAGATACTCGTAGTTTCGTTAATCGCACGCTACGCCGCGCCGCGCTTGTTCAACACGGAATATTGGCGCTAACGCACTTTACCAACATAGAAAAAGAAGGTTCGCAAGTCGGTGCATAAACGGGTAAAAGTTACGCTTAAGTACTATGTTATGTTTTTGTAATACGTAGTTTTGGATAGCATAATCTATGGGGTAATTAGGTATCATTGTTCCATCGAAAATGTTACATGGAACAATGTTACCTAAGTTGATGGAATTCTTAAATAATGTAAGTCTTATGTAAAATATAGATACGCTATGTTATTTGCGTATAAATCTTTATTTCTTTTGATAGATGAATAATTTATAGATCAAATAACTCTGTAAAAATATATTATCGTTCACTAATAATGAATTTGTTGCGTTAATTACTCCATTGTTAAATGTTTATCATATTTTTATAATTCATTACGCCGATGCTTTCATTGAAGGTTAAAAAAAATAAGTTGGCCTCCAAATTTCAAATTCCTATTGATGCATGAAAGATCTCTATAATTTCACATTAAATCCCATGCAGGGTAGTCAGAGTGAACCGAGCGCCACATGACTCAGTCCTTACACAACTTTCTAGCTTCTTGAACATCCATGTCTCTACTCTTGCACGCTCGCCTGTTCCTAAGGCTCCTGACATTACCTTCTGATAAAATACGATCAATCAAGTCAAGATGTAAGATCCGAGGCTCCAACATCATTCAACTTTCGCGATATATATCTGTTTCGTATTATAGTAGTAGTAATTCTTTCTTCCTGTATTCTTTCCACATGTCCGAACCAACAGAGCATGCCTCTTCTTATTATAATACCGACCCTCTCTTTTAGACGAACTCTGTTTCTAACAGCATCATTGCGAACATGCAACATAAAAGGTATAGTTACAAAATTCTTTATATGCCATTGGACCCTCTCGAACACTTCAACACGTCTTACATTATTTAAATTTAATCTTATTGTATCTTATACAATTCTTTGACGTTATAATTTTTCTTTTCAAGTCTGCTAGTATTTCGCGAATGGCCATTGGCGAAGAAGAAACGCCGAAAGAGACTTGTCAATATATGTATATATTTTTTATACCACTAAGGTGCCAATCAAGGTTTCGACCTGCCCCATGGTAAACAGTCACCGTAGCCTATGGATATTTGCAACACCAGGGGCGTCACTCATGCGTTGATTCATGGAAACTCGCATATCCAAGAAAACACAAAACCGCAGCCAAATTACAACTCTTTAAGGAGTTGTTGTGTTCCTACGTGTGAGTGCGGTTACCAGTAAGCTTAAGGAGTTGCTGTGTAAACAGCAGAGGAGGTATTGCATAAGTGATACTCAATATATTACAATTGTAAATAGGCTACGGTACAGTACGGCTTGTACGCCCTCCGACGTTGTACAAAAAATAGCAATGAATATTATTATTAAGTTTGCATAATGCATCACCGAAAAAACAGTTTTAATTAACATTTTATATATACGATAGTTCTAATTTGCATAATATCCCATTTAAATATGATATTTGTGACTATATCACAGCTAACGGCGATGCCACGGTTTTAGAATAATATTGAGAAAATATTTAATTTTTAAATGGCTACTATATTTTAGTGCAAACTGATACTTACTTCTTTGCACTATACCGTTTCCTAATCTATTAGTATTGTCGGGGTCCGCTACCTAAGTCTAAGGAATTCGCGAAGACACTGATTTGTACATGGAATGACTACCGTCAGACTAACACAACCCAGAGTTATGACAATACTTTTTGATGAGCTCGGTGGCGCAGTGCTCGTGGGTTCGATTCCCAAAGGACAAACATTTGTGTGCATGAACATGTCTGTTTGTACATGTGTTTTTAAGAGAGGTAAGGTGCAGCAAACCGGCTCGTTTGGAGCAGTTACACAGAAAAGCTCAGCTAAATAATAAATCCCTGGTGGTAGGTGTGTTCGTGCTAGTGAGTAAGTTCACCAGTAAGCTCCTAAGGAGTAGCCGTATTAACAGCAGCGATGGTATCGCGGGAATTGCACTTAATGTTAAAGCGTTAATATGCCACGGTAATCGCTTTACATCGGTGGATTTTGGACTTGATGGTGGATCCTAAGCTTGAATGCCTCCCGACGGTTTTTTTTACACTACGTCGGGAGCATACAATCATACGGCCCACCTGATGTAAAGCGTATAACGTATAAGCCTATTAACGCTTGCAATATATTAAGTATCACTCGCGCGATGCCTCCTCTGCTGCTTACACAGCAACTCCTTGGGCGCTTACTGGTGACCTCACTCATACGTAGAAACACAACAATCCTGTAGGGAGTTGTTATTTGGCTGCGGTTTTCTGTGAGGTGGAGGTACTTCACCAGGCTTTGATGCGCCCTACCTCTCTTAACACATTCAGACCAAGACAAACAGCCATTTTCATGCACACAAATGTTTGCCTTGTGTGGGAATCGAACCCACGAGCGTTGGTGTCAAAGTCGCGTCATTCACGAGCGACACCGAGCTCGTCAAAACCGTTATATAAAAAAGCTAGATTCAACAAAATGCCTTTAGGATTCATCAAAATGGCAACTTGACTTGCAGTCGAGACACCTCGGGTGAACGGCATTATCCAGTTTCCTAATCCATTAGAATTGGCGGGACAAAAAAGACAACAATGGCCACGCTAATATGTGATTAATAATCCTTTGAAACAGTCAAAATGTTTACTCAGATTCAATATAAATCAATCGCGTTACAAATCTGTATAACCCTTCCGTTTTATACTTTATAGTGTTTTAAGTTCTCAGTAAGTACCGGTAATTCGTACCAATTTCGCAATAAATCGCCCCGGCGAGTTTACGGCGGGTCGGTCTCATTTCAACAAAGTAACTGAGTTTTTCTTTGCTCGATTCCTAGTTGGCTACTAAAGCTAGTGTGGTATATAACGGGCAAGCCGTGTGTCCCGCTCCTTCTGCGAATGTTCCACTCGAGCATTGTTTCTCAGAATCGCTACCCGCCAGACTGCATTGCATAGCCTTTAGACTCAGTTTCCTTCGAACGCACGACACCAAGACGCCATCCCTCAATCCCGTACTTTCGAGCGCTTCCTTCCCTCGCTGACGATGTATTTGCGACTTTATGAGCCTCACAACGTGTCGCATTATACGCTAGCGTTGACAATGTAAAATCAGTTTTATATCTTCGCGATAGGGTTTTCGCGTATTAGTCGGCAGTCAAAGTTGGAAGATTAATGTCCTAATGGCTCGCGGGTCCGATAGGGCGTTAGCCAGAAGCGGTTAGGGGTCAGTTTCGCTCGCGCGTCGTCGCTCCACTGGCTTCTGGTTCGATCCGCGTTCTTCAGACGATCAACTTTTTGTAGAAGTTCATCCGCGTAGGGATAGCCTTAGCAATAATAAGTTTAAAAATAAATTTTTTGTTTAACACTGGTGAGTAAACAAAATTTCTAAAATTCATAAAATGTGATTTGATATTATTTTTATTATACACTCCAAGTATCAAACTAGATAGGGGTTTTCTGCAGATTATCTTTGATAAAAATTTCATCATGGCAACTGTACTTTGTTGATTCGAAGAGCAACTATTATGTTACTATTAAATACATCAAATGATGATCGTTTAGATTATTCTTTGATTCAATGAAATGGGCGTAAAATATTAAATGCAGTGAAGAATATTTCATTGGATTAATAATACGTTAAGGGGCTTGCTTACAGTTTATTACTAATGTATGTTATGTGTAATCCTTGGAAATTGAAATACTCATAATAAAATGCTTTTCGAATATACTGTTGCTTCCAAACCTTGTTTAAGTTCCGCGCTACTACGCAATAAAATCCTCATCCGTTCATACTTAACGGGTTCTTATTATTTCTTGTTTTACTTGAGGGTTTACAATATATTAATACCGAGTTTGTTGATTAGTAATGATGACGATGGTTGACGTAGGGATACCAGCATGAAATCTTCGAAAAGATTTTTTCGTCGACAACGAAGAGTGACGCCCCTGGTGTTGCAACTGTCTACGGTAGGTAGGACGCATGCTTGTTACACTTCGTGGTAACAAGCTTCCTACTTGTTGCACCTTAGTGGTATAAAAATAGAGACCTTCTTATTTTTATTTTATGTTTTTTTTTTATATTATTTGCCATGTTTTCTATCTTACACTTATCTAGTATTCTTTTCTTATAGCTTTCTATATATATATATATATATATATATATATATATATATATACAATTGCTGTGCGTTAGTCTTGCAAAAAATCGACGATTTGAATATTCTTTTTGGCATGTTCAATACATTTCCGGGAAGATATAGAAAAGAAAATAGAAACGTGGATTAAGTCACTGGTATCAGCTAGTTTAGTATATTTTTTTTATACAACGTCGGGAGGCATACAAGCATACAGTCTGCCTAATGTAAAGCGGTGACAGTAGCCTATGAACACTTGTAATACACTAAGTAAAATTCGCGCGATGCCACTTCTGCTGCTAACACAGCAATCCGTTAGGAGCTTCCTGGCGACCTCAAGAACACAATAACCTTCCAGGGAGTTATTTGGCTGCGGTTTTCTGCGAGGTGGAGGTACTTATTCAGACGGGCTGCTTTAATGCGACCTACCTATTTTAAAAACACCCAGACCAAGACAAACAAACATGTTCATGCACACAAATGTTTATCCTTGTGTGGGAATCTTGTCGATTCGAGAGTTGGTATAAAAGTCCCACCAAGCTGGTCTTTGGATGGACAGTGTAGCTTTAGGTACTTGTAATGTGAGATATGTATTTCCAGAATAAATAAATGACTCGTACTAATATTGACTCTCTCTTCATTTCAGATTTACACGGTCAATTCTACGAGAACACAGTCGTTGTACAGTATGACAAGGATCTTCTAGAAGTATGGGACGAAGCCAAGAGATTGCGGTGTGAATGGTTCAATGACTATGAAAAAACAGCTTCCAAGCCGCCCATGGTCATTGCTGATTTAGATGTTGTTCAACTAGATTTTAGAGGTAAATATCAATCTATGATGACAGACGATGATAGATTAATATACGTAGATAGAAGAAGTTTAAGAGAGGTATCCAGCGTATCCCCGTATTAGCGTATCCAGGTTCCTGAACCGGAGGATTACTTATGATCCGCCCTGGGAGGCTGAACTGACACCCTGTGTGACTCAGCTTCTGCACTAGAGGAATAATGGGAATCCTTCTGCATACCGCGCCAGCAAATCATATAACCTGTGCTGTGGTGGGGAATAGCGCGTTTTTGTCCTCTAATATGTTAGCTAAACGACTTATTTTTTTCAATTTCATCACCCACAATGCAAAACGGAAATGCATATGTGGCTACACCGACCAAATGTGGATTCTTGCAAAGTCTGGAGACTTTAAATATTAACGTGGTACATCAATATATAGAGACTGCTCAGCCGACCATTCTTTTCACCATGAACGAACAAATATTCTAACCGGTGGACACATCTTATCTACAATATTCTGGGTATAAACTCTTACTTGCACGGTGCATTTACTTTGCGGATAGGTATGCTCATGAATTTGATGTGGCTATGGTTTCTCTAACTGGTTCATTCCCCAACGAGAATGCTGGATATCTATGTAATCTTCTGCTGAGTACACGTCTGGGTGATTAACATCTTATTCCTTTGTGTATTCTACCGATTATACGACGGATTGTATTGCGAAGAGTGATTTAAGGAACAACTTCCTTCTACAACCGAATCGCTCGCCGATGGCAGGGAATTCATCATCATATATTGTAACTGCAATGTTTACAAACTTTGAAGTAGTATTCTTCCAAGAACACGTAAGTTGTAGAACTTTCTGTCGAGGTTCTGCCAAGGCATTATAGCACGGCGCGGCAACGCATGGTGACATTCCCGGTGTTGTAAATGTCCGGTAAAACAGGCTACAGTAATTGCTTACCATCAGGCAGGCCACATGTTTGTTCGCATAAAAATATTGTATAATTCTATAAATATTGTATAAAAACAGCAAATTAAATTTGTTTAAAAGTAATGTAAAAGACAATGTTGCAAGAAAGTCGAGAGCTCTCTCTACGTAAAGATTAACATGCATACGGCATACTTTGAGATGACATCGTAGATAGTGCTAATAATAAATACTGTTTATTTCATCACTATGCGGCGGGAGTGTGAAATTAGATGTCAGATTGCATCAAATATTTTGACTTACACAATATTTATGAGGTTTCTAACTCGAGTAAGCGTAAGTAGCGAATGCCGGAATACTTGCTAATACCTTCTTATAATGTTTTGAGGGTCACATTTCATGAAGAGAGAGAGATTCAATCAATTCGATCAATGAATCCTTTTAATTTAAACGAGCAATTCTTTTATATACATATAAATATATTTCGCGTATAAATAAATTTGGTATTATGTAAGGTTTTCTTTCTCTCTTTTTTCTCAGTTTTATTTACATAATAATTTGACAAGTATAGTAAACGAATGATTATTAAATATATAAATTACTTAAATAAAATTAAATAAATACACAATAAAACTAAAACTAAATTACATCTAAAATTTAATAAATCTAAAATAATAATACTAACCTAAAATAAATCTAAAAAGTGTGCTCCCGCGGCATTGTACCAACGATTTTTTAATTCTTATATTAAATATTCATTCCTGAAAAAAACTTATACAAAAAAATATCGAAAACTTACTTACAGGTACTTTAGATAAAACGGCCAGTTTAATCTGCATAGCGGCTCCGCCGTCGATCCATCGGTGGCATGACGACCTTTCTGGATTTTTTATGCACATCCATATCCTTCGGTTTTAATACTACGTCGTGAGGCATACGGTCCACCTGACGTAAACTGGTTAATATAGGAACTATTGCTCGTTGACACACTTGCTACCAATACTATGACTCAGGAGGTTAGGTAACCTCACTTACACTAGAACACCCAATAACTCATACCTAGCCTTCAGGAAACTGTTATTAGGATGCAGTTTTCTGCTGAGAAGGATACTTCCCTAATCGGGTTGTTTTGACCATTCGATGTTTCTTAATTCTTAAACATAGTTTTTAACTAATATTTCGTATCAAAAATAAAAAATTAAAAACTGCTCCATCTATCGGTATCGGTGCAAGTTATTAAAATAGATTCATTCATTAGTAGGTACCTGCTAAATCGATGTGCTACACTAACGGCGCATTGAGACCTTAACGGCAGAGACACGAACTATTTCTGTCTAAATTTACGTATGTGTGCCACGGTACCACCGCGGCAAACATACGCATAGCGTAGTGTGCATTCCTGTAATTACATTGCCCACAATAACACAAATAACGCACACAATCGCATAGGATAGAGATTGTCTTTTCACCCGATCTATGACATAAATTACCGTAGTGTCGCCTAACTCGCGTACATTGCTACATAACTGCGCCGCCATTGTTTGTTTAGAAATGGGTTGGATAGTTTGCAGAGAAAATAAGATTTTAAAGTTGATAAAAATGGATAAGTTGATAAAAATGGATAAGTTGATAAAAATGGATAATATTCACCGCGTAAGTTGTTCAGATGGTGTGTGTGTAAGGAAAATATAAAAAATGGTGCGTTTTCAAAACTATCTTTCGTCGAAAGAAAAAACAAGTGATTGAGAAAGGCCGCTGTACACCGGATTTGAAATGCAACATGCTGTATTTTTTGGTAAGTTAATAGCTTTAAAAAAAATCTGCCTACCCTGTCAAAAATCTCTGTGCACGCCACTGATGTGGAATCCACATCGTGCAACTTGAGCCACTACTAGCTATAAATATAGCTGTATGGCGGTAGAAATAGGTGAGACAGAGGTAACCGCGCAGACGAGTTTTGTACAAAGTCTCCCTCTGGTTGGTCAATTTTACAAATCCCCTGCGGGATAGGCTGGGACAGGCTCGCTCGCTTCTTTAACATTCCTAGCTCTTCTCATGCACGCTCGACGGTTTGACGTCAACTGCTGATAAAACACGATCAATTTGGTCATGGTAGGTAAGTCTTTAAGGAGAGCTCGATGGTATCGTTGCGCGTGTCATTCCAACCGAACACGCAGGTTAAGCTACGTCGATCGCAGCCTGTCTGTGGATTGGTTTATCTATCCCGAGTTTCTCCGTGCTTCGGAGGGCACGTCAAGTTGTCGGTCCCAGCTGTTGTTATTAAGCTACTCGTAATAACAGTCATTAAGCTTAAGTCAGTGGCCCTCGGGCGGCTTGAGTATGCTCTAAACCCCATTCGATCAAAAAGTTCGGCAACTCTGTCTCCTCGGTCTGCTATGTCACAGACATGAAGGCTACCGCGAATACGGGAGTCCTGTGTTCTCTTTCGGATTGGTTGTGATAATTTAGGACAAGCTAATTTTTTCCTATATGATTCGATTTACGTTTAAAAAACTATCCCGACCCGATTACATTAATGTTATCATTATTTTAGGAGACAACGTCGACTGCTGGATGGAGATACAAGCAGGCAAAGGACCCTGGGCACCTCCTGTCTCTGGTATCGTTCCGCTGGGCTCTACACTCACTCTCGTCGTCGCCATCAACGACTATCGAGGTAAGTACTCAATTTTATTGAATCAAGCAATACATTGGCCACGAAGTCGAAAGTGTATGATGAAATGTAAGAAAGGTTGGTTTTCCCTGTGGGTTATTGAAGTCACGCGGCTGTTACTCCATGTCAACATCAATACCTTCGTTAAATCTTTAGACTTAGATAGTGGACCTCGCCAATCCAAAAGGAGATTAGGAAACGGAATCACGCTAGAAAGAATAAGACAATCATCTCTAGGTATTTTTATTGGAGCGGCTACTTTTGTGGTGCTAAGACGGTAACTTTAAATGATGGCTACTGTAGCCCAGCAGTCAATTAGTTAGTTAAAGCAGTGTACCCATGGCGAAACATAGCTTATATTATGTAACTAAAATGTATGTCTCATTTATTTATATAGAAATATCGTAACTTTTGGCATTGTTCGCTTATTTAGGTACATAATAAATTAGTAGAAATATTTAATTTTATTGAGACTATTGTAATTACAGCGTAGCGTGTATTTTAATAATACACAGGAAGCTAGAATTACAAGAATTATTACACTTACGTACAATAATCATCCATCTTGCTTCTTTTAATTACTGGAAAGTCAATGTTTCAGTAATAAGTATGTACACATTAACGGCATAAAGATGAAATGGGCATAATAGCGTACTTCCTGTCTTGTTCAATATGATGGTGGTTTTTTCCTAAAATAATTCAAAACATGAACAGGTTTTGGTAATTCTTCATTATTTTTTTGTCATAATAATCTAAACTAATGCGTTTATGACATACTGTGTAATTGAGTATCGCATTTTAATGTCTATATTTAAAACTTCACACATTATAATGATTTTGATTTATTTCCTTAATGAATATTACATGTTATACTGTACGTGACTAGTATTATATTCATATGATACCTCATCCGCACGTATTCCGTTATCCTATAGGAACCGCCTTTCCTATTTTTTTCTTATTCCGCGGCTTCTAAGAATCGTATTATGATATCGAATAACCGTATATATTGGGCTATCAAATGCAAAAAGAATTTTGCGAATCCGACTAGTAGTTCCAGAGCTTAGTGCGTTCAAACAAACAAATTCTTCGGCTTTATATATTAGTATAGATATACGAGGGGTATTCATAGTATTTTATTATATTGGTATGCTACTCCAAAGTACTATACTAATAAAAGTAGCTAACTTTGTTATTTCATTAAATTGACGCATTATCATAATTAGTTCTGATGCAATCTTGAAGAAAATTCCAATAGTTCGAACAGTTAACTATGTACGCTTGCTATTCAGGAAGTATCCCTGCTGCTAACACTGATACTCCTTAGGCGCTTACTGTTAGCCCCACTCACTCATAGGAACACAATACCCCTTCAGAGAATAGTGATTTGGCTACGATTTTCTGTGGGTGGAGATACCTTCTCGGTCACTGCTGCTGAGTTAATGCGCACTACCTCACTTAAAAACGCCCAGAATAATCATCAAATAGACCTGTTCATGTACGCAAATGTTTGCCCTGAGCGGGAATCGAACCCGTAAACCTTGGTGTTAAAGTAGCATTGCTAACAACTCCGCCACCGGACTCGGCAATATTGTTAATGGCTTTATATTCTCTGAACTTCAAGAACGAAAAGGCTCTGTTAGTCTAAAAGATCCACCACAGCGATTAAATATTTGAAATAAGATTCAATGCCTGTTTAGGAACTCATCAATTTTTGCCTTGTTAGTGAGTATTATGCATCATGTTATCAAATTCTTATGAACAGCCTAACTGATTCAATTAGATCTAAAAACAAAAAAAAATGTCTACTGCGCTACAACTTAATAAAAAGATAATATTTTATTTAATATTCGCAACACACATAAATAACTACTAACAGCAAAACGACCGGTCCTCCTATAAAAAGGACCGTTACCTATAATAACCGTCGATAGGCAAAATAGGATTTTAATTCAAAAATATTCATCGGTTTAGTCGAATACTATTGCTCATTATGTATATTGTGCTGTATTGTTGTTACTATAATACCGTTCGATAACTTACCGATGAGTGTGAGCTGTGGCCTTATTTAGGCATAAACAGCGAGTCCTACCTGACAACCTTGACCGTTCAGAATAAATAACGGTAAAAAATATTTTACTACTTTTGTTTCCTTTTGTTTCTTACATCCTGAACGACGAAACGGATGTATAATGCGAAAGTGGAAGGATATAGCAGCCGAGGAAGGCCAAGAGTACGCGCCAAGACCTACCACGACTAAATTGGTTGAGTTTTGTCGGATATCAGGTGCCCTAGAAACGAACTGAGCGAGCGTTCATGAAAAAGCTAATAATGTTAAAGAAATGAGCGATGTGTGTAAGGACCGTGTCTTGTGCCGTTCGGTTCTCATTGTCTACAAGAGATCTGACGTGAAAATGCAGATATATAGATTATTATACCTCCCATATGATTATTTAGGTGTTTTATTTTGGAAATATTAATTGGCGCAAAATAAAAGAAGATTCATGTTCTAAGATTTTTCCTTTACGATTATTATTGAAAAACGTTCTATATTCCCGGTGTTACATTGTACATTCCTTATAGATCCAGTAATTTATTTTCTAAATTTAATTCATAATGCATATGTCTATCTATCTATAACTTCACGCCAAATCCCTTACGGGGTAGGCAGAGAGAACCGAGCGCCACGCGACTCGATCCTTACATACCTCACTCGCTTCTTTCACATTCATTGCTCTTTTCATGCACGCTCGCCGGTTTCTAGGGCTCCTGACATCACCTTCTGATAGAACACGACCAATCTGATCATGATAGGTAAGTCTTGGCCTTCCTCGGCTCCTACATCCTTCCACTTTTGCATTGTATATCTGCTTCGTCATTCTTTCATCCTGCATTCTTTCTACATGTCCGAACCAACGGAGCATGCCTCTTCTTATTTTAACACCGACGCTCTCTTTCAGACCAACTCTGCTTCTAACCTCATCATTGCGGATACGGTCTGCAAGCGTTACACCACAGATTTTGCGCAACGCTCGCATTTCAACCGCGTTTATCCTACTTTCATGCTCTCTCTGCCATACCCAGCTCTCGCTTCCATAAGTAAGCGTTGGGACCAGCACTGCATTGTGTATAGCCAGCTGCGCCTTCTGGCTGGCTATAATGCATATGTAATGAATATTAACCTGTAGATTACAAATGTTTACATCCAACAGTTTAGTTTGTCTTTCATATCAACTAGTTTAACACAAGGAGATTACTTTTATATAAGTACACCAAATACGAAAGAATCAGATCTACCGACTTTTCGTTCATTATTATCTCATACTTTCCTTAACACTTTAAAGTAATACACAGGAAGCTAGAATAACCGCTATAAATGTGACCGCAGCTTTAATTTTTATAAACAAATCTGACGCGAGAACTTTCGATTGCATTAGTGCTTTGACGCATCTTTTATAGTTATTTGAGTGCCAATAACCATATATTTATATATATTTCACATTGCATGTTATATTACAGACTTTCTTTAAAATACCTATCTTTTGAAATTTAGGATTAAGGGGTACAGAATTGGTGATATTTTTTTAAAGATGTATGCCATGGCAAAAAGTTATCATGGCATATGTACGAGTATATAGCGATTGATGTATCGACGATCGTATTATTAATATATCGTTATACCGCACTAAGCTCCTTCAATTCCAAAAAAACCTTCGCCAATCGAGCGCCTTTGGCGAGCTCGGTGGCGTGGTGGTGAAACGCGTTGTTACGCTACTTTAACACCAACGTTCGTGGGTTCGATTCCCACACAGAACAAACATTTGTGTGCATGAACATGTCTGTTTGTCTTGGTCTGGATATTTTCTACGTATAATAAGTATGTATTTAAAAAAAATGTATTTACGTATGTTTATCAGTTGTCTAGTACCCATAACACAAGCTTCGCTTACTTTGGGGCTACATGGCGCTGTGTAATTTGTCCGACAATATAAAAAAAACCGCATTTGACCAGCGTAGTGGAGTATGCTCTAAACTCCTTTGGTTGAAGGGAGACCCGTATCCGTGCAGCGGGATGAGTAAGCGTTGTTTGTATTTGTATGTCAATACCGCACTAAGACGCTGAAGACGACCGAGTTCCCTTTAGGAACTTACAGGCCTCTAGCCTGTAAGGACGTTAAGGGAATCCGGTGCTTATATTATAGTATTAATTATTACCTTACTGGAAAGAACATAGCATACTTACTTATTTACTCATCTAATCTATATAATTTATACGTGCGTACAATGAAAGGCCGTCAAAATCCGACAGATTGTTCCTGATAAGTGCACAAAATACTAAATCTATATATATAAAACAAAGTCGTGTTAGTTACACCATTTATAACTCAAGAACGGCTGGACAGATTTTTATGATTTTTGTGTTTTTGGATTTGTCTTCGTCCGGAATAGGATAATAAGTGTTAAAAGAATTTATACCATCTAATAAGTTAACACACCATTTATTGATCCTGAGGCGGCACGGAGTTCGCCGGGTCAGCTAGTAATGTATAAAAAACCGGACAAATGCATGTTGGGCCACGCACAATGTAGGGTCCCGTATTTGTTTCGCTTTGCTTGCTTGCGAAAAAATTCCATAGTCCCGTAAAATAATAGGAAATCGAGCCTCTTGGATTTTTTTAACATTCTAAACCAAGTTACTGAGCGTTGTCAAATATTGTAAGGGTTATACATACACACATCAAAAGTGTCTAGGGATCAAGCATTTTTATGCGGATTTCTTGAGATTGAGATGTGGCTTTGTAATAAAAAAATATATAAAATATATAAACGTATACGACACTGGAGAACCCCTGGACGCCAACAGCGATTAAAATCCTGCCAGGAAGTCCATCCTTATAGTGGTGGAATCATCATGGTATGGGCGGGTATTTGGATCGGCGGAAGAACTGAGTTGATTTGGATCAGAGGCAACCTCAACGCTCAAATTTATGCTGAGACGATTGTATCAGACGTCATCGTTCCTCTACAAGTGCAAATCGGTCCCTTATTTCAGTTAATGCATGATAATGCACGACCGCACACCGCAAGAGTTGTAAGACAGACTCTCGCCGCAGCTAACATCAATGTCATGCCCTGGCCTGCTCAGTCGCCAGACTTGAACCCGATTGAGCATGCATGGGATATGCTACAGAGAAGAGCTCTGCCGAATATGGAGGGTATCCAGTTGCAAGAAGACCTTTTTTTGTTGTTGCAACGAACATGGGCGGCCATTCCACAGCGTGATTTGGATGAACTCATTTTGAGTATGCCAAACCGATGTTCTTGTGTTGTTAGTGTTCGCGGTAGAAACACGGATTATTAATTGTTTAAGTTACCCAATAAAATTTGAAAGAAAACTGTTATTTCAGTCTTTTTTTCGAACTTTAATGTTAGTGGTTCAAATGTCAAAAATCCCTTTATTATGAAAATGGCAAATTTCTTTATTAATGCAAAGGTGACTTGGTTTATCGTTACTGTAGACAAACGAAAACACTTTATTTGATGAATCCTTTAAGAAAATTTTAATTAATATCAATCAGGAGAAAAGTTATTGCAAAAATATATGTTGATCCCTAGACACTTTTGATGTGTGTACATTCAAAAATCGAGTCATGTTAGTAATTATTAAATGCTAGTATAACTATTTTATTTATACTTTACTATTTATAACTAAACATATTTAGATAATGTAACTAAATATCCAAAGGTATAATATAATACAAAGTGGAATTAATTCTATGACTATCCAGATCGCATTAATCGCATAGGCACGTGTATATGTAGACCAACCGGTTGACTTCTATTAAGATTGATGAAAACGAAAACATAGCGCGATGTAATTTGTAAACATCTAGTGTAAAATATCCGAACTAAATTATGTATGAAACTTAAATGAACGGGGGGGGGGGGGGGGGATTTCACACCTTCCGTTCAAATAGAAACTAGGAAGCAAAATGCAATATCATAGAATATGACATGGCACTTATCTGCGCGTTGCACTTTGTACGTTTTCGTAAAAGAATTTTATAAGTTTATCGACAACAACTCGTTAACCTGTAAAGCCTGCTTAGCCGTAATAGTTTTCCTTTTAAATTTACTATATGGACTACTACCATGGTTTTATTTACATTTCCAAATACAATGGTTTCGCTGACATAGACAAAAAAATACCCTTTTAATATAAATATTTCGCAAACGAATCACTATATCGAAATATGATCTTCCCAATGTTTTTAAAAAACCTATCTAATGACTGGGGAGTCATTAGATAGGTTTTTTAAAAACATTATATTATTTATTGTGTGGGGACACAATGGGGTGGGCGTGAATAAAAAAAAACTCTGTGGAAGTACCTCCACCTCACAGAAAACCGCAGCCAAATAACAACTCCCTCGAGGGTTGCGTTCCTGCGTGTCAGTGAGGTCACCAGTAAGCTCCTAAGGAGTTGCAGTGTAAGCAGCAGAGGAGGCATCGCACAAGTGATACTTAATATATTACACGCGTTAATAGGCTACGGTAACTGCTTTACATCACGTGGGTAGTAAGCTTGTATGCCTCCCAACGTAGTATGAAAAAGAAGATTTTATTCTACCACTTTGCCAGTATAGTTATCTATATACATGCCAAACTACAGCTTTCTAGTATCAAGCGTCCCTGAGCTAAGCCGCAGCCAGACTGACTGACATACAGACGGACATAGCGAAACTATAAGAGTTCTTAGTTTACTACGGAATCCTAAAATATCGTTAATTTAAAATTTTTTTGTCTCTGTTATAAACGTCTGAACTGTACTGTAAAATAAGTAGACTAAATTCAAATTAAAACTAAATTAAAGACTAAATTAAAACTTTATATGATGTGGAAGAAGCAATTTGTGGAGAGAAATACTTGACTGATGATTTCGTAACTTGTGGTCATATCTGATCTAATAGTGAATGGATTGATCAATGAATTGGATGCTGATAATGAGTAAAAAGTAATTTCAAATTAATAAGTTTTTAATCATAAATTTTAGGTTCCCTGTTAATAATTGGTATTTTATTTCATGATTAATCAATGAAACAACCATTGATATTATTTTGTAACAAATAACAATTTGTTAATCTCAATGACCTCAATAGCGTTTTTAACCAGGTAGCTCTCGAGAAGAACATAGACAAGAAGATCATCTCGAATGTCCAATGTCATACTATACCGGTCACGGTTGGAAACAAGCTGTTGACGAATATGTCAACCTAGCTAGGGCAAGTTATTCAGTTAGGTAAGTCCACCTTTAATCGAGAGGTCAACACACAAATCCAACTCGGCTCGACACATTTCTTGCTGAAAATACCTCAATTCCACAAAAACACAAAATCTTCGAACCGTATGTGTTGACGTGTGGGGAACACTGCGGGCCGTATGGGGAAGCTCAAGGTCGCTCAGCGTGTTATGGAAAGAGCTATGCTCGGAGTTTCTCTGCGTTGTAGCATCAGAAATGACGATATTCGCAGCAGGACTGAAGGATCCGACATAGCCTAAAAGTTCAGCAGGCGGAAGTGGAAGTGGGCCGGCTACATAGTCTGGGGAAAAAAGATTCTTTAATGGCATCCCTCGCGTCACGATCGACGACCTCAAGAGGTTTGCCGGGAGTCGATGGATGCAGGCGGCACAGGATCGAGACAAATAGATCTCTAGAAAGAAAGCCTAAGTTTAACAGTGGACCAATACGGGCTAAAGTTATGATGATGATATCAGTCTTGCCATTCTTTCATCCAATTTATATGGCACCATTTCGAAATTAATCATAGCAAAACACAATTTAACCTATCTAATTATGATATCATACCAACCCCTTTTTTTGAAGTTCGCTAAAATGGAAGGTTTTATTTTGAAATCCGAGATACTTTAATTTTATTTATTTATACGAATAATTAAAATTAAAGTAACTCGCATTTGCTTGTTTATTTTTTCTGTTTCATAATAATTTCTAAACATTATTATAATTATGATTTCTTTTTAATACACACTCATAAGCTGGATATTTAATACCTATAGACAAAAGAAGTAAAGTTTCATTCCGTCAATAGTAACAACAAATGTAGCCACTTCATCAAAGCGATCGTATGAAATAATTTCACATATATAAATCAATCATATCCAAACTACTAAAAAGCTCTTATTAGCACTTGCTCAAATGTCGGCTAAGCAAAATAAAAAAAAACGCAATCACTATGTTCATGTACTAAGCACAACAATGGTATGTCCGTTATTAGTAATTACACACACTCAAAACGGAGTCATGGGTTTCTCGCTTCCGAAATTATCTATTGTATTCTTAAATACATGGCGTTCCAAAAAAATATGTGGTTAGAAGTAATACAGACCCACTTCAACTTTAGGGCCAAAACCTCATATGCATGTGGTGTAACTTGCTAATTAACAAACGCCCAAAATTTTGATACGCCCTACCTAGCAGAGGTAGCGCGCATCAAATCAGCTCAACTGGGAAAATACCTCCACCTCACAAAAGACTGCAGCCAAACATCAACTCCCTGTACACCTCGTATCACAAGCATTCATAGGCTACGGGAACTACTTTAGATTCGGTTGTCTGTATGCTTATTTGCCCTCTTATGTTGTATAAAACAGCAGTATATATATAACTGTATAGTTCCGAATTCCGAGGTGCTACTAAATAAGCGAAAAGAGAATATCAACTCTATATGAGACTCTGGTTGTTACTCTACTTAGTTAAAGGTATATTTTTGTCTGTTATACATTTACTATTCAAATATAGATGTGGCCAGTAAATTCAGAAATGAAACTATAAAACATCGTGTATATGGAATAGAAGCTATAGTGGTCCTAGATAGTCGCCCAATATATGAACCATATGACTGTATTGACGACGACGGTTGATAGCACGGCTTAGCAAAGTATCGCAATATATTTAATTATAAGGTAATTACACCGCACGGCAAGACATCAGTAAAGTTCGGAGTTTGAGTAAATGTTTTCTCTTTCCTTTCTCCATTTTACGAAGTTAAATATGCTGCATGAAATATTGAAGGTACGAGTAAAAGAATAATTTTAATGTCTTTACTAAACTTTTTTACTTATCACTACATAACTAACTTTCTGACATTACTAAATAATTAATTTACAAAACATCACAATGTTTTACATCATTTACTGCAGATGTTTAATATAATTATATCGATCAATTGAATCAGTGCCTAGATTAATTGTTATTAGTTTAGCAATGGTTGATTCGCAATTTGAGATAGATTGGTTATTAAAGACATGGCAATCTGTAAGTACGAGTATATTGGCAATCGCATATGTTAATGTCCATGGTTTATAATCTAAAGATATTTCTGCCAATATCTGAAATCGGGATACATATTTCTGTGGATATACAGCGTCGTATATAGACGCTGTATATCCACAGAAATATGTATCCCGTATCAGAAACGACCAAGAAAAGTACTACTCATTAAGAAAAAACCAAAAAGTTATGAGTAAATACTAAAATTTGTGAAATGTTGCATTATTTTCATGACTCTTGAGATGACAATCTCTCTCCATGCGCGCTTACCTTCAAGTCGTGATGCCTTATTAAAATTGTTTATATCAATCGGATTAGACATAAAAAACTGGAATCGCCATTTAAAAAATTTGTTTGAGAACAAAAATCTAAAAGGTACCCATCAAGTAATTAAATTAAAATTAAGTTAAAATAGTATGTCCTATTTTTTTTTAATCTTTATCCATATATATCTAATACTTTTTTCGATTGTGCAGCTAGTTTCGCATATCTTTTTCTGCATTTTTGATACAGCTGTTTACTGCTACTTGGTCGGCGGGGAAGGAAACCCGTTAGGAAATCTGCACGTTCATATTATTTAAAAAAACGTATGTACTAACCGAATATAGGGGTGGTTTATTTTTTGAGAAGCAGAGATCTGACGGCCGTCGCTCCATGTCGAAATTTGTATCATCGTCAAATCTTAGGCTTCCATAGCAGAGCCCGCCAATCCTAATGGGTAAGGAGATAGGATACGCTAAGAAGAATAAGCACATGGATTTCGTTTTAATACAACCTGTAGATGACAACAACGGTGTGTATGTGGAAAGCTCATTTTCATTTATTTTATCTAACAGTTGGATTAAGCTAACAATCTCTCTCCATGCGCGCTTACCTTCAAGTCGTCATATTTATGGCTAACATTTCCGAGTTATGTGTGGAATCTAGCCTCATTAATTTTTTTTAATAATAAAATACAGCGTTAACAGTTTTTATGGAGGAATTTTATAGTCTTAAATTAGGATGGTTTATATAGGTACTTTTTATCTGTCATGTAAGCGATGATTTGTTAAGTGATGTCTACAGGTCGGGTTTACCTATTAAACTCAATTAGGAAGTACATCCATATTGCTCTATTGTTCTTTTTACGTATATTTTGCTACACACTTGATTTAATTAGACGTACAAGCTTGTCTTTTCATATTTCAACATGTTTTCAGTTCAGTGTAATTGGGACGTAGACCGTAGGCACTAGGATATTTTTAAGAGAGATTTAAAAATTTACTTTAATTCCAACATGGCACAGGATTTTCGACAGTTAAATGTTTTTAACACAAATCCGAATACATCTAAAACGCGAGCTGCAAGGCGTTCTAACTCACTATCTGTTGCAGCAATACCGTTGTTCCCAGATGAGTTAGAGCCATTATATCAATGCTAGTTACCTATAAGTGAGGCGAAGAAGAAGGATCTCGAGACAATGTGTAAGAAGGATATAATACCAAAGGAACTACACGGCTGGATTAAAAATATGAAAACATTTACCACCAATGTTGCAAACGAGACTGAAGAGGAATAGTTATTATACTCTCTATCTTCATAAATACCACCTTAGTTCTTTGCAACATTAATACAATGCTTATAATGAAACATAGTTATGTGACAGCTATGTTTGAACTTTTTTTAAAGGCACCTTTACCGAATAGTAAATTTCGTTGTATTCCATTTTTTAACATATAGGTACATAGTTCAAAATACCACCCTTCAAGTTGTAAATTTATTATGTGTGATGGATGGATAACATTGATTGAGTTCCAAAAGAGACATCGAATCTAATTTCCAATATTTAATTGTTGTGGTGATAAGTTATCATTTCGACTCACGGAGTACCTATTTTCGTTCTTGAAGTTCAGAGAATATAGAGCTAGTAAGAATATTCACGAGCCCGGCGGTAGAGCGGTCAGCGATGCTGATTTAACACCAACCCTCGTGAGTTCAATTCCGTCACAGGACAAACATTTATGAATATGTTTGTCTTCCTGTGGGCGTTGTTAAGAGAGGAAGGGCACATTAGATCAGCATGACTGGAGAAATACCTCTACTTTATGTTAGCGGCTGGGGTGGCATCACTCGAGCGTTACTTAATGCATTGCAAGCGTTCATAAGCTACGGTAACCACTTTGTCGAATGCTTGTATGCCTACGGGCGTTGTATAAAAATGCGAACGTTATTATACTTGTTTTTAATATCTCTAATACGCGACAGCGGATTTTAATACGCAACTTCCTAGAGTATAAGACCTTACGCTCACAGACGGCACAAAATTCCTATGAAAATATACATATTCTTAATTTCTATTCGCTAGTACTAAGAGCAGATCAAGCTTTACATCCAAAGTTCTATTGTAACTCTTATTAAGTACGTCATTCATAACAACGGTATAAGGTCAAATTGTAAAATTGGAGAATCTATAATTAAAGAGTCAAAGAGGTCAAGTCAGTAAAGCTGTGGTTAGTCTGATTTGTAAACAACGTACAACGTATGGAGTCGGGTCAAGTAGTTGTTCTATGTTCTGTGGAATACGATTACCTTTGGTCAGAACCCATGGTTAATAAAGGGCAAGTAGCGATCGGTACATCAGTAGATAGCATTAGACAGCTGCGAATTATTAGCGGCTATTCAAGTAAAGAGTTGGTAGTAATATCGACTAGATGGGGCCATTGTCCGTAACGTGTGCAGTGATAGTCCAGTGGATAAGGAACTGGCCTAGTGAATAACAGGTCTCCGATTCGAATCCTGGAATGTACCACTAAATTGATGTTTTCGGATTTATGTACATTATTTATTATTTTTTCTTTCATCACGGGTGTTAACCCCGGTCTTTTGATAGGCGTGTGCGGGGATATGGATCCAACGCGTAGAGGCCCCTTACAAAAGATTGATGTAATGTATTATACCCGCTGTGACCTGCTCTAAGGGATATCAATGGGAGAATATACCCACGAGCAGATCACGGCAGGTAATTGGGACTATTGCAAATGTGTCGGAAATAATTGAGCTATTGAAATGAGATTTATGTACATTATTTATTATTATTATTACATATTTGTAATTATCACTTGCTCGGCGGTGAAGGAAAACATCGTGCGGAAGTTCTCACGTCTAAGAAATTATATTTCGAATGACGTGTGACCTAACCTAGGAAAGGTCTAGTTTTCCTCTGGGATCTGATGGCAGTCACTCTATGTAAAAATCTGTATCTTCACCAAATCCTTAGGCTTACGTAGCGGAACCCGCCAATCCTAATATATTAGGAAACAGGATAACGCTAAGAGGAAGGGGTCATTCTCCATAACATGACCATTTAAGTTCTAGAAATTTCGCAATGCATAAATAGTCGAAATCGTGAAACTTGAATAGGAAATAAATATCCTAAAGTCATGTCCGGAGAATTGTGGGATCGAATGTATAAATTGATACTCTCCCTGTTTATCTGTTACCTGGGTATATATTTGACAGATTGAAGATGTTCGAAGTCAAAGTAGAGAGTAATGCTTTGTAGCCAAATTGTCATTCGTTTTTCGCAGTTTAGATTACCAATAGTTTCCCTTACCTTCGCAGCGATCGACTATAACGGGCAGGAAGGGTTGCAGGCCACTCATCAACATTTGTACAATGAAATTTGTAGTAGCAATTCCTTTCACAGACTGTAATCATTTTAGGTAGATGAATAAAAATAGTAAACTCTTTGAGCACTTTTTTAAAGACCTCAAATACGAATCGTACGTTAATGTATCTAATAATTTAATGTATATTTTAAGAACCAATTAGTTCTGAATTTTCTAACGATGGTATATTAGGCATATGGTTATAAACACACCAAACGTAATAATATCATTCTAAAAGGCACAAGTTTCTGAAACCTGTTTGAATCAAAAACCATTCAGTGCTGCTATGCTGATTAACAGATTGTTTGTGATATAAATCCGACATTCTTATTCTTATTAAACAGTTTCAACGTTCTGTACCAAAGTAGGATCGTAATACTGAGGTATCGCTGTATGTGTCATGTCTTTGTCCACTTTCCACCTGTAAGTCATAGGGCCCATCTTTACCCCATAATAGGTAGATACCTGAAAGCTTCACAAGTTGGTCATGGTAGGTTAGTCTCGGTATTCCTCGGCTCCTACAGCCTTCCACTTTTGCATCGTATATCTGTTTCGTCATTCTTTCGTCCCGCATTCTTTCTACATGTCTGAACCAATGGAGCATGCCTTTTCTCATCTTAACACCGACATTATCTTCCAGACCTACTCTTTCTTTCACGTCTTTATTACGAACGCGGTCAGCAAGCTTTATGCCACAAATTTTGCACAATGCTCTCATCTCGACCGCATTTACTTTCATGTTCTCTCTGCCATACCCAGCTCTCACTTCCACAAGTTAGCGTTGGGATTAGCACCGCGTTGTGTACAGCGAGCTGTGCCTTCTATTTAAAATATATATATAGTATTAAATATTGCACAGTGATAACGAACCTATCATTTGTAGTACGCTTCGTGTTATTTTTTGCTTTATCAACATATACTCCTTCTACCTAGCGTTAACCCGTTTCCTAATCGATTAGGAATGACGAGGTCCGCTACTAGCCTAAGTATTTAGCGAAGATACTGATTTTTATATGGAGCGACTGCCGTCAGGCCTCGACAACAGGTAACAGGAATTTAGCGACACTCACAATACATGCTCCAGGACTCGGACAGAGGCCGTTGGTTAATAAGCTGGCTTTATAACCACTGGGCTATCACCGCACAAGGAAGTTATTAAAACGTTTATTATGATTTGGTCAAGGGAAAACCAGACTCTCTTTAGTTAGGTCACATGTGTTTCGAAATACAATTTCTTTAACGTGCGGATTTTCCTCACGATGGTTTCCTTCGCCGCCGAGCAAGTGACAATTACAAATATATACATTCTGTGTACTAAGTATCGGGAATTTGTCAATAAAACAAAAAATACAAATTATTCATCTAAATTTATTTTATCGCCTTCAAAGTAGGCCCCATCGCTTGCAATACAACATCTCCACCGCTTCACCCAGTCTTCCATACATTTTTCATAGGCTATTTGCGGTATGGCCTTTAGCTCATTCAGCGAATTTTCTTTTATGGCTTCTATCGACTCAAAACGTTTTCCTCGAAGTGGTAATTTTAACTTGGGAAATAAAAAAAAGTCAGACGGAGCCATATCAGGTGAATACGGTGCTTGGTCGAGAACTTTTGTTGAATTTTTCGCTAAAAACTCTTTCACTATAATGGCTGTGTGTGATGGTGCATTATCATGGTGCAGCATCCATGAGTTGTGTTGCCACAAATCTGGACGTTTTCGGCGGATACTCTCACGCAAACGCTTCATGACGCCTAAATAATATTCTTTATTCACTGTTTCTCCCTCTGGAAGGAATTCGGAGTGAACCACACCACGGTAGTCAAAAAAAACTGTCAGCATCACCTTGATTTTGGAGCGACTTTGCCGCGGTTTTTTGGGTTTCGGCTCGTTTTCGAGACGCCATTCTGAAGACTGTTGGCTTGTTTGCATGTCGTACTCATAAACCCATGTCTCGTCGCCAGTTATTATACGTTTCATAAAGGTCGGATCCGTAGAAGCTCGGGAAACCATGTCTTCAGCGACATGCTTTCGCTGCGCTTTTTGAACAAAATTGAGCTCTTTTGGAACTAGTCGAGCGGCGACGCGTTTCATGCCTAAAATGTCAATGAGAATGTTGTGGACGGACTTAAAAGATATGTTCACCTCACTAGCCAACTCTCTCAGACTCATACGTCGATTTTCGAGCACTAGCTTCTTGATTCTGTCGATGTTTTCTCTGGTCGTAGCGGTTGAAGGTCTACCAGAACGAGGCAAGTCTACTACTACTTCTCGGCCTTCTTTAAAAGCCTTATACCATTCATAAGCCCTTGTTTTCGATATACACGATTCGCCGTAGGTATTTCGCAACATTTTTAGTGATTCACCACATGAAATATCATTTGAAACACAAAATTTAAGGCACACTCTTTGTTCAACAATATTTTCCATTGTAAAAATCGCCGAGGACTCAAAACTATGACCAACAAAAAGTGTAGTTTAAAACAAATTAAATGACAGATCCCGCTCAAATTTTGCGCGCTAAATCAGTACAGTGCTACCAACATGCAGTAAAAAAATTAGAACGACCTCTTTTACGCGGGTCTTTTTATTGACATATTCCCGATACTTTTTACACAGAGTAGTACATAAATTCGAAAACACGAGTTTAGTGCCCATGTACATGCCCAGGATTTGAACCCGGGACCAGGTGGTCAATAGGACAGCTCTTTATCACTGCTTTACTTTATCAATATGTACGTACTTATTAAATTAAATATGCTTTTAAAATCTATTATCTATACATGTAAATTATGCCGTGTGATGAATTATAGCATTACTTTCATAATAAATCATAAATGTATCATATGAATGTGAATGTCCGTTAGTTTGTTAGCTTTCACGCGAAAACTACTTAACCGATCATCATGAAACTTTGTACACGTATTCTTGAAAGTATCAGAAGTAACATAAGATACTTTTTATTTTAAAAAAATGCGAGCGAAGCCGCGCGTAAAAGCTAGTAAAATATATTCCTTTCATTCTTAAATTATTTATCCAAAAACTCATGAAATATATCAGATTTATCTAGACATCTTCGAAGTAACAAATCGTAAAAGTGGAAAACAGTTTCTCAGCCACGGCGAAAGGTCACGACACCAGACCAAACAAATCAAAAGTCATAGTGACATTTAAGATGTTGCTTTTTACAACATTATGATTATCAGTTTGCACAAATCATCACTTAGACTCGGTGCGGTTGAAGTTTGTATTTTACTATATTATTTTCCTCTTGCGGAGATGTTGATTAACAGTTAGACATAATAATTAATTAATGGAACGTACAACGTCCTATCGAATATATCAATGATTTATAAAACAGATAACTAATCGCACAATACAGTCACTTCTTTGAGATGAGTGATAATAATACGCCTGTATAATTCCAAAAGATGTTCAATAATATTAATGTGTATAAAGATTCTAATACAATAATAAATTACTTTCTCTGTAGCATGAATCTTATTCTATATAGTGTTATCCCATTTCCTAATCCATTGATTGGCATGGTCCGCTACCCAAAGCCTTTACCTCAGAAATCTATACAGATAAAAAAAATTGGAGTGTCTGTTTGTAATATTAAAATAACCGCTTTTTATTAAATGCATATGGATGTATACACAATACATATACCAAAATATTTTTTTTACAATTTCTGTCTGTCTGTCTGTTTATTCCGGGTAATCTCTGAAACGGCTGGACGGATTGTGACGGGACTTTCACTGGCAGATAGCTGATGTAATAAGGAGTAACTTAGGCTACTTTTATTTTTGAAATTTTATTTATTTTTATTAATAATAAAAATAACTATTCCGCGCGAACGAAGTCGCGGGTACAGCTAGTTTGACATAAAGCGACTGCCGTCAGACCTCTACAATCGAGAGGTGAAATTAGACATATCTTAAGTTAGGTCTCTAGGTAGTGGTATATGCCCACATCAGGATGTCTCTGTAGTGTAGTAGACAAACATAGTAAGTAGTTGAAAAGAAACAAGGAATGCACGGGTTGTTAATCTGACTTGCTTTTTACTAGTAATTTCGCATATGTAAGATAGTAAATATTTAAAACAAGTCCCATTCTCAACTGACTTACTCATATCATTTCTCAATATTATAGACTACTTTTGAATGCCATACAAACTTGATGCTATGAACTTTAGACGTGTTTATAGAATAGGAATAATAAAATTGCGTTGATTTGAGTGATTACTTAAAAACACTAAGTATCAGAGACTAAGTTTCAATCAATTCACGTCTCTCTAGCTGAACTGATTGATATGAAACTTAGAGTGGATATATGTAGATCGTGACTTAGGATGGCATATAGGTTACATTCAAAGTTGGTAGCACGCAAGTGAAGTCATGGGTAGACATTAGCTCATTATAAAATGCTCTTGCCAGGTCATTGACACTCAGGAAACTCAATATGGAAAATATCTCTTCGACTCGAGCCTACTGACCAACGAAAGGATATTTTTTTATATACTACTTCGTGAGGCATACAAGCATACGTCCCACCTGATGTAAAGCGGGTACCGTAGCCTATTAACACTTGCGATATATTAAGTATCACTTGCGCGATGCCTCCCCTACTGCTTACACAGCAACTCCTTGGGAGCTTACTGGTGACCTCACTAACACGCATGAACACAACAACCCTCTAGGTAGTTGTTATTTGGATATTTTAAACAATAAGCCGATAAGTGACGTGATGATTATCCGTGAACTATTCAATAAGAACTGCTCGTTCTACTTTACCCCCCGACCCATAACAGTTAGATTTTTTACTATGCGAAATCGTGTCATTGGGTTTCCATAGGTAATTTCTTTATGGCGCCACATGTTTCGGTCCTTATATACTCCACTTGCTTCTTTAACATTTGTATCTTTTTTCATTTCTGGCGAGCGCCAGGGTCTTGGACTTCTTATGCTACCTTCTGATAAAACGCGACCAATTTGGTCCTGCTACCCGAGCCTTTCTCGGCTCAGGCATTCTTCCACTTTCATTTTATATATCTCGTCATTATTTTCTCTTTCATTTTTAATTACCTAATTAATTAATGACTTCAACGTTCATTAGGGATTAAATAATTAAGAAGGCAAGAATAAAAATATTTAAAACAAAAAAATAAAAAAATCATGTTTCTTTGCGGTATAACTTTATTAACGTATTTCTCCATCTGACACCATGGAAATACATTAAAGACGACAGCAATGCACCAAGTAGGTACCAGCTAGGGATTAATAATAAGAAAAAGGTAACATCCTAAATTTAAAAACATTATGAATCATGAAATAAGAATGAAAATCATGTGACAAGTTCTCTGCAAACGGTAGTTGGTGTCGCTAATAAAAGAGTTACAGGTAATAAAAGAACAACAACGTTCTTAAACGTTCCGTTAGTTAACCGACTGTAAAATAAGGTATTCCAGGTTGTAAACTCCAATAATTAAGAAATTACTTCATTTCAGTAGGGGTATACACATTGCCTCGGAAATCCATATTCGAAAGGAATTCCAAATGTTTTGACTCAGATTCCATACATTCTGACAGAAAACTTTTCGATTCAGATTTGTTATATTCAAATGGTATTTCGAGCCAATGTAAATACGCCTACTGATCAAAAAATATTAGTTATAATTAAAAATAGTCACAATTTAAATGTACTAATAGTACAATTTGTAGCGTTTAATTTCGAGCCAATGTAAATACGCCTACGGATCAAAAAATATTAGTTATAATTAAAAATAATCACAATTTAAATGTACTAATAGTACAATTTGTAGCGTTTAATTTCGAGCCATACATTGGCTCGAAATTAAAATATATTCAAATGGTATTTCGAGCCAATGTAAATACGCCTACTGATCAAAAAATATTAGTTATAATTAAAAATAGTCACAATTTAAATGTACTAATAGTACAATTTGTAGCATTTAGATATACTACGCATTGTTATTTATTATTATTTACATTTGATGGACTAAAATTTATGCACCTAAGTTAGCAAGCGGCCATCACATGACTGCTGAAGGAAAGATAAACAAATAACCTCACGTTTCCTTAATTATTCATTGACAAACATTGCGTCGTTAAATATTTTGCATTTCTTTTTGACACATAAATTTTATTATTATTTTTGTCGGAAACTGTTAACGAAAGTGTTCATAAAATGACGGATGTGATATTGTATATTTTTTATTGCCCAAAACTTTCAAAGATACTTTAAACTTTCTTTTCAAGATAATTTAAACGTAACTTACTCTTAACACAGGTTTGCAGATTTCCGAGATCTATCTAGTTCGGCCACAGATCTGTTATAAAGGAATAGGTATTTATTTTTCTATGAGGCAATGTAATCTTAAAAAATATATTATGTATACATATTTATGGAACTCTCAGCTAAAAATTAAAAAAAAAATGATTTTATTCGAATTGGCCACCTTTGGGTTTGATACATGCCTTTAATCTGTCTGGCCACGAACCTATAGTTTTACGCACTGTTCCCATGGGAAATTTAGAAAAAGAGGAAATTTGAAAAATAAATCACAAGAATGAATTGGCGAAAAGAATATGTTTGTCAGTTCTAGTACTATGGATGCACAAGTTTTGTACAGATGGGACTACATGGCGATGTGTAACTTGTGCGTAAATATTTATTTCTTTGTTTATGTAAAAACAAAATTAATTTAAACTATACTTAATAAACACAGACAAACTAGGTAGAGCTTTCTTAAAAGTGTCTTTAAGTACTAATTTGTTTGAGATAAGGAAACACTTATCTTAGTTAATCGGATATAATATACGAGTATATCGAATATTAATTCTAATTAAGCAGCATATTAAATCAATATAGTCTTGTAATGCCGTCTGTCTCCCGCTGTTACCGCTAGAATTTCACGTAGGCCGCTGCCAAAACGGCGTTTCCGTCAAAAACTGGTCCTATACTGAGTCCAGTAACTTCAGACACGTGCTGTGTGAATTATTTGTAAGATTAATACGAGTTTGCTAGCTTGCATAGTAATAACGGTGTTTCCTAGAGTCATTATTGATTCTGCTCGATTAGTTTTTCTTGGGTGTGTTGATATGCTTGTGATTTGTAGAGAAGGCACCAGAGGTACGTGCTGTGCGTATTGAACATAAAAGTATTCTAGCCAAATGTCTCTTCACGTAATGGAGCCCATTACGTGGAGAGGCACTATGTGAAAACGTGCAAGAATCGCCTTTTCCATATTTTCTGGGCGAGTATTTTTTTTCTATTTAATGTACTGTGGAGTGCAGATATGTTGGCTAATTAAAATCTATTTGTCTACAATTTCACGCCAAATCCATTACGGGATTGATAAAAAGACCCAAGCGTCACATGACTCAGTTCACAACTCTTTTCATTAACGCTCGCTGGTTTTTAGGGCCATTGACATCATCTTTCGATAAAACACCATCAATTTGGTCATGGCAGTGAAAGTCTTGGTCTTCCTCGACTTCTACCTCCTTCTAATTCCGCGTCGTATATCTGTTTCGTAATTCTTTCTCCCTGCATTTTTTCTACATGTTCGAACCAACGGAGTATGCCTCTTATTATTTTAATACCGATACTCTCTTTTAGACCAACTTTCTGACATCATTCAACAAACTCTGTTTCATCAACGCTCGCATTTTGACTGCGTTTGTACTCCCTCTACCACACCCAGCTCTAACTTCCATAAGCGAGCTGTGCGTTCTCGCTCAAGCTTTTACTGCCATGATGATTTCCTAACATTCCATTCACACTATTCCCAGTACTCACTCGTCTTTCTACGGTGTACCTTCCATTCCTGCTGAAAGCGCATTGATAAACACATATAAATCATGAGTTTTTATTTCTAAGTCTTTATTGTCACATAATACTCGTAACTAATGAACCACCAAGCTAGGGTTTATGACATCGTGAAAAAAAAAACATTTGTTTGCTGTTTCTTGGTCGAGTAAATGCACATATGTAAACATTTTCTATTGAATGTAGACATGTAATGGAATGTAGCATATTGACATGTTAGCTTATGCATAGAACCAATATAAAAATAAATTCTTTGGTATTAGTTTCGTCATTTTTATTAAGTAAATGCATAAATGTAAACATTTCCTATAGGATGTAGACATGTAATGGAATGTAGAATGTAAACATGTTGACTAATACCAACCCATATCAAAATTCGTGTCTCGATACCGTCAGTTTGTTACTAGCGTTTGTGGTTCTCTTAGAGTCGTTATGCCCGAAGAGGCGTCACGTCATGTCCTTTAGATCACGAGAAAAGCAGTCACGAATCGCCGTCTGCCCGCATATATTGACATTTGAAAACACTTGAGCTAGATCTCTTTGATTGATGGTATTTTTGATACAGATCTTGAATGAAATTTCATTTATACTTCTTTTATAGAAAGCAAGCAAACTGCACGCTTATTTTGCTGTCAGATAAGTATAATATAATCATTAAGCATTTATAGTACCCTATTATTTCGCAGTGCCTTTTAAGACGTAACTTGCGTAAGTGTTGTCAAAAAAAATCGTTTCGCGTTAGGGATATATGTCATTTGATTGATTAATGCAAAATGGCAAAATTCAGAATGGCTTGTACTTGCTCGGCAGTACATATACGAGTACTAAAATTGGAACGATACAGAGAAAATAAGAATGGCCCCGCGCAAAGATGACATGCAAAATAGTGAAGCGTTCCACATTTTTTATTGACCAGTGATGGCCCATTGGATAAAGAACTAGCTTAGTGAACAACAGGTCCCCGATTCGAATCCTGGCATGTACATGTACTAAATTAATGTTTTCGGATTTATGTACATATTTGTAATTGTCACCTCTTGAGGAAACCCGTATGTCCAAAAAAATATATTTCGAAAGACGTGTGACCTTACATAAGAATGATCTGGTTTTCCCTCTGGATTTCCCTCTGGGTCTAGGTCAGACGGCAGTCGCTCCATGCAAAAATCAGTATCTTCGCCAAATCCTTAGTAGGTAGAGGACCCGTCAATCCAAGTGGATTAGAAGAAAACGGGATAACGCTAAGAAGAAGAAGGCAAAATTCAGAATGGCAACGCAAAATTCTATTATCAAAACATAAGTATTTGTTGTGTATGCAATAGGGTTCACTTTGTGTAAATAAATTGGCATACTCATTATTTCTGTAAATGTATATTCTGATTTTGTTCATAATTGCTATTATAATAATCAATTTGTCCATATTTTTGCCTACGAGTATACGGATTACTAAATATGACAACAAAACAACCTGTGGCCTAAAATGAACATGCTTTATCATATTTTTTTAATTATTTTATTATACAACGTCGGGAGGCACGCAACTGTTCACCCTACCTTCCTACCCTACCCTACCTACCTGATTTGATGTGGTTACACGTATTTCTGCGTGTCGTCTAAAGGGACCTAATGAACCTACTGTCAGCAACGAACCTTCAGTGAGCAATTTTCATGTACACTGTATTCTTGTATCCCTTGTCATTAATAAAATAATCTCGGAGAAAATCATTAGTCTAAATACCATTTATGACTTTGAAATTTATGCTTAATTATGCATTTTGTATTTTATGTTAAACTAGCTGCTGCCCGCGGCTCCGCCCGCGTGGAGTCTAATAACGTAGCCTATATGTTAATCCAGATCATAATCTATCTACGTGCCAAATTTCATTCAAATCCGTTCAGCCGTTTAAGCGTGAAAGAGCAACAAACATCCATCCATACATACAAACTTTCGCATTTATAATATTAGTAGGATTACAATTAAAATTACAAAAATATATCTTTTACACTCTGTACTTCCTATAATTCCGCCTTCACAAAGGTGTGCAAGAAAGAGTATTGGTCTGACTGGTGGCGATCTTAAGATAAGCGCCAGCAATCAATGTGCACCCATTGCACCGTGCATATGATCAAATATTGAAGCATAGTGTCGGATTTTTTTTTATACAAGGTGTAGGACATTCAAGCATACAGCCCATCTGATTTAAAGTGACTACCGTAGCTTATGAATGCTTGGAATACAGGAAGTATCACTCGCGTGTTACCAGCCCTGCTGCTACAACAGCAACTCCGTAGGAGCTTACTGGTACCCCACTCTCTCGCAGAAACATAACAACCCAACAGAGAGTTATTATGTTGATACTTTTGATTGTTGGCGCTTAGTGGAATTTTGAAGACATCTCGTTAATGTTAATTCTTGCACTTGTACAGATTCCACTTCACAATTTTATTTATTAATTATTTTTACCGACCGTTTTCGCCTTTACGGCATTATCAAGGTATTTTTACAATCACCAGAGAGTTGTTATTTGGCTGTGGCCTTTTTTATATACTACTTCGGGAGGTATACAAGCATACTGCCCACCTGATGTAAAGCGGGTACCGTAGCCCATTAACACTTGAGATAAGTATCACTCGTGCGATGTCCTCCGCTGCTTACACAGCAACTCCTTGGGAGCTTACTGGTGACCTCACTCACACGCAGGAATACAACGACCCTCAAGGGAGTAGTTATTTGGCTGTGGTTTTCTGTGAGGTGGAGGTACTTCCCCAGACGGGCTGCTTTGATGCGCCCTACCTCTCTTAAAACATCCAGACCAAGACAAACAGCATGTCTGTTTCATTCACACAAATGTGTGTCTTGTGTGGGAGTCGAACCCACGAGCGTTGGTGTCAAAGTCGCGTCATTCACAACTGAGCCACCGAACTCGTCACCGGCATTCTAGTTTAGCTCCCCCAGTCGGGCTGCTTCGAAGAGTCTACTTCTTACTGGTTTATGTATGTATATATATTATTAGTATTGACGATTTAAGTTAACAAAAACATCAGTAACTCGGTCGTGAGCACTCTGTTTATTGATGTATTGTTGTGTGTATTTTTTGTGGAATGAACACACTTTTATCTGTACGTAGAGCGGCACGCGTTCTTGACAATTGTCACGAAATAGACAATTATTATGTCTATTTACATTGTGTCACAATAGGTCCATGAAAAGCTCACGCGATCGCGACCGACGTCTGTCGTGTTAATGCAATCTCAAAAGCTGTTAAACATGGCATCCGTTTCGCATTTTGCCGTTCGAGATTGTCGTTATGCGGTTAGTGGTTAGGTTACATTTCGCATAATTGATTTGGAGTGTACTTATTGTTGTTTATTTTGTGCTGGTCACTTAATCAATCACGTTTAGTTTCTCACAAACCGCTCAGCGGGTTTTAATCACCCGAGGGTTACACGCCCCCGTAGTCCCGCTTGCAACGTGATTGATTGATATACTTATTACCCTTAAGCGAGAATCTAATGTCACTCTAGTAGCGGTAATGACGGAAAGAATCTTATTACTTATTACCATTGCTGCTGCCTTTGTTTCAAGGCCGTGACTGGGATTTATGCTTTCTTTAGAGTTGATGCCAACATCTCCTGCAAGTGCTGCTTTCTGCTAAATAACAAACGAGGCACTGGGTGAAAAAGAGCTACCATACAATTATTATGTCGTGTTTCATGTTGGGTCCGATTGGGGAAGACATTCACCTCAGAAGACCACAGCCAATTAGCAACTCAATCGAGAGTTGTTGCATTCCTGCGCTAGAGTTAGATTATCTGTAAAGTCCTGAGGAGTTGCGGTAGCAGAGGGTGTAGCAATGCGCAAGCGACAGTTCTCGTATTGTTAATGATCATAAACGACGTCACCACTTCACATCAGCTCATATGCTTGTTGCCACCCTGACGTATAGAAAAATAGTATAAAAAAACCGAGTGCTGCGTCTATGACTTTTAACATAGTTAATTCTATTTGTAATCTGTATTTACAAAGTCATAAAGAGGTAAACTCGCGCATAAAGCTAAAATTTCCGCTCCTAATACGCATGTAACATGAATAAGTAATAATAATGTGTGAACATGCTTTATACATGTTTCTTTAAAGTGTGTTTTTATCGTCATGAATTAGTGCGACAAGAAGATAGAGATGAAATTTTTAAATAGTAGTTAAAGAATGATTTAATTTGGAACACTTTACAAATTAAATAATTCTTCAAATTAAATAATTGTAATTAAAAAAAACTATGAGAACAATCTATATTGCTAAAGGTTTCACTAAAACAAGTCACATCAGCTCAAAAAGATTCATGCAACTATATTGAGTGAGAGGTTCCGTCATCGTATCAGCTCGGCGATTAGGTCTTGTCATCATAACTACACTCATAGATAGATACTATATTCGACCTCCATCTTCAGACTAGCTCAATGATACCACACTACTGTATTACAATCTAACCACTCAATTACCTAATTTCGTGCTATTAAACCAATATAATAATAGATATAGTATTAAGCTGGTCTGATGACGGAAGTTAAATATTGCATTTATTTATGTAATGGTAAAATAAAATTGAAAATAGTTTTATTACTTTACTTCTAATCGGTGAGTCATCGTAAAAACTTTGTATATACATAATGGTATGGTGCCATAAGGTTGGCGATAAAAGAGAGGGATCGTTAACAGTAAGTCCATCTAATTTGACCTCGTTTGATTTATGTTAATGAGCCCTGTTACAATATAGAGTTATTTTAATGTCTTTTTTAAACTATAATTTATTTATTTCTCATAAGGCTAATCTTTGGGATATAACGGAACTGCGGATGCTGTGTATACACTTTTAGTTTCGCGAACGATTTATAACTTTTACCATTAAGTATATCGTTGGTTATAATATAAGATTCTATTGACGGGTGTTGATAAATAATATTCTTATATAATAGGTCTTATTTTTAAATATGAACTGCGACCCTTATGAAATCACACTGATAAACGTAAGAGTTGATTGGACTGCAATGAGTCTGCCTATCCCGCAATGGATTTGGCGTGAAGTTATAGATAGATAGTTACTTAGTTTTAACTGGTCTTTCCGTACCAGTGGAAACGCAGTGTTAGTGTACAAACACACACGTTAACGGTACGAAGAATAGTAAAAAGTAAAGTGGACAAATACAAATCGGTTTACTTAACGGAGCAGCGGAGTTGCGGGCTGATATAGGACTAGTTTTACTGACACCGATCTAGCTCTTAGAAATTCAATGATTCCATTAAATTACTTATTATGAGCATTTGACATACAAAATTTGATAATTTCTGTTTCTGCCAACAGTTCTGTAAGAATGATGTATCTTGAAATTTATTATCTTTAAAATCATATTTAAATATTGGGCAGGCGTGTTGTGTTGTTCAATATGATGTCAACAGCCTCGTTTTACAAACGCTCAGCTCGCCGAAGGCTAAGGCTGTTCATCCTCATATACTGGCGCCGCAATGGTAGCATACTGTGCGGTTCCAAAGAAGTTTTCAACCAAGAACTATTAAGTTATGGATGAGCTCACTGCCGAGGCTTTCGCTCGGAGGACGAGTGAAAAGGTTTTACAAAGTCGGCAACGTAAGAGTGACATCTCTGGTGTTACAAAAGTCATCAAGCTACGGTAACTGCTTACCAACAGACAGGTCGTATGCTTATTTGTAGTGGGGTAAAATAAAATGTTAGCCAATATCATCGTAATCCATTTAAATTATCGTTTTAAAATGTTAGTCAATTTCAATTCCATTTAAATTATCGTTTTAATTTATCTCCTATAATAGAATGCCACTACATCATTATATGAAACAATATTCCGTATGGGGCCTGCTACGAATTTGTTATAACAATATTTTATACAAACTTCTTATATTTTTATACTTATATATATCTAGCCTATTAATAGGTCTAATGAATCTGTGGGATATATTAGGTCACTTGAAGGCTCTGCCTATAGTTGTATCTGCTGTAACAATTTCAGGGAATTAAATCAGGGATTTAACCGAAGTATCGCTGCATGAATTTGTTTAATTTGAGCACGCTAAGCTGTCAGTCTAGTCTGTTGTAGACAGAAGTAAGTAACTGCCAGCCATGCCAGTGCCCTTTTTAGCTTGAAAATATTGGCTCCCTATACTCATCTGTGATCTAGTAGCATACTAGAATAACCCTAGCATCTTGAATATAAGAAATATCATTCGGACAATAGAGAATATCAGTAACATCACAAGGTACGTCAGGCAAGGGCGATTGAAAGAAGATGCGATCCCAAGGATTTATGAATGAGATATTCAAGATCAATATACACTAGCGTTACAAATTTATGTGAATATGTTTACTAGCAAAAAATATTATATAAGTTGTGAAAAATGAGGTTTGTGAGCATATAAATATGCAATAATATCGGTGTTAAATCTAATCACGGCTCGCTAATTAGCGCTGATAAGTAATCAATAGTGGCCATTAAAATGTTGCCTGCGTACTTCTGTTATTTGTTAGATGGCTGGCTTGATTTCCTCTTTGAATTTTATTAATTTGAGGTATTCCGTTATCGACGTCGTATTAGAGATAAAGAATATATCCAGTATATTGGCTCTCTCTTTAACACTATTGGCCATATTGCCATCTGATTTACGTGGTAGTGTGATCTTTTTATGATAAAAGACACCCTCCTTATCTCTGCTGACGAAATGGAACTATTCTCTGGCAATCACCCTCTTAATTCAAATCTCATTCAAATCAGGGAGATTAGGAGCCCCATTAGCACGCTATTGCTTAAACCCCGTAAGCCGTTTGCTTAAGAAGCTTCTCTACGAGGCCGATAACATATGGTCGTTGGCGATTGGATTGGATGTACATTCACTCACAAGGGATACAATCATCCCAGCCAATAAAAAATAAAGTCAATGTCTCCTAATTTGAAACAAAGCTACCTTCAAAGAGACGATGCGTAGAATTCATGCAAACAGTTTGCCGACTTATATTGCCATATGCGACTTCATCTGGCAGGTCGACGTGGATGGCACAGGGAACTTATATGGCATTGTTTCCCTTAGCCCGACTTACAGTTTTTCTATGTTTGACTTAATTCTAACATTATTATAGTAGGTATAATACGTATTTTATGGGTTGCCGTACTGTTAATTGCATTGCGCTAGAACTTTGGCATCTAGGAGGCTTCCACGGTTATAGTATAAAAGAAATATGTAAACAACATCAACTCAAACTAATAAAAACTCAGTATCAGGGGTTCGTATTAAAAAAAACATTGATTTCAAATACGTTGTTTCGCATCATGAATATTTCTATAAAAAATATAGGATTCAATTTAGAAATTGTGAATCGATTGCAGCACTATTTGATGTTTTTCAAGAGATAAAAAGTCAATACGAAGGAATATCACTGTTATCTTTTGTAGGAGTAGATATTAATACTGTTGTAAAGTTAACAAATAAGTCACGTTTCTGTTCAGTTGAATTCCGATTGTATCGTTTTTGATAACTGACAAGTTTGTATTAAAAATGTCTGTTACCAGAATTAACACTTATATATATGTGTGGGGACACATGTACTTCATAAGGTTGCGCGTCAGCGTTTTATATGTAAGAATTGAATGTGTGACGCGTGGTCGCCAGTTACTGCGCACTGGTTGACATAAGGAGTGTACCACAAGCACTACCTTACACTGGTGACCCCTTCTGGACTTTATTTAGTGTTTCGCGATGAATCCAGTACCGAACTTGTAGAAAATGCAAGGAATAAACGTCGCGGGTGATAGCGGTGCACAGCTGCCGGCTGGCAGCGGGGCTGCGGTTGACGCGCGCAGCTTAGCCGACAGGCAGGCGGAATTGGCCGCCGTATCATGGTCGTCACGATTGCCGGATTTTTGGGCAGACCAGCCGCGACACTGATGTATTCGCACAGAAGCCGTTTTTTTTTTTGAACCATTTACCTATGTGAAAACAAATCACCGATTTATGAATTAACACAACACCGACGACAACCAGAGAGGCAGACCTTTGTGATTAACAACTTTAATAACCACAAGGAGTGGTAGCTTCAAAGAGCATAATATCAGTAGTAACAGAAAAAGCATGGTAACCGATCATAGTGAAGTAATAAAGAGCTTCAAGTGCATTAAAGTGTATTAAGTGAAAATCAAAGTGATATTTTTTTTTTTTTAAAGACACATCCATAGTGTAATATAACTGTTTTAGACACGCGAAATCATTGGTATAGAATGTATGTAGCGATAAACGGAATTATTTACTATGATGTAGATGTACTAAAATGGCGTAAATGTGAACTGACTTGTAGTTGAAATTTTTAGAAAACGTAATTAGAGATTGAGAATATTTTGAGAATGTAAGACGGTTGACACCTAAAGCTGAATTTTTAATTGTTTGTTGATTTGTAGATAAATAACCTATCTTATAGTATTTTGCTCGAACGTTTTGCATTTTGTAGTACATTGCTCGTCTGGCCTAAGGAAGAATACTAGGCATTCGAGGCAATCAGGTATGTAGAGGCTTAGGGACGTCAAGATGTAGTGTATAGAAGTCACAAACCCTAGACGTTTTCTCTTCCTAAGTAACACATAGACCTCAGGCTAAAGAGCTGAGGTAGTTGGCAACGTTCTCGAGGAGCAATCATTGAGTCAAACTGTGATAATTATAGGTATACCCAATCTGTATAGGTAAAGTTTATACTATCGCAGTTAGTGCGTGTTATACAATAATAGTTATACAATAAATACTTGTTATATGGATCATACTGTGAGATACTAAGGAATAACTACTATTCATTCATGCAGTTCTTATAGATATGTTGATATTATAAATCATCTTATCAATTAGTTGTTTTATACAAAAAAGCGTCAAGGAATCTTAGTTTATAAGCTTTTATTAGTCGATGTGTATATTGGGTAATAGTAATTCGTTACAAAATCTTATTCTAACTACATTCCAGTTCATGAAGTCCTGTTAAAAAACATTCATTGTAGTCCACTAAAAAAAAATCTAAATTAAAAATTCTACGTAGATTCTTATTGATTTACATGCCATAAACAAAGACTGTTTATTTAATCATGTATGTGGAAAGAGCTTTAGAAGTGGAATATAGTATAATGTTAACACTACAATCATTATTAATACTATAATTAATGTCTATCATCGAGACCATCACATATATGAATTTAAAACCCGCTGTAAATCGTGTTTCTAATTTCTTTTTTACAATTTTAATCTTACTATATAAAACTTTATTACAACATTTAACTTTTACCTGATCGCATTTAAATTTATAGAAATTTATATACGTTTGAAGAGCAATGAATGAAATTGAATTGAAATTGTAATTGAAGAAAATGACGAGCTCGGTGGCGCAGTGGTGAAACGCGTTCTTACGCTACTTTGACACCAACGCTCGTGGGTTCGATTCCCACACAATACAAACATTTGTGTGCATGAACATGTCTGTTTGTCTTGGTCTGGGTATTTTCTATGTATAATAAGTATGTATTTACAAAAAAAAAAATGTATTTACGTATGTTTATCAGTTGTCTAGTACCCATAACACAAGCTTCGCTTACTTTGGGGCCAGATGGCGCTGTGTAATTTGTCCGATAATATTTATTTATATTTATTTATTTATATTTATAATGAATGTTAAAGACGCGAGTGAGGTATGTAAGGATCGAGTCACGTGGCGCTCGGTTTTCTCTGCCTTCCCAGTATGGGATTTGGAGTGAAGTTATAGATAGATAGATAGATATAAATTCAGTTGTTAGCAAACGTATAACGTTTGTTAACAACTGAATTTATGTAAATCAATATGCATGAGATAACATTTATACACAAGCTAAAACGTATTGAAAAATCCCACCATTAAATTGTATTTAGCAACACTTTGGTTACCTTTTAAAGTAAACATAACAGTATTTTCCTTACATTTCAGTAAACAGAACGGTGACATAAAATTTCCACTTTAGAACAATTCATGTTTAAAACTTATTCGAGGAGTTTGTGCATTTGTGTATAAGTCAAACATTTAGAAATAGCTTTATTAGACTGTAGAAGCATTGTAAAAAGCAAGCCATAATGCTGTTAAAATGTTAGCTACGGTCGAAGAATACTACTTTCACAGATATTTATACTTGGCGTTTCTTGTTCAAATGAATAACAATAATAGAAATTACACTACAATAATGCGACATAAAGTTGTGAAGTAATAAATGTTGTAGGTGATAAACACCTAGAAATAATATGATTGTTGCATAAAACGCCACACAATTTATTGTGAAACTTTATGAGAGATGTTCCGTCTGAGTACACAAAAGTAAATGTGCCTTTTATTTGAGATACTTCAATTGGCTAATATATAATATATTATTGCAATAATATGATTTTGCAGCAAATATGGCAGAAGGAAAATTGTGAAATAACTATAACTAAAAGCTCAGGAGTGATTGAGTCATAATAGAACATTTGTACATGTGAGTCCAACTGAAATATGTGTTTTTTTTTCACTTTTGAATATTCTCACGTTCTATTCTTTGACTAATCTCTAAAAAAACCTTTTCACAAAATGAAAAGGTCGAGAATTCACCACAAAAATGCATTTTTCGTTTTTTTACAACATCCATTAAAACGTTTTTTACCATTACGTTAATTTTACCACAATAGTTTTACTGACAGATGAATTTAACTGAAAAAATAATCGCCACACATTTAATGGCATCAATCAGTCTTTAATTGTTTGAAAGAAACTTTCTAAGTGGTCCAATACATTTTTTTTGAATTAATGATGAATTGACAATAAACTAAAAGGTGAAATAAGAACTTCTAATTTTGTAAAAAGAAAATCCAACCTCATTCAAGACGACAATTTTTCTTGTATTAATTGAACGCTTCAACTTGCCGTTTTCATTATATTAGATAGAACTTTTATTTAATACGATTTTTTTTCGTCACAGAATCAGAGATCTCACGAAAGTCGGACCCGCGGGAAAACACATGAAAAGACGGTTTTTTAAGAAGCTTATAAAATTATTTGCATTACCAATTCAAGTAGATTGAAAAATATTGATCATAATAGTAGTCAGTATCAAAAATAGCAATTTTAAGGATACAATGTTCCAAAAAGTTACATTATAGCGCCCCAAGGGAAAGTAAGCATTCGTGTCGTAGAGTACATCAACGTCATATTACAGCTTTCTTCTTGCTTACTTTGTTTAATGGATATTTGTTTATGTGTTTCCGCCTTTGAACGAATTCCGTGTTTACCTTGGTTAAGCGGTTGTGGTTTGTAGGGAGTATTTAATTTTCACTTAAACTTTAATGGATAGGAAAACTTCAACGCAGTAATTACGTGCGAGCTAATAGTCTCATTGTTTCACATCGTAACTGACATTATCACGGAAGTGTGAACTATGCTAAATAGTATTTTAAAGTGATTGGCGTAAAGTTGCAAATCAAGTATTCCAGACATCTCATTGTCATAGCTTTGGCGAGACGAGATTTCTATGAAAATTACTTATTATGTATCTAGGTTTAATTCGCGATTTATCAAAATGTGTCGGTATTTTATCAGGCTTTAAAAAGAACGAGAGCACGCGATGACAGAGCTATGAATGTTGAGCAGTTGTTAGTGAAGTTTGTAAGGACTAAGGACCGACTTGATACTTACATACGGCTATTTGTCTACCCCGTAAGGTACTTAGGCTGAAGATATAGATAGTGCTTTGACTATATTTTTGATGCAAACATTCTTGGCCATTATGTCTAAGCTATATACAATTTCATCCTGTCCCGTCATTTTATTTACCAACCTAAAAACATACGTCTCATTGCAATGCAAGGGATCCCACTATATGGCGATGGAGGTCGTAATCCGCAGCGTTGGGAAACTCTATCGGAACAGACCAGTGTTTTCGAATTTACCGAAGAATTTACTGACTCGAGTTAACTACTGTCATTTGTCTACAATAGTTGTGTTTAACGGCTTTGACCTCAAGATCTAAACGAGGATGACCTCGAGAAAGTTAAACCGATTTAAAAACAGGCTAAGGGTTGCTTGACTTACACGTATGTTTATATTGCAACATGACTGTTTGTTTATATACAACGATGCCATCGAGCTCCATAGGAGAATTTTCGGTTACATTATTTTGTTCGTAGTTATATGATATATAGCTCTTATAAAATGTACTTGCAGAAGGAAAAAAACCCTTCTATGTTTGTATATTGTGACGGGCAAATACACGTAGTTACCTACCCCGGGATTTGGGGTGAAGTTACACACGTTGATAGACGTGGCCGGTTTTATTCAATAGTGTTATCGTAAGTTTTCACTTTAGTTGTACTAACCATTCATGCATATTGTGACTAATTGATGCACTTAGGGTTATATATAAATATTGTGATTACGATGATGCAGTTACAGTAAGTAGGTACATATGTGTGACATTCTTCAAGTTATATAACCGTACCTACGGCGGTCAGATAGTTGCGCATGCACAGACATTCACTGTGTTAAAATCTTATGGATTACCAGATATCTGGGACGTTTACCAGATAAATGAGCTAAAAGAGTACTGGACAATGTCTATCGTACATATGTTGCAGGGACATGACGATACCGGGGATTTCATAAAATCCCTAGAGATACCACGAAATCCCGGTATTTTTTCTTTTATATCTGTTTATGTAACCATATAGCTAGCCTGAGGATATTAGGGTTGAGAAAGGTAGTCTTAGATGACGGGAGAACCATGTAGCCATCTGCCTATTTCAGTTTTGCTTGTCCAATGTTGATAGTATATCTTATTAAATTTTCGCCCGGAGAGACAATTGAATTGTGAAGTGAAGCAAATATGAATTTTGAAAAATATATACCTTTTGCGTTACGCTGAGAATCCCAATCGTCCTCATATATTTCGAATTGCAAAAAAAATGGATACGTGGATTTTTTTTATTTCTAATAATATTTTATCCGACAAGTAACGATATTTTAGTCTTTTTAAATTACGCAAATTCTTAAGTGTGATTCTGTAACTTTCAGGTGAATTCGACATGCGAGTGAAGTCGTGTGCAGCATCTGACGGATCTGGCCATCTTATTCAGCTTTCAGATGAGTACGGATGCGTCCTGAGGCCGAAGATGATATCAAGGTAAAACAATTCAACCGCTGTAAATTGAAACTTATAAAACTTCCCACTTTAATGATTCATGGCTGTTTGGCATACGATACGTATCATTTAATTTCAGAACAAAAGACCTAATTAAAAAGACAATAACGGCCCCATGGACGTTATTTCGTACAATTTTTATTTGACCACATTTAACTTATACGTATGATATTTGATCTTCCCTCTAATTTTATTGTAACTTTTAGACGTGTAACTTTGTGGGCAATATGTAAAAAATTACGAATATCTCAAACGTTTTGTTAAATAAGATTATTGGATAAAATATCTCAATTTATACCTATGATAAAACTGTAGTGAGGCCTTGTCTGTACATCAAATATTTAAAAAAATGTCTTTCTGCGTGTGCACGCATCACTTTAATAAAATAGTACTATACCGTACACCTTTTACTATGAAAAATAACACCCCTCCCTTTAAAATGCAATACCTCTGTTTTCCATGAATAGCTAAACCGATTAAGATACTTTGGTATTTATATTTGCGATGCCAAAAATACTTTATTCCCTCCACCTCCTCCCCGTTCCATATGTGATAAAATATCGAGGTTTTGTTAACATCAGCGTTTTAATTGTTAATTTTTCACTTTTCTTGGTGTTGAGTGAATGTGAAAAATATACCAATTAGTAGGTAATAGGTATTATGTTGCTTTTCCCCCAATATCTATATCTTCACTCCAGGTGAGTAGAGATATATACATAGATAGGCAAAATAATAAAATAGGATTATTTCTAAGTATTGTAATGATCTGATTCGATTTGTTATTTTTATATTTCTATTAACTCACGATTATATATTTTAGTACTGTTATGTGCCCTACCTGTCTTACAAACAATTAGAGACAGACAAACAGACATGTTACATTATACACACAAAACGTTTGTCCTATGTGGTAATCGAATCCGCGATCGTTGGTTTTAAAGAAGCGCTAACTTACTTATTAACCACTGCGCCATCGTCAAAACTATGTAGTCTAATCGAGGTAATCGGCAGGAGCCAATTGCAAAAACAAAAATAAGTAGAAATTCGCGAGTAACCCGAAGGTTCTGTAAAATATTCATACCATTAGGATGCAAACAAGCATTCTACCTGATGGTAAGCAGCTGCTGTAACCAATGGATGTTTGCAACACCATAGGCATCACACGCGTATTAGAGCCTGGTATACTTTTAAAATGGGTATATTACAAATCATGTGATTGCCATTCTGTTTTAAATGATCAGCAGAGTGTCAGTGACAAAATCCAAAATATTATGCTGAATAAAATTATAAACTGACTTTATGTTATTGTTTATGAATACCAATTACACATTTACTAAATAATAAAAGTAAAAAAAAACAGTAAACAAAGTGTTCAGCGTCAACAAAAAAATTTTCGCATGTTGTCACTAGATGGCGCCATAGAGCAAGTTACATCACGCTATGGTTTTGTTCCCATGGCGATATGTATACTACTGTGTGATATACACATCTTTAGCTAAATAACGAACAAACCCTAGAGGGTTGTTGTGTTCCATTTTTTGTATTAGTGACAAATTGAATATTGTTTCGATTTAAATCACTAATTATTAATAAGTAAATAAATAATTAATTTAGAAAATATTAATAATTAATTACTAATTTAATTTTGGTTTTATTCGGTATGAATCAAAATTAACTATTTAATTTTACTATAAACTAGGGGTGGGTAATATCGGTACCACGCAATATTGAATCGTATCTATGTATTGGTTTTGTTTGAATATCAGATCAGATATCGTAACAAATAAACTTTGTTTAGGAGTTACTCTAGTCATCGAATATTTTCACACATCACTTGTATGAACATAATATCAACCAACACGAAAATCCTTTTAGGTATTGTAATACGTGCCTAGGCTAGGTTAGAAATTATAAATCTTATTTTTTTTTATTATACAGATCTGAATTAAGAGCCTTTAAACCATTTTAGCTTATCACGGCTACGTTTACCATACTCTGATAATGGTACAATTTTTTGAAGCAACGCGATTGATTCCGCCAGGGCTTTTATAACAAAAAAAATGTATACGTGTTGTTTGTGGCGCAAGACGGAACACTTGTGGCCTTTATTAAACTAAAAGTGTATTTTCAATTGGCTCCTCTTGCCAAACGTAATAGACACAAACTTAATTTAATTTATCCTAATACAAAATAAACGTATGGTAATAATAGCTCATATTGTGTATGCATTAGAATATATAAATATTTGACATTTAATAAAATTAAAGTATGTATTTTTATTTTTTTAGTCTCTAGTTGCTTTTAATCAATGATTTTTAAACTATCTATACTTGGTCAAAGTAGCTGATATTTTGTTTCATTTTCTATTTGTAATCATTTAATCGATGTTAAAAAATTAATGTAATTTTATAATCAATATAAATATTCAAGTGATTGCCTTCACATGCGTTTTCTGGCCTAACGCGCACATACATACACCTCCTCGAAAGATTTTCGGCATCGACCTATATATTGATGTTTTACAACTGAATACCTCCTACCACCCTACAATTCCGTGACAGAAACATTTGAATCAATAACTTTGTTTCCTACTTTTCTGTATTCTGTGATTTGTAACTTACCTTTCATTTTACTCTTTTTAATGGGCGAATGCTCTTTGGAGATTTACGGGTGCAGAAAAAGGCGAAAATAAATATGAGGAAATGATAAAAGTTTCGGTAGAAACGTATTGATATCAAAAGATACCAATATGCATAAAATTACCATCATAACGCATACACCACTTACCGTCACGCCTGTCTCCCATTTGAACAGGCAGATACTATAAAATGCTAGGTGCTAGGATTCAAATAAATCTCTTTCGTTCCCCTACATTTGCTAGAAGACACTTGCAGTCCGAAATTATATTGTAAAATAAAGACGACCCATAACTTACACACTCTCAATAAAAACAATTTAAACCAGTTGAGAATGCGCAAGCTTGCATTGCCAGAGGAACACCTGGCTCGTCAATTATATAACAATTCAATTATTTTTTTTCTTTAATTTGTCGGCTATTTTGACCATGTTCCTTAAGAGATGGGAACAGTGTTCCTGAACATTCCCATTTTACTTTTTTATGCTGAATCCGAATCTGAAGTCAAAATTGGAATATTCGAAAAAGCGACATACAAACATATAGAATTCATGTAGGAACTTTTAACTATGAAGATACTGAAAATATACTCTAAAAAAAAAAACGCGAACATAACATGTCCAAATCATCTGACTTTAAAAACTTATTAATACATGTTCAGCTTAACATACATCAAAATTGCATTAGAAACTAATAAATACAAGTTGTTATCACTTTGTTTAAAAATCATAACAATTTGTTACTATTTAAGAGAGGTAGGGCGCATCAAAGCATCTCATCTGGGAAAGTATCTTCACCTCACAAAGAAAACCGCAGCCAAATGACAACTTTATGGAGGGTTGTGTGCCTGTGAGTGAGTGAGGTTACCAGTAAGTTCGTAGTAAGTAAGGAGTCGCTGTGTTAGCAACAGAGGTGGTAATACTTAAGCGAGCGATACTGTATTGCAGGCGTTCATAAAGTACGGTAACCACTTTACGTCAGGTGAGTCGTATACTTGCATGCCTTCCGCAGCTGTACAAAAAATATCATCAGAAGCCCTAGTCTACTGATGATATTTTTTGACACGATTCAGATTATATGGTGAATGAAATTATAGTAACTGAATTTGCTGGTATACCATAATTAAAATATGCAGTGACAACATAGTAATTTTCATACTAGATGGCGCCACAGAGCAAGTTGCATCACGCTATGATTACTTTTTAATGCCGAGACGTATACTTCTGTTGGGGCTTGGTTCCGTTAGCTAAATAACAAATAAACCCTAGAGGGTTGTTGTGTTCCACTTTTTGAATTTGTGACAAATTGAATTTCAATTCGATTTAAATCACTAATAAATTATGAATAAACCTACAAAATATATATTCTATAAAACATTATTAATGTTCTAATTATTATGATCATTTATTTCCGTTAAATTTAGCGTCCACGGCCGTTTGTTTAGTAATTTCCTAGGTTTCCTAACGATCTTTTCCTTCGCCGCAGAGCAAGGGACAATTACAAATATGTACATAAATTTGTACCACTGAATATGGATGAAACAATACCTCCAAGGTATCGATACTTTTACTCGATTCAGTATCGGTGTTAAAGTATCGCTACCTCCTCGGTATCGATTGAAAAGTATCGATACCAAAAGTACTTGGTATCGGAAGGAAAGTATCGAGTAAGTACTTGTATTTACTCGTATCGTTTTATCCCTAGTGAGGAGGTGTTCTAAAGTTCAATATACATTCACGCGAAAAAGATGATTTTTTTTATATACATTTCTGTCAACATAGTTAGACAAGTCACAGGCTCACAGAAGGCTCTTCAATCTGTTTTAAATAAAATCGTGACATTGGCATACCGATGCGACTACTTTTCAAAATTTTGAATGATACCTACTCGATACTCAGTTTCAAAGTATCGATACCAAAAGTACTTGGTATCGGAAGGAAAGTATCGAGTAAGTACTTGTATTTACTCGTATCGTTTTATCCCTACCACTAAATTGCCAGGATTAACTGGGCCCCTGTTGGTCACACGTGGAATGAAATTCAACATATTTAAGATTGAATTAAACAATTTTTAACGGAAGTATCGCGTATTTTATTTATTCAAAGCAAAGCAAAGCGTTCGAAACGTCAGGTTCAACAAAATAAATAAAATACGCGATACTTCCGTTAAAAATTGTTTAATTCAATGTGTAACAATCGCGAAAACCTAAGACAATACTATATTTAAGATTAATGTCATAAACTCATAACACATTTTTTTTAGGTTTACTTTTGGGATACATGATTTATGTATATGTCTTGAATCGATTCACAGGTCAGTTCGTGTACTTGAATAACCTCATATAATTCGTTTCATGAGACTGCTTACATTCGGCATACGGGTCACCTGATGTAAAGCGGGTACCGTAGCTTATTAACGCTTGCGATATATTAAGTATCATTCCCGCGATGCCTCCTCTGCTGCTTACACAGCAACTCCTTGGGAGCTTACTGGTGACCTCACTCACACGCAGGAACACAACAGACCTCTAGGGAGTTGTTATTTGGCTGCGGTTTTCTGTGAAGAGGAGGTACTTCCCCAGACGGGCTGTTGATGCGCCCTACCTCCCGTAAAACATCCAGACCAAGACAAACAGACATGTTCATGCACACAAATGTTTGCCTTGTGTGGGAATCGAACCCACGAGCGTTGGTGTCAAAGTCGCGTCATTCACGACTGAGCCACCGAGCTCGTCAAAATATATCTATCTATCTACAATTTCACGCTTATTTCCTTGCGGGGTAGGTAGAGAGTACCGAGCGCTACATGACTCTGTTCTTACACACGTCACTCATTTCTTTAATATTCATTTATAGTTCTTTACATGTAAGCCTGCTGTTTCTTAGGGCTCCGATGCTTTATGTAAAAATTTAATTATCTATATTCCATTGAGAGCATGATGACGTCATTGCGTGTATGATTTTAACCAAACACGCAGGTTCATCCATTGTCTAGCTGCGGTTGTCAACTCATGTTTATTCGATCCTTGTTACTGACATTTGCTGTCGATTTATTTGAATCCTTAAAGCAATTCAAACATAAGGCGAATCTAATTCTAGTATTAGTATTCACAAGTCTAACATTATTTACTGTTATATATAGATATCCTATCCCGCAAGGGACTTAGTGTGAAGATATACATATATAAATTAATTAATACGATTAATTGTTCATCTCAATCAATTTATTAATATCAATCAATTTATTAATATCAATAAAGGATAAATGATTACGTAGCGTAGTATAGCCCCTCTATATAAAAATGTATTCGCTGTAATAATTGAATTGTACTGAATCATTGAATAAACAGTCGTGGTCGCAGAAATATAGTGCATGAAATGGCGCTAATCAATCAAAAGTTTTGATTGTCTAGTATATTTCAATTAGTGATTTTAAATCGAATCGACATTCAATTTCTCACTAATTCAAAAACTGGAACACAACAACCCTCTAGGTTATAGTTGTTATTTGGCTGAATTAAAACGAGCCCAACAGAGGTATTCATCTTGATGATAAAACATAACCATAGCGTGATTTAACTTGGCTTGTGACGCCATCTAGTTTGAACATAATAAAATTAGTTTGTTGGCACCAGATATTTGAAATACTGAGTTTTTATTATTGTCTGTTATATAATAAGTATCTAATTGATATTGATATAGCAACAAATAAATACAATTACTGTAATTTCATTCAACATAATATTCTGGACTGGTGTATAAAGTTTACTGCTAATATTTTGAAGTAAATCCGTAAAAGCTACAACTGGTTACACCATTGCCAAAGACTTCTATGTATACTTACATAGAAGTCTTTGACCATTGCTTTAATATTTATTTTCGATGTATGTTAATATAACGCATGTATTTATGACCTTTTGAGTTTGACTGTAATCAGGTATATATGCACATAGTGGAAGCTTATACTTGGTTTAGTTAACTTAGTACAATCGATTAATAATAAATTTGTTCATGAGAATGTTAATTCTTTGTATTTAAAATTTAGCAAAATTAATTTTGTGGTTATTCTTAAGTCGAGTAAACAATTCTTATCCGGTTTGAAAATAGGCCCGAAATGCACAATAGATGTACTAAAATATATTTTTTTGAACACCTTAGTATGTAAAAAGTGTAATAGAGAGCCGATTCATTACGTTGCTTATGATTTACGATGTTACTGGAAGGCTAACACACATTTTGAAGTAGGTACCTACATACATGATGCAAGTCAAAAATGTGTGTATATGGCGTTGTAAATGCGAGTTTTTTAAAATAGAGGGGGACATATGTTTTTAGAGAAACATTGACTCTTTTCTTGAAGACACCCATATCTTAATTGTTCGGGAATACAGCTGAGGGTAATTTATGGTATATATTACTTGGCGATCCAGCTATATTTTCCATCTTCGATGAATTACGGACACTGTTTAAACCTGATAAAATGTCGTGCTTAGCATGGCTTCGACGAAGACTCCTCCGAGATTAAAATTACTCGTAGACATGCCTATTTAGCGACCGTGTATGTTTGGATTGGCCTGAGGATTTGGCGAAAATATTGATCTTTACATGTAGCGTCTGCCGTCAGACCTACACAATCCAGGGAGAAAATCAGACCATTCACAAGGTCACACGTCTTAATAAATATGATTTCGTGGTCGTGCGGGTTTCCTTCATGCCAAGATTCGAATTGGCGACCAGTTGACCAATAGGCCGGTTCTTTATCCGCACGTAGGTACTTTATCACTGCTCGTGTTTATTTGTGTAGAACACTTACAGTATTGTATACTTTCAACCATAAAGGCTAATGCTCTCATACTGGTAAAAAAATATTGCGTTGGCAACGAGGGTGGCAATACGCGACCAACAACAAGCGTTCATATACTCGTAATTCTCTTGGTAACTTTTCAAGTGGATCGTATGCTTATTTGCCTCCATACGACATAAATAATAGAGTATATGAATGAGCCAATAGGTGTCTAATTTTTGTATAGCGTGAATTTAATTTTACAATAGCTGAATTAGATGATCGCGACTTGAAAATTAAAAACGTGGTATAAATAGTACAATTATTCAAGTTTTATGCAGCAACTCTAAACATATGCGATTGAAATAGCTTAAATATTGACCTAGGAAATAAGCTACACTTGTCAACAACCGTCCCGAGATTTTTGTGCGGTGCATTCAAAATCAACGGATACACAGATGACATTAAAATAATAATAATAAATAGTACTACCGTTTCGATATTGTAATGGTAAATACCAGTTGAAAAAATTTCAATGTCAACTCGACCCTGTCACGATTTAATATAACAATACAATTGTATGTACAGAGTACTATTATGTTACTTAAGTGTAAACGAACAAGTTCACCTGTTCTATTTAGATCGTTTGCGTATCGAATTCATTTTAACGGTAGCGTATGGACCAAAAAAGGAATATTTTACAATATTTTCACGTACTCACATTCGTTTCGCCTGGGACAGGGTCTGTTGATACGGTACAGAAAACTTCCAAAAGTTTATATATTTATATTTAAAGACTATCTATTTGTGATGTATTATATAATACGTATAAGTAAGGATCACTCGAATGTAGGTACATCAATAAATTTTGGGTGTATGTTTTTCATACTACTACTATACGACTTAGCTACCTACCTATTGTTTTATCGGAGGGTGGTGAAGGTCAGGAGCCCTAGAAACCGGCGAGAAGAGCTATGAATGTTAAATAAGCGAGTGACGTGTGTAAGGATCAAGTCTGGTGGTCCGGTTAGATTTGCCTTCCCCGCAAGGGAATTTATAGATACATAAGACACCATGTAGTCAAATTCAGAAGTAAGAAAAACCGCATTTATACTTTTTCGAAAAACAACGTGTTTTGTCATATTCCCTTCAATCTTAAAAAAAAGTTGTTATATAACACTGGAGTTAGGTGATAAAGAAGCGAATTGCAGTAATAGAATTACACAAAGTAGTTAGTGTGACAAATGCATTTTTAAAAACTATCTATCTGCTTGATATTTTGCTTGGTAATAGTCGTAAGTTCGGATAAAGAGGGATTAGTAGGGGTAATGAAATATTTCTCTCCTCTGTCTGTACATAATATGATCAGACCATCCATGTATATCCGTACTAAAAAGCCAACAAAGGAAAGAATCCGAAGGAATCATGTCCAGGAGCTAAATATTTTTTTAAATTGCTTTCTGAAAAAGTAAACCACTCAGAACCATGTGGTGTATAAAACTCCACTAAGGACTTACAGATTACGGCCATTAAAGTTGAATTCAAAATAAACATGAAGAAGGTGATCAAAATAACTTTCTAAGTCGTACGTAAAGGGAGGTAACAAGAAAAATAAATACTGGTGTGAAAATTGTACTATCGAGCAAATATTTAATAAGTGGTAGTTTGGAACTTGGCTCATAACTGTGGAGAATTTTGCAATTAGTCAGTAGATTGCAATGTGGCCTTTATTCGCATAAAGCATATGTTTGTAAATATGGTATCTAGAAGAAATCTTAATATGAGAGAGAGTATATAAAGCGTCTTTTCAATAGTATTTAGTGTCGGGTCATAAAGCTTAATCCACATAAAAGTGACTGGAAAGGAACGTTTCTAACCTACTCAGAGCTGAAACCTTCAACTAGTCCCGAAATTAATAGGCTTGATTATGTTTTATGGTTCTTAACCAATTAAAGCAAAACCTAAAACCTAGTTTTGTCTTGTGTAAATGCAGCCAGTTCACAAATATAAAAGTGTTCTATAAAGAGTTCCAACTAAGGTATTATTGAGGTGTTTTCTGTAGTAAATGTATGTACCTGTATATGTGCGTATGATCAACTGTCGCGGCCCACCTTTTTAAAGTATTATATTTAATTTAATTTAATAAAAAAATATTAATATATATATTCATCATAAATGATCAAGTTACATATCATTGGAACCATCATGTTATTCTGCTAGTTTTTGGCTATAAGAAGATGTTAGAGCTTAAAACCTACTAAATTAGTACAAAATGAAATATAAACACAACATATCATGTTTTAGTATCTAAGAAAGGTCTTAATGTTTTCATAAGCAAATACAAAAAAAAGACTGCGAGTTACGGAATGAATGAACGCTCTTCTAAAAAAGCTTCAAACCCATCGTCTTTTACAAAAAAGGTATCACCTCACTTACCCTAAAATAATTAAACTAAAAACTGATTACGACAATGAATGCTCAACGAAAAACTATAAACAAGTCCTCAATGTAGGCTTAATTAGATACATGTCATATTTAGTAATTATGGGCGACTATGGCAAAATATACCCATTTATTATTAATTTTCAACAATATTATTGTTTAATTTTAATAATTTGTATTAATTTTTGTTCCTTCATTTTCATTTTTCATTTCATTTTCAAGTTTGTATTAATATTTATCGTTTGCAATAAAGTCTTGTCTACAAAATTTTGAATGGACTTCTTATTTTTAAATTAAAATTATAATAATTTGAAAAATAGCACTGATAATATAATAAAACATAACGATGTTTTCGGTCTTTTTGCCCTCAGTGTGCTTTGGTACTCGTAGTATTGGAGTCCCTTTGTTCTATCGTTCGCGGCGAAATAGACCGGCCCGGCCCGCCCTTCCGTTTGCAAAGTGCTTAAATGTTAGGCGGTACCGCGGTACCATTAGTACACTTTTCTACTGTTACTAGATGGCGCCACACGGCAAATTAAATCACACTATGGTTACGATTTCACAGCAATACATATACCTCTGCCCGCGTAATGAAAAGTTTGCCAAATAACTAAAAACCCTAGAGGTTTGTTGTGTTTCAGTTTTTGAATTGGTGACGAATTGAATACATTCGATTTGAATCGCCAAATATATAGTTTGTTTTGTAATGCAAAAAGCTAAGAATAGGGATGTGAGATTAATGTAAAAGAATCGCTTTAATAAAAATCGATTTTTCTTTATTCAATATTAATCGATTTGTCAATAATCGATTTTAATGAAAACAAATAATCGATTTTTTTCTATTATTTAAAATCCTACATGCATTTCCAATGCATGCATATTCCAATAATAAACCTAAGAGATTCATATTAACAATTAATCAGATTAAAAATCAAATAAAATAATATGAATAAAAAAATAACCAATTTAAATCTAAAAATCAAAGCAGATGTTCTTTTAAACTTTCAAGGCAAGGAATAATGAAACCAAATATCATTATTGATACAAATTCTCAGTATCATTAAACGTTTTATTATAATAAAAATGAAATGAGCACCCCAACAAAATGACAACCTTATCGTCGCAAAAAATAAAATATAAATCAAATAAAAAAAAATTGGCACAAATGTCCAGTCCTATTTTACATGTGACTAGTATTAAAATAAAATACTTACTTAAAATAACAATTAAAAAATTAAACAACGGCGTTATGGTCTCAAAAACAAAAATATAAAACAATTCATTTGTTAATTTTTAAATTTAAACAATAATAAAATTAAAAATAATTATTGTCACAAACTTTTTCGTAACTCTTTTAAAAACTTATAAATAATATAATCTATGGCTGTATAGACTTAGATCCTTTTGCTTGTCTCAATTGGAGAAAATAAAAAAAAAACGATTGTTAAAATGTCAACTTAAATATTTGTTTGTTTACATTTGAGATTGAGTGTTATTTGTCAGAAGTGATTAATATCGGCTATTTTGAAGGATTTAGTATGTATAAGTGTTCGTCGGCGGGGAAAACGTAAATTCTTTAAACATACCATCTCAACCTCAATCGGTTACAGATTTGTGTTACCTATTTATCAAATAATTCATAAAAAGCACTTATAGGTCTGTAAACAAAACTAGTTACATTGATATTTGTTCTTTTTCAAACAATAATAATAGTTGATGTTACAATAATCATTATAAAATATAGTAATTCATGTTACCTGTAAGACAGTGGGATGTTTTCGTTCTATGTGCTGTTAAGTTTGTAGTATTACTACAAGTTTTTAATTCTTTCGAACAGTACATGCGTATTGGTGTGGTATTATCCTTCTTCGTTATAAAACACTTTCGCCAGCCGCTTTTAGGTGTTTTACGGTTAGAAGACATTTATATTGTTTACCAACAACTATATTATCTAGATCTCACTCACTACACTGAAACTACTTTACACGCATACATACCTACAGATGGCGCCGTTTTTTATATAATCAACTTGTAAGTAATAATGCTTCGAGTTTTTTCATTCGGCCCATAGATGGTGCTATTTATGAAAATCGATTTAATCGCGTAATTTATTTAATCGATTTGTTAAAAATCGATTATATGAAAATAATAATCGATTTAAAGAAATATCGATTATTTTTTAATACCTTAATCCTAGTTAAGAATAGAATAGAACACTTCCTATGTTGTTTATTTTATACTCTTGTCTTGTTAGTTTTTATATACAGTACATAGACTAGACTTGCTACTTTTATCACAACGCCGGTATGACACCCGCCGGGTTGCCATGCTTGCATTAATTGCACGCACTATTTAATACTATTTATTGCATAATAAGTGTACTTAATTTTCACCGAAGTCACAATGCTACTGCCATTAGACGTATATTTTAATATGTGTCTATTAATTAGAAAAAATATGCGCAATTAGACTATTTAATATTCCGGTCACTCAATCAATTCAAATATTGAAATTGATTAATAAGTATAATCATAATCGGCGCAAAATAGGGTCCGAAATAGAAATAATTTGAACTTGAACTCGTATGATTATTAACTTTATATGGCAATTCTTATAAAAAAAAATATAATTTTTCAGATTCCTCAAAGCTAAAGCAGCGGATGAACGAGCAACAGTCATAACATATGCGTTCTTCCACGCCTTCAAGTTCCCTGATGCTTTGAGCGTCCATATTAGATGCAAGGTGGAGATATGTAGGCATGGCTGCCTGGACCACTGCCAGTTGGCAGGCGTGAGTTCACAGCGTCACGGAGCCTTGGATAGGAAGGATGACAGGACTCACCAAGATCATAATGAAATTAAGTAAGTTGAATAGATGTTTTTGAAAAAGCTTAGTGGCAATTTTTTGTAGATCTGTACAATATATCGCTAACGTGTTGCCACCCATGCTACCATCGTAGCGCCCCCTGTTGATTTTACGCATACACAGAATCACAACAATGTGATTTATAGGGTAGGGAGGTATCTTTCGGCTCAGTATAGCATTACGTGTGCCCTTTGCAATAAATGTTGGTTTAACATTTCCTTAACTCGATCATCCTCTCTATTCTATCCAATAAAATCGATAAAATATTTTTTTATCTAGACAAATAATATGCAAGATGATTATATCCTATGTCATAATTATTTTTTATAAGACTATGACGTCATAGACATTAGTAGTTACTACAAATTTATATATATATATACTTTTTTTTTATAGAATTGGGTTGAAAGCCCGGTATTTTTTATGTAAATATATTGGGTAGAACGGAATTTGTTGCAAAATGCTGCCAATACTTACATATTTAGGGTTCAGTAATGTCTAAACACAAGCAAATATGATTATAAAAATAAAAATAATAAATAAAAAATAATTAAAGTTTGTAACCAACTTTATTGAAGTCGACGCTAAAGATAAAGTTTATATATACGTAGACTTCAATGAAGTAGAATTCAAATTTTTATTTTAATACATAATATTGTTTCAATATTTCAGCGATTCATCAGCTGAAGATGCTGAAACAAGTCTTTTAGAAGAGCATCAGCGGTTGCCGCTTGAAGAAGCGTTCGGCGATGAGGTTTCTGGTGATGCTGTACCCGCTCCAGCACCACTACCTCAACGCGCGCCAGCTCCTGTCGTAGAACCCAATTCTGATCATATGTCTGCAGTTAATGAACTAGTCCAAGCATTGGCTAGACCATTTACAGTTAGTAGATATTTAGTTTACTTATTATCATAGTTTAGTCAATGGTATTTTAAATATGTTCATAATATTCCGAATTAATTCATCGATTGAAAAATACTCGCCTATGTTTATAGGTTTCCAGGAGCAATTTTTTTTTATATATACCATGTCGGAAGGCATGTATACATACGGCGTACCTGATATAAATCAGTTACCATAGTCTATGAGCGCTTGCAATAAATGAAATAACACCCGCGCGTTGCCACCCCTACTGACTCCTTAGGAGCTTTGCCGATAACCTCAAAATATTTAAAGTTCAGTCAAATTAATTAAAAGAGATAGACACTTCTAATATCCGATTTTATGTTACATGCCAAGTAGTACAAAGAATATGGTACACAAAGTAGAGTTTACCTCATAAGAAATTAACCTCATCATAATTGTAGCAATTATAATTAATTAAAAAATGTGCAGAGTTAAATATAGCATAATTATAAATTACTGTAGTCATCAAAATGTTATTAATGTTACTCAGGACCGCCCATCTGACCTCGAACGCGAGCGTTTCCCTCAAGGCCCTCGCAATCTTGGCTCTAACGTCAAGATCGAACCAATAGGCGATGAAGTCATACCAGCCAAGCCTCCAGGACCAGCGGTGGCGGGACCAAGGTCTTTGAGAAAGAGACGCACAGTCCGCGACGCAAGATCTGCCGACGTGGGAGTATCGGGGATATACGAAGTGGTGTCTGAAGCTGATTTGGCATTTGGCCCATCTCGAGAGCCTGTCACCGTCTTTAGTGGAAGGATTCGTGAAGAGGTACCTATTTAAAGTGTATTAAAGCGTCTTATGGCGCTCGGTTCTCTCTGCCTACCCCGCAAGGGACCTGGCGTGAAGATATACATACACACATTAAAGTTTCTTGGGCGCTTATTTAGTCACAACGCTAATTTATGGAAGCGAGATCTGGGTATGGCAGAGAAAGAGCGTAAATGTAGAATAAGTGCGGTTGAAACGTGAGCGTTGCGCAAAATGTGTGACGTAACGCTTGTAGATCGCGTAAAATGATGACGTTAGGAACAGAATTGGTGTGAAAGAGAGTGTCAGTGTTAAAATAAGAAGAGGCATGCTCCGTTGGTAATTCTTTCTTCCTGCATTTTTTCTACATGTCCGTAACATGTAGAAATAATGCAGGAAGAAAGAATTACTAAACACAAATACAACGCGAAAGTAGAAGTAGAGCCGAGGATGGCCAAGACTTATCTACTATGACCAAATTAATCGTGTAGCCGGAGTAGCTTTTTCCTTAGAAAGCTTATATAAATCAGAATGTGATGTCAGGAGCCCTAGAAACTGGCAAGAGTGCATGAAAAGAGCTATGAATGTAAAGATGCGAGTGAGGTGTGTAAGGACCGAGTCACGTAGCGCTCGCTTGTCCCTGCCTACCCCGCAAGGGATTTGGCGTTAAGTTATAGATAGGTAGACGAATTAATTAGTCGCTAAGTCAGAGTACTATCGTCACCGTTCAGTAGAATATTACGAGTATATTTAATTTTAATCATTATACTCGTAAATAGGTGTAGGACTCAGTTCAGATTTATAGGGTTTTGTGAACGAAGGTTAAACCCGTATTGAAGACAATCTGCTGTCTATCAGTCTATATCTCAAGGGTAAGTCTGTGTGTTTTATATATAAAGTGGGAGGCATACAAGCATACGGCCCCCCTGATGTAAAGCGATTACTGTAGCCTATAATTACTTGCAATGCATTAGGTATTACTCTCGCGTTGCCACCTCTGCTGCTAACACAGCAACTCCATAGGAGCTGACTGGTGTCCTCACTCACACGCAGGAACACAACAACCCTCTAGGGAGTTGTTATTTGACTGCGGTTTTCTGTAAGGTACCTCTCTAAAATTCTGTGAACAGAATAAGTTACACACTTTAGCTATTCTATGTTCTATGATATGGTATAATTATTTTTTATGTCATAATATAATGAATAAGGAAAAGCAGCAAATTTTTTTCTTTAATCTTTTTTTTCGCATGTTTTTTAATTCATCTCCATAATAAAGAAATAGAAGAAGTACATCAAAGTCCGAGAGAATTAATCTGGCCAAGTGCAAGTCGTACAGCTAAGAGCAGATCACGTTTAACACTCGAAGTGCGATTGTAACTCGTATCACAAACGGAATAAGAACGGTTGCAGAAGCTTGAGCTATACTTGTTCCGTACCACCGTGTAGAGAAAACATGTTTCTTCTATAATATAATTTCTTCTATAATATGAAGTATAATTATGGGACGTTTTATTTCGGAAAGACAAATACTTAAACTTTGTAAGTAATCTTTGTGATCGCTTGTGCACAAGATTGCATCTTATTACCAAGACGAATGTATCTTATTGGGATAGTATTTAGCTGCAATTACGTATTCATGCCAAATTAGGAAGAGGCACAAGCTGATCTTACCTCAATTATAACTTATACGACTTTTGTAATAAATATATTAATATCAATTTCAGGTCGTTTATGGAATCTGCATGGGCGCTGTTAGTTTTGGAGCTCTCTTCGCCTCAGCAGCGGGAGCAGCGGCCGGAGCAGCTTTGGCAGCAGCCGTAATGCTGCAGAAACTCCGTTCAAGAATGGCCACTCAACCTCCCCCACCCGTTTCTCCCTCTCCCGCTTCCCATTCGCTGGCTGCGTGGATGGCGTTAAGACTTCTTGGCTCTCCACCTCATCCACACCACTCACGCGATGGCTGACCTGACATCCCACTCACTTTTATCTAAGACTGTTTTTAGATTCTAATACGTCGCTCCCAATAGTAGTACCGCTTAAACAGGATTCCTAAAACAGTACACTTTTTGGTGCATAGACAGGTCCACATTACTCTCTGTATATTTAACAAAATTTAGCCTATTTTGTGTACCAATACTCCCTGTATTGGTAGAAAAAATTGCTCAACGGTCAAGACTGAATGATAAAAGGTCCAAATGGCATGCTATTTTAGAAATACTGCATAAGTTACCTGAAACCTTTAAGCCTCAATAACGTTCGAACCCTGTCGCACCACCAAAATGCAAACATTGGCACTATCACTGCGTTGTAAATTATAGGATAATGCGTCACATTTGTCTCACTTGTGTCACCTTTTCTAGGTGTACATATTTCGACAGTTTTTTTAATAGCACATTGATATTGTTGAGGTAGTTATCCCGTTGATGCCCGCGTGGCTGAATGGCGCCAAGTATATAACGGGCCTCAAGGCGTCATGCGTGGTGTTACACATACTTTTCATTTTTAGTTGGGAGTCCGTTAACTTTCGTGTATAGTGAAATAGAAATTAATATTCTTAGGAATTCTGAATTCCTCTAATCCAAGTGTTGAGATACCTGTAAATCGGGATATTCCCTTTATTAAACTGTTGCACGGTCAGTCATATTGTTAATTTCACTTGCGCACTAAATGTGTAACATCGAGTTGAAATAAGACAAAACAGTTAAGACTCTTGGATATTCTATATTTAGAGTTATATTTAAGAAACCAAAGCGTTATTTTTTCAGGAGATACACATACATAATAATTAATTAGATAAAATTGTGTAACATCTAAAATATTCACAAAACTATTAATAAAAAAAATTCAGAAAACAGAATTAAGTTGATACTTAAATTTCGTCAATATTTGACAGCTAAAACAATTTAATTATATCACAATAGCCTTATTACAAATTGACCGTTACTGCACTTACTATAAGATATATTTTAAGATTCTCTGTAAGTTTAATATATATTCGAATATATATTCGTACTAAGAATTATAAGTTGGTAATTGAATTTAATTTATTGTCTTATTTGAAGTAGGATCGACTAATTTTCTATTATTATTTTTAACTGTTTTGTCTTTCCAACTCCAGCACTTAGTTTTATTTACACACAAATCAAAGAACACTACAAGTTCATTGTTTGAAGCGAATCAAACAAATCGATCAATATGAGGATTTATATATTAGTAATATATATGCTGTTATTTTAATTTTAGTTGTGAATATACGATTAAGTGGCTACCATCTATATATAAAATAGGTAAAGACAAAACAGTTTTGTACTTTTGCTCTCTTGTTTGTCAAACGATTTTCTTTTTCTTTATTTGTTTAGTAGCTATTGAGTGTTATCAATTCAAAAACATTGGAAATAGTAGAAAAGATAAAAACATGCAAATTCGTATATATGTTTCTCAACTTTTCAATAATACTTATGGTCATTATATTCAATAATGATTAGGAACACGAACAATAATTATATTATGTTCAATGATTGGGAACTTTGAATGGATGCAATTAAAACATTATTTTTCTATAAACGAGTGGCAAAATCGATCTTGGTATGCTAAATACGATGATCGATCATTGCACTTATTCATAACACAAATTTATTCAGCCAATTAATTGCGAGTGTGTGACAAACTTATCATCAACTATCACTTCAATTTTCAATTCACACTTCAATTCTGCTGCGTTAGATTATGGGTACTTAATGCGAATTAAATAAATTAATATGCTATTATTCTCTGCACGATAAGCGATGAGACTTCATCGACTTCATTGATCGATTTGTTGTTTGCTTCACTTTATATCTGCCTATAAAAAACCGATGGTGCTAAAACGTGCTACGGACATAGTCCTTCGAAACCTGATCAATTCACTTTTGTGAATATTTATACATTTACATTTAAGTTGTACAGTATGTTCTTTTATTTTGTATAGATAAAGATTTTTTTGCAAGATTTTGACCTCCGCAATTATAATAATAAACTATATTAAAGTACTTGATTTCGTCTATCAATTTAATAAGGTGACTTCTTTCTGTTTGTTTCCTAACGAAAATAAAATAATCAAAACGGCCACACGAGATTCTATTCCTTATCTGTTTACTTTGACAGTGTGATCAGTCCGCAGCCCTTTTTGATTCCTGTAGCATTGCTAATAATTTTCTTATTCCCGTTAAAATTATTATATATTTTTTGTTTTTCGTCTTCTTACTGGGCTATTTGTTCATTGAATATTCTAACATTTGATTTTAGTTAATAGATTTTTTTTTATTTACATTTCATTATCATAACTATAATGTCAATTTCTTGCAATGAGACCTTTGTAACGTCGTATAATCATCGTGTTCTTTCATATCTAGTAGTTAAGAATAAACGTCGAGTCATGCCATTAGGTTAAGTTTAGTTAATTTAACGTTAACAAGTTCATCTGTTTTGTTACGGCTTGCTCAATTTATTGTCGTTTTTGTATAGCGTCAATTTTATTTCAAATCTTTAAAAAGTGTCTAACTTTACTTGAGGCTAATTTATAACTTGAAATCGTGAGTAATATATAACCACTTTTTAATTAACATTTGCAATGTAACCTAGCTCAACTCAAGAAGTACGTGTTTTATGAAATCATTACCTAACTTAGCGTATCATAAATAAGATTTAGGAATTAGTTATGAAATTTTGTATACTATATACGTATCCAAATGTAATGTCTGTTTATAACTGGAAAGAAGATTTGTTCTCCAATCGAAATTCAACACAACACAATAGTATGAAAAAAAAAGAATTTCGTCAAATCCCATAAGATTGTATCTCAATGTCTCATATAGTGTTTATTTCAACAAAGATATCGAAAATCTAAGAATTTAATTCCAAAGTAAGAATTAAGTAAAAGTTTTGATCTTTTGTACGTAACATCTGTTTTTCGCGAAGGAAATACCAGCTTTGGTCCTAGGTTAAAAAGGTGCAAGCATGATGAAAATACATTTCATATGATTTTATCCTTGCATTTTATCGGAATATAAATGTCACTATATCGATGTGGGTGTAACTGTTTAATAAGCAGTTTCTAAAAACTGTTGTTATATACTTCTTAGTATTTTTTTATAAAACGCTTATTTATAAAATGCCAATCATAGTCTTTATTTTTGAAATCGACATCGGTATCCGACGTATCGTCTTAGTTTAATAATATACTGCTTTAGTACCTATATTGCATATTTTTACGATTATGTACATGAATAAGTTAGTATAATATAATATATTGTAACATATGATAGATGAAACACCAATGAATGCTACGTTAATACTCTTTTTCAGCCCACAAATTGCATTTATTTTGCATTTAATTTAATATTCTTCTTAGTTGCTCAATATGATTATGATTTATTTGTGTATTTAAAACATAGCTATGACTAGATGTATTTAAGTGTAAGTATTAAGTAGTTCAGAATGATTTGAGAGGTCGTGAGGCTAAAATCGGAATCTATTTTGCTATCATCTCGTAAAACCTCTACGTGGTTTCATATATAATGTAGTTTTGTTAAAAGGCAGCAGATAATGCATGTGTTTATTTATTCTAATCAGTTTAATTCATGTGTATATTTATTCTAATCAGTTTGTATACGTGTAATGCAAATAAAATATATTCTATAGTTCCATTGACAATTTAAGTCAGGTTACTTTATCATTTTATCATCACTTAATCAACCAAAAGAGGCATGTATTATTTAGATACGATATATAAAACATTATTTTCAATCATATTTTTCGCGGCTATTTGTGCTCTCCTTGTAGGATAGAAATAGTTGTCCATAATTTAAATGTAACTATGTCAGATGGAATATCAAAATGCCTATTGAACATCTTATCACAGCGTACTTAGCCACACTTTTAAAATTAAGCCAATAGAATACGTATAAATCAATAAATTTTCTGGAATATTTTAAAGTTGAATCTCATGAAGTCTAAAACTTTATTTAAGCTTTCCTTTCAATACATTTAGTAAGTACGAGTACATTATACAACCTTGAGTTGAATGTTAAAGTTTTTTCGATTCATGTTTGGATAAATGTTGCCTTATCGATCTCTCATCAATTTTTATATCACACCACCCAAAAATTTGCATTTATCATAACAAACCTATTATTTCATAAGTTAAAGAATTTTTTTTTGAGAATATTTTTTTCTCTAAGTGCAATTTAATTTTTATTTATGAATTAACGTTTTATAGTAATTTCGTTAAGTTTTCTCCTTTTGGTTATGGTATTTCTGGTGTTAATGTATTCTTCTATAATGTCTATATATTCGGGGCGTTGTATTTATTATGTTTTGTTTATATTTAAGTAACCTTTATATAGATGTGGTGAAAATGTGTTTAACGCGTAAGCACCTGTTAATTTGTTTAATGGAATAAAATGTACGTTGAAACATTTTTTGTCATTTCTTTATTTAATAATAAAATATTTTGTATGGCAGAACAATAGTAAGAGCAGTGTTAGCCCAGTGGATAAAGAACCAGCCTATTTTCCAATTGGTTCCCGGTTCGAATCCTTGCATATGCCACTAAAATTCGTGTTTTCGGATTTATGCATTTACTTGCAATTATCACTTAAGAACAGTGATAGCCTAGTGGTTAAATAACCGACCTACTGACCAACAGGCCTCGGTTCGAACCCTGGCATGTTCCACTAAAATCTTAGTTTCGGATTTTTGCACATATTTGTAATTATCACTTGCTCGGCGGTGAAGGAAAACATCGTGAGGAAACCCGCACGTTGAAGAAATTATATTTCAAAAGACGTGTGATTTCACCTAATCTGGTTTTCCCTCTGGGTACGGAGGTCAGATGGCAGTCGCTCCATGTAAAAATCAGATCTTCGCCAAATCTGCTACCTAAATAAACTTAAGCAGCAGATCCGCCCGTCCTGGCACTGTTTCCAGAGATTTCTTAAGATAAAATGCCGGCGTGTCGTTTCGAGCAGGCCTGTCCTCTAAAACTGATCATAATTTGTAGTTTATCGAAAAATTCAAAAATGCACTACATAACATTAAGTGGAATAATATTCTGTCTAAAAACAATAATATAAACACTAATTACAATAATTTTCAAAGTCAAATAATATCTCTTCTCGACAAATACATACCGCGAAAAAATATAATTTTGAACAAAAATAAGAGGAAAAATCACTAACGGAATAAAAAAAAATTGTTATCATAAGCGAATATGGTGTTACTTAACTACTGTATATAAAACCATTTAAAACATATGCTAAAAAGTACAATAGAATATCAAAGAAAATAATCTCATCTAAAAAACGAAAATCTAAACTAAAAAATTCTGATAATAAATTCAAAACAATGTGGATTAGGATTAATAAAAAATAAAAGCGAACGGACAATTTAAACATGACAATATAACATTAAACATTGACAACATTAATATTAGGGGTTATAGTACGAAATTGCCGATTATATATATTGCTGAAAAATTATTTATATTTACTTAATCAAAATATTTACTCTCATTATCTATACATTGCTGCCATCTAATTTGAAGTTTTATTATATTGCCTTTGCGATAGAACTAAGGGGATCTAGATTCGACAAACAGTGTGAAAACGTTTTGTACTGCCTCTTGGGAAGAAAATTTTTACCACGTAGAAAATTGTCCAAATCACGAAACAAATGATAGTCAGTAGGAGCAGGGTCTGGCGAGTACGAAGGATGACGTATGGTTTCTAACTGCAGCTCCTGTAGAGTTACAACGGTTTCTCGTGTAGTGTGAGGACTTGCGTTATCATGGAGCAATAATGGTGAAGAACGAGTCATGGGTCGAGGCTGTTTTATTACCAGTTTCGCCATCGTTATTCGAAGTTTCAACGCGCGTTTCTTTCAGCAGATTAGTCAAATCATGAGGCACCCATTTTTCGTATTTATTATATTATTGATTTGATGCAAATAAGTCAATATTGTTGGTATGGTTACGTTAAAACATGCCGCTAATTCCTGGGTAGTTTGACTCGGATTGGCTTTCACCATCTCTTTCAATTCAGCGTTATCCACCTGTGTAGGCGGTCTTCCACGTGGTTTCTTCAAGTCGAAGTTTCGATTACGAAAGCGTTTAAACCAAAAACGCACGGTGCGTTCATTAGCCGTCTCCTCACCAAACGCACCATTGATATTGTGAGCCGTTTCTGCCGCGTTAGTTCCACGGAACTCGTATTCAAAAATTATTCGAATCTTTGAAGTATCCATCTTTCCCGTCTAAGCTGAATAAAAAAGCGATTGGAATTCGAAAATCAAATGTTTCACATTTTCAAAAGAAAATCCTCATATGTATCATGTGAAAAAAGTTCCACTCGAAAATCATGAAGGTTTAATGTCAATTCAAAGTATCTATTATTATAAAAGGCCATTTCATACTTTAACCCCTATTATAATATTGCCTACTAAAGTAGCAAATGAATTCAATAAATATTACACAAGCATAAATAATGACCAAAATTTATTTAGTTTTGGTAGCAAAAATTGTAAGTGTAAAACTTTTTACTTAAGTACAGTCACGGAGAAAGAGGTTAAAAATGTCATGCTAAAACTAAAAAGAAATTACACATGTGGCTATGACAAAATACCGGCTACGATATTGGTCCACTGTAATGATGATTTCGTGCCACCTTTAACATTTCTAATTAACCAATCTTATAAAGTGGGTGATTTTCCAGATGCATTAAAGATAACTATTGTAATGACTCGCTTTAAATAGGGAAATAAATTTGACATGTCTAACTACCGACCTATAGCGCTTACACCGGGAACTTCAAAAAAACTTGAAAAACGAGCATGTCAGTAAATGTATAAATACTTGGATAAGTATAATGTGTTTAATGTAACCTAGCACGATTTTCGTAGGCACCGTTCTACGACAACAGCTGTGTTTGACTGTAACTTAGAGATATTAAATACCCTCAATCAAAATAAGTCTGCTATTTCAATATTTATGGACATGTCCAAAGCATAGGACTGAGTTTCACACGGTATTCTATTTAAAAAATTAGAATTAATTGGAATACGCGGTTTACCAAAACAATCGTTAACGTCTTATTTGGGAGACAGGAAACAACTAGTTCACGTAACTAACTCATCTTAGCGAGACCACACGCAGACTTAGTTGGGCTAGGTCTTCCGCTGAAGACCCATCGTACGGGGATCTATATCGCAAGGTATCTAATGTACTGGGCAGTTTATCTGGTTTACATAAATGAGCTCACAACAGTACTACCGCATAAAGTTGTCCTATTTGCTGACGATGCCACAATTTTAATCTCGTGCGACAATGACAAGCTTAGTAATCTAAACAATATAATAAGTGAAAGTTTAGATAAAATTATATTGCATTTAAATAAAATTGGTCTTAAAATAAAGTACAACAAAAAAACGCATTTAATGCACATCAGACCCTATCAAACGCCGAAATATAACTCATAACAAACAACGAATTGAACAGCTTAATACATTTTCATTGCTTGGGATAATAATGGACACGTTCTTGACATGGAAGCAACATGTTGCTGTGGTGGTGGGTAGACTCAGCAGCTTTCCGTACGCGCTGCAAGAATCCCGCAAAAGCACTAATGAAGAATGTGCCCTCATCACGTACCATAGCCATGTTGTGGCTTGGTAGAGATATGGAGCAAGCTGTAAAAATACTGCATAATCGCTGCCTGAGGATTATCACACTAACGGCACTGAGAGTCTCTTGTCGAAGCCTATTTGCCAAAAACAAAATTCTACACAGTCAATAGTATCTACATTTTCAAATCATGTCGACTTGTGAAAAACCATGGCAACTACTTTCAAAAAGTCGGTGATATGCCAGGTCGTTGTGCATCGCGACGTTTAAATAATTTACTCTTCTCCAACAGGCGCCTCACGCTGTTCCAAAATAATGCATATTATATGGCAATCAGAGTGTACAATCAATTGATGAACTCCCTAAAAGCACTCCAAGAAAGTAAATTTGAGATACAATTAAAGAAACTACTTCTCAATAAGATATATTATGATTTAAAGGAATATTTTAATGACAAATTATGAATTTATTTTGAACGATTTTGTAATGAATGATTTGACTCTGTATTGTAATAATTTAATGATGATATGATATAACAGACTAGTTTATTTATAAAACGTTTGTGAAATATAATTTATTTAAATTTGATAAATTGCTATAATTTTTTCACTTGTGTCTTGAAAAGGTAATCTGTACAATATAATCCTTACCATCTGGCAAAACCTGTAAAGTGTGCCAATAATGTACAAATCTCTGTGAATATAAGAAAATAAATAAATACTTCCCCGAGGTTACTTTGATGCGCTCCCACACCCATACCAACAGATATGTTCATGCGCACAAATATTAGTGTGAGGGAATCGAGTCCACGAGCGTTGGTATCAAAGTAGCGTTACTAACCTGTGCACCGCCGAGTTTGTTAAATTAGCAAGGATTACTGCTTTATTGAACACTTGTAGTTACAACTTTACATATTTTGTAAAACGTGGTACATTTCGAGAGATGGTTTCACCTTGTGTCAAACTCAAAACTTTCTAATTTTATGCCTTAACCTAATGAGCAAAGATATTAAAATAGTAATGGTAAAGGCAACGACGAGTACAATAAACAGTAAAAGGTCCCATTTTACGTTTAATGTGGCAGATTTTACATTCAACGAAACCATTAGTAAGTTTTAGTTAAAAATGATTGCAAATGAATACAAAAATGAACTGTTTAAAAATCTTCATTCCCTGTCATCCTTCATCCCATGCATCATCAAACTCAATTCACGCTGACTCCCGATTATTTAAACTTAGTATCGACCATTCAATTTCATTCATTGGGACGTCGTCATGAAATGCAATATTGAGGTAATCACAGACTCATGCCACACAGATATCGTGTGCGTATGAGTGTTATAAAGTATGACACCAGTTTAGCCTTTATGTCATTTATTCTGAATACTAACGAACCAGCCCCTTTTCCTATTTAGTTACTATTTTAAGCTTAACTGTCACTTGTATTGGTTTCATACTTGCATCGACGGTATATTTGTTTCTCCTTCTCTCTCTCATATTATCGCTCAAGCGCAATGATGATACCTAATCGACCAGAATATTAGTTTTTATTGCCACGGAGGCTTCAGCGTCAACGTTCCGCTGGATATCACCGTGCAATGATCTATGCTTATTTGTTCATCCACATGCTTCTATCGCAGTATTCATGATACATTCCTTCAAAACTTTACCATAATTGTCTATACCTGAGTCCGGAAAACTTGCGTTTCCAAGTATTTCATTGACTAGACGTACATACATAGTTCTCACACTTTCATCTCCTGATTTTTCACTTTCTTCCAACATATTACTTTCGGAGATCCTGAAATATTATTTCAGGATCTCCGAAAGTAATATGTTGGAACTACACGGCCATCATGCCACCGGAAAGTTCATCGTTGTGGTTTTCAGTCTGTTTAGTCTCTGTCTGTCTCTGTTACACACAAAGCATCTGGGCATATCAGGTTCATTATATTTAGGTATATCAGCTCATGTTGCTATCCACTTCTCACATTCCTATACGGGGGAATGCGCCAATCCACTCATCAGAATTGCAACTCGTTGGATCGCTGGATTGGCAGGGTCATGATGGGCATCCTTCTGGAACATGATCCTTAATACCCTATATTCTTTATTAGTAAATTTGAAATACTTAATAATCGTTGGAATAATAATTATTATGGGTGAAGCAAAAATTGCCATTTCCTCTGAGCGTTATCCAGTTTCCTAACCCATTAGGATTGACGGGGTTCCTTATTTAAGCCTGAGGATTTGGCGATGATACTTATTTTTACATGGAGTGACTACCGTCAGACCTCCGTAGTCCAGAGGGAAAACTAGATTATTCTTAGGTAAGATCAAACAACTTTCGAAATATAATTTCTTGTTTTCACGATGATTTTCTTCACCGCTGAGTGATGATTACAAATATGTACTCAAGAAACACGGGGTTTAAATAAACTAGCTCCCCCGCCGCATTCACAGTTAGGAGAATTAGAAAATTGACAGATGTGGCTACTGAGCGCTTAGTCTATTTAAGCTGCTTTCACAGCATTATGTCGTATACAGTTATAGGGAAATGCGGCTTATATTAAAACTATTTTTAAATTACAAAAGAGAGCCATCCGCTCTATTTATGACATGGGCTTCAGGGAATCACTAAGAGAACCTATTCAAAGAAATAAATATCCTCACGGTTACCTTTTAGTATAATGTATGCTCGTAAAAAAAAAAGAGTCGTTTTCAAAATTTTGTGAAAATCTTAGAAGCAGGAATAGATTGCGTACGCCGGTACATCGGCTTGCTAAGACTAATAGATATTTTGTTGTAAATTGTATTCGATTCTGTACTAAATTACCTGAAACAGTTCTGTCCTTGCCTGACAAAATGTTCAAAAGGCACATCAAAAATGCTCTATGTAAGAAGGGTTATTACAGAATCAATGAATATTTGACTGACAGAGATATTTGGAAGTGATTCAGCACATGTATTATTATTATTATTATATTTCTTTTGGCATTTCTTCTCTGCCAACGGTAATTTTCAAAATTAATAAGATACAATATGATCTGATTTATAGACGCGTCTAACTGCCCGTGAGGACCTAATGGCAAATAAATGATTTTTATCTTTATCGCCTATAACAAAATTTTGCTATTGCATAATAATCATTCCAACAAACCTAAATTCCTTTTAGATATTGATTTCCTGCAGCTACAGCCTGGCTAACATCTGTATTAGTTAGTAGATCTATAGCTAAAGAGAATATTTTTTATTTTTACATAGATTTTGGCGCTTTGAATGATTTTTAGTAGGGGATAATCTTATAAGATCACCGATATGCTAACCAGTGAACGATTCACTGCTGCTAATTCTGCAGCTATGAGCATAAGTGTTAAGTTTTCACTTCTGTTTTTAGTTCCCATGAATACCTTGCAAATATCGTTATTGACTTTTTTCCCTGTCCAGTTTCGATATCAATTCTTTTTTACATAAATTGTTATCGGTAAGATTGTATTCTTTCTACAATTTTTAATTCTTTGCAACTCTGTTAATACTTTCGATATCTTTAGAAATCTTAGTTCCAAAGCGTTATTCTATTTATTCTTTGTGAAAAATACTATACTGAATATTTATTTATTACCTATTTTATTCAAAGGACACGTAGTTTTATCGAGTATATACACATATAAAAAAGAAAATTTAACAAACACATATTTAAACAAAGTCATTAACAAAAAATACCCGAGCAAACAAATACTTTAAATTATTATAATGTATTTTTTTCTAGCACTTATATATTCCAGGCTATTAACTTCATTCCATGATAATGGCATTTTTTTATACCACAAGCATACGGCCTGCCTGATGTTAAACAGTCACCGTAGCCTATGGACATTTGCAACACCAGGGGTGTCACTCATGCGTTGCCGACCCTCTAAAAACCTCTTCACGCATTTCTTGAAAAACTCCATGCTGTAGTCCCTTTGAAAACCTCGGCTGGGAGCTCACTCCGCAGCTTGAGAGTTCTCGGAAGAAAACTTCTCTGGAACCGCACAGTACGCCACCATTGCGATTCCAGCGTGTGAGGGTGAACTTCCCGCCGTCGGCGAGCGGTGTGGTTATAAAAAGTAGGCATTTGGCATTTGGCGAAGTTACAATCTTCGTCAAATATTGAACACATAATTTGTGTTATTATATTATATTGTAATTTTCCGTAAAAAAAATAAGTATTGTCGAAGTGAAAAAATACAGAAAAGAAACAAAAAAAAAATACAACCAAGAAATTTGTACGAAAAATTATTGGACATACTCGTATTTGCAAATAGTGACCTTACTATTTAAAATGACTTGAAATTTCATTTCTATTATAGTGAGAGTATTATTGAAACTCCTAGATCCACAAATAATAAAATAAGCGCAATATTACATATTCTACATATTGATGGTATACTACAGTGTAAAAAAAAGTAACACCGTCTACTTTTATTTTATGTTATAGGTGGACTGAAGGAAGAAAGGTCGCATTGGAAGAGATAAAAGACATTTAGTTTTCACAGTAAAATTTATTTTGTCCAAAATATTTTCTATTGTACAGATTTTGATATGTTCAATTTCCATTTTTTTCTATTGTTTACATTGACTATAACAAAATCCTTTAACACGTAACAAATATTATAAACTTTATATTTTCAGCAACAATGTATAAACATCATTCAGATGAAGGAAAACTAGTAACATAATAAATAAAAACACAGAAGAAGAGGTACTCAGGTGGTATAAAATAAATAAGTTACACGTAGCAATGACTACAACAACTTAATTAAAATAAATATTATTAATACTAATGACAAGTTACTTTAAATTATGGGCTAGCGGTCACCTAAATATTGTTTTTACTACAAATATTTTCCGTTGCCCCTAAATCGAATCGCTACTTCGATAAGAGGTAACAGAAGATTGGACTTATAATAAATGTAATACTACATTTTGTGTATACAATAATTTGTTCTATCTCCACTCTGTCAAATTATTGAACTCATAAGACATTTTCAACAAACCACAATAATAATTTATAAACTCCTATACAAATAAATAGGAAACAGATCAAACAGAAGCTTCTTTACGGCATCAATACATTATAATTCAATAAATTATTAATACTAGATTCATGTCTAACATAACCTCGGCAAATGAGCACTTAGATACGCACATAAATATTGGCATGGTCTACATACTTCAGTCTCATCACACTAATATGTACAAATTGAGTTAATAAGGCAGTGTTACGAATAGAACCGACTTTTAGAAATTACATGAGCAGTGGGCGGCGGGTGCGGCCGAGCTATCGTCGTGATTGCGGCTGTCTTCTTCTTTAATGATGTTATGGGACGAAGTTTTATAAATAATACCGCTGATACAGCGCAAGAACACAATAACGTAGCAAGAAGAGCACCGAGAGTCGCGGCAAAGCCAGGCGTCGTCATACAAACTAGTCCTGGCGTGGGTACTATCCTAGGCGCAGTGTTTTCTTCAGACGTATCCATGTTCAAATCACCAGCTGATACTACACGGATTACTCTGTTCACACCAACTTCTTTTTCTGGAGACGTAGTGCGTCGCTGTCTTCGTACTCGTCTTTCATCCCTTCTAGCTTCAGCGCCTACTGGATAAGCGTCAAGTTGTGGAGGTCCGTATTCCGCGTGAGGAGCAATAACGTTATGGCTACCGTCAGAACACTGGTCAGGACACCGATATCTGCAAATTTGAATGGTACATTGGAAGTGTACTTCCATAGAATCAGGAAACTTGAAGGCTTGGAAGTGTGCATAGGATAGAACACTAGCACTAGCTCCGAAGTTCTTGATTTTTGTAAATCTTGACATCAGTTTCGGTCTCGTTACACAGCCTCGCCTATCGACTAATTGTATAGGAGCGCGTTGACCGTCGTGAGCCACACAGTCTCGAACAAGCATATCGAATTTTGCATCGTCATCCTTAATAGCTAGAACCATTGTCATCGTTTGACCAATTTTTACAAGACCCGATACTTCTGATGCCCATGGTCCCTTACCAACTTGAATTTGCATCCAGCAACCAACATTATCACCAGCGAAGTCAGCTCGTACAACATCTAACATATCCACAGGGAAGGGCCTGAAAGTAACAGCCTTTTCATATTGGTCATGCCATGTGCAACGCAATTTGCGTGCTTGATCCCAAACTTCCTGCACTTGTGGGTCATATTGGATTACGATGACATTTTCGAAATATGTCCCTGCTGCTGCAACATCGCCTCTATATCTAGGATCTCCACTACCAGCGGTTCCACAAGCGTGAGCTCCAATTTCGAAAGACGCAGACGCTCTTCCCAGATTTGGAGGGAGATGCACACATTGATGATTGGAGTAGTGACCCTTGGAGAAAACAATACCGAAGAAAGGTTTGTCAAAGCTCAGGAAAACTCGCATAGCGTTCTTTTCGCATTTTACATCGAGAGATACAATCTTGGGCATATCAGGCGCAGGTGCTGGCCAGACGTCTCCGGCGCCACTGAAGACTTTATCACTCGCAGACGCTTGGACATCAGCAGGGGGTGCAGGAGGAGGCGGAGGTCCACGGAATCCGGACCCGATATCATTCTTGTGGTGGCTGACTGGTGGTCCAAGAGCAAAAGGTTTTGAGTGGATTGGATGATGATTCGGGATCCTTGGCATGCCTGAAAATGAATAAAACGAAATATTTATATTGACAACATTATATTACAATAATTCAGTCGGGAGGCATTGAAGCATACGGCCCACCTGATGTAAAGCGGATACCGTAGCCTATGAACGCTTGTAATACATTAAGTATCACTCGCACGATGCCTACTCTGCTGCTTACACAAGAACTGCTTAGGGGCTTACTGGTGACCTCACTCACGCTCAGGAACAAACCAATCCTCTAGGGAGTTGTTATTTGGCTGCAGTTTTCTGTAAAATGGAGGTACTTCCCCAGATGGGCTGCTTTGATGCGCCCTACCTCGCTTCAGGTAGGTGCTTACTATCAGGCAGGCCGTACGTTGGTTTGCTAACTTAGTGGTATAAAAAAGGTGTATCACCTAAGGGGTGATGAGGCTGATGATGCGGTGGATTTTGTCTCCTGTTATGCTGCGGTGGCACTGGCGGTGGAGGGCCATTATACGCGTGGCTCGGTGACTCCCTTTCTGAAGACTCCATTGCCAGTTGGTCAGCTGACGGCTCAGCAGCGCTACTCGAGTCGGAACCTGCATTGCCTCCACCACCGCCTCCACTTTCGTTCGATGACTGGTCGCTAAGAGCCCCACTCTGAAAAAAATAAATAAATCTGGTAAGTTCAACAATCTTTTAATACAAAATCGATTTAACAAACATTAACAATTTGTATCTATTTTAACAATCATCCGACAAACATGAAGTCTCGAAAACTAGAGTCGAATATCGTGCCTCATTTTTTTTTATACTACGTCGGGAGGCATACAAGCATACGGCCCACCTGATGTAAAGCGGGTACCGTTGCTTATTATCCTCTCTCTATCTCCTCTGCTGCTTACACAACAACTCCTTGGGAGCTTACTGGTGACCTTACTCACACGCAGGAACCCAACGACACTCTAGGGAGTTGTTATTTGGCTGTGGTTTTCTGTGAGGTGGTACTTCCCCAGACGGGCTACTTTGATGCCCCCTACCTCTCTTAAAACATCCAGACCAAGACAAACAGACATGTTCATGCACACAAATGTTTGTCTTGTGTGGGAATCGAACCCACGAGCGTTGGTGTCAAAGTCGCGTCATTCATGACTGACCCACCGAGCTCGTCAAAACGTCAGAAGGTATACAATCATACGGCCCACCTGATGTAAAGCGGTCGCTAACACAGCAACTCCTAAGGAGCTTACTGGTGACCTCTGCTGCATGAACACTACAACCCTCTAGGGAGATGTTATTTGGCTGCGGATTTCTTTGAGGCGCAGGTACTTGCTTCTAGGTGCTTTGATACGCCCTACCCCTCTGAAGAACACCCAGAATAAAACAAACAGACACACACATAATTGTTTGTCCTGTATGTGAATAGAATCCACGCGCGTAGGTGTCAAAGTAGCATTACTAACCACAATGCCACCGTGTTCAACAGTCGTTTAGTTTGTTAAATCGATTCTGATTTAACAAACTTCACTATCTATCTAAACAATCATCGGACAAACAAGAAGTCTCGAAAACTCGACACGAATATCGTGCCTTATTTCGATAAAATTGCTTGTATTTGAGTCCCTACCGCGCTTTCACTACCTACCGCGAGTGGGCAATATTTTAAATATTATTTAATATGACCCACTGACCGTTTTAAATACATCAACTAACACCTGTCTCAAAAGTTATGCGACACTAATATTCTGGGTCACTAATATGAAATGTAGTTAGATGAGCGTGGCTTCCAATTTCCTGCGGAGCATGAATGGAACTATCATGTGAAAGTTGTTCATGATTCTATTACCTGTTTCATTTAAATCATCGCTCATTGGGCCCGCTTTGGTATCTTAATATTTATCATTGAACTCTAACAGTACCCGAAGGTGGTAAAGAAATTATGCTTGATATATTTTGTGGAGTGTTTGCTGTTTTAGAAAACATAATTTTACAATAAGTAATAGGGACTTCGTCCCGCGCTTTTGACGAGTGACATTGTTGTTATACTTGAAATTTTTACAATTCAGTATAAAATTAGTTTTGTGTGACAATTTTGATAGTATTTTGTAACATAAGTGCTAGTGAAATTATACAGTAATGAAAAAACTCAAATATAACACGTTTATGTACTTTTTGGAGGCCGTGAATAAGTTCATCAAGAACACCTTGTAAAAATCACTATCGTTTTACGGGTGGTATTTAAACTGGGTTGATTGGGTCTAGGTACCCTTCCCAAATATTTTTTCAGCACAGTTCCTGAAGCTGGAACATAGAATTAAGATTTTCAAATGATCCTATACTGAAGACTTTGACACTGGCATAAAGTAGCAACACTATTGCCATATATATATATATATATATAATTTTTTTTTTTATATATATATATATATGGCATATTTCCTCGGCTTCTAACAGTATTTTTTTATACCAGTAAGGTAGCAATCAAGCGTACGATCTGCCTGATGGTACCCAGTTACCGTAGCCTATGGACATTTGCAAAATCAGCGGTGTCGCTCATGCGTTGCCGACCCTAAAATGTATACAACGTCGGGACGCATACAAGCATACGGCCCACATGATAGAAAGCGATTACTGTAGCCTATGAACGCTCACGATACATTAAGTATCACTCGCACAGCAACTTCTTAGGAGCTTACTTTAGGCGTCACTCACACACAGGAACACAACAACAATATTTGACTGCGGTTTTCTGTGATAGTAACGCGATATTTAATAGCTTTCATCAAGAATTAAACTATCAAATGTAATTAATAAGCAATAGTTCTAGAGAATAACGTGCTTAAACAAACTCTTCCGCTTTACATATTTATATTACACTTAATCCCATTTAATGTATAACCACATTTGTCCCCATATCTTAAAAGGGTCTCCCTTTACCATAAGGTTTGGAGTACAAATGCCATACTACTCTTTTGCACATTGGCAGAGGGCAGTGGTTTCAAGCCACTCAAATACGACCGATATCGCATAACGGATACATATATCAACAACAAACGGGACCGAACGACAGCTTACGTCTGAATCATAGAGAAACTCAAACTAAATCGACTCATCATTAAAAGTACATTAATTTCCAAATCGTTTATCGGTCAAGATTGTAGTAAGTTTGTTCTCGATTGTAATATTTGCCCTGGCTTAATTAAGCTGCCAATTTCAAAAACTCTCCTAGTATACCAACCGTCTTACTGTGTACTAATCATATCATAAAGAAAACTAGCTTTAAAGCTAGTTTTCTTTATGATATGATTAGTACACATATACAGATATTAATATCATTATTATTTAGTTTTTCGTTTCTGACGTGTTTGACCGATTATTACGCTTTCATTTTCATAGACAAATTTGAAAGGGTGGTCATCTCACCACGTTTCAAATTGTTCGCTACCGCCCTATAATTTCGGAGCTGCATCCAAATTATGGTGGGTGTTGACATCTATCTGTGAACCTAACAATAAGGAATCATCAAGACGTTTATTCTCATTTGTTTCGCCTCGAGGTATAAAATTAGAAAGTATTGGCCCCAACAAGAGATGTGTTAAGGCGCTTTTTTATTTTTTCGTTAAAGATTTATTATTCGTCTATAAAGATACCTCCTTGGCGTAGATATTATCCAGCAATTATTTTAAATTGGAATCCGGATGAATAACAGGGAAGACCGATTGTTACATGAATTGTGTAATAAAATAAATAGAAGTGAAAGTTTGTAGGGACAGAGTTTAGAATACGATGGTTATCTCAATGATAGATCATTAACTACCCAGATGATAGAGTACTCTCTACTAACACACGGGTAGGCAAGTTTCGAGAAGTCAGTGGCTCATTAAAAATTTTGAGCGTTTTAATAGTTTGAAACCTACATTAATATAAAAACTGTTGCTTGGTGGTTGTTAAATAGCTTTCATTTAATTAAACCCTCATTTAGAGATAATTAGTGGGCATACAATAAGATAAATTCAAAAATAAACGTCCATCCTCTATAGATTGCGATTAAATGAAATTTTAAATCATGTTCAATAATATACCCTAACTTGTGAAACTCTGCCCTGCAGGTATCATTTGAATTGACGATAAAATGAGGAATTATAATTAAGTATAGCTGAGCACATAAAGTTTGCTTCGTATCATAAGTTTCTGTAAAGTAACTTTCATACAGAAACAGATCCTATGTTTTTGTTAGAAAAATGGCCATAGAAATGCTAGCAGATTGGATAAAACCGCTAATGCTTTTCACTTCATTAAAGAATCATTATTTGTAAACATATAATGCATTTATTGTATGAAGTAGTAAAGCGAATGTAAATTAACTATTAGGTGGTGATTTAATAAGTAATTATGTAATCAATTATTAACAACGTAAATATCGAAGCTCGTGCCCGCTACAGTATCAATTACATTATTTAATATTTTTGTAGAATAATCATTGTTATGTATATCTCTATCTATCTATTACTTCACGACAAATCCCTTGCGGGGTAGGCAGAGGGACCGAGCACCACGTGACTTGATCCTTATATACCTCACTCGCTTCTTTAACATTCATTGCTCTTCTCATGCACGCCCGCTGGTATCTAAGGCGTCTGACATCACCTTCTGATAGAAAAAGCCAATTTGGTCATGGTATGGCCATTTGGCCTTAATCGGCTCCCACATCCTTCCACTTTTGCATTGTATATCTTCTTCGTCATTCTTTCATCCTGCATTCTTTCTACATGTCCGAACCATAATTTATAATATTTTAAAATAATTTAGAACAAACAATGTGTTGACACTGCCATTCTGGAAGTGAAAATTTTACGGAATATTTTGTTGAATTCTGCTTGGATGAAATACGAGTGAAAACTTCAATTAAACCTTGTTTTCTATATCAGGATTCTTATAATTTTTAAATCCTCCTTCTCATTAAATGATATGTGAGTATAAAGAGAGAGATATATGAGTTGAAAGTAAATAATAAATGGTGGTGTTGAACATGGAGCAGGTCTGATCAGACTATGCATTGGACCCCGCTCCCTTGGCTTTGCCTGTTGTTGTTTTAGCAATTTCTCGAGATTATCTCTATTCTTCCTAGTACCGAATTGTCGAAGTCCAATGCATTAGTCTAGTCAATGTTAAACGTCTATGAGAACATTTCATGAATTAGGCGAATACAAATATATAATATCAGATTTAGATATTGCATATAAATTTCAGTTTACCAAAATAAAGTCTGAATCTATTTTCTGCAACAAATGAATGTATAGAAAATTAAAAAAAAAAGTAACATTGTCCGTTGTCTTCGACGAATCTCATTAACGAGAAAGACAACTCAAAAAAGGACTAGAAAAAAAGTTGTATAAAAAATCTTTTTCATGAATGCACAAGTGCACAAGACATACAAACAGAGAAAAATATATACAAGGTTGAGTCGGTTTTCAGACAATTTAATGTCGGTACATTTTCAAGTGAAAAATAATATAATAATAGTGAATAATCTATACTCATAGATTCTGATTGATAATCACATGTACAGCTTTATTGTATAAATGGTGTATACAAAGTTTTTTATTAAACACATGTGCTACTAAACGTCGTATACTCTTAACAGGAGATGAACATATGGTAGATCCGCGTATCGGATACAGGTATTTAGTTGAGGAGTGGCAAGTGCACTGTGCCAGCCGGTCAATGATCTTTCCGAACTAATTTTACTTTCTATGGATATCGGATTCGAAGTAACACTGAAGTACTACTCACTCAATCCATTACTCCACTTCATATGTAATGAAAAGAGAGGCTTCATATAAAAATGAAGTGGTCAAATGATTCGGGACATAGGGACTTGCGCATTGAGTCTGTATCGTTCTTATGACATTTGCTAAAAACGGGTTGCACTCCGGGAGTGCCGGCACTCCAGGAGTGTAACCCGTTTTTTTTGAATAAGAAGTGAAAACTTGAACATAACGTTGTGCATTTTTGAATATTTTGGAATGGTTAGGGGAAAAATTCGCACGAATTGCTTTATTTATCAGTATAAAAGTAGTTATCATGTATGTGGTAAAATACAATATTCATTTATTGCGCTATCGTACACAAACATGACAATTTATATTACATTAAAAATTTAACACCTCAGAACTATTACAATTATTTTACATTAAAAAGTTTATCTCTCAGAAAAATCTACTTTCATCCATAATTTCAAAGACTCTTTCACCATCATCATTACCAGTATCATCATCGCCAATCTCTAAAACTCAAACACACACGAACACTCGCGCAAGCGCCCTGCGCCGCTTAAACCAAACAGCGATTTTGATAAACTACGTTGAACGAAACGCGTACAACGTTTTGGTCGCGAGAAAATAATGCCGTAATCACCAAAATCTTACGGTCAAGGTCACGTGTCCTGACGCGAGTTTAACATTTTTTACTCATCCCAAAAAGTGCATAACGCCGCTAAAGAAGTTTTCTCTTCAAAAATAGCCAAGTCTAAAGACTAGTCATCTGTGATCATTATTGAAATGTTTTACATGAAATTTTAATAGGTTTTTTATTTGATCCCCCAAGCTGTGGAAACTTGGTTGAATTCGTCCATGCGCCCTCTGTGCCATCCTGAAATATTGTAATTTAAAGCATTGGATTATAGCAGTTTTCCAAATTTCAAGTCCATATTATTTGTATCTCTTGAGCTCACAGATTTAGTATAAAAGAAAGCTCTCTTACTTCTATATTTCAACTGTAAAAATGTTTCGCAATCGTTGTTAGCGGAAAACTCCTACACGGTCGGTTCAGATATTTATATTACTAGTTTAAATACATTGAGTATTAGTTTGTTGACGAAAGTATCATTTCGTCAACAAGCTAATTTTAACATCTTTGTAACAAATTCAATATACGATTTTTTATCTTCCATATAACGTAATATAAGTCAAACGGAGCGCCTTAATTTGATGCAACAAGAATGGTGAACTGAGCCTTGTTTATGACCAGGCTTATTGGGGAAGCCTTCACCTTACTTTAGAGCAGTCAGGTTAAGGAATTACTAATAAGCACCTTTGTTTGTTGTTACCAGATTAGGACAGCTTCCAATATATAAAAATGATGATTATTATCAGTTTAACATTTAAGACAATCACTACCATAGCAGGCAGACGTATCCGCGTATCGCGTGTAAGTAGCCGAGGAGTGGTCTAGGCACACTGTGCCAGGCGGTCAACGCTCCCAGAGTACTAATTTTACTTTCATTAAATTGCTTAACGCGAAGCAAAGGCCGGTATGCTTGTTTTTGTTAGTTTTGGAATCCATGATCTTAATCTGGGTTAGTTTTCTAGGTTATTCAGTAATTAACTTAACTTTGACGTATTGATAGCGACATTAGAGACTTCCAAAATATTTTCATCTGAGTTTGCACACTAACTAAAGCTATTTACTCACGTTGTTTTTAAAAGCAGAAATTTAATATATATATTAGTTAATTGTTTTCTCAAAACAATTATAACATATATGTATATTTATAAGCAAATGGTTTAGAAATAATTAGAATTCATGGTCCATGCAATTTGACAATAACTACATAGGTAGATATATTCTTTAGATTCTATGCCGTTTTATTGACTCCTAAGAACGCAATCTAATTTGGATTGGTCAATATTTACCGGCTAATACAATCACTTATTATAATAGCATAATTTGAAATAACAAGCGAAACACTTACCTACGAGTATTTTATGATTTTATATACTAATCACTTTCTGACAATTTAATTAAATACTAGTACTTGTTTCATAAAAACTTAAAATTAACATGTACAAGTCGAGAAAATTTTCATACAGGTCAACAAAATGATTAGAAGTATAATAAAAAGGCATAGAAAATGGGGTAAAACAACAAACATCGGACGTTACAATGCTGAGCAGGATTTCAAGTTCAATCTGTGTCGGCGGTGTAGGTCGCGGTGACCAACAGTGGGAAAGCAGCTTTTACTCTTCCATGACACCAAGTGTATTGTAGTAAATCGGAGTCGCGTGCAAGACTCGTTTGCTATCAGACCTGTCCACAATTAGGACGTATACTATACTAGTTATATTTTTAGTAGTACTACGTTCTTTGATATAGGAATGAAATTCTTTATTGTGGTAAATATCGCAACTATCTTTTCATTAGACATCAGGTCTTTAGCGAGAGAACTAATTTTGAGTCATCACATTTGCTATTTAAAATTAGTTAATATAGGAAGCTAAAGGTTGAAATCTATATTATATATGTATTTAAATGTCTGTTTGCTTTTATCTAATATGTAAATAAAAAATGCATTTTTATACACATACGAATACGTAAACTTTGGTACTCAATAAACTCAATATTCATAATATTACGCTCATTTGGCATCATTTTTAGGACTACAATTCTCATTTTAATGAAATAATACTATTATGTCACGGCATATTGTCATTATGATTCTCCAGACCACAAAGTGCTATTATTATTACAATTGACTGATGCTTGTGTGTGGTTTATATACTGTGAATATAATCTATATAACACTACACTTATATAATTAAATCGTAGGGGCTCGAGATTGTAGTTTTTTTTAAATTGCATCTGTACTATAGTAGTTATTTATTATTGTAAGGACCGCGACTTAGTCGCTCGGCTCTCTGTCTACCTCGAAAGGTACCTGGAGTGAAAATATACATGCTATACTAAATATACGATACAATTGATACAGAAACCAAAACAGCTACGTTTATATCTCTCTGTCCGTTGTACATCACGCATAAAAAGATTTAGATGAAATATCTAACAGTGACGACATACATTCTCGCTAAAACCTGAGTAAAACTCGAAACCAATCTTCAAGTCGGTAGCAATTAGTTTTATACGACTGAAAACTATTTTTATAGTGTTGACCGCTGAGATGACAGACCTAGAAGAACCATTAAGTATATATAATGAATGAACCTAAGTTACATCCAATCGAATCATTGTTTATATCTTCACCATTTATCTGAGCTTCCGTTCGCCTCCAACGACTAGTTTAAACAGGTAAATAATTAAATAGTGAGGTTGACGGAACTCGTGCGTCCGCGTGCGCAGTGGGTCGATGTATAGCCATATTTGGAGATCTACAACCGGCTTAGATTCCAACTCGTCGTAGTAGATGCTTCAGTCAGTAAACCAAGTTGAAAGTAGAGCCTCGGGAATCATGTACTCTATGAAGTTGATACATTCGTAAGTAGATTAAGTTCGAATGTTCCAAATGTTAATAAAAATATTCCAACACGATATTTTAATTAATTAATGTACTTAAACAATTGAGATAATTGGTTCTTACTTGCTTAGTACAGGCAAATAAATTAAATAATGCGACATATTGTCATATAAAGCTAATTTGTAGAGTTTGAGCCTAAGTTATAGAGTTGACATTAAATAAATAATACGAGTAAAGCGTTGATAATTAAGCTATTCCTTTGAACTGTGTACGAGGAAATAAATATATTTCATCCAAGAAGAAAAGATAATAGGATTTAACCACTAACGGAAACTATCTAAGAATAACTTTTTTACTCGATGCTTTCTGAAATGAATGTGAAGAATAGTGAATTATTTCAAGAAGTAGTGACTGATTGAACAGAGAAAATTATAAGGGAAATGAATCCTTTGAATCACACAGGTGATAAAAATCTTTTATCGAAAATAAAATATAGTTTTTATGAATTAAGTAGCATGTCTCAGATTTTAGCTCACTTTATTTATGTAGAGTTAGTTCTAACATTTTTATACAGATGTTTATATAACGATTCGACGAAAAGAGCTGTGAATGTGAAAGAAGCGAGTGAAGTGTGTAAGGACAGTGGCTTATGGCTCTCGGCTCTCTCTGCCTACCCCGCAAGGGACCTGGCGTGAAGATATAAATACACATACAAGAATTAATGCGTTAATACTAGTTTCAAATAATATTAAGGACATTATTAATTTGCTATATCCATACAAAAATCACTTTTCTTACGTAGTTGATGGACCTACTAAATAATTAAATGTACCTAGTACATTGTATACTTTTCTACTTTAAAAAAAAGTTAAAAGATATTCGGAATGGTATTTTACACGTCCTGATACTTTAAGTGAAGTTAGGGCTTTACGACTGTTATAAACCTCAGAAGACGTTAAAAGCTCTCGTATATTATTAAATAACTCCCTAATAGGAAAAATCAGTTAAATTTATTATGAGCCATATAAAATTTTATTATACATCAATTACCATTATCATATTACATCCAAGTACGCAACATGTATTCCATTCGGAAGTATCAAGGGAATAAAAGTATTCATGCCTTAATAGACAGGAGCAGGCGTAGGGTTCTATCTTTACTAAACAGCTGGATCGATTTCGATGAAAATTGAGTGTATTTGAGCGAGTCCTTGGCTGATTTAGATTCTCAATTGGATCAGTATATGGGTTACTTCGGTGGTGCTGCAATTAGGTTCCAGAAATCTTTGTTTTTATTTTCGGGCAGAGCAACGTCTGTCGGGCCCGCTAGTTTTTTTTTATATGAATATGGTACGCCACAAACAGAATATTATTGATGAACTATTCATATCTTATTGCCAAAAATTTCCTTTTATATACATTATCTGAGGTATACTATATATATATATATATATATAATGTAAAGATTGTTAGTATAAATAACCCTGTAATCTTAATATGTATAATTCTTCTGCACACATGTTTGTCACGTGCCACTTCCTGCTGGACCGATCTGTATGAAATTTTGATGTCGGTATGCCACCAAATCATGATGCTGAATTTACTGTGGCGCTGCTTTTCCGGGCAGGTCGACGTCTGCCTTGTCCGCTAGTATACAATCATATATAGCAATAGAAATATAGTCATGTAAATACATTCCATTCCAGAAGTTCTATGAAGAGGCGAGAATACAAATTATGAATTCCATGCATTTGAAAGGAATAGAAAACAAAAATTCCCATAATTACAACGAGAACCATATAGTTTCCATGTTTACTTATAAATTTCCTAGAATGCAGTCTTGATAAACATACAAATCACAGGTCGCCACTTTACCGCAACATGTATTCTTGAAGAAAGTTTAGTAAGAAGTACTTTATCGATATTAATTTAATTTATACCATGTATTACGGTAGCGTTGCTTCGTGTCTAATCGAATACGCACGTTAAGCAAAGCAGAAAGTAGCCTACGTATGGATTGATTTATCTTGAATTTCTTCGAGCATCGAAGTGCACGTTAATCGGTTTGCCGCAGGGAGTTTCCACGATTTTCTTTTTGAAGTGAAAACTTCTTTAGCATCGTTGTGATTTGAAACTCGATGAAACGAAAAAGCGACAGTAAAAAGAGACAACCACATACGTCTATAGGACTTAACGTGCGAGAGAATGAGATAGAAGGCATACAGTGTTTATTACAGTGTCCGAGCGTTGTACATGTGTTAGTACGTGTGTATGCGTATTAGGAAGCTTGGGATAAGGCGTCATAACAACCGTGGTGTATTGTATACGTGTATTGTTTACATAAATATTTCACTATTTTAATAAAGACATTTTTCAAGTATCATTGAACTGAATAAATGAAAATTTTAGGTAGGGCGCATCAAAGCTGCCCGTCTGGGGAAGTACCTCCACAGAAAACCGCAGCCAAATATCAACTCCCTAGAGGGTTGTTGTGTTCCTTCGTGTGAGTGAGGTCACCAGTAAGTCACCAGTAAACAGCAGAGTAGGCATCGCGCGAGTGATACTTAATATATCTCTAGCGTTAATAGGCTACGGTACGCTTTGAAGAGGAAGCCTTCTTTAAAGTTTTTGGTTTTTGGAAATGGTATGCAGCGGATTCTCAAAAGTAATTGCATGTTTCCATTTTCGAACACACATTATGTTAAAGTTCTATAATATACTAAATATGTATATAGGATTTCAGACTCATGAATGTATTTTAATACCGACAAAACGGTGGAAGGTTATATAGTGTACTCTATTTGATAAAGTACACCGGGTACATCAAAATATATCTGTATCTCTATTATATCCGTTATATAGTCTTACTTCAATGAAGGCGCTTTCTCGTTCATGTTACAAGTCGAAAGACAAGTGAATATTTCAATTCGAATGAAAACAGTATGTAGTTCGACCTCGGCTTCAACTTTGGAACCCTAAATAATAAATAGAATAAAAAAGTGAAACCGGTGTCAGTGACGTCGACGAGAGGCTTAGAACACTTCTTTTATTCACCGTGTTTATTCTTTTTCCGTCAACGTCGGGAGACATACAAGCATCCAGCAGTGGTTACCGTAGCCTGTAAACCCTTCCAATACAGAATTATCACACGCCCGTTGCCACTTCTGCTGCTAACTCAGTAACTTCTTGGAAGCTTATTGGTAAATCTTACTCACAGAAACAAAACAACCCTCCAGGTAGTTGTTATTTGTAAAGTGAATGAAAGATTGAAAAAAAAAAAAAATTAAAGTACTTTCCCAGTCGGATTTTTTAGACCCCTCTTAAAAACATCTAGACGAAGACAAACAGGCTTGTTCGTGAACACAAATGTTTATCTAGTGTGGGACTCGAACCACGAGCCTTAGTGTTAAAATAGCATTGCTAACTACTTCAACACAGGTATTAGGTATCGCAGCCGATGGCATTTCGCGGGGTTGTTTAGTGGGTATACCGTCGGACAGCCGACGGGGAGTCCCACACTACCACCGGAGGCCACCCAGGCACCGGTGGTGTGCGTAACGCATTTTTCCCCGCGTCACAAAAAAAAAAAAAGGTATTAGGTATCGCAAAGGGTTTTAATAATTATTATATTTATTTTTAATACGCTACTGATCTGACTTTCATGCGACTTTTGAACACTGTCTTCTGCCAATTACTTTCAACGACAGCAATAACCCATTGGTAGAGTAAATATGTGTGCTTTACAAAGAATGTACTAATTTATCACATATGAGTTTATTTATTCTTTGTAATAATCGATTTATAAAACTTCACTGCGTCGATCTTAATCGATTACTTTTTTTTTTTTTTTTATATTAGTTCAGCATAGTGGCCCCTCTTTGCCTGATGGTAAGCGAAAGAGAAGCCCAAATCGCAACTGCAACTGACAGCATACTACATCCCGCATCCTGTCAGTTGACGCTGCCATGCTGACCCGCAAAATGCTTCTTCACGCTTCGTTTGAAGGATCCCATATTGTAGGAAGGAGGGAACACATGTGCAGGCAAGGCGTTCCACTTTTTGATGGTACGACAAAGATAGGAGTTGCCGAACTTTTTGGTACGCGAAGAGATATTCTCAACCGTGGAACTATGACATCGCAAGCCCGCACGTGTGGTTCTATGACGGAAGAGTGAGGGTGGGATAAGGGAAAACAGTTCTTCAGAGCACTCGCCATGGTAAAGGCGGTAAAATACGCTTAGAGAGCCTATGTCCCTACGGAGTTGAAGAGGTTCTAGGCTTTTGGTGACCTCTTCGTCGTCAATTATGCGGATAGCCCGTCGCTGCAACCTATCGAGAGCCTCAAGAAGATACTGTGCGGAGCCGTCCCAGAGATGCGAGCAATACTCCACGCAGGCCCGAACTTGTGTCTTATAAAGCAGACAAAGTTGGTCCGGCGTGAAGAACCGGCGCACCCTGTTCAGGACTCCGAGCTTTCTTGAGGCTGTTGAGATGAGGCTCTCGATGTAATAACGCTGGTCTGATGTAATTACCTGTAATTTTGTGAAATACAAATGACACGGCGATTTCATGGCGGCAACTAGTGATGGGCCATAAACGGGAAGTGTGTGTCGATTAAAAATCATTAACTTTCATACGCAGAGCTCCGCTCTACTTCGTCGATAAAGTAATGTTCCAAGAGCGACGTTTATAAATAATAATGTTTCGGTGTTATATATGCCAATTGCTTTATGATACGAGTCAATACAGAGCGAGGAATACTATCACAATGTGGTGAGAAGGTTGCTAACTCTGGACCGACTCAGGTCCTTGTACAAATGCACCCATTTTATAACATTTTGAAACAGGGTTTAGGTTATTAATCTTATATTTTAAAAAGAAAAAGGAGTTTTTGCTGCATTATGTGACAACCAGGCATACATTTGATGTGAAGCGATTAACGTAGTTTATGAATATTGGTAACACAGCAACTTCTCTCCAGTTTGTCAGGAAGCTCACTCACTTCCAGGAATACAATAAACAACTTGTTGTTTGACTGCGGCATTCTGTAAAGTGGAGGTAATTTCCTGTTTAGGCTGCTTATTAAACCTGGCTTTGACCGGTTTCTTTTTGCCAGATCTTTGTTTGTTATTTGGTACGGTTTTCCGTGAACAAATGAGCAACCCCTCAGTTACAAAATACAAAAATAGTAATCATCATCAACTAGTGGTAACAATTATATAAGCTGACAGCTTGTGAACTACGGTGAAGTCAGTCGCACGTATCTAATCTGACACGCAACCTGTCTATGGATAGTTTTATCTATTTCGAATTTCTTTGTCCTTCGAAGAATACGGTTAGCCATGTATTCAAGTTGTTGTCGATAGAGGACAGTCTTGAAAAGAGACCCGTATCCCTGCAGTAAGATGAGTAAGGGTTATTGTGATGGAGGTATAATCCATACATAAACTGACCTAATCTTCGAATAAAGCCGAATTAACTTTCTTAGGGCTTCCATCGTGCTTTAACTTTAGCAATCAACATGTCGTCATTTTGAGTGATACGGTTTACTCATATTTGGATTACATTTAATTCCCGTGAACAATTCGTGTGGTTTTCTAAGAGAAACCAATCATTAGAGGCGCCTTGCGAGACTGATAGTCATGATTTGTATGTACGTATGGTTTCATTGTGTTCTTTGTCTCAGATTAATATACCATGCATATTTTTTGACATAGATAGTAGCTATCATTTTTTTTGATTTGGAAATCCATAAATTAGCAAAATTGCCCAAGATATTTTTCTTTCCGTTTCGCTCTAACAATGGCTCTGGTTAATATCTCTCTGTGGTTTTCAGATCTCTCGCGGGGTAGGCAGGAAGAACCACGCGCTACATAACGCAGCCCTTACACTCTTGTCCTTATCCTTGTGGTATATATATAAATCCTATTGTTCTTTTTACCATATTCGATTGCGAACATGCATAATGTCCACCTGACATGAGGCGATTGCTGTAGCTCATGGATGCTTGTAACATTAAGACTATGAGTTAATAGATTCAGGCGTTATTTTGCGAAAGTCAAATCTATATGCAATTTGATCTAACCTGCTTTGCGTGCTTCCGCCACCAATGGCGGCTACGGCAATGGCAATAAAAAATTGGTGGCGGAAGCACGCAAAGCAGGTTAGATCAAATTGCATATTAAGACTATGACTTGAGCATTGCTATCCCGGCTCTTGACTCAGTAACTTTTCGGAAGCTTGCCGGTGGCCATCGTCACTACAGGGCGATCAAAACATCCAAGTCAAATAACGACGACGATTCTTTGTCAACGGATTGATTATTTTGGGCTCTTCTGTGCTCCGGAAAACACGTTAAAATCGTCATTTTCGGTCGTCAGCTATAGTTTATATATATTTGGTGGTTTTTAAAGTTAATAGTGCACAGGTAAGCTTTACTGTTACTTCAACTAAAATCATCGCCTGAACAGAGGGACAGGGCATTCGTTGGTCTACGTATACGTACTCTATATCTATTGATACAGAGTACGTATAGTAGGGAGAATCTTAATCGGTTTCTCTATGCCGATTGTTTCATAAGAAACTAAACTAATTTAACTTCATTCCACACACCATAATCTTCACAAAAGAAGTGAACCGCACGATTCAATTCAACTTGTACCCTCCCTTTTACATCTGAACTATGTAGTTTAATATGTTCAATGAACTGATGGCATGTTTTTTCTTATATTGTTAATACGTGCAGCTATAACTTGTACCGATATTGATCATTCGTTGCAAAGTGATGAGTCTATTGAGTTATTATGTTGCACGATCTGTAACGGCAATGTTCCGATCCGAAGAAGGTGATTATATCGACATAAAGAACTATTATTATGATATGAATTTGGAAATGGAATTGCTAATAGTAGTGTGTGTATGTCAGATATTTTTTTGCGTTTTCGATAAAGTACACAATAGACTTCTTATCGGTGAATAAGTAACAGATGAGTCTAAATTTAATAAATTCTATAAGTGATATTGGTGAAATAAGTTAAGGATTCGTAGGTAAACTAATTTCTAAACTTACATAAATATATATATATATATATATATATATATATATCTTCACGCCAAGTCCCTTGCGGGGTAGGCAGAGAGGACCGAGCGCCATAAGACGCGGTCCTTACACACTTCACTCGCTTCTTTCACATTCATAACTCTTTTCATGCACGCTCGCCGGTTCCTAAGGCTCCTGACTTCACCTTCTGATAAAAGACAACCAATTTGGTCATGGCAGGTTAGTCTTGGTCTTCCTCGGCTCCTACATCCTTCCACTTTCGCATTGTATATCTGTTTCGTCATTCTTTCAACTTACATAAATAATAAATAGAATTTTGCAATTAGAACACACATTTCAGTATATCTGTGAGCTATTTAAGGCACAATACTTGCATTACAATGTTAGATTGAAACTTTAAAGTAACCTCGAACTCTTCCTTTGATGGTATCACGAGTCATAACAAATTTCCGCGTGATTTAATTAGCATCGAAACAACAGTGCGTGTACATTTCATGAAGGAGAACACATTCTTAAGTGTTGATCAAGATTCCGGATACAGTAAATAAATCGAGTGTAAAGATATTGAGATACAAAACAACGGAGCCGCGCGTGGACCGCAGACTATAGAAAATCAGATATCAAATTTATCTCTTTTTAATCTGCAAATACGTCAGCCGTCTGAGGTCTTAATAAGTGCGACATACTTTATGGTCTGTTAATTTATACTTGATCGTTGATAATTTTAAACATGCACTTACAAACCTTTAGCAGACATTGACTTATGTTGTACACCAGTACAAACAATATGCCGGCATCATTGTGGTTGTGTTCGACGAATCGTGTACGACATAGTTATCAATCGTCTTTCGAAACTCAGCATGTACTTATTAAAAGCAAATATGGCTATTACTTCTAATATTAAACGTATATAACATCTAAATGCCGTAGGAAATATACCCTTGAGTTACTGCTTGTTACACCTCTTGTGTATATGCAAATATTATTATGTCAAATCATGTTTGCATGCATCGTTCGTTACTGATGGTTACGATATGCAGCAGTCTGGAGTAGGCACGTGCACACGCAACTTTTGTTATTAATGTAGAGTTGATGATAGCAGTCTGAGGGAGGCAAATGGTATATATGTGCATAGCTGTTACAAATGGTAAACAAGTGAACAGAGTACCGCAGCAGCTCACTACAGATATATGGCGTTTCCATGCAACTGCTTTGGTTGCATGCATCTACAACGGTAGTAGGTGGGTACTAAACGTCACTGGTTCACATTTTTTAAATGGTAGAGCAAGCACAAAATGATGTTACTCTTCATTTTCTCATAGTTTTAATTTCCATCTTTTATAGTTGCTACCTATTAGTGACAGCTCAGTGAATAAACCCGACGGTCTCGAATTTGAATTTGGGTGTGGACATGTACTACAACTAAATTGATGTTTTTGAGTTTATGTACATATTTGTAATTATCACTTGCTCGGCAGTGAAAGTATATATGGAGGAAACTCGCGCGTCCAAGAAATTATATTTCGAAAGACGTCACTCGTCTTTCGAAATATAATTTCTTGGACGCGCGAGTTTCTAACTATAAAAAGAGCTAACCTAAGAAAGGTTTGATTTTCTCTCTGAGTTGCGGAGGTCTGACGACAGTCGCTCTCTGTACAAATCAGTATCTTCGCCAAATCCGTAGGTTTAAATAGCAGACCTCTCCAATCTTAATGAATTTGGAAATAGCATAACGCAAAGAAGAAGAAAACCTATTTATCTAGTAATGCAAAGTTCCCGAAAATGGACACGAAGTCTCAATTCGAAATGAACGGGTAAATTTAAATAATAATGTATATTTAGAATAAAGATTTTATAACAATGGATCAATGCATCCGGCATTAGTTATACCTTCCATTTACCAATGATTTATTAACTAACAAAGGGTAACGAATACAATAAGATTAACAACACAACACTATGAAAGCTTCTGTTAACAAGTGGGTAATATGATTAATGGAATACATTTCTATTGATAAAATTATAATACAATGGAATATGTACGTGTACAGATTTTATTGTAATGGCCGTTTTTTATTGGTGATCATGATTTTGTCTTAATAATGTTATATAGGTTACTTTCGACCAATCATGTCTCTGTACGTGACTTGTGTAAGTATAGTTTATGCCGTATTTGGGTCCAAGCGAAGGTATTGGCTCCTCCCACTGCGATAGCAATGGTTACTCAGTACACTTAGCGAATACTATTTTTCCTATATCATAACCATTTTCATCCCACGGCCAGGATACTGACCACCCTACAACGGAAGTGATTTTGAGCATTCGAATTCCATCATGCTGCTCTGCGGATGGTTGACAGGAGTTTTATCAAGCTGCTTTATTAAGCAGCTGCAAGCCCAATACAGTACAGATAAGCATATTTAAAATTAAAATTCTTTATTTTGCCTCCTGTGGACATTTAAAAACACGACTTGGTTAAAAAGAAATGCTGAAAGTTACCAATGTATTTAAAGTTATAATGTTTTCTTAAGATCGTCAATTAATTAAAATAATTTATAATGCAATATAAAGCATTTAGATATGTGCCTACGATTATGAATAATTGAGCTGATATGCAAATACCATTTAAAGAAAACGTATTTCGGATAGTTATTTCAGACATAAGTAAAAAGTTGTTTCTTTTATATATAACGCCAGGAAGCATACAAGCATACGGCTCACATGATGTAAAGCCGTTACCGTAGCCTATGTGCACTTGCAACACATTAAGCACATTACTCGCTCGATGTCACCACTGCTGCTAACACAGCAACTCCTTAGGAGCTTATTGGTGACCTCACTCTTTTGCAGGAACACAACAGGAGTTGTTATTTGGCTGCGGTTTTCTGTAAGGTGGAGGTACTTCCCCAGACGGGCTGCTTTATTGTACCTACATCTCTTATTTCTTCTCGGAATTAAAAAATATATATTTTCTTCATGTTACTGACACTCTTCATTACGCATCACTACTTACAGACACGGACAGGTCAATTTATGCACCCTTGCGTCTTATGTCGTAGCAGAAAAGGTAAAATTTGCATGGCTTCGTATAGCTGTCTTCGTGTATACAAGAAAACAAAGAAAATATAATGCTGGTGAGTTTCATACCGCGCAAGAATTTCGGAACCGGAACGAACAAATAAAATCCAAAGCAAGATAAATCTTGCAAATAGAATGAAAAGAAGGTACAACTCGCTGGGATACAGAGTTGCGAAACGGGAATCTGGATTCGGAAAGTAACGAAGTAAATCCTAATAAATGAGAAAGATTTCTACCAAAGAGACGGCGCACATATTACATAGATATTGTTATTTATGTCTTTACAATGTATGTTACATAAAAAGACTTCTGTGAAAAATGTACTGGAATATAAGCTACCTTATAAAATAAGCGTTTTACGAATCTTGAAACTTTTTAAACTATAATGTATAAGTATAGCTATTTGCTAACAAAGCGTACGTGCATGCATATAATAATGGAGTTACGGTAACTGCATTATTATATAGTATCGCTCGCACATTGTCACTTGCTGTCAACGCATCGCTTTTGCAGGAACTTTCCAATGAGTTCATTTACTCGCAAAAATTAAACAAACCACCGGGCAATTTGCCTGTTTGTTTACAATGTTTCCCTGTCGAATTAGCTCGATTACCAAATGAAATTCCTTTACAAATCGACAAGGCCCATGTCATTGGTTTTGACATTATATCTTTACTTTAGTTGCTTTCACTTGTATACTATACATATATTTAACAACTGAAGAGGCTAAAATATTCAACCGCGCTTTCATTTTCCAGTCGTACAAAGTAATTTCACGGAGTTTCTTAAGTAATCCTAAATGTTGTCATTGGCACAATGTAAATGCAGGTAATAGAGTATTATTATAATAAATATTACTTATTCTTATGATATTACAGCTGTTTATACGTGACATTTGCTACACATTGTCGGTGAAAGAGAAAGCTTAGCCGTCTCATAGATGGTTTAAAATAATACGCGGACAAATTAAATAACACGCATGTGCATGAGTACACGGTAGCTCTATCGTCCAATTGTTTAGATCGAGTAATATAAGCTCGGAGTGATAAGTGTGAATTTAATAATGAATACATTGCGATAAGTATAAAAAAGATAGATTACTCAGTGACTAAACACGAACTCTCACAAAATATTTGACGTATGAAGCTGAAATTTATATGTAGGCAGTTTATAAATAGGAAACGTCAGCTAAGAACGGATTATTAAAATTATCTAATATATATATATATTAATTATAAAAAAATAAAAGTGGCATAGGGGGTTTTTAACTTGCTATGCAACATTTTATGGCACGGAACACGACTGTGAAATTGAGTTCTAATGACAGATATTACAAATTTAATGCGGGGGCCCGCTCGGATAGACATTTTGAAAATTTATCCTTTAAATGGGATTCTTCTGTAATTGTGGCATTCTTTAGTGGCGGAGATCATTATGCTCTTTGGATCGTGAACCCAGATAGAAGTAAATAAGTACTTGTAGCTAACAAAAATATATAATTATGATACGATATTATCATATATTAAAAGGATTCGCATATTATATACACAATTTACATAATTTTCATATTTACGCAAGGAACAACGTTACTTAACAGACACGATAATCAAATTTCGAACTACTGATACAATTCTTAAACTTCTTTCATTAATAGGAAAGCTTACATTATCTCTCAGTCTTATTTTTTTATTGGAGAAAAAGTAAGACTCATAGATAATTATCGTTTCGGTTAAAACTCGAACATCATTTAAAAAAACAACTAGTTTTATTTATTTGCAGATGCTTTCATGTGCAAGTGCTCCCTTCGGTCTCGCCCCAGCTACGCGATGTCATCGTGTGTTCACGCCCGGGTGCGTTTTACGATATGCCTCATCAAACAATCATCGTACAAATAAATATTCGTAGTATGTTCGCATTAACATTCTATATTCATAATATTTATTTCAAAACAAAACCTGTTGTGGCTAAATACTGCACAGTAGCCTTTTTAATAAAACGAATTTTTAACCTTTTTAATTTTTACGTTTTTATTTATAAGGCACCCACCGAATTATTGGCATTTTTATATTTGTAGACAAATAATAACATTCCAATGTTGTGGATAGAATATGCTAATAATTGAGTTTTTAGCATGTGGATACTGTAAATCGTTTTTTTGTTTATAAGTATTAAGATTGAAAGTATCTACTTTCATTATAAGTATTTTTTATCGTATTAGATTCCATTTGACAGTATTTCTAATTGTTTCACGATTACTTCTTGAAGTGCCAATAATTGGGTATTATACTTCATACAGATGTAATTACACAAAACAAAGACAACAACAGTCGTAGCTATGCATAGATACTGAATCAAGATTTAGAGCTTCACGTAGAGTAAAATTTTGCACGTAGCTCTACATCATTGATACAGTTCGCGTATTCGATTTTAATTTTGTTATGTTGTTCTAATTAAGTTAGAAATATATACGAGAATTAAAACATAAGTTAAAGATACACTTGCTGCGAAAAGCATTTTATAAACGAAATTATAAGGAACAAAGGAAAAAGTAGTCGGACGACTCACAGAAATTTCACGATGTCCATAATTTTTAGAAATTATGAACATTGAAAAATCAATAACCGCCATGTTATTTTTTTGCTGTTCACGATTTAGGGCAATGATCGATTTGTTAAAGTGAAGATAAGATAATTTATTTGCAAAAATAAGGTACAAAAGACGTTACAAAATTACAAATCCAACTTATTCTACCCTCGTGAGGGCGTGCAAATGTTTTTGGTAATCAATTTAAATAGTTACATGATTCTAAAATTAAGGAAATGTAAGAGTGTTCAATCTTGCTAATAACCTTTACGCTTACAGTGTCAAAATGTACTTTATGATATGCCTAAAATAAGACACTATTTATGTATATGTACAAGGAATAAATAAAATGTAAAATTAAACGGGAGGATGGTGCTGGGGAGACTGGAGACTGAACGGGGTGGGATGCATGCTCTAACTGTAAACTAATTCTAATATTATATTTTTATACAACGCCGGGAGGTATACAAGCATATGGTCCATATGTATGTAGTGGTTATCGCAGACTGAACGCTTGTGATAAAGGAAATATCACTCGCGTGTTGCCACCGCGCTTAACAGCGCTGACTCACACACTCGAATGAACAGAACAACCCTCCAGGGAATTGTTTTGGGTGCAGTTTTCTATGAGGTGTAGTTACTTCCCTAGTCGGGTTGTTTTGACGCGCCCTAGCTCTCTTACAGACCAACGTAAACAACCATGTTCATGCACACAAATGTTTGTCCTGTATGTGAATCAAAGCCAAGAAAAAATAACCTTGAGATGCTGTTGACAACAGTATAAATCCATTATTTAACTTACGTAGCTTTGCATATCTAACCATCAGTGGGGTAATTTCGTAACAGCGATAGTTTGGCATTATTTTGACTAGTCAATTAACAAACATAAGGACTAAAATAGTCGGTACCGAGCAATCGATTACCCTACTGCTTTTGTCGGTCGCTGGTAATCGGCTAAAAGAACTGCGACATATTGACTGTCAAGTTTGTTAGTGTCACTCTCTACGTCTCGTGTTATACATAGGTCTTTGCGAATGAAAAAAATATATTTTGGATTTTTGACGTTATTGTATTCAGGAAGTTTGATCCGGTGACGTAGCAGTGGCCCACAGGGGCCAATTACATAGTCAGTGTCAAAAAAATGGCCTCAATATTCATGTACCTATGCGTATAATGCATTCTGGATCTGGATAGTCGTAGATCAATGTTCAAGCTCAGCAAACTTAGTACTTTGTTTTGAATGCTAAAAAAATTCGAATATGCTCGATTTTCCTATTATTTTAGGCAACTATCTAATTTTGCCCGACATGCACTTGACCGGTTTTTTCGTCCTAATACAACTAAATAATAAACCTGTACTACATTTAAAGTGTAAATCTAAACGGTACAATATAAATGACAAATGTAGTTTCATTATAAGTATATGTACTAGGCAATGTAAAGCATGGTATCAACAAAATCTTTTAAAATCTAAATTTTTGTTACATTGGAGAACTAGTGACGGGAACGGCCATTTCTTCCACGGTGTACCAGTATCTAGATAAACTTTCTTGCTATTGTAAAATAGGTCGTTAATTTTCTTACTATTTCAAATAGTACCCCACACACAATATTTTGTTTCTTATTTATTTATACCTATCGAATTATATAGGTACACATCATTAAGATCATATATTATGAGAAATTTCTTGCTTTTTTTTCCTTGTGTTTGAGAAAAGCCTCTGTGACAGACAAGCAGACACGAAAGTGACCCTGTATGGGTTTGATCTATTTCTTTAGAGGTGACAATTGTTTTTTTTATACCACTAAGGTGGAAACCAAGCATACGGCCTGCCTGATGGTAAACAGTCACCGTAGCCTATGGACATTTGCAACACCAGGGGTGTCACTCTTGCGTTGCCGACCCTGTAAGAACCTCTTCACGCAATTATTGAAGAACTCCATGCTGTAGTCCCTTGGAAAAACCTCGGCTGAGAGCTCATTCCACAGCTTGAGAGTTCTCGGAAGAAAACTTCTCTGGAACCGCACAGTACGCGACCATTGCGTTTCCAATGTGTTTTTTAAACAAATGACATCAATAATGTGATGTGTCTGCAAATATTCATATATATAAAACTATAAAACTTATCTATTTGGCTTGCATTCCGTATTTATTAACTATAGTCATAGTATAAAAAATGTTTAATTAAACAAATAATTACTTGACTGCCTTTCAAATTAGGTCAATAAAATGTAAGCAAAGTGTGTCAATTAGCCAATCAATTTAGCCATATAATTCAATCCATATATTGAAAGACGCCGTGTATCATGGGCACGTTTCATTAGTTAGGTAGTGTTCTTTGAATTGATTTCTCGAGTTGTCGAGTTGTTGATACATTTTTTCTCGTCTCGATTGAGGACCGATTTCTCACTTCTCGCATCGCAAAACCCCAATATTAACTCATATACTTACTATTCAAGATCTGTCTTAAATAGTAGAAAAATATACGGAAAAGTTCAATATGTATATTCAACCTAGGTGATATACATTCTAAATTGAAAATACTCTCTGTAAAAAGTCTTATTATAAAAATGATAAACATGTCTGGAAATAATTCAGCACAGGCAACCTCTTACTAATCTTTAATTCTGCCATTTGACGTTTTTATTGTACCAATATGCTGACCTGAATTTATTTTATATATCTAATTGTCAATTTTAAAAGAGACCCATATTGGCAAGTTTCTTTCGGCATTTCTTCTTCGCCAATGGTTATTTCCAAAATTCTAGCAGATTATAAAAGAATAATAGTAACATAAAAGAACTGAATAAGATACAATAAGACTATATTTAAAAAAAACATGTCTCAGTGGCCACGAGGGTTACGAAGTAACTATTAAATAATCTGTGATGAGGGCCTAATGGCAAATAAATATTTTTTATCTTTTACATATATATTTTCAGCAACACCGTTCCTATATGAAATCTATATGTTTGTCTGTCTGTGCGTTTGTCTCTCTGTGTGTCTGTCGCTTTTTTTCGAATATTCGAATTTTGACTTCAGATTGGATTTAGCATAAAAAAGTAGAATAGGACTGTCTGAAAACCAACCTCCTATCTCTTAAGGAACATGTTCAAAATGGCGGACAAATTAAAAAAAAATGATTTTTTATTTCAGATTCGAAAAGTAAATTAAAAAGTAGAATAGGAATGTATCAAAAACCAATATTATATTAGGAACATGTTCAAAATGGCGGACAAATTAAAAAAAAATGATTTTTTATTTCAGATTCGAAAAGTAAATTAAAAAGTAGAATAGGAATGTATCAAAAACCAATATTATATTAGGAACATGGCCAAAATGGCCGACAAAGTTTTTAAAAAAATAATGAAACTGTTATATAATTGACGTGCCAGGTGTTCCTCTGGCAATGCAAGCTTGCGCATTCTCAACTGGTTAATTGTGTAATCTATTTATTGTTCAAATATACGTAAATGAAACAAGAACAGAATTTTATTATGTACATACCGGACTTGTCTATAGGCTTGGTAGGAATATATAATACAGGGGCAGAGAAACTGTCTCTACATTATTTAACTAAATTATTATTATAATTTATCATTTACAATATAAAGCTTTTTCTTAATACAACGTCGAGAGACATATAAGCATACGGTTAATCTGATTTAATTAATTAGCTACTACTGTAGCCTACGAACGCTTACAATATAGATAGTATCGCTCACAAGTTGCCACTCCTGCACACCTGCCACAGGGACACAGCGATGATCCAGGGATTTGTTATTTGGATGCCGTTTTCTGTGAGATGAAATCAGACAAACAAAAATGATTTTCGTTTAATACGAATAAATACATGCAAGCAATGATAAATGTTGAATTTCGTCCGATTTTGTGATAAACTTGACTATTTACGGATGCCACTATTTATTTATTGCTATCTGTATACTTATAAAATTAATTGAAATAAGTCGACACTAAATTCAGTGTTGCTATTCATTCATTCATTTCCAGTAAATTTCCGTAGTTCCTGCTTCATATATCGTTCTGCTCTTCCTCTATTGCTGGGCCGTCATTTACTAATCGGGCATGTTTTACCACGTTTATTAAACTGTACGTCGGTACAAACACGCAGAAGCTACAGCACAATGTTGCATACAAACTAGAACACAAATACTCCTTACCCGGCAATCTACTAAGTATGCTTTTTTTATTTTTAGAGGACCACATTTTTTTCGGGACGAGCAAATAGATACGGCTTGCGATATAATATTCATAGTCCTATCTACGAGTATATATCCTCACGTATCATTGCAATAAACACGGTTTAATTTTTTTATATTTTTTGAAGGTATTGTGTATGTGTATATGGGATCAGGAGCCCTAGGAACCCGATAGTGTTCTGTTTTCTCATTTTTTATATACAGCTTTAATAGGCATACTGGCTACATGATGAAAATGGTTACCGTAGAATACAACAGGCAATTTGATTCATAACAATTTATCAATAATACTTTAGTCTTATTTACACATCACAAGGGGGACATTTCACACTCATATATCTATAATTGTTAAGCGTATGTTTTTTTTTGTATAATTTCAAATAGGCGTATCCGGTCGTGTTTCCACGAGTGATGAGTTGACAGGACTACAACAGCTAATTGGCATCGAACAATGTTGACACAGTGAGTGAAAGTTTGTACAATTAGCGAGTATTTTTACAAGCTTTTATTCAGTTTTCTGTTATGTACATCTCGTTAAAATCGTTTCACAATTTCGAGCGTATGTATTTGTGCTAAATTAAAAGAAAAACTAACTTTTTTAGCTGAAAATAGCTAAATTACCGCTAAATCTTTTAACTGAAATTTAGCTATTTTCATGAAGTGTTTGTATTTCTGTGAGTAAAATCTTGTTAAAAGCGGTTGCTTTAGAAACGGGAGTGATACTCGTAGTATGACTTATATACAAAATATTACAATCATTATTTCGTTAAATTTACATGCCATACTACTACTAATTCTGGAGTACCCTGAGTTCCTGAGTGAGAGATAGAGATACCCTAGAACCTAGTGGATAAAGAACCAGCATATTAGTGAACTCGTCCTGACTGAAATCTGGTGTGCGCATGTACTACTAAATTTCTATTTTCTGATTTATGTACATATTTGTGATTATCACTTGCTCGGTGGTGAACGAAAACATCGTAACGAAAACCGCACGTAAAGACATTATAGTTCCAATAAGCATGTGCGCTTATTTTTTCCACGGAGTGGAGCAGGTAGTAGGTCTGACGGCAGTCGCTCTATGTTAAAATCAGTATCTTCGTCAAATCCTTAGGATTAGGTAGCGAACCTCGCCAATCCTAATGGATTGGGAAGCAGGATAACGCTAGGGAGAAGAAATATAATATAGGTAGAAAATAAACTTATTAGCGCCGCCACAAAAGTAATTGACGTAGAAACGTGTTAAAAGGTCTGCTAACAATTTTAATATTTCGGTTTATTTAACTTTATGCATTAGATAATAAAATTTTGCCGTGAAATCGGGCGTACGTTCTTTTTTCATGTGTGTAAATTTATGATGGGCTTTCTCTTGTCTAAGAGTCATTATACGTTGCAAGTGTAATGTTACATGCCTTGATATTGTTTTCATGATAAATGTCCATGTTAAAATGGTATAAAATCAAATACTCGTTAGAATTGTGAAAGTGAATTTGAGCATTATAAATAAAAAAATAAGTAAACAATTGGCTTTAGGCGTATGTAGATATAATCTGTGGAATTGAGTATGCATAACACTTATGTTAAGATTTTAGAGGAAGTGGATCGGCGATCGGGCTCGTGCAATGCAACAGCAATGCTACTTTAACACTATGGCTCGTGGGTTCGGTTCCCACACAGAACAATCATTTGAATACGTCAATGTATCTTCCTTTGGCTGTTTTTTAAACAGGTAGGGCGCATCAAAGCAGCCCGACTGGGGATTTACCTGCGCCTTATAGAAAACCGTAGCGAATTTTATTTTAATTCCATTCCTTCCCACTACCAGTCTTCAGGGCGCTTCCCTCAGTATACGAGATGTCGTGAATATGCTAAGCATGGATATTCGCTGCAACCTTAACCAACGAAACTACATCTAAAGCCTCATCTCAACAGCTTCCAAAAAATTCGGAGTCCTGAACAGGGATGTGCCGGTTCTTCGCACCGGACCAGCTTTGTCTACTTAACAAGCCTCAAGCCCGAGCTTGAGAGATGCGAGCAATACTCCACACGGGCTCGAGCCCGTGTGGAGTATTGCTCGCATCTCTCGGACGGTTCCGCACAATATCTTCTCGAGGCTCTCGATAGGTTGCAGCGACGGGTTATCCGCATAATCGACGACGAAGAGGTCACCAACAACCTAGAACCTCTTCAACTTCATAGGGACATTGACTCGCTAAGCGTATTTATGCATAACATGCCTTTACAATGGTGAGTGCCCTGAAGAACTGCTTTCCCTTATCCCACCCTCTCCCTTCCGTCATAAAACCACATGTGCAGGCTTACGATGTCATTATTCCACTGTTAAGAACATTTCTTCGCGCACTAAAATGTACGGCAACTCCTACCTCTGTCGTACCATTAAAAAGTGGAACGCCTTGCCGGCACGTGTTTTCTCCTTCTTACAACATGGGATCCTTCCCACGAAGATGAAGAAGCACCTCGCAGGCCAGCGTGGCAGCATCAATTGCCACTGCAGGGTTATGTTAGTTGTCGCTGCGATTTAGGCTCCTCTTTCGCTTACCATCAGCATAGTGGCAGCGAAGCGGAACGACTATGCTGAGCTTACATAAAAAAAATCGGCCAAGTGCGAGTCGGACTCGCGCATGAAGGGTCCCGTACCACTATCTATAAAAACGGCAAAAAAAAACACGTTTGTTGTATGGGTGCCCCCTTAAATATTTGTTATTTACAATATGTTATTCTATTTTTTAGTATTTGTTGTTATAGCGGCAACAGAAATACATCCTCTGTGAAAATTTCAACTGTCTAACTATCACGGTTCGTGAGATACAGCCTGGTGACAGACGGACGGACGGACGGACGGACAGCGAAGTCTCAGTAATAGGGTTCCGTTTTACTCTTTGGGTACGGAACCCTAAAAATGAACAACTCCGTTGTTGTGTTCTTACGGATGAGTGGTTATGAGTAAACTTCTAATGAGTCTTGTGTTAGCAGCAGGGGTGGCAATAAGCGCGCCTTACTTCTTGTATTGCAAGCGTTAATATGCAATGATAACCACTTTACATCCGGTGGGCCGTAGATTTTCATTTCTCCTGATGTTCCATAAAAAAAAATATACATAAGCCGAAACCCCCACGGAACATCGGTTACATCACTACTTGCACGCATAAACGCTAACCAATTAAAAACATTTGTGCCAGTGTAGGAATACGTGCGCAAATTAAACTTGTCACTTCACATACAATGTGAATAGTAGTAAAAGCCATGTGAAAGTGACTGTCAAATAAACAATATTTTCTCACCACATGTAATATGAGGACGACGCCTATAGCAAGAACCCGTCTCAGCCGCATCCTCATCTGCAAACAAAAAACATGGAAACATCAGATATGTCGTTTACCGCCCGTCTCGTGTTACGAAAGTTCAAATGTTTAGCTTATTGAGTTATTCCACTTAGCGCTGTGGGGAAAGTGTGAGTACGTTGTATTAGAAGTAGGCCGTTTACGTGATTCTTTACAATTGATAAGGCAAGGATGTTCTTGAACCATTCATGGCACCCACATGTACTTAGATTAATACAGCCTCAAAGCTTACTAATTACATTATATACAGTTCTAATTAAAGATTTTGCCTCCCTTTGATTCTTCTTCCTAGCGTTGCCTCGTTTCCTTATCCATTAGTATTAGTGGGATCTGTTACCTAAACCTAAGGTTTAGCGATGATAATTTTTGACATGGAGCGCCTTCCATCATACCTCCACAACCCGGAGGGAACATCAGACCTTTCTTAGGTTACGTCACACATTTTTACGGTTACGTCACATTCATCACACACCGAGTTCCTACCGATCATTATATTTAAAAGAAAACGATTCTGTCCCTACAGTTTTTATATTTTTATTACTAAGTTCCTTGTTGTCCGTTTGTTTGTAAGTTACCATTTTCTCCGGGCTAACTATCGAGCTGAAGTTTATTCATAGTTAATGTAAAAGTGATCAAGAAAGGTTTTATTGGTCTGTGAAAAATGCAAGTTTGTAACTCAATTACATTTAATATTTATATGCCATATCACGTATATTTACATATGCAATCGGAGCGTGATCAAACTTGTACCAGCAGTTCTTGCGACGTCTGAATACTACAAACAGTTTTATACAAGCAAAGAAGAATACACATGTAGGAATAGAAAACATGTTATGTAGAACTTGGTCACCTAGGTTCCATCTTTATACATACTAAGAGGCTCAACACAAGTTTGACTTTTGCATTTGGTCTTCTTATTAATTATTGTTTACCTTTAGCGTTTTCACTATATTCACACCAAGTATAACGTTTGTATAACAATTTATACGAAATATTAACAAAAAACATCAGTCACTTTTGTTTTTTATTTTAGTGTTTTATTATTATTTCTCATTAGATTTACTGTAATAATACATATTGAGTGAAAAATTTAATCTGCTACTTAGAATGGAATAAAGATTCCCTTTAAATGCCTCTAAGCCGAATCAACCCGCACTTCCATTGAACAAAATCCAGACGTAAGCCAAATCTAATTCGGTACTTATACTGGATCTAAGTTGGACCTAAACTGGACATAAACCGGATCTAAGTTGGACTTGAACCGAACGCAGATCGTTCAAAACCGGACATAAAGCAGGCATAATACCTACTTACTCAGTTGCAATCGACCCATATGACACAGTATCTGCTTATTAGGCAGATGGTATTCATGATTGCTGGCCTAGTGATATGAAAAATAAATAGAACTTTCATCTTTCAAACAAGGTTGAATCCCGTTACGTATTTCGGACTCTACAAAGACTACGGCTATTTACTTTTTTTTATTACATATATGTGTTTTTGGAGTTGGTCCTAACTGTCGATTACTAAATTTCATTAAAATCCGTCAAGTAGTTTTCAAGTGACGCGTGCACAGATAAGATTTATTAAATCGTAATTGTGGCCCATATATAATATTGATCTGACTGATTTTTTTTCTATTGAAATTTTCTACATGCTCTACTCGTATATGAACTAGTAATATTTTTATACAGGTATACATCAGGACATCTGAGCTCATCAATCTGACCGCATCATAGAGGCACAAATGGTGAACGTAATGCTAAACGATCGACCTTCAGGTTTTGGTCTGCTTCAAGTAATTAGTAATCTCACTATTGAGCGAAAGCGCTAAATGTTCATATCATTGTCCTGCAACCTTGCATTGCATGCACACAGGCTAATGATTCACATACACACATTGAACGAACGAACGGATAGGAATGGGAAGGGGCGCACATTCAATACGTTTCTTGTTTTTGTTTGAGCCGTCTGTGGGTCGTGTCTCTTTCTCATAGCCAGTCTAGAAAGTCATACGCAAGGATGTCCGCATACGTACACTAATATGGTAATTCAGTAGCCTGAGGTCAAGTTCTCGATCTGAACTAATCACATTGACGATTCTAATGACGCCCACAACGTTTCGACTGGCGATGACATGATTGTGCTTTACTCCATTTTAGCACCGAAACTTTATTTTCGACGTTCGGCCTCTTGTCCAAAATGATTTTTTTGTAGTTATTTTATTATAGGATAAAAACACATTTCTTGTACGTTATTATCATTTTCATTTCTATTTTATTTATATTATATAATGTTAGTGTACACACTCTGTGAAAATTTCAACTGTCTACCTATTACAGATCAGTGTCAGACGGAAGAGCAGATTGCAACCTTAGTAATAGGGTCATGTAGGCATACTTTAGCTAAATTGAAAGTTATTAACATAACCTCTAAACTGATTTTAAGGAAACGTGCTAAGAACCATTTTGATTAAAAAACTTTGAAAGAAAGTAAACATTGGAATCGGTCAACCAACAACCAACCAACAAACCATTGGGATCGGCGGGGTCCGCTACCTAAGCATAAGGATTTGACGAAAACATTGATTTTTACATGGAGCGACTGCCAGTCAGGCCTCCACAACCCAGAGGGTAAACCAGACCTTCATAGGTCGCATGTCTTTCGAAATATAATTTCTTGGACGTGTGGATTTCCTCACGATGTCTCTTCCTTTTCCGCTGAGCAAAACTACTGAAAAGTTTTCTGTCAGGCGGTAACAAAGTGCGTGCTTTCAATGCTTGGGTTATGCCCTTGCTTGTGTATACTAAAGTGGACTCAAACTAAATTAGGTGCCCTGGGTCGTAAAGTCCGCTAACAACGTATCGTACGCGTCATCCACGCTCATCAGTGATGACTGATGAGATTGTAAATAAATAAATAAATAAGTGAATAAATACCATCGACTACCAAATTGGACGGAGCTAAACACTCATTTCTTATGAAGGGTTCAATATTTCTATTTTTAAATCGGGGCCTAAACATGTTGCCTTTTGGTCGAGGACTCAAAACAACAGCTCATTTTTCAACATATCCTCTTTTTGATAGTTCCAACACAACACTTGCGTTGGCGGGTAAACAATGCATCCATATTTTTATCGACAACTTCCTTAGATTTTTACTGACGTCCATTATCGGTATTTAGGAGTAAGTTTCTGAAGATAGCAGCCAAAGTTTCCTCTGACATAGCTTTGAATTTTTAATCATACAAATTATAAGTTAACATCGAAAAAAATAATCAATTATCATAGATACCGAAAAACCTTTTATGATCTATGGTAATTGTTTTTTTTTGTCAAGATTACCTTATAATTTGTACAATTCTTATTACTATAGTGAACTAATTGTCTATCAAAGCTATTCTCTCATAATGAACCTACTTTGTGTTAATACAGCTCCAGTTTCCCAGTATATTGGGAACGGTGCCACATTGTCGCTCTGTACCCACGAGATTCTCCGTAAATTATTAATGCAACAGTAAATATGTTTTGTTTAAAAGTGAAACATTGCTTTATCATGTTCTTGCTTATTCCACAATTGATATAGTAATTGCATACATGAACGTCGTCGCCGTCAAAGCTGTCAACGCTAACAACAGAACCAGTTTTTCAATTTCTTCTCACATCTTTCAGATATTAGATTTTACTTACTATTTGATAAATAAAATGTCTTTGATATATTGATTACATACAGAACATTATTTGTACGAACTATGCGAAAAAATAAAGTAGTAAAAATGTTAAAAATTGTAAATTACAGACGTTATATTCGTGTTTAGAATTATAGCTTAATATTTATCAAAGTATTTATTAAAAATGATCCTTAATATACAAAGTACAGTTTGATGGAATATGTTAATAGACCTCACTCAGATATTTATCAGTCTGCGACCTTTCGACCATAGTAATAATACGAAGGTGCTCTGATTTTCTATCATATTTATCACTTTATATTCACAATAAATAGTTTTATTTCTTTTTACTTTGAAATCTGTTTTGTAATGGACACGTTAATGAAAAATGGCATATTTTCGTATTCGATTTTAACTAAAAGTTTATGAGTCACACTCCCGCATCCCGATCCAATGGCAATTGAAGATTGTATGAGGATTTATAAATAATGAGTAGCGATAGGAAAGCCGTAAGGTGAAAAGGTCGCAACCAACAAGGCGCAGAGAGTTTATCCCTTTAACCTTGCCTTAGGAATTCGAAAAGGAAAGTTAGTGAATGTTTCGTATCTGTAATCTAAGCCAGATATTGCAGACAATTTGAATTAGACTATTCGTAGTAATCTTGAGTAATGCTTTCGTAAAGAAAATATTTCTGAAATATAAAGTTACTAAATTTATAATTTTTATATCAATATAAAAATTAGAAACTATATATCATTACTATGTGTCCAAATATTAAATGTAAATATCTAACACGAATCCATAAATAAAAGATTTTATTTCTATAAAACTATTAACATAAAATTTAAATAAAAACATTTTATGTGAAACGAAACTATAGATAAACTCACATAGGGTATAAAAACAGGAAAATAATAGTGAAGTCGTAAGATTTTTACAATTGTAATGGAAATAACATTCATAATTACATAAATTCAGATATATTTACGATTTATTGAACACTAAATAAAATAAAAGCGAAAATCAAAAAGAAACAGCGAGGTCGCGTCAGCTTAATTGGGCGGGAGACACGAAAGTAAAGGTAGGGGTAAGAAATCGACTTTAATCATCGAAATGTTTGGGCCGAATGTTTGGGCGTTCCTGATAAACGGGTTGGGGCTTTTGGGGGCAACTGGGCCGTGGGACCACCGGGAGAAAGTACCTACCGGAGTGTCGGAGCGGCGACTTTGTGTTTTTGTAGTCCGTTTCGCCGCTAAAGTATGCGGTTGATGGCATGTGCATTGTATAATTGCTGGGTGTGCCAACGACGGCCCTTTATTGCTTTTCGTCACACTGTTTCACTTGCAGATTGCAGATGATGGTATTGTAACGACGAAGTCGTCTTTTTATCTTCACCTTTTAAACCATCTGAGAGGTTTTTAGGAAATAGGAGATATCAAAATATAAAACTTTCGTTTATAGGTGTTAGGTAGAACTCAGTAATAAATTTGGAGAAGTATGAAGAAGTTCTTGTTTTGAGTATAAATCAAATGTGTATATGCCGCAAGTCTCATATTGACGATTGACGGGCCCGATGGTCGAATGGCTACTTTAACACCAATGGTCGTAGGTTTATATCCATTAACATGGCTTTCTTGGTATTTCTATTATAAAGTATATATTTTAAAAATCCATCGCGAGCTACTATCTCTACTGCTAACACTGCAACTTTCCAGGAAGTTGTTATTAGGCTGCAGTTATCTGTGAGGTATTAGGTTCCCGAAATGGACTGCTTTGATCCACCCTACCTCTTTACTTGTACTTTAATATACTGCGACACGCTGCAGATAACTCTATATCTATGCGCAGTTCACGGCAAGTACAAAATAGTCCAGAATTTAAATGGCCGTCGGTGTGAGATTTGAATGGATTATGTGTATTGATGTCACTGAACAGGGATGTATGTCTGCTGAACTATCACATCTGATAGCTAATTCCGGCAGGAGGTGGTTCGATACTCACGGAATGGACCCCTGAAAAGCAACTGACCCTTAATTACACTATGAGTAATACAATAATTATTATATTCTTACTCAATTATTAATTTTCAATTTAAAAAAGCATTATCAAAACCGTGATATACAAATTGTAAAGTTAAACGCAAATATATAATTACGTAGTCTTGATCGATCACTGGAACTAACTTTATTTGGTCTAACGAAGACGGACGTAAGCTGTGTGTTCAACGTATTATATCTTACGTCGATCTCCGTTAGACCAAATCTAATTCTACTACCGACTGACGAAAGATTTTCATCACCAAGCGTTAATCCCGGTCGCATCCTACGCTTTCGCTTCGGAACCCAGGGTCACTCCAACATCTTCAAGAATATTATCAAATTTGACAATTCTTTGCTTCTCCTAAGATATATTGGATATAATTCAAATAAAATTATTGTTATAAATAATCAACCTACATGATTACAAAACGGTTCCCACATCCAAATTTTAATTTCGAAAACATCATTGAAATAATAAATTCAATGTCTAGGTTAGTATATCTAGTACCGTCTACTTACTACGTTACTTGTGTAAACTCGGTCAATGACCCATTCAATTTCAGTTGCTCATTACAGGATACAATGGCTGATCTCACGAGTGAGGCTTACTCAGCTTCTCCACCACTTTCACTGCGGACTTGACCTGATTCTGCGGGCCCTTCATTGAAAACAAATTTATTATCTACTTGATTATCCAATGGAATTTCTAGTTTTACTATGGGAACGAACAGCCCGTTTTGTAACTTTATAAACCTATTTAAATTTATGGTATCAAATGCCTTTACTAGATCAAGAATTTTATTTCTTTGCATTCCATTAGTTTATTAGCTTCGAATGGAGGTATAAATAGTTTTAATTAGCTTATATCCATTTACACTGTGTATTTTCCGTCCGCAGCTTCGTTTGCATGGAGTTCAAGAATGTTTAATAACACAAAGTAACAATTATAAGAAGCACACTAACTAGTTACGAGAGTTATGTTTGCAAACGCCTTAATGGCGAAAATAATCTTTTCAAGGTTACGAATGTGTTACTGAATTAAATATTTAGCCAGCTTATTTACAAATATGATTCTGATGAAAGAAAAGCAGGACACAGCTCATTATCAACTAAAGGACGAACCCGACTGGGGAACAGCCGCCTTTCGCAGTTGTTGTCGTATAATTCCGAGCGAGTTAGGTCACCGGCATATATCTAAAGAGCTGCTATGTTAGCAGCTTGAAACTCCAAGATCATGTGTTATGGTGTAGTAGATGCTTCTGAAACTTTTAAAGTTATGAAAACAAATTCACGTCGAGTGGTCCATATGTTGATTTTTTAATGGTTCAAGCCACATCTATAACGTGTATCTATAATGTGTAGTGTATATGGCACAGATAATTAAATACGACTTCGGATGTATTTGAGAAATAAGTTAAAAGGTCGAAATTTAAAATTGCTGTAATATTAAATTACCAATTTAAACTTCCAGATTTACTGGATTCTATAAATACCCTGTGCCATTTTTGTATTGTAATAATAACTATTGTAATAATAACTAAGAAGAAATAAAAAAGATTTACTCTAAAGTGTAATTTAAGAACAGTATACGTAAAATATTCGTGGCACTCAGTATAATGATGCTGTTCTGAATAAAGATAAAAATCTCGTTACCTAAATAAGCAATGCAGCGTAAAGATTTAGCTTCTTGCTTTGATACAAGATAATAAACTTAATGCACATCGAATTACAACTCAAAATATAACGTAGTCGAATCGACATATAAATATACTATTTTTTCGAAGGATTTACACCAATGTTATGTAGTGTGTGAACAAACATGATTAAGCCGTTAATTCTTGTTGGCATACTTGGTGAGTATTGAGTTTGCTCATTCTTATTGAATAATGATATTTGATTTCACGATAGTAATTGCTATGATCAGATTAGCGATCTAATCATCGATGAAGCAAAATCAAATCGCACTCATTATATAAAAAGCTGTCCTAACTGGCTGATACCCGTAATTTAACGCGCAGAATACAACATGAAAGTAAGAAGTGAATATATGTTTGTTTACAATTACTGCATACCATATATTAAGATTGTCCCGATTACTTTGAAATAGATATCTGAAAGTTAAGGTCTAATAAGTCATTAAATACATACTGACAATTCAACATTCTGAGACAGACCTCGTGGAATCTTAATTACTAGCATAGTATAAACAAATAATCAAAATATGGTAATAGTACAGAAAGAACACGACGTCCTAGTAAACATTGAACAGATCAAACCGGTTAGTCTAGACACAATATAGTGTTCTATCATGCCCTAGATCTCGAGTGCGTTGCCCTCGCAGACTCACGCGCAGACATCGTCGCTGTTGAAATTGAAAGTATTTCGCGACAATGCCATTGACAAATATCAGATCACAAGACGCGTCATGGTCGGTATGCAAATCAGGTGAATGATAAATGGTATCATCTCAAACCATTCATCTTTCGTCTGATTTACATAATTTCATTACGACGGCAATTCTCTTCGGCAATTAATAATAATAAAATTAAAGCTTTCGGAAAGCAGTGTCTATTATTATTCATTATTATTGTTTATGAGTCTATTTCTTATATTGTTTTATTATTAATATTATATCTACCTGAAAGTGTGTTTAATGACCTTATGATGCAGATTTTCTAATCTACTTCAGGCTTTCACAATGATAGGTTTTATATAGTGATTCGATCGTAACAAATGCCTTGTCTTTTATGAGAGAAAATAAATATACAAAAATAAACTAATATTTTTTACATGTAGGTATTTATTGTACATCGTTTTAGTATTTTTAACCGTATTACTTTTGCATGCATTTAATTGCAACAATTTCTAATTACATTTTTTTATGCCTCATATTTTTTTATACAACGTCGGAAGGCATACAAATATACGACCCACCTGATTAAAGCGGTTACCGTAGCCTATGAACGCTTGTTAAGTATCACTGGCGCAATGCCTCCTCTGCTGCTAACACCAGTTTTTATACCAAAGGGAGACTTTGTACAAAAGTCGTCTACGTGGGTACCTCTGTCTCACCTGTTTCTACCACCCAGCAACTACATTTATATAGCTATGTTCTGGTTTGGAGGGTGAGATATGGCAGGGAAATTACTGGGTTCTGTGACGAAACAGTCTTAGGTCACAAGAGCGAGCGTCAATAGGCTGTGGTGACCGCTAACCATCTAGTGCGGGCAGCATGCTTATGTGTCAATCTAGTTGTATAAGAAAAACCACAGCAACTCCTTCCTTAGGAGCTTACTGGTGACCTCACTCACACGTAGGATCACAACAACCTTCTACAGAGTTGTTATTTGGCTGCGGTTTTCTGTGAGGTGGAGGTACTTCCTTCGACGGATGCTTTGGCGGACAATTTTGCGCCCTACCTCTCTTATAATATTTTATCTTATTATATATTAAAATATTATATAATATTATATGTTCATATCAAGTCCATCGCGGAGTAGGCTGAGCACCACATGGTCCTTATCCTGATTTATATCAATAATCATCATCATCACACACGATTGTGCATATAATTCATCAACTTTCTATTTCTGGCGAATGTTAGATAACGTCAAAAATGTTACGGTACATTTAAAATTGAGTTCTTCCTCTGAGTGGAAGAGCCAATTGATTTATTATACAAACGTCACGTCAGAGTGCGTCGGAACGTTTTGTTTGCACTTTCTCCATTTGTTTGTCATCTCTAGGATTTCGAGGATCTATGGCCGGATGTGTCAATGTCAACTTGTCACAACGTATGTATGTTTTAAATCAATATTAGAAACCAGTAGAGTGTTCTGGGTGTTATGTTACAAACTTGTTTCAGATCATTTGTATGATAAAAGCTTTTACATATATAATAACAGTGAAACTGATTTCGTACAAGCATTATTTCATTCTTTGTTAACAATTGTTTTATTATTTTTGACGTCGACAATCATCATCAATTCGTCATCGAATTTTCAAACAAATATATGTTACCTATTGTAGTCCTGAACAGTGCGTACTTAAGTTCAAATGAACAAACATACGTCATGTGATGCATATGACAGCACAAGACAATAGTCAAACAAAAAATATTTTGCACAAACGTTTAGATCCTATTTTATACCTTTAACTGATAGATTTTGGTAACTGCTGTATAATTAGCATATGTTTTATTATTTTATTAGGGAGTCTAAGTCCAAAATTTCAAGTCAAAAGCCAATGTTATTTCACACACAATACAAATTATCAAACCCTTTTTATACCTATGATTGAATTTCACAAAATCCTTTGTAATCGCTTGCTTAGGCCATAAAATGAATCTACCGTACAAATTTCGTAGTTCCATCTTCGGCAGTTTCGTCTCTGCTTTACTTTGATGAGCCAGTCACGCTAAAAAGGTCTTCTCCTTAATAATTATGTTCGTATAGACAGCATTTTTTACATTTTGAAGATCTATAATAATGAATATCCAAAATATGTTCTTGCACGAAAGAGATAGTACCGTATTTACGTCATTTAGTATTGACGGTCAAATCTCTGGTGGTCGTGTCGTGACAGCGCGCCACGGTCAATGACATCCGAAATCTTAACTTTTGCTTTCGCTAAAACTTTTACTGCGCACTTATCTTGACGTGACGTTAGCCCGAGTAACTCGATTAACCATATTTATGTTAGCGATAAAACTTTTGAAGTTTGTATGCGGGGATTTAGAAGTTTGTTTCGGTTCCAGATTAATGTTGTCTGATTTTGGTCTCTACTATGTTGCTGTGAACACAATGAATAATTAATTTTGCTACACTTCGTATTTAAAGCATTGTACAGAACTTAACGAAAGGACTTAAATAAAAGACCCACGCAGGAGTACTACTAACTGCTTACATTTACTTCATAACGCTTAACACCTTGTTAAAGGTCTAAAACCTTCTTTGTATCTATATAGTTTAATCCGTAACAATCTAATATTAAAATACGAGGCATGGTTGCATTTTGAGTTTGGGCAGCGGTTGGCTATATAAACTAACGTAATTATATTATTAGAACAAAGATACAATCAGCTGGCTAGCGTTCAAGCCATCTACATTTTCACGAAAACAGATTAATTAACTATAATTAAAAACCAAAATTAAGTTCACATAATGGTAAATTGTGTAAGAAAGAAGATTTCATCTATTTGCACATAAAATTGTAACTATTAATTTTTTTACAACGTTTCAATATAACTTGAGCCGGCAAAATTTCAGCTGCAATGATAATATATTGTATATATGATAAAATGCAGTTGGCGTTAACACTAGAAGTTTAGAAGACAAATATTAATATAGCACTTGCATGATAAGAATTTTCTGTAACATTGAATAGCAGCCCTATAAACAGAGAAGTCAGTGTAAATGTAACAATCATATTAAAATGCATTCCCATAGAATCCTACGAATTGTTAACGGGCACATCTGATTGTTTGAGACAATACCTCCAGCTAACGTCTGGGAACTGTCGTAAACCCAGATGACAGACCTCCTGGCATACATGTGAGGCCCGTTGATTAGAAAACGCTAGTGTAGATCGGACCTGTTTTTGGTCGTAAATTATCTATAGGCAGTTTTTGATTAGTCTCATCTTTTTAATTCGATAACCGATTTAGTTCATCAATTTATTTTCAATATTATTAATGATATGAAATTCTTTTATGTCACAGGTAATAAGACTAATAAGGCTTAAGTAAATTACCTGAAAGTTTTCTGTAAAAGCTGTAATGTAAATTTAAACTTTATAGAATTAAATACAGAATAAGTTTTTATTACTTTCTTTGATATCCATCCATAAGAAACAGCTTTACTTTTACCGACTTTGACTTTTTTAATTGTTTAGATTTGTTGAGAAACTATTAATCACCGTTTCTCAAGCATCCAATTCAGGAAAGTAAACATTATTACAATACAAATCTATGCTTTTTGTAATCCCAATAATGGACCCAGAATTGAAAAGCGAAGTGGCAATCCAAAGAACAAACCACAAACTGCAATACATTTTTGACCTCACCTTATTTAACTTTTAGAGTCAAATGAGAATACAAGCCACCTGGTCGTAAATGTTACACCTGGAATGGCTATAAACGAACAATGTGGATTCCGGAGCTTTGTTGGAATTGGGAGGGTAGCGGTTATGTAACTTTATGCTATTAACAGGTATAAAGTTGCACAATCAACTTTTGAACTAACATTTGATTGTAGATTAAGTGGTATACGAATGTTTAACGGAAAAGTGTTAGATTCAATTTAAATTATATTATAATTACTTACGAAATTAGCTTCTGTTGTAATTTTTTGTATAGAATTGATATTATTCTAGAAATTAATAGGGTTTAAACAAGGAATCCCTATATTTTGGTCCTATCCGTCCGTCTATCTGTCTGCTTATAGCTTAGCTCAGAGACTATTTATTGCTAGTCAGCTCAAATTTGGCATGAATAAATATAATAATCATATCGACAAGTCGTTTTTTTTTAATTATTAAATTGTTTATCGAGTACTACTACAAAAGGTGTGTTTTATGTCACCAGAAGTAAACTGACAAGGATATGATCCTGGCAACTGCCACTAGCAACTGCTAACTAGGAGTTACGGTAATCTATTGTTTCTTGTGGCTCCAGAGCAATATCTCTCTGTCGAGGATTGCCAACCCTGTCTCACTCAGATCAGTTCAATAAGTGTGTATTGGGGCAACGTTGAAATGTTGCTATTTTCTATTAGATATTAGACTACTGAAGAGCAACTCTATATGGAGAAGCTCAATAATCTTGATAGCTTGTCCCTACTTTTCCGTCTTCTGCATAATACTAACCTACAGGTTCTACAGGTCTTTCTTCTTCTTAGCGTTTTCCTGTTTCCTAATTAGAATTGGCGGCGTCTGCTACCTAAATCTAAGGATCTGTTGAAGATACTGATTTTCAGATGGAGTGGCTGCCAGACAACTAGACCATTCTTAGGTAAGGTCACACGTTTTCCGAAATATAATTTCTCGGACGTGAGAGTATACTTATATTATTATGTTTCCTTCACCGCCGAACAATTGTTGACTACAAATATGTACATATATTTGATCACACGAATTTAGTGATACATCTTAGGATTCGAACTGGAGACCAGTTGGTCGATAGACGGTTCTTTATCCACTGGGTTATCACTGCTCTAAAGCTCATATATTAGGAGTGTTAATTACTTAATCTGTTTAACTTAACTTTAGTTACTCTCATGAAATGCAATAGCATGAAAATTAAAACAATTATATGAAATCGTTATTGGAGTTTATTTGGTATAGACTTTTTTTCGTTCACTGGTATAGACCATCACTTCAGGTATGTCCATTTATTTACTAATGCATTTATGAATAAAAGCTTCGGATTGTATTTTTATTATAATAGACTTAACGAATATAGGCATCTATATTTCAAACCACATATCTGTTCAGAAAATTTGAATAAATAACAAATTCTACAGTTACTCGTATATTTATGTATCTATGAGTCCGATTTTTTCTAGCGGAATGAACATTATGCAAAATAGCCGACTGTAACCTCCATACACACAGATTTTATCGTTACTCTTAGATATTTATCATGTTAGTCATCTTCGAAACATATTAACAACTCTTCAATCAAAAAGACCAGTACAAATGGGTGGGTACAAAAAATGTGGTCAAGAGGAACTACTCAAATGCCGACCGACGTCACTTTAAAGCGACAGATTTAGTCTTTATTACCATTGAATAAGATTGAAATAATACACATGTAGAGCTTACAAAAATAAATCAATGTTTCAATCGACACCCGTAGTGAACGGTAAGTAAGAGTAGTCAAAAACGAAAGTTGAATCGATCTAAAATCAGCGCCGAAACATCGGGTTGGGATCGGATTTTGGTCAGTCGGTCGGTAACTTTCACCGGCGACTAATTAGCGATCTCATGTATTGATGTTTCGCCACACATGTCGATATCGATACTTGTATGTGCATATTAAGTGATAACAGTTGATGTTCAGTCATTAATTGGATCGTAAGCGCGCACTTACGTGTCATAATTTTTTATGAAATTACATTCCGGTGTCTCGTGGAATTTCAGCCCGTGAAAATTATGTTTGATGATTTGCAATTATGTAAGACTTATGCTTGTTACTTTAATTTTAAAAATGATTGATTTTTCTCACCGCAATTTTTAATATGACAAAAATAGCGTTTTCTTTACTAGAAAGAGATCATCGGAGTCCTGAAATGATTTTTTTTAATACCTCTAAGGTGGCAATCAGGCATACGGCCTGCCTGATGGTAAACAGTCACAGTATGGACTTTTGCAACACGAGGGATGTCCACCATGCGTTGCCGACTCTCTAAAAACCTCTTCACGCATTTATTGAAGAAAGCCATGCTGTAGTCCCTTGGAAAAACCTCGGCTGGGAGCTCATTCCATAGCTTGATAGTTCTCGGAAGAAAACTTCTCTGCAACCGCACAGTACGCGACTATTGTGGTTTAAGCGTGTGATGGTCCAGCATCTTGTTTCATTTCCATGTTGTTTGCAATTATGAAGAGAAATTCAGTGTTGGCTGCACTTAGCTTCGGTCCTCAAACTATTCCTGCGTTAAGAACCCCATGCTTAATCCCGTTTTTACGTATATGAAGGGTAATGAAATTCTTGCATTTATTTATAAAACATAAAAGAAACATAAGACTGACCTATCATCTCCTGACACTGAGATATCAAACTGCCTTGATTGCCCTAGACACGGGGACTGAAAGCGAGCACAATAAAATTAAGACTTTAATAAGAATTAAGATTTCTGTATATTCGATGCTGACTCTAAGTTGAGTAGCAGCCAAGGCTCTGACAAAAGTGGGACAGGGCACATCCACATTTAATATGAAACATACAGATTGGAGTAACCCTTTACAAAATACTGCAGCTACATAACAACTTCGCGGTCGCAAGGAAACTGGCGAGAAGTTTTCTTGCGACTGTGAAATGGTAACTATATAAAAGGATGTCTGTTTGCTATACAGATCTATAACTAGATAGCATTTGTAAACTTCGCAAACCAGAGATACCATTCGTCTGCTACCTTCTTTCGTATTTTTCTTGGCGTTATCTCGTTTTTAAATCCACTAGGATTTGGCGAAGTTACTGATTTTTACACCAACTGACGTCAGACCTCCGCAACCCAGAGGAAACCAAATCATTCTTAGGTAAAGTGACACGTCTTTCGAAATATAGTTTTTTGGACGTGCGGGTTTCCACGATGTTTCCCTTCACCGCCGAGCAAGTGATAATTACAAAGCACATTAATCCGAAAAAACGAACTTAGTGGTACACGCCAGGATGCGAACTGGGGACTTGTTGTTCGCTACGCCGGTTCTCTATCCAATGGGCTATCACTGCTTATACTCGTCTGCTGCCTAATACTATTATATTGACATAATATAATAATTTTATGCAGCAGACGACTGGTGCACCTGGTATGGCAAGTATTTACAAACCACAGTAACTGCTTATAGTATCGTATTTTCCGCTTTAGTGGAATAAAAATATTACTACTTAATGGCATTCAGAATTAAACTGCACATTTAATAGTATCATTTTAACATTCACTAACTCTCTTGCTTTTTATATGCGTGGCTTCCCTAGCATAAGATTCAATTATCGTAGTAAAAAGAACTCTATGTTTTCTTCAGTTTCCAAATTATCAATGTACCATATTTTATTTCAGTCCAGCGGGTAATCTTACGCACAGTCACATTTCGTTTGAGATTTTTAAAATTAGTGTGGACTGGTGAATTTCTTGCAACGCAAGTTTGTCATATATTCTCATGATTGTTTTAATTCCCGATAATATCAGTGAGGTGACATGTACCTACCTATATACTGACCACAATGAATGTATTCGGATAGTTAGCTATAGCGTATGTATATGCACACAGTATATGCTATCGACAATTCAATTCACATCACTACACTATTACGCACAACTGACTGCGAACCCACGATATTCGGTCGCTGTAATCGCGACAGTCAAATGCTCAACAACGCATTCACGTTGAAATTCTGTAATATCGATATATTTCCATTCACTAGCGACAAAGCTCGCCAATGCGTGCGTACGCGTGCGGATGAGTGCTTACACACGAAGTTCATTTGTTTTGTTACGCACTCGCGTGAATTAAAGTGCGTGAGAACCCAGGGAGCTTTTCTGTCGTATTATTATTTGTAGATACGTTTACATACTCAGAACGTGATTTATGAAGTGAGATTAACCGACAAACAACCCAACCGTTTTTTTTTTTATAAAACGTCAGTAGGCATTCAAGCACCAGATGTAAAGCGGTTACTGCATATGAATGCTTGCAATACATCAAGTATCACTCGCGCGATGCCACCTCTGCTGGTAACACAGCAAATCCTTGGGAGCTTACTGGTGACCTCACTCACACGCAGGAACACAACAACCCTTTAGAGAGTTGTTATTTGGCAGCGGTTTTCTGCGAGATGGAGGTACGGTGCTTTGATGCACACTGTATTTCCTAAAATAAAATATAGTGTTCATAATTTTGATCAACCAATCAACCAGAAGCATGGTGAAACACCTTTTTTGCGTGAAAACACGCTCATGACCTACCTTATGGTAAGCAGTCGGCAGCACGCAGCCTATTGATGCTTACAACATCAATGCCATCACTTACGTGTTGCCGGTTGTGAAATTAATTCCCTGTTGAGGTTATTTTGCAAGAGACTACAGCATGGGCGTCTTCAAAAGAGAATTGACGAGCTCGGTGGCGCAGTGGTGGAACGCGCTGTTACGCTACTTTGACACCAACGCTCGTGGGTTCGATTCCCACACAGTACAAATATTTGTGTGCATGAACATGTCTGTTTGTATTGGTCTGGGTTTTTTTATGTATAATAAGTATAATAAGACGTGAGAAGTGCGTGAGTGTGTCCACGAAAGGAAGAAAACCTATCTGCAACCGCACAGTACGAGGCTGTTTTGGCTCTAGCGGATGCGGGTCAACTTGTCGATTGTAAAAAATAATTGTAGGCACTATTTCTAACAACACGTCTGAACTGAACACAGTCTGTTGAACAATGTATAGAACGCAACTTATGTTTAAGGTCTCCATACCGGATGTAAAAGGGCTTTTATTTGAAGTAAATCACTATTCTCAAGGAGGCATTATTTGATTTATTTACTGTTACTTCTATTTTGCGAAAGTCAAATTTACATGCAATTTAATGTTACCTGCTTTGTGTACCCGCCACCAATTACTTCATGTGAACTAGCGCCGGCCGGCAACCACCCACTACCGTTAGTAGATGCAATATGCCGTCGCTGCCTTGGCTGCTCCGGTAATCACAGAGAGGGACGATGCACGAGGCATACTCAGACGCCTGAGGATGCCTCGTGGAGAGGCGAAACACGTGTCGCAGCGACGACCAGAGCAGTCATGGCAGCGACACGGTGGCGGGTGCGTGCGGTTTCTATTCCAGATGGCTGGCAATCACGAGGACGACTGCAGCAACTGAGGCAAAGCCATGGCAGCGACGGCACGTTGCATCTACTAACGGTAGCGGGTGGGTGCCGGCCGGCGCTAGTTCGCATGAAATAATTGGTGGCGGAAGTACACAAAGCAGGTAATATCAAATTGCATGTAAAAAAGAATAAGTATTCATTGTACGATAGTAATAATTGATTTGACGCCTCATACCATTTGCATTTTTTTGACGCGTATTTTACAACTGTATGGAATTCTCACTAAATTTATCAATTTTTTTTGCTACCAAATAAAGTACAGACACGCCATTGTCACCAGTGCATTGTTCGGAGGAAAAAAAACGTGTGATAGGAGATGGAACAAAAGATAGTTTGTAAATGTCAATTAGAACCTCCGTGAACTCAGAACTTTCCCCTTGACTGTGTGCGCTAACTATAATGTTTATTTTACGCTTCGCTCACGTCCCAGGGACATGTCTGCACGAACGTAGTAAGCGAATATGGATTTCATTTATTTATAATTAGTAAGGTACTCGTACATAACTAAAATTAAATAAATACACAATAAAACTAAAACTAAATTACATCAAAAATTTAATAAATCTAAAATAATAATATTGTCTTAGGTTTTCGCGATTGTTACACATTGAATTAAACAATTTTTAACTGACGTTTCGACAGGTTCAACAAAGGAAATAAAATACGCGATACTTCCGTTAAAAATTGTTTAATTCAATAATAATAATAACCTAAAATAAATCTAAAAAGTGTGGTCCCCACATTGCACTGGTACTTATATTAACAGTGCGACATCTAAATTATTATTTACATATGTATTTATATACTTGATGCTTGTATGTACATACACAGTAATGTAATGTAGTCACTAGAAATTATTAACAAAATATCGTAAATGCACTACATTTGAAATTAATACGAGTCTGAATCATATCATTTTCATATATTCATGTTCTTTAAAATATAATTTTGATGATACGTATGCTTTTGAATTTCAGTTTTGGGCGGCGATGTTTGAAAGGCAACATTTTTTTTTGTTTGCTCAAATGCTGTACAATCACAAATTTCGATTGACGACAGTGACTCGGAAGAAATAGAAACAGATCAATGTTGCAGTGTACCTTTTTTTCACTACTAGTTGAAAGCAGACGTAACAACGAGTAAGTGTGCCAAATTTGAACTCTGTAGGTTGCGTATTTTAGGTAGGAATTTCGTTGAAAATTTAATTTTTTTTTTCGAAAATATGGAATTAAAAAAAAATCTTAATACGAGTATCTTTCCTTTCAAAAAAAATACTACATCTTTATAATACCAAAAGGTATCTTTTGGCAAAGTTTGGGCTCAATTGATTTTTGTTTCTCGAAAAAAAAAATTAAAAACCAAAAATCGATTTTTTGCATTTTTTTTCGAAAAATTTTGAGGTTAGGGTAAAAATGGTTAATATAAAAGTTGTAGATCTTTTTATTATCTACAACTTTTATATTTAACTTTTTTCGATAGAATGCACCGTTTAACCAGAAATCGCGAAAAACTGATTTCAACCTCTAAAAAGCTACCCCATTCCACCCCGGATAGCAGCAGACTGTTCGATTTATTTTTCCCTCTTTTAGAATATCTTATTCTACACTACAATATCCCGGTGTCGGATTGCTGCAACGATTTTTTTTGTTGTTCGAAACCTATTATGACTGGCCTATGCTTTATAATATTCCGTTTCCATTCTGAAGGACTCGCGGATTTTCTTTTTTTTTGTCATTATGTCACTCGATGATGGGTTGGATTATTGATATTTATGCAACGGTAGTCGCTCCATGTAAAACTGAGTATCTTCGCTAAATTCTTAGGCTTCGGTGGTGGGCCCCGCCAAACTTAATAGATTAGGAAACGGGATAACGCGAATAAGAAGGAAGGACTCGTATATTTTATGGCAGAAGAATGAAGAATATATTTATAGACAAGAATTGCTCGTTTAAAATAATAGAATAAAATGTACAAAAAGACAATGCTCACAGTGGGCTTCGAAACGGTGACTTCGAAATACGTAACAATAAATAAATAAATGCTGTTGGACAAATTACAAAGCGCCATCTAGCCACAAAGTAAGCGTAGCTTGTGTTATGGGTACTAGACAACTGATAAACATACGTTAATACATATTTTTTTTTGTAAATACATACTTGTTATACATAGAAAATACCCAGACCAAGACAAACAGACATGTTCATGCACACAAATGTTTGTATTGTGTGGGAATCGAACCCAAGAGCGTTGGTGTCAAAGAAGCGTAACAGCACTTTTCACCACTGCGCCACTGAGCTCGTCAGATAGCTGGCATTAGTGTTTAAGATTAGTTTTTTACGTTTTAAAATTCAATTTGGCTGAAAGTATAACCAAATTGAATTATGGTCTCAAACAGTTCATTGGAAGTGCTAATTGTACCGGAATCACATATGGAGTCTAACCTAGACGTAACTTTATTAAAACATTTTATTTTTATTTATTAATCAACGTCCACGTAACTACGCATCGATCTCAAAGTAATAGTTCCGTCTGTTCGATAGGTATTACTGTCGGCGTGTAATCGCTGTCACTAGAAAGTTACATAAAGTGTATTAAGATATTAGTCGCGACTTAATATGTAATCTAGATGCGTAAGCTGGTCGAGGACTGTCGGCGAGGCAACTGAGTTACTTTTAATTACAAGATGGAATTTCAAAGTTAAAACCGAGTAGTAAAACAGGTCGGTAGTAAAACAGGTCGGTATTAAATAAAGTTCAATTTAATTTATCTTGATGACGGATAATTATTACCTAGAAATACCAAAGTTTGGGTACCTGAGAAATAAAGAACCGACCAAGTGACCAATAATAATAGGTCTCCAGTTCGAATCCTGGCATGAAATTTCAGCCACTAAATTCATGTTCTCGGATCTATGTTCACGTTTGTAATTTGTAATTATCACTTGCTCGGCGGTGAAGGAAAACGTCGTTAGGAAATTCGCCCGTCAAAAAATATATATTTCGAAAGACGTGTCACCTAACATGAGAAAAGTCAAATGCTTAGGCGTAGGTAGCGGACCCCGCCAATCCTAGTGGATTAGGAAACGGTCTAGCCCTAAGAAGAAGAAGACCAAAGTTTAGGTACGATGCACTCACAGTTTATTTAGTGTAAGTACGTGAGAGATAAGAATCCGTACGCATTGTTGAATAGAGTCACGTTCGTTGTTAACTTCACTTTGACGTTTAGCCATTAATTACAGAAGGTGCTGCTGGAATAATATAGTTTTCTAAAAGCCGGCCAAGCGTGAGTTCTATTCGCATATGAAGAGCTCCGTACGACCGTGTAGAAAAAACACATGTAAAACATTTTACTTTTACGGGGACTTTTTTATTTCTTTTATTTGTAGTAATAGCGGCCATAGTACTTTGTGAAAATTTTACGTCTCCACTTATTATGGCTCCAAAAGACGGGCTGTCTTGTGTGATGATCAGATAGTAAATAGATTCAGGCGTTATTTTGTGAAAGTCAAATTTACATTATATATATGATCAGATAGTAGTTCTGTTGGTAGTTGTGGGCACGCAACTAATAAAAATTTAACAATTTGTATAGCTGTTGGTGTTAATAATTATTAATAATTAGATAATTAATCATTTATTAGACAATATACATACATAATAGACAAAATTAATATTACCCAGTAAACTGATATCTTAAGATGTACATTGCTTAAATTAACCTAGATTTGTATTACTAGTACACACTAGACTCAGCGTCTGTGTTGCGAAATTCATGTATAATTTTTTTGCAATTACAATGAGATAATGGACAACATGGGTATGCACTTTACAATAATAATCTCAGATATTGTATAATAAAGTTTAGACATGTGTGTGTGGTTGTGTGTGCTTGTGGGCGAGTGTGACTGCGTGTGAGTGTAGGGGAAGGCGGGGTAAGACGGGGTAGCGAGGTAAGATGGGGTCAACACCAAAACCGATGATATAAAGTCACTGGCAAATTGATTTTAACGCCATCTCACGGTATTTGGCAGAAGTTGTTAGTGTCACAAAAAGTTTGGCCGATCGTGTGTACCTTGCGTCTTGGTAAGTATTTTTTTTATTTTTAAGTGGTTTAATCTAATTTTTGACGTATATTATGTGCGTGACTCTTCATAATGTATGGTACATAAGATGTGCGGCATATTTTTTTAATTATATTTGTTTATTTGACTATTCTAAACTCATGAATTAGTTTCGGCTTGCTTGGTTTTATAACCTCAAAAAAATTAATACATCTTGGGAGACCATTTTGGGAAAGATGGGGTACCTACTTGTGGGCAAGACGGGGTTGGTACCCCATCTTACCCGCTTATTAATTACTTCCTATATTTCGATTGAATTAAAAATTATCGTTACTAATTGGGTTAATTTAATTATTTTTTTATAGATCATGGTTCGAAATTACAAACGAAAAACTAACAGAGGATTTAATTTTTTAACAAATAAAAACTAATAAACTAATGGAGTGAAGAACAAATGAAGTTAGCAATTCAAGAAGTTTTAGATGGAAAAAAGGGTTATAAATTAGCCAGCAAGACTTATAATGTCCCTCAAACTACACTTGAGCGCAAAGTTAAAAAGCGAGAAAAAATGAGAATAGTGTACAAAATGTCAAGGTTCCCTTGGATCCAATTTCAACCGTTTTTTCCGAAGAAGAAGAACAAATTCTTGTAACTTATTTAAAGGAAATGGAAGGAAGATTATTTGGTTTGTCAACTTCCGAATTGCAGAAGTTAGCCTATGAGTTAGCAGTTCGTAATAACAAACAACATAAATTTAATGACCTCAAGGAAAAAGCTGGTAAGGACTGGCTGCGTGGATTCCTAAATCGCCATCCTGACTTGAGTTTGCGAAAGCCGGAAAATACGTCAGCCGCTCGTGCTGCTGGATTTAATAGAGTGTCAGTTGGTCAATTTTTCGAACTGCTGGGAAAAGCACTCGACCAAAACTCTTTTACTCCGTACAGGATTTACAACTGTGACGAGACAGGTGTATCGGTGGTGCCAAAATCACGGTCCAAAGTGATGGCAGCAACTGGTAAAAAGCAAGTGGGAGCTTTGACGTCGGCGGAACGAGGCACTACTATAACGATTGAAATTTGTTTCAATGCTGCAGGGACATATCTTCCACCTATGTTTATATATCCAAGGAAAAGAATAAAACCCGAACTGCTCAATGGAGCTCCACCAAACTCATGGGCTGAATGCTCAGATTCTGGGTGGATCACTGCAGAAATTTTCTTAAGATGGTTTCAGAAGTTTGTAAAACTCACCAACGCTTCTAAAGCCAACCCACTCATGCTCATTTTAGATGGTAGCTGTGCAGGAGTGGAAGATAACGATGACGAAGCTGTCCATATCTGCCCTGTTTGTGAAAATAGCGATAGTTAAATGTTCAATACCCCATCTTACCCAAGGAGGTACCCCGTTTTGCCCTATAGGTGGGGCAAGATGGGGAGATTCAGTTATTTTTTTTAAGTTTACAATTCTATGAGAAGAATTTTATATTTTTGTTTTGACTGATTATAATTAAAGAAAGAAAGACTGATTATTTTCTTAATAAAAGTTCCTACTTTGTGCAATCAAAAACAGTAAGTTTTATTCATGAAATACCTTAAAGTCCCCGTCTTACCCCACCTTCCCCTATGTGTGTGTGCGTGATGGGTGTGTACAGATTCTTTTATGTGTTTTTCGGTTACTTTGAGTAAAATCTCGACCGGAGCATGATGCACTTATGATATCCTCCATTCTTTGGAAGGCACATTAATCCGGTTGTTGTTGTAAGATAACATAATTTTCTTATGACCAATCACGATGTTCTGTAATGGTGTTTATCGTATTGGGAAGCGTATTTTTTACTTTCTTTTTACTAAGATTCTATGATATTAAGGTTTGAACTTACATATACTGTTTTTAATCTGTCTGTCTGTGCGTTTCGTAATAAAACATATTTTTTCTGGCATGTTTTTATTGAAAAAAAAAGAAATATAAAAAGTTTAATAAATAGATTTTGATTTAATTTTTAAAAAGAACCCCATACTTAAGTAATATGAATGTCGTAATAAGTTTTTTATGAGTCCCTATGAAAATATTGAAATCAGTGATACGTCTGTTGGTGTGGGGAGGGGGGGGGGGGGGGGGGGCAGACATACATGCTACAATGTATAATCATGCTACAATTTTGTTTGTTTTCTTTGTTTGTAGAACTTTATTGCATAAATGTTTACATTCGTAAAATATAAGAATTAAATTTGCAAAGACGCAATTTTATTATAAATATAGGTAACAGATAACTTTTTATTATACCCTCTACCAATAAAAATAACTGAAATAAAAGTTGTCAGTTCACTTGACTTAGTTAAGTCAATAAAGTTTATTTGAACATCTCAAACTAGTGTCATGCCCACTAATTTATCCATCGCCTTACACTCCAATTAAGCAATTGGTGTGATTGACAATCAATGATATTATCATTGATGGCAGTCATTGAGAACTCATGGCGATTCGTGATCTTTTTATTCATGAATTTTAAATTATATTTACCCAATTACGAAGACAACCCCAAGGTTATGTGTTTGTACTGGTGCTCTGAGTCACAGGTCCCTGCCTAGTTCAGCCATCAGTCTCTCACAATCTTCAACTTGTCACAACCACTATATTATATTAAGTATTCTTAGATTGTGGAGAAAATAAAGATTATTATTATTATTATTATATTGGGCGGGTAATAAATAGCAACCAGTGTTGGAGACATCCACTTCAAGGTATGAGTACATGAAACCGATGAGTCGATAATTGGGATTGAGAAAGAAATCACACGGCGGCAAATGCATTTGCTGCTCCAGAAGCTCTATTCGATTTACTCATTATTTAGCTCATACTTATCTTTGGTTCTAATAATACGTGATAATGGCTAAATCACGTATGGATGCTAAAGGATTAATACTGCTCCGCGGTTCATAGACCAAATTGATCGGTTGTCATACATAATCAAGCACAAATTTAATAAAACGCATAATCTCACATCATATCATAAAATTAACGTTTTTATACGTATAAATAACCAAGTCCGAGCGTCACCTATAAACACAATCTATTAACACCAATATACTGGCTATGGCTGTACTCCGGGCGTCGTCTGACCCTGACTTTCTCTATACTGGTTCCATTGACTTGTAAATCTGTGATGCCAATACCTATATTGGCAGTTTACTTGTCTATGATGACATTCTTATCTTTTAGGGTTCTGTAGACGTATTTTTATACTATATTTAGGATAATTAGTGCAATATAGCAAGGCACGAAGTATTTTTTACAGAGACGGTAATGCTCGACTGCTACCAGTGGTGTAGCGTTTGTCCATAGGTTTATATATACAAGTTTATATGTACAAAAAATATAATAATATTACTTATTTTAATATTGACATTATAAAGGGTATTGATTTGTATTTAATATAGTAGTATTGACTAAACTTAATGTATGTACAGCATTTTATCCTAAGTTGACATTGTATATATATTACATATAATAAAATTTACATTAAATTAATTATTTGCAATTGTAAGACAAGATAAATTGACATTCACTATTATTGATATTGTATAACAGAATTTAATTTAATTTATTTCCAAAAATACATTTTATTGTTAATGTTAGCGTTTGCTGTGTCCTATACAGGGTTTTTTATAATGCATTGAAAGACTTTTGAATTGAAAAATGTTAAGTGGAAATAGTACATAATTATGGTGACAAATTGTTGCGATGCCCTTACAGGGTTCATGTTACGGCTGCTATTTAGTTTTAAGACCTAATGTACCACATGAAAGCAATAAACAAATGAATAAATGAATATATCTTTAGTGGTATAAAAATGTGGACCGCTTGACAACCGGTCACCGCGTATGAAGGCAAGCAAGGAGTATCACTGACCCGTTGCCACATTTGTAGATATCACTGTGCCAGCTCAAGACCTTCTTAGTGACCTCACGCACTTGCGGGAATTAAACAATCCTCCAAAGCCTTGTTGCCTGCGGCCAAGTGTAAGGTTTTCCCAAGGGACTACGGTATGGGGTTCTTCAAGAAAGGCGTGAAGAGGTTCTTATAGGGTCGGCAACGCGCCTGGTGTTGCAAATGTCCATAGGCTACGGTAACGGCTTATCATCATGCGGGCCGTATGCTTGTTTTCCACCTTAGTGTTATAAAAAAGGTGTTTTTTTTATTATTTCTCAGGTGTCAGCAAACCGCAGACCTGATATCGAATGGTGTCGGCATAGCTTATAGACGAATTCATGAAGCACCGTGGATTCAAGACATCGTTAATGCTAACGCCCTTACAGACATAAAACAATCAGTTTGAGACAACTGTGCCATACACCATTTTACGCATGAATAGCACACACACACACATCTTCTCGAAAACGGTATATAATAACTCAGGTAAGTCGTGTTTAAGGAAACATATTGACAAAATCTGAATATCGACTATTGGGGAAATAACTACATATTTTTTTTACCTATTTAGCTCGAAAGAGTACAAGCAAAAGGAAAACCTCTTTATACCCGATTTATAACAATCAAATCCATCCACGATTACAGCAGATTAGATATAAAGTGAAAATTGTACTTACTTAATGCGCCACCTACCTACTTTTTAAATATGTATGTTTTCTTCGTGTCGTATGGTTGTATGGAAGGGTTCGCTTATCGATAATAACGCCTATTGTACATTTGTTTTCTGTTACGTGTTTTCTATATGTATTTGTTTTTGGTGCAATAAAGAGTATTCTATTCTATTCTAGACTAGCTGAAGCCCGCGGCTTCGCATGCATGAGATTTGGGCTTTTAGTAGCCTTTATTTCTCTTCTGTAGACCTGAAATTCTTTCGTTTAAAAAAAAAAAACAAAGTTCAGGGTCGTAGATGCAACCATAGAGCGATTCAATTTTCATACAGCGCCATCTGTTGACCTTTACGTATATTTATTTTATTTTTATTACATAAAAAATTCGTAGTTATTTTATGTCACAAAAAATACGTATTCTATAAAAATAATAAAAATAAAATTGCAAAGTCCCCCGAAGGGGAAGATATTTCTCCCTATTCATTTTTTTTTGCGCAGGAACCCTTAATATTTACGGGATAAAAAGTACCCTATATTCTGCTCTAAACAGTCTTTCTACCTACCAGTGAAAGTCCCGTCAAAATCGGTTCAGCCATTACGAAGATTAGCCCGGACGAACAAACAGACAGATCGACAAAAAAGTTAAAAATGCGTATTTAGGCTTTGGTAACTTTTTTGGCTGGTTTTCACGTTAAGATAAAGACTTTATTTGGAAATCACAGACAGCCACTTCAATTTTATTTGTATGCATTGATAATGAAGCGAAGAAACCAAGCCCGTATCAGTACACATTCTATCATTTCTTTCAGAATATAAAACTACAAAATATTTTGGGAAAAAAGCATAATAAGTTCATCATCCACTTTCCATTTTACGGCCTCAAAAAACCACGTGTACTAACAAAGGGGCTCCCAACATTAATACATACTCGTATTAATTACCAAAGAAACCATCTTCCCACGAGTAAAACTTTGTTACGTGTTCTCATTAGTTATGGAGCATACTTTTACTTGAATGCAGCTGAGAAGACATTGTGTAAGTATTTAGCTCCTCAGGACCACACCTATTAAGTATTTTATATCTTATATATAAAATTCTCGTGTCACAATGTTAGTTACCATACTCCTCCGAAAGTAGGTCCGTAGGTCTGAGAATCGGCTACTATCTATTTTTCATACCCCTAAGTGATAAGTGCTCCACCCCAAATAATTTTTTTAACTTTTTGGACAAAATTTTTTTTTTGTTTTTTTTTTATGATGTGGCATTAAAAAATACATACAACCCTAAATTTTCACCCTTCTACCATCAACCCCTATTTTTATAATACTAAAATAATCCTAGGAATAATTTATATGGCAAAACAACGTTTGCCGGGTCAGCTAGTGTTTATATATGCAGATATTTAATACTAGGATAATGTAAAACGAAAGAAATCGAATGTGAATTGTATTTTTTTCAACTTGAGATCCATACCACGGTCAACATATGATTGACGAGCTCGGTGGCACAGCGGTTAGTAACGCTACTTTGACACCAATGCTCGTGGGTTTGATTCATACACAGGACAAACAATTGTGTGCGTAAACATGTCTGTTTGTCTTGGTCTGGACATTTTTTAAGAACGGTAGGACGCATCTTTGTGACTTTTATAAAATCTCAAATAAATCAGGTTCGTCTAATATTGATATATATATATATACTACACAATATACCTATGGATACAACACCAAGGCTGTAACTCGTTTGATGATGACAATGTTAAAACCTTTTAACACCGCTTTTGAAGAACCTCATGCTGAAGTCCACTAGGGAAACATCAACGTAAGTTAGTGAGGTCATCAGTAAGCGGTGGAAGTGGCAGGCAATGCGTGAGCAATATTTTTTCTATTATTAACAAGGCGACCGACGGCAGCCGCTTCATATCAGAGGATCCGTTCATTTGTGTTTTTTATACAACGTCGGGAGGTATGAATGCGACCTGCCATGCGACTCTGCTGATGTAAAGCGGTCACCGTAGCCTATGAATAAATGCAACACATTTAAGTGTTATTCGCGCACAGCACCCCCTTAGGAGCTTATTGGTGACCTCGCTCACACGCAGGAACACAACAACCCAATAAGTAGTTGTTATTTTACTGCGGATTTCTGTAAGGTGGAGCTACTTTCCTAGACGGGTTACTTTGACGCACGCTACCCCTCATTGCTTACTACTCAACATTGCTATTAAAAACAAAAGAATATGTACAAAGGTTCTTCTGTGCACTGTAATTGTTCCATATTTAATCCACTGCTAGAATATAGACCTAACTTTAATTAAAAGGAGTGAAGCGTTTCCCGCCACGCTGCTCCGCTAACTTTCAGAGATCTTCGTTTTCGACCGGTCCCGTGTCACTTATTTAGATTTTTTTTAATCAGCGTATAGTGGTATATAAGCATACGGTTCAGCTGATGTAAAGCGAGTAAAACGGGGCTGCTTGTATCATATCAAACAACTGCGGAGAACACAATACATTGTAAGCCAGGGCAGATCCCACTTAATACGTGCTATTCTAGCTCTTATTCCGATGGGCATATGGACAGTACCATGGTCAAAGTGTAAAGACTGAGGTGCACTTAGATGTATAATGTAGAACATTAGTACGTGTAAGATGTATGTTGAGTATAGAGCCTCTTAAATTCCCTTTTATTTTACAAGAGAAATCGATGTATCTACAAAATAATAGTCCCTATTCATATCGAGAGGGACCGGAGGTGGGTTTCACCCATTAACGTAACTATTAGTGACGATTAAACGAATACCGCCGTACGACTTACGCGTTTCCTGTTTACTGTTGTTGAAGGGGCTTGTGAGAACTAGGCTTTAGATAATTTAGAACGTCTAAGTACAATACTATCCAGGTAAAGATAGAAAATAACGGAACTTTGGGTATACCCCAATTAAATAATAGCTCTGAACTGCAAACACTGGTCACAATCGTCTATGCTTTGCGAAATATTTAGTTATTTATTTACATGAACAAGCGTCGACTGTTACCCTTTTAAAATGTATCTATCGGGCAATCAGAAGACACCTGTAACCGAAGTGAATGATGCACCAACTTGTATAATACATCATGTCCTTTTAAAAATATAGCACCCGACCTTTATTGATTTAATCTATCTATAACTTAACGCCAAATCCTTTGCGGGGTAGGCAGAGAGAACCGAGCGCCACGTGACCCGATCTTTACGCACCTTACTCGTTTCTTTGACATTGCTCTTCTCATGCATTTCTAGAGCTCTTGATAGATGGTTTTTCTGCTAATATCACGGCATCGCCTGCACATAGCAGACAGTCCACCACTAGGTCACCCATCCCACATTCGATGACCTTATTCTCTGCAGACAACTATTGAGATACAGAATAAACAGCCTAGCAGATAGCATGCAACCCTGTTTGACACCAATTTTGACATCAAACCATGGTGACATGCTATCATCCATCCACACACATGCTGTGCAATCCTTGTAAGTGGACTGCTTGCACAGCACGGAGCAGTGAACAGTCAATCCCATATGCCGGCAATATGTCCAACAGTTTATTTCGCGCAACCCTATCAAATGCTTTCTCAAGATCCACATAACTGCAGAAAACGTTCTGGTCTATGGCCAGATGCTTCTCCACGATTATGCGAAGCGAGAAACCTTGATGTGTACCTTCCATTACGGAATCCTCCTAGTGCCTTACACAGCATTCTATCGGATTTCACCCTCATTCTCCTTTCAATTATCTTTCCATATACTTTTGCTGCTAAGCTGATTAAACTAATGGCTCTATAGCTGGCGCAGTCCATGCGTGACCTTCAAGCTACAGGCTTCGTATCAACCATTCGATCTCGTCCATAGTTATACCTTCGTCGGACGCTGTCATCATGGAGTAAGCATCAGACTCACTTTGAGTGCCAGCGTCCGAGCTATATTTATACATTTCTGCAAAATATTTACTGCACCGTTCTAATTTTTCCTGAGTGTTAGCAAGAATGACACCTGCTTTAGACTTTATCTTATCCATTCTGGATGCCAACGAATCACTCCGAGACTTCTTTAACTCTTTCCAAAAGAGTTTGGTGTTTACCTCGAAGTTTTCGTCAGCTTCTCTTCCTCATTCATAATTTGTCTCACGATTCTCTTTCACTAAAGCCTTGGTTCATTGTTGCATAGACGGTACAATTCTTTCTTCTTCTCTCTCATATTTTCATTTAGGGCCAAAGATGATATATAATCCAGCCACGCTTTCCTCTTTGTTTCTACGGAGGATTTAACCTCCGCATCTCACTAGGCATCTCCTTTCAATGTTTTATGCCTCATTGTGTATTCACATGGTACTTTTGCACTATCCACCATACTTTCTTTCAAAACTTTCCAGCAGTCATACACATCTGAGTCGAAAAGGCTTGCATTCGCAAGTTTTTCGCTTACCAGATGTACTCATACGTACTCCTTACACTTTCATCTTGCAATTTTTCGCTCCTTATCGTTTCATGATCTCCGAAAGGGATACGCACTCGCCAGTGCCTTCACTTCTTAAAAAGTCCCACAAACTGGCTTACCACTAGGTAGTGGTCCGTGTCAAGAGTGAGAAGGTTCTTGTATTAATTACAGTATTTCGAAGACGTCTATCTATTAAAATCAAATCAATCACACTTTTTTGATTATTCCATCTCCATGTATACGTGTGATAGATGATCATCACACGTATACATGGAGATGGAATAACCAAAAAAGTGTGATTGATTATGATGAAATAAAGTATTCAACACGAGGAGATTTCGTTCCATACATAAATCTAGAATTGACTTACCTGCTTCGTTAACTCTCTTTTCTCCATAGGGACCAAGTACAGATTGATAACTGTCTCATTTGGTCCCAACAAAAAAGAGTGATTATGTGGATTATGGAGATTTGAATGCATCCATGTCCAATCCATCCATACTCGCGCGATATTCAGTTTTATATTAACGCAAAGATGTCCAGGCCCTACCAAACAGTAATCTCTTACACCAAAGCTAAGCGAGAGGAGAGTGCTACATCTACACCAGCATTGGCATGATCGCCTTAGTCTACCCCAGACCATAAGGTCAGTATTCCACTGGGCAGATCATCGGTGTCGCTCCCCTTGGGCTTAGTCTCTGTCACACACAAAGCATCTAAACTTCTCTCATTCATAACGCCCATTATCTCGTTCATTTTATCATTCAATCCACCTCTCACATTCCACGTACTTATACAGCAATCGGTTCTCCTCGACCCTCCGGAATTGGCGCCGTGTGGTGATATTGATTTAAACCGCACTTAAAAAGAGCTAAGTATATGCCCAGCAAAGGTTACTACAGGCCAACTCATGTCTTACATCTTTCAATTACATTTTTGATAATGTAAATTTAAAATCTGAAAAGATTCGAATCAAGTTGTTCCCCTGGCAACTGAGATTGACTTATATTAAGTAGATATTAATGATAGTAGACCACAATATTCTAATTAAAATAAATCTTTCAAATGCTTTCAAGTGTTCTAATAATTATTATTGCTTCTCCCAACTTTCCCTAAAAAGTTGTATCGTCCCCCTGAAGTGACGTAATTAACACTAAAATACGTAGAGAAAAATCTATGGGCGAGCCCAAACGAATCTTTAATAATGACTCGATTGGTGTGTAAATCTATTTGGTTGTACTTAATCGCCGAGAAACGTTTTCGATTGAACATAAAAAAGCGAGGCAAATGTTCAATAGGTCGATTTTGGTAAAACCGACCGTGTGATTCGATTTCAAGTTGAAAGGTCTACGTTACCGATATTACGTTGTAATTGGTCGATTACGTTATTTGTTGAATACAGTAACAATGGCTGACCGACATTTTCTATGAAGAAATTATTTGATACGTACGTAAGTACAAAGCGTGCGTGTTATACATTGAATAATCAGATTCAAAGGTCATGTACAGACGTTTCGCTGAGTAATGCGTTGCCAGCATTTTTGAGTACTCTTTCTTAACGTCCTTCTCCAATACTCTGTTAGAAATCTCTATCAATATACATGTCTAATCTGGGGATGTGCGTTGATATAGCAGCCTGTCATCAGTCAAATAGTTAGTTTTTATTATTATATAATATGTATATATATAACTTTACGCTAAATCCCTTGCGGGGTAGGCAGAAAGACCCGAGCCCCACATGACTTGATTACACATCTCACTCGCTTCTTCAGCATTAATTGCTCTTCTCATGCACGCCAGCTGGTTTCTAAGGCTTCATCACAATCTGATAAAACACGATAAATTTGGTCATGGTAGGTAAGTCTTGGACTTCCTCGGCTTCTATATCCTTCTACTTTTGCGTTGTATATCTGTTTCGTAATTCTTTCCTCCTGCATTCTTTCTAAATGTATGAACCAACGGAGTAAGTACTCTTCTAATTTTAACACTGACACTCTCTTTCTAACATCATCATTGCAAATACAGTCTACAAGCGTTACGCGACAAATTTTGCGCAAATCTCGCATTTCCACCGCGTTTATCCTACTTTCATGCTCTCTCTGCCATACCTAGCTCTCGCTTCCATTAGTAAGCATTGGTACCCGCACACCATTGTGTATATTGAGCTATGCCTTCTGACTCAAGCTTTTACAGCCAAAAAGTATTCCCAACGTTCCATTTACACTATTTCCAGCACTCACTCGTCTTTTCACATCAGCGGGTGTACCTTCCATCCCTGCTGAAAGCGCATCCAAGGTGTAGAATAATATACAATATATACATTATATTAGTTCCATCCAATTATTACTATCTATCTTTTGTCTTCTTGTGGTTAGCATTTGCTCGATCTTTGTTGAAGTTTTTTTTCCTATTTTTTCCTATTTTTTAGTCAATATACTTGCAATGGTGTTTCTAAAAGTGTTAAATTACGCAATTTAACACTTTTAAATTTATTTCGTTGAATCTCTGAAAAAATAGAATGGTGCAACTCTAGTGAAATACTGCTACTATCTCGCTGAAGACCTCAACATATACACAGATGCTGCAGTGTCTCAAGGATATGCACAGCAAGCTGACCTTCTAAGATCTTTTGTGTAATCTCATATCATGCAATCACTCTTCCCTGCCCTACTGAAGACTATACACATATTATTCTTTTCACATTATTTCTTATTGTTGGCGTATTTTACGCACTCACGTTTCTGGTGTTGTTTTCTTTCTCCGCCGAGCAAGTGATAATTACAAATATAAATCCAAAAACACAAATTTAGTGGCACCAGGATTCAAATCGGGGACCAGATGGTCAATAGGCCGAATATTATCCTCTAGGCTACCGTTCACATACGTCCATATCTTCGTATAATTATGCCCAGAGGTTCAACGTCAATTAAAATTTATCGCACCAATGTTCACACCTGCAGTTCCAGTAATGTGATAAAGATACTGACAATAGGCACCTTTCTCAGCAGGTACTACCGCTTTAATAACTCTTATTGTTTTAAGTTTGCTTATCTGTGTTGTTCTCAATTTAAATTAGTTTGATGGTTATTGTGTCACTGGAGCCAGAAAGCTCGCATTATTCCTGTGCGAAGTTTTAGATAAATCTCTTTTGAAGCTTCTACGCGTGTTCGAAATTTTATCTTGATAGATATGTTGATTCTTAGAATAAAATGTTATTGTATAATTTAGTTTAAAAATAATAAATAAAATAAACTGCGGCGACTTAATGGTAACGTCGTTATCCAGGATATCCTCAGATTCAGTACTATCAGTTATTTTGTATGTGCAGTCCCAAAGAATTAGTCATTGAGTCGCTGGTTCCTCAGGAAATTATCGACCTGAATTTTGATGCATCTCATCTGTCAGGTCCCCGTCGATAAATGTAATGTGTTCGACTTATCCGCATTGGAAATTGATTTGTTGATTTATATAAATTTAGGTGAAGTTAATAAAAGCGTGTTTGTTAATAATAAGATGTCAAAAAGTTCCGTCGAGAAAGGCTGGGCTCATCACTTTGGGAATGTTGCCTGGTCTAGTTCTATGGCGATAGAGGAAATCTGCAGGCCATGAAGACAAGAGGATATGGCTTCTCAGAATACTACCTTACTTTTGATAGGAGTACATAATATTAGATATAATTCTAATCATCATAGATGAACATTCATCTACACGATGAAGCCAGTATATGAGTATTGTGAAATTTAAGTCCAGTCAGTGATCTAGTACAAAAATCTTCAATAGGAAGTCGATGTCTAGGTTGGAATTTAGGTATGAATTTGATCTCGTTTCAACCTGTCTATTTATCTATATCTCAGTTCATAGATTCAGACGTTATTATGAGAAAGTCTAATTTACAGGCATTTTTATCTAAAATACGTTATGTACCGTTCGGTATCGGTAGCTGAAGCATCTATATCTTCTATAACTATTATCTTCACTCCAAGCACTGAGCGAAGTGGAGAAGTATAAGCCGGAAAGAGAACGCTGGGCTCCGAAGCGAAAGCGTAGAACACGACCGAGGTTAACGCTCGGATGATGATGATGACTGCATTAATTCATCTTTCTACATCAATAGTGTATCTTTCATCCCTGCTAAAAACGCATCTTCAACATCATCAACCCAAATCTTTGCATTCGTTCTGGTTTTCTCTCTTTCGAATATCTTTTCCATTATATTGCTTAAAGTTTTTCAAATGAATGGGAATGACCTTATTGGTAGAAAATGTAAATATTCTACCAATAAGGTTTCTTAAAATTCAGTCACAAAGTTCCAAGTGTTTTAATGAATGAATCCATAAATTCAAGGTTTATTTTACTAGTGAATGTCAAGGTTACGATTTACAATGTTAACGTCTCGCGCTTTTACCTTGTTTACACGCAGTGTACACCAGCGCGTGCGCATCAAGCGGAAATTCAGACTTGGTCAGCTGTTAATACTAACAAATTAGGTTATACTATAAGAATCTTGTTTCGAAGATATTAAATATTCATATTATTGACATTTAAATAAGCTTTATTTCGAATGGTCCTAATGTAGTCTTAATAGGGATAGTTTTTAGTACTGTTACAACTGTAACACCCTACAGACAATATTGAAGTGTTTAGTGGTTTCAGCTGATGTGCAGTGAAACGCCTCTTATGTGGGATCCATGTATTTTCTTCAAACAGCTGATGATCTACGAACATATCTAACATGTAGCCATCGTCGTTGCAATTGGTGCGATCTGATGCCATACATAACAGGAGTTCATCAGATTTCAAGATAAATCCTCAAAGTAATCTATAGCTTATTGTTTGTGCGGATATTTTATGGGTTATTTACAATCTCTATTGTTAGTTTGGCTTAGAAGAGAGATGATCAGATTCATATCCGTGTTACCATTCTAACCTTGACCTCATTAAAGTTAGTCTCAAAATTTTATAATATTTTTATACAACGTCGGAAGGCATACAGCTTTAAACTGATCCACACATCCACTGATCAACCTACCATCCAAAGTGGTTACTTTAGCATTCGGATGTTCGCAATACAGGAACATACTGAAGCACCCTGCTGCTAACACAGTAAGCTCCCAAGGAGTTGTTGTGTTAGCAGCGGTAGCTGTGTATTGAAAGCGTTCATAGGCTACGGTAACCGCTTTATATATACGTTGTATAAAAAGTCCTTAACAGCTTTCTACTCAGTAATAATTATGACTGCCAAATAGCTAACAGCTTTTGTGCACACTTTTTACTAATTAACTAACATTAAAATAATTTGCCATTTATCTTTGTATTAATTTGCATTCCTAATATTTTAAAGTTAACATGACGTAATAATAGTGATAATTGATAATAACTAAAAATAAAAAAAAAATGGATACATACCGTGAAAACTCCAAAATCAAAACAAACGAACACCAACAAGGGTCCAGTGGAACACACAAGCTCACAGTTCGCACAATAACAGTTCACAAGAGATTTTTTTCCAGAAAAAAAAATCCAAACGCACGTGCTCTGAAGTGAAAATTGACGCAGCGGTGCGCGCGCGCTGGTAGAATCGTGACAAGTGGTTACTACAGGTGCCAGCTTCCCTCTAACAAGGTCGCGCGCCCCTCTCTGCCATCCATTTCACCCAGAGAAAGTCTGCCTACATACATACCAAATTTCCGAACTGATTGAGTTGAATTAAAGCCTATGTTATGATGAATGGCGCGAACGCAGAACAGTCATAGGTCATGAACGAAGATAAAGTTTAAGCGTGGTTTAAACTGCATTGTTTGAATTGTTTCGTTCAGTGCTAGTGGGATCATTAATCAGTTGCTTGTTGAAACTCTATTATATGTTCTATGCAACTGTATTAGAATTCTTATTTGTCTAAACAGGTTTTCAGCTGTATTTATTTTTCCACGACATTACTTATAGTTCCTTTTAAAACGGCATTGTAATATCGAAACAGCTTTTACGATCGTCAATTCATAAATCACGAATTAAAACCAACTATTATTTGGCCCATATGTAAATTGCAATGTGCATTTGTAAAAACTATATGCCATACCTAACTTATTGTTAATTTACAATTTAATAGTTGATATGAAAGTTTCGAATATTGTAATTTTAAGATAGGAAGGGCGCATCGAAGCAGCCCGTCTGGGGAAGTACCTCCACCTCACAGAAAACCGCAGCCAGATAACAACTCCCTAGAGATGTTTGTTTGTATAAATTTATTACATTATCCATAATTACAAAGTATAAAACTTACATGATTTACAAAGGCGGACTTATTCCTTCAAGGAATCTCTTACAGCCAACCAATGCTTTCGAGTACTTGCATGGCATGAGCAATCAATTGCGGTGAGAAAAAAAAGATCGAAGAGATGGAAAATAAAGCAAATAGAGAAAAAGCATGACAACATATGTAATAACGAAATCGCTAATAAATACACACATTATATAAATACTAGTACATACATATTAAATACATTATAACTACACACATCAAAAGTGTCTAGGGATCAACATATATTTTTGCAATAACTTTTCTCCTGATTGATATTAGTTAAAATTTTCTTTAAGGATTCATCAAATAAAGTGTTTTCGTTTGTCTACAGTAACGATAAACCAAGTCACCTTTGCATTAATAAAGAAATTTGCCATTTTCATAATAAAGGGATTTTTGACATTTGAACCACTAACATTAAAGTTCGAAAAAAAGACTGAAATAACAGTTTTCTTTAAAATTTTATTGGGTAACTTAAACAATTAATAATCCGTGTTTTTACCGCGAACACTAACAACACAAGAACATCGGTTTGGCATACTCAAAATGAGTTCATCCAAATCACGCTGTGGAATGGCCGCCCATGTTCGTTGCAACAACAAAAAAAGGTCTTCTTGCGACTGGATACCCTCCATATTCGGCAGAGCTCTTCTCTGTAGCATATCCCATGCATGCTCAATCGGGTTCAAGTCTGGCGACTGAGCAGGCCAGGGCATGACATTGATGTTAGCTGCGGCGAGAGTCTGTCTTACAACTCTTGCGGTGTGCGGTCGTGCATTATCATGCATTAACTGAAATAAGGGACCGATTTGCACTTGTAGAGGAACGATGACGTCTGATACAATCGTCTCAGCATAAATTTGAGCGTTGAGGTTGCCTCTGATCCAAATCAACTCAGTTCTTCCGCCGATCCAAATACCCGCCCATACCATGATGGTTCCACCACTATAAGGATGGACTTCCTGGCAGGATTTTAATCGCTGTTGGCGTCCAGGGGTTCTCCAGTGTCGTATACGTTTATATATTTTATATATTTTTTTATTACAAAGCCACATCTCAATCTCAAGAAATCCGCATAAAAATGCTTGATCCCTAGACACTTTTGATGTGTGTACATACGTAAGATCAACTCAACGCGGGAGTACCATAGAATCCGTATAGTCGCTTTTTAAAGGAGCCTATAGTCTGAGAAACTCTAATTTCCACAGGAAGCGCATTCCATAGGCGTGCAGCTTCCTGTGTGTGAGTGAGGCCACCAGTAAGCTCCTCTGGAGTTGCTGTGTTAGCAGCTGAGGTGGCATCGCGCGTGTGATACTCAAACAATGCGTTTATAGGCTATGGTAACCGCTTTACATCAAGGGGGTCATATGCTTGCATGCCTCCTGACGTTGTATAAAAAAAAGAATTAGCATAAGTTAGTATTGTTACTATGAGAATCTAATATTATGCGAATGAAGGCTATTTTAGGATCCTATTTAGAGGTGTCTTTTTTATACTCCATCTTTACTCTGTAAGTCTCAATTTTTGGAAGCACGGAGCTTTACTTTGAGGTTCAACATAATTATAAACATTATGTACTCGTATAAAGAAACTAAATACTTAAGTTTTTGTTATTTTACAATTTAATAGTTCATATAAAAGTTTCGAATTAGCATAATATGTTGAGTAAAAATTGTTACTATTTTAGGTGTCTTTTTTATCCTCTGTTTTTACTCTGTTATGAGTATTTTTTTGCAGCTTCAACATAATTATTACGAGTAAACATTATCTTTAGACTATGCACTTTATAGATCTATTGAGCAGACATGGACTTCAGGAACCTAAGTTTTGATGGAATTTCAAACCGAAACGTGTATAAATAGGTAAGAAAAACCCAAAGCAAAGAATATATTATGCAGTCTTTGATGTTTTGAGGGATCTTCTTTCATTGTATTGTCTTAGGTTTTCGCGATTGTTACACATTGAATTAAACAATTTTCCTGCGACCACGGACGCTGCAAAGCGTTCGAAACGTCAGGTTCAACAAAATAAATAAAATACGCGATACTTCCGTTAAAAATTGTTTAATTCAATCTTCTTTCATTTATTATATATTATATAATTTTTTACAGCATGTTTATACATACTGTAAAAAAAAATTATATGCCAAACCCATATTATAGACGAGCTCGGTGGCGCAGTGGTGAAACGCGCTGTTACGCTACTTTGACACCAACGCTCTTGGGTTCGATTCCCACACAATACAAACATTTGTGTGCATGAACATGTCTGTTTGTCTTGGTCTGGGTATTTTCTATGTATATTAAGTATGTATTTACAAAAAAAAAGTGTATTTACGTTTGTTTATCAGTTGTCTAGTACCCATAACACAAGCTTCGCTTACTTTGGAGCTAGATGGCGCTGTGTAATTTGTCGGACAATATTTATTTATTTTATATTTATATGGCATCCTCTATCAAAAGCTGTAAATAAAAGTGTCAAAAAAGGTCGCCAAGGCTCAGCTAAGCGTCAGCAGCCCTTTGATCATCGGCTTTTCGTCAATCGTTTATTTTTTTAATTTAGGTTATCATTTATACATTAGCCCTACAAGATTGATCGAATTACTTGTATATTACTAACGTAGAAAATGAGCATACGACCTGTGTGATGGCAGATAGTCGCCGTAGGGTATGGATACTTGAGTCCCACACTACCACCGGAGGCCACCCAGGCACCGGTGGTGTGCGTAACGCATTTTTCCCCGCGTCACAAAAAAAAAAAAAGAAAAAGGGTATGGATACTTGCACTTGCGTTGTCGACCCTCAGGAAGAATCTCATTCTTTAAGAATACCTTGGCAGGAAATGTCTATTTTTTTAAAAGAAGGTGAAATATCGAGCCACGTTTGGTAAAGCTAAAATTGATAACGGACACTTCATTGACCAGGTCTATGAGAACTTGTTAGAGCAAGAAAAGGTATGTGCGAGTGAGGTTTCGTTCCATATTATAATCTTATTGTACGTGTATGATGATGATAATGAATAATACCATGGTGTTAGACATATTGCAAATTTTCTTTTGTTATCGGGGTATTAGAATCTGAGAAATCAAACTATAACTTCATGATAGCAAACAACTCGTGAAACACTTTTTTTTTATACAAAATCGGATGCCGGACAAGCTGTTGGCCCACCTGATGTAAAGTGGTTACGAATGGTTATGAATTATCACCATTATTTCTTGCAATATAAAGAGTAGCACTCAAGCGCTGCCGTCCTAGCTATTATTAGCAACTCTTCTGGGAGTTGTTGTTTGACTCTAATTTAGCTACTTATACGCCTTACCTCTTCTAAATTTCTGTGTATGTTACTGCACAGAAAGGTCAGAAAATATATTTCTCTCCAAGGTGATGGAGCATATGACAAACAGATGACTGCCAGTCTACCTTGAGGATCAAGATTTGTTCAGCGATCGTCAATACTGTTTCCATCACGGTCACGGTTCTACTGGTGACTTCTAGTGTATCCTACACACCGCTGGTCTACGACGATTAAGAGTCAAGGTTTGGCTGTCACCCTAGATATGGAAAAGGCGTTCGATCTGGTCTGGCATCGTGGTATTCTATCGAAGTTGTCATCGTATGGGCTGCCCAAGGGATTGTGCAAATGGGTGCTTCTTATCCAGCACAAGCATTAAGCTTGCATGCTTCTGCTGCATATAAATGATGTTGTCATTAATTTGTTATGCGGATGACAGCACGGGGGACACTTACTATACAGGCCTTGCTAACATTCTACGTTCTTTAGTGGAAAGCCGCGATAAACTTGTGTCTGAAATGTTCCCAAGAGACTGTGCAACAAGGGTCTCTTCAAGAAAGGCGTGAAGAGGTTTTTACAGGGTCGGCAAAGGATGAGTCGCACCTCTAGTGGCGCAAATGTCCGTAGGCTACGTTGACTGCTTATCATCAGATTTTTCTGAGTTTTCCACCTTTGTGGTATAAAAAATAAAACCCGTGCGATCAGTAAGATTGAATTATTTAATTAATCCCACACGAAAGTACCTACTAACATTTTTAATATTGTTGTTAGAATAGCCTTTCTAATTTTACCGATAAGTAACGTAATAGCTAGTAGACTATAAAGCAACATTTAGTAGAATGTCAAGTAGAGAGAGAAATAATGAAATAAGAGAAAAGCAAAAATTAAATTTGTTTAATTACAGTGTAGGCGGCATCGCCTTTATTAGACACAGCCTTATATTTATCGTACATTCGTTTAGACGTATCAAGATATAAAATATTATATTGGATGCCTGCCTGTACTTAGTAATCTACGACGAAGTATTCTCAAAACACTAATACCCTAATGGATAAAGAATCAGCCTTTTAATCAAATCCTGTTGCGGATGTAGATACCACTAAATTTGCGTTTTCAGATTTATGCACGTGTTTCTAATTCACTCACGTCAAATCAGTTGCTCAGCGGTGAAAAAAAAGTCATGGTGACATTGTTTAAGCTGAAGGATGTGTGGGCTAAATTACAAAGGCCTGAGTTTCCCTCGGGGATATGGAGATCTGATAGCTGTCGTTCCGTGTTAGGATCAGTATTTTCGCCAAGTCCTAGGCTTAAGTTGCAGACTCCACCAATCTTAAGGAATTGGGAAACGGAATAACGCTAGAAAAAAAAGAGACGAGATATTCCGAAAAGACTGATAGACTATGCTGATAGCGTGGAATCTTCATAAAAGACTTGCAGCATTCATAGGCTACGGAATCTGCCTTATATCATCAGGCACGCTGCTTGCTTGATTAACACTTTAGTGGCAAAAAGATCAGCCTAGTACAATCATCTGCTAAGGCTATAATTTATTAATAAAATAAGATACGATAAACTACTAGGACAGATCAGGTAAATGTGAAGCTGAGTGTACTAACAAAAAAGTCAACATTCCAAAGGAAAATGGTACACCAAGGTTTAATCGAATGTTAGCTTAGCTTAGCGTTCATAGGCTACGGTAACCGCTTTACATCAGGTGGGCCGTATGATTGTATGCCTTTCGACATTGTATATAAAAAAAAAAGTTTTAATGTAAAATTACAGATGGTTGTAGTTATGTTCCTTGAGGGTTGTCGTGCTTCTGTAAGTGAGTAAAATTGCAAATAAGTAATGAGTTGCTGCCTAAGCGACAGCGGTAGTGCAAGAAACATCGCTCGTTTCTTACAGGCAATCCGTATACTTTTTTGCGTCTTAACGTAATATAAAGCATCAAAAAAGACCTATCTCTTCAGATTGTAAATATAAATAAATTATTTATTTCCACAACGACTGTCTGCAATTAACCCTGTGTTTGTGTAGTGTTTACTTCTTCCACAGCAAGTTTCTTTACCTACCTCATTTTAAACTCTCCCATATTTCTTTGATAATTTTTTAATTACAACGTTGGCGGCAAACAAGCTAACGATCTGCTATTGATGTGAAAGATTACTACAACTTTGGAGCGCTTGTAGTAAGCGAAGATGGTTCGTTGCCCAACCAACAATATTTGAAAACTTGGTGCTAATACGTTGACGTCTTCAAAACATCCTCTACTTTGGTCAATACATAAAACAACAGTAAAAATAATGAAATCAGAACAATAAAGAGAGTGAGGGCACAGAATAAGTAACGCAACCATCTTACAGAATAACAAATCTACTACTGAATACAAAATGAAAGTTACCAAATAGAGCATTTATCACAAAGTACTTCCACATCACCTATTCACCATTTAAAACGTAATATTTGAAGTACGAAACACGCCCGTTTTAGCACTTTCGCCTAAACTTTCGCTGTGTAACTTCTTAAATGTTGGACAAGTAACGTTAAAATATTTTAATGTGCTCATGATATTTTTATAACCTAATGGCAAACAATCTCGCCTGATGTGAAGGGAGCGTGCCTACCGTGAACACTTCTAATACAAGGAGAATCACTTGCGCTGCGACTTCAGCTGTTGACGTAGGTAGTAGAAGTTTGCTGGTAAACGTAGAAACAGAACAATCCCCCGGAAGTTGTTATTTGGTAGAGGCATTCTGCAGGGAAAGGTACTTCCATAGTACTTATTAAATGTCGTCATATCCTATAATATTCCCATTCAATATTTTGAAGTTTTATTATTGTTTTATTAGGTTTCTTCGTTTGATACAGGATGTATCGATGGGCAAGCCAATAATCGACTAATTTACAAATAAATTATTTGATTATTAGTTAATTAGATTCTAAATCTCCATTACCAACACCTCATTCGCTAATGGGCGGTCTACACCACGTCTAGATGTAGTTTGCTTTTCTACTATTAAATACTATTGCTACCTACCTTCCTTAACTAAAGAAGAGCGAAGATAGGACAATGTAGGGGAAGCATTCCAATACTTGACCTAAGTATGAAAAATATATAAATACCAGTCTGGAAGACTTAACGTATCGTAGAAAAATGCCTAATTTTAAACATGTTTCTTTATATTATTGTTCGAGGCTAGTAACTGCGTACGGAGATATACTTCGTGTACTGCGAATGTTACCATTTTATCAAACTGGTAATCATTTTACGTTACGCGGGCCGTTTGACTGCTTGCCTCTCAACTTTATTTAAAAATATATGTACGAGATAAATGGGGTTATTCTGTAAATATCTGTGGGAAGCAGTCAAAAAAACTGTTACGTTCACGTGGACACAGGATAAGAATAATTGTGAAGATAAATAATTGATTACTTTTTTCTGATCGTCCTGATTAAGACGACATTATCTCAAGATTAATTTGTTTCCTAAAATGTCCGTAACATGACTGTGCATTAAATTAAATTGAAACTTGACAGTATTGAATTTAATCTTTATTTTTTTTCTTCGCGTACCATTGTCATTTACAATATTTACTTTATTAGGATTTCGTACGTACCAATGAAAACACTGAACCACTGTAGGGTCACCCGTATGAGATTTTGCAACATATTTCGCAATTTTCCTCTACAATGCGACACCACGAATATTTTTAGTTACCAGTTAAATTTTAAAGTTAAATTTTAAAAGAACCTGTTAAATAACATGTTCACGGTACGAAACCCTAAAGTGACACTTGTTTGTTCATTTCTATTTTTATCTGATCCGGTCCATTCTTTATCTGTCATATACTACAATAACTGCTTACCATCAAGCAGGCCGGTATTATATTATTTTGTTTACCACCTTTTAGCAGACGGCTGTAAAAGGATGGTCTTTTTTGACGTGTAGCTTTTGTAGAATACTTTGAACTGACGAGCTCAGTGGCTCAGTCGTGAATGACCCAACTTTGACACGAACGCTCGTGGGTTCGATTCCCACACGACAAAAATATTTTTGTGCATGAACATGTCTGTTTGTCTTGGTCTGGATATTTTAAGAGAGGTAGAGAGCATCAAAGTAGCCCGTCTGAGGAAGTACCTCCACCACACAGAAAAACGCAGCCAAATAACAACTCCCTAGAGTGTAAGCAGCAGAGGATGCATCGCGCGAATAATACTTTATATATTACAAGCGTTAATAGGCTACGGTAACTGCTTTACATTAGGTGGGTTCTATGCTGGTATGCATCCCGACGTTGTATAAAAAAATAACTATTGACAATTTAAAATTGCCTAAAACTAATAAACAAACTAAAACACATTTTAATCAACAACTAAACTAAGATACAGTATCTTCAACCCGGGTCAGGTAAAGGTGAAGACCGCTTTTCGCGTTTTAGAAGGGTAATAATTCTTTGCAAATACTGACATCTTGTTTGTTAGAAAGAAGTAATGACATGAATTTAATCTCTGGTTTTGATCATAATCTACTAAATATCTATTGCTGTACCAATATTTTATCGATGCAATTAGAAAGGCTATTTATTCCCACAAGTATTTTTAAATGCCCACGAGTACTTTCGTATGGCATTTTTTAAGTAAACTAATCCTCTTGATCTCACGGCTTTTATTTTCGTTTCTGACCTTTCTATGCAATAACAAGGTGCTTAAAATCTTGTTAGTTATTGCAATGTTATAGCTTAAAATTCTCAGATTCTTATAGTTCATTGATGAGTTAACTGCTATCTAACACTTTATAGCAAATTTCTAAATTGACTAATACTTATGTAAACCTCTTGATCCATTATCGTTATTATTACATACAATAAAAGTTTAGCGTGGTCATCATCTTGCGTCTATAATGGTTTGGTAGTGGGTGTCTTATCCAGGAGTCACAAAACTTCTTTTTTTGTGAAAAAGGAGTGAAGACTTCGGCCAAAGTGTATCAAAAGACTGTCTTGGATCTTGTTGTGAAATCTCTCGGTAATAACACTTTTAAAAATGTACCGTGGACTTTCCAGCAGGACTCTGCACCTGGTCACAAGGCACGAACTACCCAAGTCTGGCTTGAAACCAACGTTTCAGACTTTATAAGAGCTGTAGTCTGCCCTCGTCTAGCCCAGATCTTAACCCGTTAGACTACAAATTATGGTCAGTTTTAGAAGACATGGCCTGCTCGAAACGAGACGCCGACATTGTGTCTCTTAAAAAATCTCTGGAGCTAACAGTGGCTAACTTTCTCATGGAAACAGTGCTTAAATCCACATATTCGTGGCCAGACAAATTAAAGGCCTGCAAACAACGCCAAAGGTGGCCATTTCGAATTTGTTTATTATTTGCTGAGACTTCCATAAATATATACACATCAAAAGTGTCTAGGGATCAACATATATTTTTGCAATAACTTTTCTCCTGATTGATATTAATTAAAATTTTCTTTAAGGATTCATCAAATAAAGTGTTTTCGTTTGTCTACAGTAACGATAAACCAAGTCACCTTTGCATTAATAAAGAGATTTGCCATTTTCATAATAAAGGGATTTTTGACATTTGAACCACTAACATTAAAGTTCGAAAAAAAGACTGAAATAACAGTTTTCTTTAAAGTTTTATTGGGTAACTTAAACAATTAATAATCCGTGTTTCTACCGCGAACACTAACAACACAAGAACATCGGTTTGGCATACTCAAAATGAGTTCATCCAAATCACGCTGTGGAATGGCCGCCCATGTTCGTTGCAACAACAAAAAAAGGTCTTCTTGCGACTGGATACCCTCCATATTCGGCGGAGCTCTTCTCTGTAGCATATCCCATGCATGCTCAATCGGGTTCAAGTCTAGCGACTGAGCAGGCCAGGGCATGACATTGATGTTAGCTGCGGCGAGAGTCTGTCTTACAACTCTTGCGGTGTGCGGTCGTGCATTATCATGCATTAACTGAAATAAGGGACCGATTTGCACTTGTAGAGGAACGATGACGTCTGATACAATCGTCTCAGCATAAATTTGAGCGTTGAGGTTGCCTCTGATCCAAATCAACTCAGTTGTTCCGCCGATCCAAATACCCGCCCATACCATGATGGTTCCACCACTATAAGGATGGACTTCCTGGCAGGATTTTAATCGCTGTTGGCGTCCAGGGGTTCTCCAGTGTCGTATACGTTTATATATTTTATATATTTTTTTATTACAAAGCCACATCTCAATCTCAAGAAATCCGCATAAAAATGCTTGATCCCTAGACACTTTTGATGTGTGTACATATTATTTTTATTAAGTTACATTACTTCATAAAAAAATAAGTGCATATTCATTTGTAACAGAACTTATGGCCGGACTAGGCACAACAAGTGAAGTGCGCTATTTAGATTCCGTACAGCGTTTTTCACAGATGTGAGAAAAACATACAATACACAAAACTAACTACATTTTTAGTATTTTTAACATTAAAAATCGTAAAGGCATTTGCATAGGCTTATTCTATTTTATTCTATGTCCATAGGAACACTGGTAATTCATGTATAGCCGTTCCTGTAAAATCTTCTTCTTCTTTGCGTTATCCCGTTTCCTAATACCTTAGGATTGGCGGGGTCCGCTACCGAAGCCTAAGGATTTGGCGAAGACACTGATTTTTATATGGAGCGACTACCGTCAGACCTCCACAACCCAAAGGGAAGACCAGTCTATCTTAGGTTAGGTCACACACGTCTTTCGAAATATAATTTCTTGGACGTGTGGGTTTCCTCATGATGTTTTCCTTCACCGCTGAGCAAGTGATAAATATGTTCATAAATCCAAAAACACGAATATAGTGATATACATGCCTCCGCCAGGTTCGAACCGGGAACCAGCTGGTCAATAGGCCGCTTCCTTATCCAATGGGCTATCACAGCATTCTTGCCGTATCTGTAAAATCATCTTCACTTATCGTTTAAATACGGTATTTGGTATAAGATACACAAAATATTGTAATTTAATTTACATTCGTTTTCGAGATAAATCCCTAAAAAAAACGATCTAAAACCACTTTAGCAATTTCTGGCCGGATAAACGATACAAACGTGTTCATTATACTGATTGACTTGCCGGGGTAAAAACTAATATTTTTTCGGTTCCTGTTCATAGATACGACTCAGTTGTGGATTGTGGATGCGCAAAAAGACCTAGATTGTTACCCTATACTTAGATCATTGGTTAGGTTACGCCTGGTGGGACGCGGAGATTGAATTCTCCATAGCAATAGGAAAAGAAATGAGACAAGAAGTTTATCGTTGATATAAGAATGGAACCAATGCTTTAGTAAAAGAGAAGAGTGATAGAATAAATATGAGTAGCTCGGTGGCACAGTGGTGAAACGCGTTGTTACACTACTTTGACACCAACGCTCGTGGGTTCGATTCCCACACAATACAAACATTTGTGTGCATGAACATGTCTGTTTGTCTTGGTCTGGGTATTTTCTATGTATGATAAGTATGTATTTACAAAAAAAAATGTATTTACGTATGTTTATCAGTTGTCTAGTACCCATAACACAAGCTTCGCTTACTTTGGGGCTAGATGGCGCTGTGTAATTTGTCCGATAATATTTATTTTATTTATTTATTTTTATTTATCTAATAAGGAAGAGAAGCTGACAAAGAACTTGGTATATACTGAATATGAATATCAAATTCTTAGAGGGAGGTCAAGGTTCCAGTTCGGATAAGATACATTCTGGTCATATTTTGCAACCACCCAGAAGTTTATTTTCATACAAAACGAGCTTGAAATTAACCCACACTACTATTGCCAAGAAAGGCTATTTCCGTGTACCTACGAAATCTTATCGTTAAGATCTTTGCATTAAGTCAGCTTGACTCAATGATCGATTAGTCTTAGGTACATAAGTCTGCAATCGCTATACGATCTAAATGTTGGCCTATCATAGTATCTTTTGTTGGATGTGTTCGCTGCTGTCATAAACAAGAGATTGTTTTATTTTCCTGTGGGTCTGCCAGAAGCGACTTAATGCATGTGAATAATTGATGATTTATATGATTCGGTAGTATATATTCTCTTTTATTTATTTAATGTTTGTATTTTATTTTGTTCCAATTATCGTCACAGTATAAATAAAAAATGCTATTAGGCCTTCGCGTATACTTAGTTTTACTCTTTTTTAAACCTACTAGTATTTCGCAATTGACCATTGGCGAAGAATAAAAGACGAACTAATTTTACTAGTGGGTATGTTTTTTTTTAATCGCCTATTAAATATTACAATAAAATTATTACAATTAAATTCTTACATTTATTTACAAATACATAGTCCTAGGAGTTAACTTGAACCTATATACCTATAACTTTTATATTTGTTTTTCTTTAATTCTTCATATAAAATAGAGTGATCTCCATATTAAAAATAACTATATCTAGTTAACCCTTCCATGTGACGGGTGACCTAATAATAAGTACAAGTATTGCATACCTTTTTAAGCACCAGTTCTTCGCACTCGGGGTTCATTAGTTGACCATGTATTGTTTGTGTACTATAAGTACATAATAAACAAACATAACAGGTTAAGTAGTAACTTAACCTGTGTATGTTGGAAAAATAAATATATATTATATTTATGTTAGCATATTTAACCTGCTTGTAAAATAGCAATACCGACAAGAACTTCCAGTAATGTCTAACGTACAGCACATGAAAATTTAAATTATGGAATCAAGTTGGGAGTAGTGTTTCGTGCTCCAGTAGAATAATATTACAAAACCATGAAACTCTACATCAATAAAGTCGCAACTTCATCAAATGTCGGATTTTGAGAGTTGTCGGAAGAAAACTTCTCTGGAACCGCACAGTACGCGATCATTGCGGTTCTAGCGTGTGAGGATGAACTCCGGTTATAAAAAATAGCTGTCGGCATCATATCGATGAATTCTTCAGAACACAAACCCTACAATCTGTGAACACACAATGGAAATCAAAATCACTCCTTAAACTTAAGGGTTCAATACCGTATGTAAGCTTAGGATAGTCGACAATTTTTACAGGTCGTCTCTGAACCGAATCACATGGTCCAAGCTGGTAGGTATCCAGGTGCTCCCGCCCAAAGGGGAATGCAGTACTCCAAGTGCGATCTTACTTGAGACTTGCAACATAACATAAGTCTTTGCCCCGCGTTGAACTTTGCGTACTGCTTTGCTCTGTGGAGCACACCAAGTTTTTTGGACGCCAGCTTGACGTTACCCTCCAGGTGACTTCGATATTGAACTTCACTGGAGATCTCGACACCAAGCATCCTAATGCTTTTGGTGATGGTAAGAGGTGTGTTCTGGAATTCAGGAACCACTTGATGCAAATGAGGTTTTCTTAGCGGTGAAAGCGCAAACTTGTGTCTTCATGGGATTGAATTCGACCAGACTGCCCCCTGACTGCTGAATATTTAAAACTGACGTCAGTGTAGTCGTATGTTTAGTTTATATAACAACCGACAGTTGACAGATTCGTAATAAAGTCGAATTGAAAACTTCCTGTTTGATGTAATTTAAAAATGATTATGTTTTAACTGATTTTCAATAAATAGAAGATAGGTTTAATTCAAGTTAACTTGGTATTGAGATTTGTTTGAGAATACCTTTAAATGTCGTTGAAAGGAAAAAAGGAACAACAAAATTGTGTTTCCATATTCCAACGCCAGCATAAACTATATTTCATAAACTTTATCGTTTCGCATTAAGAGCTAGTGACTTCCGGACGGAAATACGGACATAAGAGTTATGTAGACGTTTTAGTTCTTAGACACATACCGCAAGAAAACTATCTAGAATTGTCAACCTAAACGGCCATCGTAGAATCGTTAGAAAATATAAAGTAATAGAAGAAAATGTACAATAACCTCCATATTATGAAAGCCTATTATACCACAAGAAATGCGCTGTTTTTTCCCCGGAATATACCGCCAAAATTTGGTTTTATACTACGTCAGATCAGACGATAAATAATATGAAGATAATCGGAACCCACGATTGATTGATTAAATATTTGATTGTCAGAGATGTCTGGAAATGTATTTATATATCTTTAATTTTACCAATTGACTGTTTGAAAAATATATATACATATTGGCAATTAGCAATACCTATATCTTTTAAAATGTTTGACCAGCTCGGTGGTGCAGTGGCGACACGTACTGTTACTTTACTTTGAAACCAACTCGTGGCTTCGATTTCCACACAGGGCAAATATTTGTGTGCATGAACATATCTGTTTGTCTTGGTCTGTGTGTTTTTAAGAGTGGTATGATGTATCAAAGCAGCTCATCTGGAGAAGTACCTCCATCTCACAGAAAACCGCAGCCAAATAAGAACTCCCTGGAGGGTTGTTGTGTTCCTGCGTGTGAGTGAGGTCACCAGTAAGCTCCCAAGAAATTGCTGTGTAAGCGAGGAGGCATCGCGCTAGTGATAGCTAATGTATTGCGAGCATTTGTAGGCTACCGTAATCGCTTTCTATCAGGTGAGCCGTATACTTGTATGCCTCAATACGTTGTGTAAAAAAAACGCGTGCATTCGGGACGCCCGACAGAAGTGATAACTTAAACTAATCTACATATAATTAAAGCTGCCGTATGCGTGAGAGAAATTGAAGCCTGACAGACTGGCGGCGTAACGCGTTACGTAACGAAGCGGTTTACCCTTCCATAAGAAGTTATCACTCCTAAAATCTACTACGCCAGTGGTCATTTCGAAGTGCTGGTACATTAAAAAATCGGCCAAGTGCGAGTCGGACTCGCGCACGAAGGGTTCCGTACCATTATCTATAAAAACGGCAAAAAAACACGTTTGTTGTATGGGAGCCCCCCTTAAATATTTGTTTTATTTTAATTTAATTATTTATTCTTAAAGTAAATATATAACTAAATATTCTGTGGATATTTCAAGCGTCTACCTGTTACCGTTATCAATATCCAGCAAAAATGAGCAAAAAAATCACGTTTGTTGTATGGGAGCCCCCTTAAATATTTATTTTATTCTATTTTTTAGTATTTGTTGTTATAGCGGCAACAGAAATACATCATCTGTGAAAATTTCAACTGTCTAACTATCACGGTTTATGAGATACAGCCTGGTGACAGACGGACGGACGGACGGACGGACGGACGGACGGACGGACGGACGGACAGCGGAGCCTCAGTAATAGGGTTCCGTTTTACCCTTTGGGTACGGAACCCTAAAAAGAGAAAATAAATAAATATTTTTACCTTTTATTTTTATCATCGTCATTGGTACATACGGGGAACCGTTCGCGCATATAGCAAAAGGGTACGGAACGCTAACAAATTGACCCGGAAGCCTAAATAGACCTTATTATAGAATTCAAACTTGCAAACCGGTTCACAAACTCGAGAATAGTTTAAAATTTAAATTTTAAATGTACGAGGGACATTTAAAGGAGGAGGAGGCGATCTATAAGCACAATGCGAAATTGAGATGCATTATTCATAAACGCGTTCCATCTTTAGGGTTCCTTAGCGAAATTACACTAAATTATATATTATATATATGATATTAAGACTTAATTTAGTACAAGTATTACGTATTATTGTGCCCACTACAGGAAAAGAATAACATTTTGTCATAAAATATTCTAAGATTATGTTTGGGACAATGGTAAATGGTTTTTTCTAGTTTACATCATGAATGAAACTAAAATATATTTAATTGAATAAATTAAATAATTAATACAAAGTTTTGGTTTACTATAGTTGGTAATCCTAAATTAGAATTGGTTTTGATAATTCTAATTTAGAGACGTACAGATTTGTGTTCAAAAAATTCTAAAAAATATTTTTCACAAAATCTATAACTAATCTTGATTAGATTAACTGTTCAACGAAACGATATGAAATACATGTTTGTTAATATTTGCTCTTTAATAACATAAGATGCGAGCGTCTGGGGATACATATCGACGATACGGTTGTTGTGTTCATGCATGTAAGTGAGATCAGCAGTAAGCTCCCAAAGAGTTGCTGTGTTAGCAGCAGAGGTGGCATCGTGCGAGTTGTACATAATGTATTACAAGTGTTCATAAACTACGTTAACCGCTTTGCATCAGATGGACCGCATACTTCCCGTCGTTGTATAAAAAAAAATCTAAATGGATCCTTTTTATTTAACGATACGGAATCCCAAGAAGTTGCAGTTGCTGTATTTGTATTTTCATTTAAATTGACGGACATGCTGAGTGACGCCTCTTTAAATATCATTCTGAATATTAAGACATTAGTTGACATAACCTAATCCGTATTATAGAGCGGCGTAAAAGAAACAACTTTCAATTGAGCGAAAAAATCGTTTGACAAAAGAATTATTCAGGCGATATCGAATAATCGCATGAGAATCTGTGAATGTGTTGCTAACATAGAGTATAACTTAGGAATTCTTTTTAATGACTAGGAAAAGTATATGTAGGCAAAGTAGGCATAATATTCTACACGCTGTATATGAGTTGTCTGCCCTAGTTAATTAAGCCATGGTCGTCTCTATTTCTTAACAGTTACAGTTTTTGGCTTTAAGCAGCTCACCACCAGTACAAGAGCTAAAGCCAAATTCATTTGCACTTGCAACTACCAAATGTGACACTGGTAAAAAAGGTAGAACATAGTTATATTTAATAACCAGCATTCAGTAACTTTTGCCTGAGGAAGTACATCTAGCTTTCAAAAGTCCCAACCTCCCATTTTGAAGAAAAAACTCTTTAGCCGTATCATGAGAAGATAAGGAACCAGCCTATTGAGCAACTGGTCCTAGGTTCGAATCCTGGCATGCACCACTAAATTCGTGTTTTGGAATTTATGTAGGTACATATTTGTTCGTTATCACTTGCTCGGCGGTAAAGGAAAACATCGTGAGGGAACCCGCACGTCTAAGAAATTATATTTCGATAGACGTGTGAGCTAGCCTAAGAAAGGTATGGTTTTCCCTCTGAGTTGTGGCGCTCTGAAGCGATTGCCGAAGTGAAACTTATGCACTTTATGCAATCGAGTACTGGTTATATTCTAAGTATTACATATTACCTTTCACAATTGTTTACATTACTATTGTAGGTGAGGGACTTACTGCGATTTGTTTTTATATTTTCCGATATGTCGGCGACGTTGCAGCTGCCATGGTAACGGGACAACTCTGTCTACTCTCTTTCTGTGTCTTTGTGTTTATTACTTGGCGCCTTACACACCATACTCACGGTGTCATGTTGCAGATTGAAATATAAAAACAAATAGCGTCAAGTCCCGTACCTACAATAGTAATCACATATTACCGTTTTGAAGTATCATAATGATAAAATTCGTAGATATGTATTGATGTTGTCCACAAAAATGTTTAGTCATTGCTTGTGGATCTGGCTCAGTATGGACAATACAAGTGCAGCCACATCATACCATGATTTCTCGCATACCTCGCAGGTGCATTAAAATAAATGAATTCCAACCCAATTGTGTTATCAATTTTATTCCGTAGTAACTGATAATAATTATTATATATAGAGTAAATCACTAGATCGAAGTAACCGATCCAAGAACTTGTAGATATTTTCTGGTTTCTTATTAAATACCATGGACTCTTGCCTATATGATAACATTAACATAAAGATATAAAGTACATAAATTATTATATTTCCAAATACTCGAAATACATAATATTGCTTAAAAGGTAATTTATTGCTTGTACCTCAATTTAAGGACTTCCTGTTGAACATTGTAGAGTTCACTCAATCTTTCATCACCGAAATAACAACTATGCTTTATTGTCAAGTGTCATGATGACTGTTGTATATTTCAGAAAAAATTTGCCTCACTTCTATTTCAATAACAGAAGAGGTTATAATTCGATTCCACATATTTACCAGTTTAGACATACATACCAGTAGCCAGTAGTAATAAAAACGTGTTGAAAATACACCGTATAATATATATTCCAGGCATTGTGAAGTGTGACTGAATCACATTTTACCGGTCACATCACTTTTGCTCTCGTGATGAAAGATAAGAAGAAACAAAGAGAGCGCAAAAAATTGTTGCTAATGGTTTTATGATAAACTAGCTGTTAGCCGCGGCTTCGCCCGCTTGGTCAAAGGTAAACAAAGCGCGTTTTCCTGTAAGAGTAAGATATTTTTACTGTCACTATCGGGCATGTATTTTATATGGAGGGCACACAAAATCAATTTCCATACAAAAAAAAACTCATCAATCCGTCGCTAATTTTTGATTTCAAAAAAGGATAAACCGATAAATACATACACTTTTATATTCACAATACGAACAAAACCTCTAAGACATTTGGACTCTATGGAGTGGTTCGAGGGGTTCGTACTATTCTATGAAGACTCTATGAAGTCTTTGATTCCCTCCGCTCTAGATCTATTCTACAGGAGCCGCGCATTTGCCTGTAATAAAAGTGAATCTCTAACTCTTGCTGGCGATCGGCATACCACGACTTCCTTCATCGTTGCATCCCAATGGTTATCATATTCCAGCAGTCTTAGCGCCCTAAATGTTTCCAAAGAAAACATCCATATTTAATAAGATTCAAATATCTAAACATCCAAACTATCCCACGGGAACATATCACCAGGATAAAAAATAGTCTGTATGTCAATCCAGTGTCTCATCTATCTACCTACCAAATTTTATCCAAATCCATGCTGCGGTTGAGGCGTGAAAATGGAACAAACATCTAAACATCCAGACATCCATACTTTCACATACCTATATAATGTTAAGTGGAATGAACCATAGGCAGAGTCGCATTTATTTCGAATGATTGATTGGAAATAAACCAAAAAGTAGATTTAGTTTTGACAAGGTTTGATTTATGTTAATTTAGGGTAAATACTTCAGCATACTGTCACAACAATAATGCACATATTTTTAGCGTAAATCATTATCCTAGTAATGAGCCTTCATCCTACCTTATCGTTACCACTGATAATAAGGTACGCTAAATGATACTACTAACAGAATATCATGTTTCTTATATTCCGCTGCAAAATACTCGTACTTTACTATATCTACTTGCCTAGCCTCTTGCGGGGTAGGCAGAGAGTACTTCTCATAGCGTTATCTATAGTCATATATTAATAATAAGTACTATCCGCGGTTGACGTGAAGCTCTATATTTTTCAATAAAATGTGTCCTCAATGGACAACAGACAAATAGACAAAAAAATAGTTAAACTAACAAAATTCTCGCCTCACTTTCAAAATATATTCTATGTATATAACTTGTCCTCACAACAACTTCCTTATAATTCCTTATAATAAATTTCGGCTCCCAGCTGTAAATATTGTAAAGCTGATAAAGAAGTATCATTAAAAAAAGTATGGAAAGTAAAGGTTATTGTTAAAGTATGGAAGCGTGAGCTAGGTACGGTAGAGAGAGCACGAAACTAGAATAAATACAATCGTATTGCTAACACTAAACGTAACATGCTTGATAAGTTTATGGGCGTAACACTTGTTGACATTGTTTGTGACGATGACGTCAGAAAGAGTGTCAGTGTGAAAATAAGAAGAGGCAAGTGTTGAAGCTCTGTTAGTTAGGACATATAGGAGTCAGGATGAAAGAATGACGTAGCAGTTATACGACGCCAAAATTGAGGGATATAGTCACAGAGGAAGGCTCTTAATAAAATAATAAGGCGATTTCAGAAGCCATAAAAATAAATGAATGTTAAAAATGCGAGTGAGGTGTGTGAGGACCGAGTGATGTGATCTCTCGGTACCTTCCTAACCCACAAGGAAGGGATAGATAGATATAGGCATAGATAATGTATTGTTGTTATTTTTATGTATTAAATTAATAAAAAAACCTAACGTACTTATATATAGCTATAGTCTATATAAGCTTTCTCTACCAATTAAACTTTAAATGGAATATTATTAATTTAAGCAAAATTGGATCATTATTCTCTGCATTTACAAACACATCAGTAAAATTCCAAAATATTTATTTATCCCATTAATAGGACAGGAACAGGAGTTTGCTATATCATTTTTAGGGTTCCGTACCCAAAGGGTAAAACGGAACCCTATTACTGAGGCTCCGCTGTCCGTCCGTCCGTCCGTCTGTCACCAGGCTGTATCTCACGAACCGTGATAGTTAGACAGTTGAAATTTTCACAGATGATGTACTTCTGTTGCCGCTATAACAACAAATACTAAAAAATAGAATAAAATAAATATTTAAAGGGGCTCCCATACAACAAATGTGATTTTTTTGCTCGATATTGATAACGGCAACAGGTAGACGCTTGAAATATTCACAGAATATTTAGTTATATATTCACTTTAAGAACAAATAATTAAATTTAAATAAAACAAATATTTAAGGGGGGCTCCCATACAACAAACGTGATTTTTTTTGCCGTTTTTATAGATAATGGTACGGAACCCTTCGTGTGCGAGTCCGTCTCGCACTTGGCCGATTTTTATTCTTTATTTGTCAGCCTTGTAATATTCACTGCAAAGATGGGTACAAATTTTATTTTCCTGGATTGTCAATTCCATTTTCAATTTACTTTATTTTTTTCAAGTGGTATTATGTTATTGAAACTTTAGTAGAAACTGGATTGATATATTAAAACATGGGCAAAAAAGTTTGATGTTGTATAAACATATATTAACGACCGTCATAGCTTGTTTCGATTTTATATAAGTCTCCAAATTCCCACGTGCTTTTGCAGAGGACATAGTTTCTACCGGATATATTATGTTTGTTAAAACTTTTCCTATGTAATGCAAACAGAGCTTAGTACGTAACGGATGTGTCCATAGTTTATCTGAAGGTTTGGTAAAAATAGAAAGTCTTGACCTGGGATCCTACCGCCTAAGGTGAAGAAGGTTCAAAATGGGTTTGTTGATGCCAACAGCTTCCTGGAGGGTTGTGTTCCTGCGAATGAGTCTGTGCACCAGTATTCACTTTCATTCAGGTGCGCTGTATTCTTGTGTGTGTGTTTTTATATCTCTGTGGTAACAAATAAGTAGACGTCCTGCCGTAGGTGTTCATAGTATAAGGATGATATCGGAACAGCAAACATCAAGTACGACTTTTATTGTATAATATGTGTTAGCTAGATAAGAAGCTAGCAATCGATTTGCACAAGCCCTCGGGTAGCCCGTACCATGGCGTCGATAGAAGACCCCGATGCCAGACCCGAAGCATAATGCGAGATGCCTAAACGAAGACTTTGGTAGGTATAACGTTAAAAGAAACATGTAATTATACTGTCGGGTCCGTAGCATCGTATGGTCCACACGGTATAAAGTACCAGCTGAAGCCTATCAACGATCACAATACAAGAAACTTCATCCTCCGTCCTCGAGGCTACCCCGGCTGCTAACACTTCACCTTTTTATGAACTTGGTTCTCGAGATAGTGTGATAAGTAGTGAGAAAGTCTGGATTCTACGCAATTGTAATTCACACTCGTTTCTTATTAACACCGACTCAAAAATTGGACGTTTAGTGATTTCATATGTCTGTCTGGCTTCCAAATGGAAAGAACCATTTCTTTGAGGTTGTAAGACAGAACGATAATGTAAGAAAGAGAGGAACCGTCGCTATTAAGGTAAGAAAACACATATTCCCGTTTGATTCGGGCATGTAGAAATAATACAGGATAAAAGAATGACGAAACAGATATACAATTAAAAAATGTAAGGATGTAGAAATCGAGGAACGCGAATAATCACCTGCCATGACCAATTACTCTAATGGCGTCTAATGGTGCTTGATTTTCTATACTTCCCTGCACAGAACTCGAAGATACAGATAGATTTTTTTACTTGACTTTACGGTATCATGGAAATGGTGTCCTGTTGGTTGAAGTAGCGAATAATAAAAATATAGAACGTGGTAACTCATCATTGGCTCCTGTTCATAAGTCAACTACATCCTGTCAGTCAGCGGACGATTCTTTGTCGACGGAGACGTAGATCACAATAGCATTTATTCAACAGCCAGACTGTGGATGTACCTTCAAGGGAGTTGTTACTTAGCTGCGATCTTTTGTAATATGAAGATCTTACAGGATACCGCGGCCAAATGATAACTCTCTTGATGGTTGTTGATTTCCTTGAATGAGGTTTATAATAAGCCCCTGAGGAGCTGTTGCTTTAGCAGCGGGGATTGCAATACAATGCAGGTACGATACGATATTCATTGCAAGCGTTTTAAGCCATATTAATTATTTCACATCAGACCGGCCACACGCTTTTACCTATTCGATACGATACGATAAATAAACAAACGAAAATATTGCTGATTACAGGAACTTCATTTGGATTACTGTTTACATGAACATGAACTTCAGACTAAATTCAAGTTACGTCGTAAAATATACTATTGTTCACACAAATACATATTGAAGAGCTGTGATTTATTCGTAAAAGATTTTATTTATAATACGTTATCATCATCATCATATCAGCCGAAAGACGTCCACTGCTGAACATAGGCTTCCCCCTTACATAGGTCTCCCCCTTATAATACGTAATGGTAAATAAAACATGCAGGTCATCGGATATGAAATATTTCTCTATTATTTATTGTAGACTTTTGCTAACGTAACAACTTTTCACTAGCTTTCCAGAGGACCGAATCTTTCAAGGAATCGTTGGTATGACCACAGATAGCTGTGGTCTCCTATCACGTAACGTAAGCTAGCTATACATTGAATTCTTCTTCTTAACATTATCCATTCTCCTAATCCACTAAGATTAGCGGGCTTCGCTACCTAAGCCTAAGGATTTGACGAAGATACTGATTTTTACATGGATCGAGCCATCAGACCTTTCGTGACACCACACGAATTATAATTTTGGGACATGCGGACGATGTTTCTTTCACCGCCGTGCAAGTGATAATCACAAATATGTATATAAATCCCAAAACACGAATTTGATGATACATGCCAGAATTAGATTCGGGACCGTAGATTTACATTGAATATTGAAGTTTTATTTTAAACGCTTTAACCATTTGTCTTTTTTTCTCCTCGGTTCCTTTATTTTTTGGCCTTAGAATATCTTATATAATGAACCAGGTATTTTACCAAGGACGGGAGCAGCTTCAGCTTTTCATCATTTACCAATTTTTCGGGCACCTTTTCCTACTTATTTACTTATTTCCCTAGAAACCATATTAGGACTATAACGAATAAATATAAATAAATTATACAACAATAACGAAAATAGTCAAAGAAAATTTCGGTAACAGTAGAAAAAATATTAGGAACATAAAAAATCATTAATATTTTCCTCAAATCAAAACAATAATGATCAGGATTTGGATGGAATTTCGACCACTGGAGTGAACACTAATCTTATATAGATTATCTATATAAATAGGCAAGTACAAAATTGTACAGTACATTCTTTTCTGAGTTTTTGAAAATATTTTCTTTTTTTCCGAATTTAATAAGCTATTAACACGCCAAGCTTAAATGTTATCATAAAAAATGCCAGCGTTTCTTAATTGATACGCTTACCAACGACAAACTTTATTGTTTTTAATATAAATAGCTGTCGTCTACCCATCTCGTCCAAGAATCGGCAGCGTGAACCTCGTGAGTTTGGCTTTGTCTCTAAAGGTGATTATGTATCACTTTATTATACCCCATTACACTTATGAAACCAGTATCTACTATTGCATTCACTTTTAAAAAACTAGTTTAAAAACCCATTGACAAATTACTATCGACAAGTGACAAAAACCGATTTTTCAAACACGTCTAGAGGAAGTGAAATCTTGGGCGCATGTCGGTCGACAAGGTCGCGAGTAGGATGCGCGCAAGTGGGCTGTCACTACTCACTACTATACTATAAGCACTACCTAAATACACATAACGTGCGGCTACGCACTACTATAACTTGCACGCAAACTACATGTACAACTTTCATTCATTTTCAAAAAGGAACGGCGTCCTTTGAAGAAAATTTTACGTTATTTTACATTATTACATACATTTACTTAATTTTTTGGTCAGTTAAATTATGTTTTTTCCCAGAATTAAACCGGGAGAATGGAAGAAATTGAAACTACCTCGCAATTGGAGTAGCTTTAATTTCTTCCTTTCTTCATGGTTTTTTAAAGACATTGAATCTAATGGCTGCTAACAAAAATAGACGACGTTTCGTGACGAAGTATTAAAAAAAAATGAATAGGTAAAAATCCCTGTTTAGTTTTTGCTTATAATTAAAAAAATGTATTTTGAAAATAGCTCCCTTACGTAAATAACTTGTGTTACTGTTTTATTTAATTTTATTGAATAAAAATTCTCTAGTTCTATAGAATTGTGCAGATAAGGTGATATAACAACAATGCTAGTCAAGCAAGAAGAAGAAAGATGGCGAGCATGTTCTCATTTTGTAAAAAGAGTGATACTCATAATATAAATACTAGATATAAGCATAATCTTGTGTTACATGCAAGCCGTCTCCACAAAATAAGTAATTCTTTTATGGGGCAATGTATACGGTTCTATAACAAACTTCCCAGCAATATAAGAGAATTGTCAATAAACAAATTTAAAACTACTATTAAAGCCAAAATGTGTAGCAGGGCATATTATAAAGTATCTGACTATATTAATGATAAAAATGCCTGGGATTGAGTCGATCCAATTGTAATGTAATTAATAAATTATGTAAATTTGTTTGGATACCAAAAGAGGGATGCCTGAGTTTTTTGGCAGTATTTTTATCAGTGCTCACCTAGTCATGAACTGCACGGTAGGGAAAAAAATTGTGACGATTCCAAACAAATGTAGCCATTTTTACGGAATAAAAAGATTTTGACTTTGACTTTGACTTTGATATATATAAAAAAGTTTGCAGCTGAGGTTTATGAGTATTATTGTAAAACTATATTAGTACGTACATATGCACGCACGCGCGCATGTGTAAAATGCTATTACATTTATGAACTAGAATTTAATAACAAAACCATGCAATGATAGTGAATACTATTGAATGCTTTACCATTTCGAGCCAATAACCTAATTAACCTAATAAAAAAGCGCACTATTATTTATTGAGTGGGCTTTAAAGAACGCGCACGTCGCGCGCCCCCCGGATACAACGCATACAATTCTAGGAGATACTTGTGATAGATCCTTAGTGCTACAACTATTTATTTTTTCTTGTAATATTTTTTATGAGTTATATATTTGGGGTGTAATTTGCTCATCGTCTTAGGGTCAAAGCTGACATCACCTGCACATGATACATTCCGCCGAGAATGACAGGTTCTCTCCTCTTACATTAAATACCAGGTCATCTCTTGGACTTTGGTTACCTTTAATAATTTTTTTATTTTAATTGACAGGTCATGCGTTAGCAGGTGTGATGACATGTTTTGCAAGCGTCTACAGGCTACGAGAACTATATACACTTGAGCTGAGCTCCCGGATCGAGGATACGTTACGTACCGTTCTGTACGTTACTTGCATAATTAAGATTATTCGAATTTATAAAATATGGTTGTTAGATATATTCAATTCTTGTTTATATTTATCCAAACCTGATCAATATTTAACCCTAACCTAACTCAATTTTTTTTAAACTAAACCTAACACAAATCTTAAGATCAAGTATGAGTGGGACTCACCACATGCACTCAATAGTCCTCAACCGCATGGATAAGTTTATTTCTAAATCAAAAGCGTTCTCAAAGAAAATTATTATGCTATCAGGTTTTATGATGACATCCAAAAAAATATGCTAGATTGAACAGAAACATATGTATACTATTCTGTAATATACCTAGTCTTGCCATAAATACTGAAACAAAGAAAAAAAATTTCTATTGCAAATAACATTTATTATTTTTACAGTGTGTTAGTTTAATACATAAATATAAAACCATTTAAAATATAAAAAGCTTATTCGAAGTGGTCTCCATTGGCTGCCATACAGTCCTTTAAACGTTGAGGCAAGTTATCAATAGAAGCACGCACTCTTTCCATGGGAAAATTCTTCACTGCCAATCGTACGGATTGTTTTAGGGACTCCAAATTATTATAGCGTTTAGAGCAAGCCGTACTCTCTAAAACTGACCATAAATCATAATCCAGCGGATTAAGATCGGGACTAGACGACGGCCAGACTTCAGCTCTGATGAAGTCCGAAACGTTCGTTTCCAACCAAGACTGTATAGACCCAGCCTTATGACCCGGCGCCGAGTCTTACTGGAAGGACCATTCTTGGTTATTGAACATGGTATTGTTAAGGGGCTTCATTACCTTCTCAAGAATGGTATCTTGATACACTTGTGCCGATGTTTTGATACCTTTTTCACAAAAACGTCTCTTATTGGCTGCAAGTCCTAAGTCATCTTTTAAAATACGCGACATGGTTCAAGGTGCTGTCTTCATCTCCCGAGATAAAATCTTTTGCTTTCGGACAGGATTTCTTCGAATTCATTCCCTTTCCGTTCAAGTCTTCATCTCCCGAGATAAAATCTTTTGCTTTCGGACAGGATTTCTTCGAATTCGTTCCCTTTCCGTTCAAGTCTTCATCTCCCGAGATAAAATCTTTTGCTTTCGGACAGGATTTCTTCGAATTCGTTCCCTTACTGCTTTGACCACCTTTTTCGTACGAACACTACGTGGACGGCCAGATCTTTTTCTGTCACAAACAGAGGAGGTCTCATTGTACCTATTAATAGCCCGGTATATAAATATTTTACTAATACCAAGCGTATGGAGAGTTTTAAAAATTGCATTTGGCTCCATTCCTACTTTGTGTAATACACAAAGCGATTCGGTTCTCTTTATCACCCCACTCCATTTTAATATCGCAAAATATTGTACAATATATTGGCGCCAAAATGAGAAAACTCAATGAACAATCATATAAAAATGACAGATTCCGAATTCAAATGTAATATTTTGTTTATTTTTAATTTTAACAGTATTTATGGCCAGACTAAGTATAGCGACAATATTATCAACTGTAAATATTTCAGAATTTTTACTTTACAAACTCCGTCGATAAGTCTTCGAGAAATGTTCATGTATATTTTTGATGTTGCCCAAAATACCCTAGTTAGAAATGGCGGCCTAATTTTCTGTAATATTTTCAATAATCTTTATTGGCTGTAATTTAATCATTAATCGGCGATTTCAGTATTTGTTATTTTAATACGATAAGCGATATAAGAAAATTTACGTCCCCAACTAGTTTTATTTACATAATTATAGACCCAGTAACACAAGATTAATCTAAAACTAATAACTATAATGGCTTCCACTTATTTATTTTTGAAGATAAAAAATAATTAAAAAGCTGTATTTTGCTCTACTAATTAAAAAGCTCTACTTGGTAATCTCTAAAGAATCACGACCTACATGTCAGGGTCCAAAATGTTTTTTTTATTACTCTTCGTCAGATCTCCACATGGAAAGATGGACAAGCTCACTACTCATTCCTAAGTTACGTCTTCTGTGATGCCAGAATTACCAGCAATAATCGTCACAATTACAAGTAAGAATGACTTCAAAGCAATCCCGGGGTAAAAGTATGATTACCTTGAACTCGCGGCGAATTTAATTTGATATTTGAGATTTAAATTTAACTTGAAATTATTAAAAAAAACTCCTGCCATTATTTAAAAAAAATCTAAGTCGATATATAGGATTAATTAACTTAAATAACCTAAAAAAAAAAATACCACTGGCGAAGAAGAAATGCCGAGAGAAACTTGCGAACGAAAAAAAATTTGATATTTTTGTATAAGTAGATGATGTCAAGTGACAAAATAAAAAATGCCGAATCATTTCCAGACATCTTTGTCGGTCAGATATTTATTTATTCTGTAAAAAGCCCTTTTATAAAAAGAATTTCTGATGTACTATTTGAAGACATTATCAAGATAGGACAAAACTGTTAAGACCAGTATTAGCAAGACGATGTTTCGACATATTTAGCATGCACAACTTATTACTGCTTCTAAGATTTTCACTGAATTTTGAAAATAATTTAATATTTTTACTAACATGCATCATGTTTTCATAAATATACTGAGGGGTAACAGTGAGGATATTTATTTCTTTGAATAGTATCATAAGTAATCACTTAGGGAACTATTCAAACAAATGAATATCCTATCCTTGGAGTTCATGTTATAAATAGAACGGACGGCTCTTTTTTTAATGATAAAAATTGTTTTAATATCAGTCGTTTTCCCTAAACCCTTTCTGTGTATACGCAACTACATTGGCAAACAAGCATGCGGCCCGCATCAGATGGTAAGCGGTCTCACCGATGCCTATTGACGCTCGCAACACCACGGGGATGTTACTCGCACGCTGCCAATCTTGTGACCTAAGGATGATTCTATACTATATAGCTGCTTGGCGGTGGAATAGGTGAGACAGAGGTACCCATGCAGACGACTTTTGTACAAAGACTCCTTCTTTTAAACACCGTACAACATAATGCTGTGGAATTAATTGAAATGACTAAGCGTGTAGTAGCCACGTTCGTCAATTGTCTAATTCCTCACATATGCGAGCGGAGTTGGGCAAACTGGCAAATTTTGTTTATATGGGGGGGGGGGGGGGGGGGGGGTGTCAATAAAATTCGAGAGTTTGTAAGAAAGTGTATTATATAGCATGTATGTAGTATATCATTATTGCATGTGCACTATTTAACTTGTCAATATATTCACGCCGGCGAGTAACATAAAATTTATAGATTACGTTACTTTTAATTAAATAGTAGATTTAGACTATCAGTAGTAAGATGTGTATGTTTTTGAGATCACCTATCAAAAACATTTATTCCATAGGTTTGAAAGGTTTCTTTTAGAAGCTATTTAGTTAATATTTAGCTATTAAGTTATTTAGTTTCACCTGTCCTGATAATCTGTTGGTTATTTTTGGATATTTTTCATTTTAATGGTAAGCATGACCTGAACCATCCTCAAGCATTAAGTTACTACTACTTGAAAGTTACTACTTAGGAGCTTACTGGTGACATCACTCACTCGCAAGAACACAACAACCTTTTAAGGTGTAGTTATTTGGCTGCGGTTTTCTTAAAACTGGAGGTACTTCCCCAGACAGACTGGTTTGATGCGCCCTACCTCACTTAAAACAAGAGCTTAACATTAAGTATCACCTTACATACGATCATAGTACTTCTGAGTAATGTTAAAGTAAATACGGTGTATATTATTATTTATTATTTAAAAGTATTTTTTTTAGATTACTATAATTTTAAAAACAAAATAAATTCTTTTTCATACAGTAGTGACACTGAACAGATACTTTATCGTTCACTGATATATACATCAAAGCAAACCGTCTGGTGACGTACCTCCACCTTATAGGAAACCGCAGTGAAATAACAACTCTCTGTAGGGTTGTTGTGTTCCTGCGTGTCAGTGAGGTCACCGGTAAGCTCTAAGGGGTTTGCTCTGTTAGCAGCAGAGATACGATAACCACTTTTGCATCAGGTGGGCCGTATGTATAGAAAAATATGTTTTTTATGTGCCGAGAGAAACTTTTTATTGACTATTTTATTATTGACCGATCGATTTACTTAGGAAAGAAAAAATGTATAAAGGGCATATAAGTTGCTTCCTTTATATACTTTTTTTTTGTACAAGATCAGGAGCCATATAAGCATACAACCTTTGTAAAACGGTAAGCGTAGACTATGAATTAGGACATATTACAGGAAGTATCGCTCGCCCGTTGCCTAAACTGCCGCTAATACAGCGACTCCAAACAGCTTACCCCATTCACTCGCAGGAACACAAACACCCGCTATTGAGTTGTGAAGTGGAGATACTTCGAGTTGGAGATGCCTACTTCATTTATCAAAATATGAGATTTGAGGAACCAATTAGCGTATATTATACATAATATAGCCTGTTAAAATTGCAATCCTCTTGAATTCGCCGTAGACGGGTATAGTTCACTAGATCACCAGCTATTATCTAAACGGATTTTTAGTATTAGTCGTGTTCTATCAGAAGGTGATGTCAGGAGCCCTAGAAACCGGCGAGCGTGCATGAAAAGAGCATGAATGTTAAAGAAGCGAGTGAGGTATGTAAGGATCGATTCACGTGGAGCTCCTACCACTACCTACTCCTACCTCTACCTACTCGTGCCTACCCCGAAAGGGATTTGACGTGAAGTTATAGATAGATAGATTTTTAGTAGTCTAAATATTTTTCCACTGTTAATCTATGGTAAGTCGTATATATTCCAAGGTTTCTGAAACTAATTGTAGTATATAAACTCTCTTTTATTAATTTAAGTGACAGGTAAAAAATGGAAATTATATCCATTATTATTTGTATTTAATAATGGTTGATCAGAAGAATGGTTCAGATAGAACCTTTCAAATTTAAGGTTACATTAATTCAATTAAAAGTTTGTTACAATATATGCTGACTTACTGGCGGCAATTCCAAGATTTATAGCATTTTAATTGGAAATTAATATTGCAATGAAAACCGCCATACCACATTCTTAACGAGTTGACTGAATTAACTGTGAAAAGTGTTTGTTACAAAACTCATATTGAATTTTTTGTATTGCTTTTTAGAATTCATATTGTCAAGGTATTCAGTTCAATATTTGGTTGTGTGTATTCGAATTTATTTATACTCCACTGGTATGAAAAAATTCGAATGCATACAAATAAATACTGAATTGAGTACTATAGTTTTAATTTACATGTATACAGCTATACAACCGAACAATACGTACGTACGTTACAGCAGCATAATTATGTACATACCAAATGTCGGAGACGTATTCTTATTGTCACAGGATCATATTATATACAAATGGATAAGAAAACAGCATATTGATTAACTGGTACCCAGTTCAAATCTTGGCATATACTGCTAAATTCGTGTTTTCCGATTTATGTATATATTTGTAATTATCACTTGCTCTGCTGTGATGGAAAACATCGTGAGGAAACCGGCACGTCCATGAAGTTATATTTCAAAAGACGTGTAACCTAACCAAAGAAACGTCTAGTTCTCCATCTGGCTTGTGGAGATCTGATGGCAGTGGCATGTATTAATTTGTATCTTCGCCAGCAGCTTAGGCAGCGGATCTCGGCAATCCTTATGTATTAAGAAACTGGATAACACTAAGAAGAAAGTGTATTAAATACGGAATTTACATTCAAAGATCGAATTAAATCTCTTTTTTGGAATAACTATGTTAAAGTTCCTTTTATAAAGATATTATCTGTAATATAAATACATTTGTAGTAGAAAGTGTCATGAAAGGATAGAACATATCCGCAACGCACGCGGTGTTTAAATTGACAAGCTGTCCTAACTATGATCGCTTCCTTAGAAAATTATTACAAAATTTGTTCAGACTCCAAATATACAAACAGTAGTTACCGTCGATTGCCGTGAAGTGTAAATATCATTCGCGTACAGGTTTCTCCTAGAGAACAATAGTACTGTTGAAGTAGACTGACAGTTGAAAATTTGAAAGTCGCCTAAAACTAGACGCCTGGCTCAATTTGTTTTAAACAGAAGGCTCGCAACGACTCTATTGAGTATGATAAATTAGTGAGTTCATAAATAATAGTATTACAAACGATGTGAATAGTAAAAAACACTCCAAGACTAAGATCATAAATGACTTAAGTACAACTATCAGAATCACTTATCTCTATAACATTTTTATTATTATGTGAAATATAATAAACTGCACAGGGGTTTAAAATCATAAAAATGTTTATCAACAACATTTACCCAGTACGAACCAACATAAGAAGAACTCTGAAATGCCCTACAAGTACGCTTCCATATAAGATATTTTATCTTGCCAAGAGGCCAACGTCCAAGTTTGACGACACTAGATAAGCAGTTGAGAAGCCGTCAATGAATCTCCACCACACTAGAATCCGGTTTGTTAACGATTTCGCTGCGGCCAACTTTTGTTTCAGTGTACCTCGTGGCCGATATAAAAGTATTTTACAACTCAACAAGGTAACAACATATCTAGATAAATTAAAAGATTTAAAGCTTTATGCGAAAAGAAATAAAGGACATTTTACTTATAACGAAGTTACGTTAACAAAACTTTAAGAAAGACATAAACAAAAAACGAAGTTAAGACATAATGAACTTTAAGATAAGTGTGGAAAGGAAAATTCTTTAAAGGTGTGGCCTGTTTATGATGACCACACGTGTAGCTGGTTAAAATGAATAATCAAGCAAACCTTATTGTGCTAGCATTGAGATGAGTCGGATCTTTTTAAAATTAAATCGCCACTTTTATTGATAAATTAAGTTTAACTAATGAATAATAATCGCATACAAAATTGCATATTTAATAATGAATCCTACTTCGTAGATACTTTGAGAAATTTAGAGATGCCGAATCTCTGAATTAATTATGTATTCATACTTAATTGTGAATGCTAAAGGTCAGGTTCGACAGTTATTCAATTGAACATAATAACTGTAAATATTATTTTCTAAAAGAATTAAGCTTTAAATTGCACACTATTGTTACAGTTGAAATATATTTTTCTGTAGCTAACTTTGCTATTGTCAGAATATTACAATATATTACAGTTATACAAAACATGAGAAAAGGAAGAAAATGCCACGTTATTCAAAGCCCAGATTTGAGTAACGTCGCCTTCTTTAGTAACTTTGCTTCTAAATTATGTTCAAGTACGTACAGTACGTAAGACCCACTAATAGTCTCTTCAGATTGTTATTAACGTAATAGACTTTAAAAAGCCAAATGTGGCAATGTCAATGCTGTTTAGTCTCGACGGAGAAAAATTTACAAAGAATGTAACCGACGAGCACTCAACCTAAATATGTCCAATAGGTGATAAGGTCCGCCTACGTTTTGGTGCTGTTTTACAAGATCCGTAACATCAGCATTATGAGTCTTAGTGTCATCGGTGGAGATACCAATATCCCTTTTTTTGTCGTGTCTTTTAACGTCGTAAGGTCTTAAAAACAGCGACTACTTTCCAACGTGTCAATAAGAGCTTTCGCTATCTGTGACCGAAACGTACGTTGTTTGTTTTACTTATTTGAACATTCTTTTTTGCCTCTCCAGAATCAACATCACCCATGACGTGATTCGACGTTTAACTTTCGTCGTGAACGTTAATTGATTAGCTTTGTTAATTGAATAGGTTTGTTATATCAATTAATTAGTGATTTCGCAATTATGTCTTTACTATTGTGTGAATTTTATGAGTAATAATTGATCTACATTTTTGTATTTTGTTTTTTATTACATCAGTGGATGTATAAACTAGTAATGTACTCGTAGATGAATTCAAGAATATTGTCCTATATACTATTCATAATCTTGGTGGTAATTGTAATCATGTTTAAGATGGAGGTACTTCCACAGTTGGGCTACTCCTTCTGATGGAGCAGGTTTTATTTTTTATACTGCGTCCGATACTAACATTTGTAACACGTTACAAACAAGACTCAAAAAAAGAGGTAGGTACAGAGTGTAAGGTGAAGATACTGTTTTTTTCTACTGACTCAATTTTTTTATTTATACCGATCACTGAAGCACGTCAATAGCTACTAACGACGTTCTACCTAATTTTAAAGAACGAAAGACGACGAAAAGATATTTAAATGTTGTATGACCACATATATACCATAATAAATGAAACACCGTTGTTGTGAAGAGAGGTGGTAAAGTCTGAAGCGTTCGGAAAATTTCTGGTCAGTGAAGCCAGCAGGTTTCCGCCATAGGCAGCGAGTGCTGAGTATGGCAGAAAGGGCTCAAAAGTAGAATAAACACTGTTGAGACTATTGAGATGCGAGCTCTGACAATTGTAATCTGAGTTCTAAATGATTATATAAGGTAAACAGCTCGTTTCAAAGCTTCGGGGCCGAGACTTATCGGTAGGTACCTATAATATGATTTGTTTTAAGTTTGAATTGAAGAATGACGAAAAATAGCAATAGAAAAGAATGATGAAACACATATACAAGAAAGCTGTAGGAGTTGAAGTAGACTAAGACCAACTTATCATGAAATAATTGGTCGTGATTTATCAGAGTAGAACAACCAGACGTGCACTAAAACGGCTATGAACGTTAAAGAAGCAAATAGCAAATAGCAAAGCAATAGAGTGTGTAAGAACAGAGTTATGAAGTGTTCAGTTCCTTTTGTCTAGCTTTCAATGGATTGGGCGTGTAGATAGATAAATAGACGAAACGCCTAATTAACGTATGTCCTTACAAATGGTTGAATTAACTGACGATAAATTCAGACTTGAAAATAGTGCATCAATAATCACCTACAATAATTGTTTTCATAGACCAGAAAAAAATATATACTCTTTCAATCCTCATTACTGTTCACAGTAGATAAGTCAGGTTCCTTTAGACTCCTCTTCACATCGAGTACAAGGTTACGTACTCGATGCCTCTTCACAAGGCACACCAAAAATACACATTGTCTTAAACTCTGTTGGTAAGTTTAGATAACATAAAACGGAACCCTATTACTGAGACTTCGCTGTCCGTCCGTCCGTCCGTCGGTCCGTCCGTCTGTCACCAGGCTGTATCTCATGAACCGTGATAGTTAGAGATGTCTGGAAATAATTCAGCACATGCAACCTTTAGATCTTTAATTCTACCACTTCTTACTATTGCAATAACATGCTGACTTAAATTTATTCTAATATAAAATTTATGATTTGAAAAGATACCTATATTGGCAAGTTTCTTTCCGCTTCTTTGCCAATGGTCATTTCCGAAATGCTAGTAGAGTAAAAAAGAAAAATAATAGATAAGAGAATTGTATAAGATACAATAAGATTTTATTTCAAAAATGTAAGACGAGTTTAAGTGTCCGCAAGGGCCCAATAGCAAATAATTATTTTTATTTTTTACCTCTACACTTAGAAATAGCAGACAAGGACAGTGACGCTTTGTCAGTATTTCAAAATTAAGTTGCATTAACAAGATACAAGTTTGTCTTAAGGAATTTGATGTTAGGTAAATTAAATTTGGGTGAATCGTTCATTAGGTATTCCAACGATTTGGTATACTTAGAGAAACGACCGTAAAGTATTTAGAAATTTAGAACATAGATATACTTTTAGAGAATCAAACTTAAGTCATTTGATATGTAATCAAAAATCCGCTCGCCGCCGGCGGCGGTAAACCCCCACGCTGGAACCGCAATGGTCGCGTACTGTACAGTTCTCAGAGAAGTTTTCTTCCGAGAACTCTCAAGTTGTGGAATGAGCTCTCAACCAAGGTTCCAAGGGACTATAGCATGGGGTTCTTCAAGAAAGGCGTGAATAGGGTTTTAGAGGGGGCATGAGTGGCACCCCCGGTGTCGCAAATGTCCATGGGCTACGGTGATTGTTTACTATCAGGCAGGCTATATGCAGCATATAGCCTGCCTGATAGTCAACAATCACCGTTGCTATACGGTATAGCAAGCCTCACAAACGCCGATGCGATAGAACTGGACATTGAAGTTGTCCTGTCGCGTCATCGTGACTTAGCGTTGTATGTTTATGATAAGTATTTTTTTACTCTCAAACGTAATCTGTTAACCATATGTTATAAACTGATAACAACACAGAAATAGTTTTTTATTACTATTCAGTATCCCTCACCGATAGAGCACGATGGCGTGTCGTTTTTCGGGTCATTCTAAGCGAACACACAGGTTAAGTAACGTCGACCGCAGCCTGTCTATGGATGGGTTTGTCTATCTCGAACTTCTCCGAGCTTGGAGGGCACGTTAAACCGTCGGTCCCGACTGTTGCCGATAGATGACAGTCGTTAAGCTAAGTCTGTGCTCTATTTAAAACATTATTTTTTATACTACGTCAGGAGACATACAAGCATACGGCCCATGTAAAGCGGGTACCGTAGCCTATTAACGCTTTCGATATATTAAGTATCACTCGCGCGATGCCTGCCTCTGCTGCTTACACAGCAACTCCTTGGGAGCATACTGGTGACATCACTTACGCGCAGGAACACAATAACCCTCTAGGGAGTTGTCATTTGTCTACGGTTTTCTGTGAGGTGGAGGTACTTCTCTAGACGGGCTGCATTGATGCGCCCTACCTCTCTTAAAACAGCCAGACCAAGACAAATAGACTTGTTCATGCATACAAATGTTTGCCTTGTGTGGGAATCGAACCTACGAACATAGGTGTCAAAGTCGCGTCATTCACGACTGAGCCACTGAGCTCGTCGTTCATTGGCTCCAAAGAATCACTCAGGGAAATTTTCTAATAAATGAATATCCTCATTGTTACTTGTTAGTATATTTACGCATACGTAACATATACTGGCAAACATATAAACCCTTTTTCAAATTTTAGTGAAAATCTTAAATGTATACATAAGTTGTGTAGGCCGTCTTGTAAATTATATACGATTCTGTAGCAAATTGCCAGAAACTTTTCCTGACAATGTCTTCAAGAGACACATCAAAATACTCTCTGTAAAAAGGCTTATTACAAAATTTATGAAAGTATAACAGACAAAAATATCTAGAAATTTTTCAGTACAGTACCATATATATTTAATTCTGCCACTTGACATAATTCATCATCATCATATCAGCCGAAGAACGTCCACTGCTGAACATAGGCCTCCACCTTAGACTTCCACAGCAATCGGTCCTGTGCCGCTTGCATCCATCGGCTCCCTGCGATCTTCACAAGATTGTCGGTCCATCCTGTCGGGCCGTCCTACGCTGCGTTTTCCGGTTCGTGGTCGTCATTCGAGAACTTTTCTGCCCCAACGGCCATCGGTTCTCCGAGCTATGGGGCCTGCCCACTGCCACTTCAGCTTGCTGATCCTTAGAGCCACGTCGGTAATTCCAGTTCTGCTACGGATATGCTCATTTCTGAATCTATCTCGTAGAGAAACTCCGAGCATGGCTCAGTCCATCGCACGCTGTGCAACCTTGAGCTTCCGTATGAGGCCCATGGTAAGCGACCACGTTTGTGTGCCGTAAGTCATCACTGGCAACACGCACTGGTCAAAGACTTCCGCCTTGAGACATTATTACGTTAGTGAGGTATTTTGGACGAGAAAATCTTTCGCAATTTCCCAAACACTGCCCATCCGAGTTGGATTTGTCGAGAGACCTGTTTCTCGAAGTTGGATCTACATACCTGGACTGTCTGTCTTAGGTAGACATACTCATCAACAACTTCAAGAACCGAGCTCCCAACTGAGACTAGAGTGGGTACAACGTGTACATTCCACATAATTTTCGTTTTGTCCATGTTCATTTTAAAACCCACTCATTGGGATGCTCTGTCGAGATTTCCAAGCATTGTGTTCAAGTCCTCCAGCGATTTCGCCATGGTTTCCATATCATCGGCAACTCGAACGTGACTGATATACTCGCTGTTGATATTGATGCCGTATCCTTTCCAGTACAGTAGCTTGAAAACATCTTCCAATGCAGCCGTGAGAAACAACGTCTCCCTGTCTCACTCCTCTCTGCAATTGGATAGGTCTCGTACTCTGGTCCTGTAGTCAGATCGACATGATCGCGTTTTCATATATACTCATCAACACTTCGATATACCTATAACCAATGTGGCACCGCTGGAGAGACTGGAGCACAGCCTAAGTCTCGATCGAATCGAAAGCTTTCTCATAGTCCACAAACGCTAAGCATAGTGACTGGTTATACTCTTCGATTTTCTGTATAACCTGTCGCAGCGTATGTATGTGATCGAGAAGCCTTATCGGAAACCGGCTTGTTTGGAAGTCATCAATCCTACGTGCAAGACGATTCATGATGATGACCCTTGAAAACAGCTTATAGACATGGCTCAGAAGAGAGATGGGTCTATTGTTTTTCAATAAGGCTTTATCGCTTCTGCCCCATGCTTATGGTGCGTCTCCCTCGAGGATTACGGAATTTAAAAGCTTCTGAAGGACCCTAAGTATTGGTTTTCCACCCGCTTTCAGAAGTTCCATCCATCATCACCCGAAGCTTTCTTGTTCTTGAGCTGTTTAAGAGCCATCCTAATCTTACACAGGCTGATGTCCGGGATATCCTCGGTGTAGTGTCGGTCTGATGTCGAACCAGAAGCGGGCTCTGGTGATTTGGTATATAACTGTCCATAGAAACTCTCAATCTCCCTCAGGATCTCTGGTTTGGACAAGTCAATGTCGCCACTTATGGCCTTCAGTTGCGTTAACTGGCTTTGTCCAACAGACAGATTCCAAGTTTTCCAAAAAACCCAAAAGTGTTCTTGCTTGCGAACACTTTGGAGCCTTTTGTTCTGCTTAATAGTTTCTTCAATACTTTTTGCAGTGAAGAAACGAGTGTCGCATCGCGGAGACCGAAATCTGCCTGTTTAGTTGCATATACGAGGACGCGTGCACTGAAGACTGCAACCTCATTTCTCGTCGAATTTCCGTTAATCTGAGGGTTTGTGTTAAAAATTCTGAGGTTTATTTCTGTAGCGGGGCTTAAAAAACTTAGCTCCAACCGCATGGATAATTTCTGTCAGACCACTATTTAATTTGTCTACGGAGATGCAATTCTCTAGGCATTCGAAGCAATTTTGGAGTTCAAGCTAAAGGCTTTCAGGGTTTTGGATATGGGCTCTTAAATGTCTTAGAGTAGACTTCATCAGGCGGGACCTTTCCAGTCTGACATTTATATTCAAGACGCCTCTCACCATACTATAATCGCTACCAGTTTTCATTCTAGCGATCACTGAGACTTCATTGAATATCTGTCTTCTGGTCAAGATAAAATCTATCTCATTCCTTGTGGAACCGTCAGGGCTCATCCAGGTCCACTTCCTGTGTTATGACTTCCTGAAGAAGGAGTTCATCATATAGAGTTCCTACATCTCCATAAAGTCGGCCAACATCTGTGTACTTTGGTTATGCTGTCCTATTCCAAATTGCGCGGAACAGAGCAGAGTGGCTCTGTTCCGCTCCTCTGGCCTAGCCTTGCGTTGAAATCATCCATAATAACCGTATAGTGGGTCCTGGAGGCATGTTTGGTTTTGGCGTAGACCTGTATCACCTTTGGCAAGTAACGCTTGATGATTTTAAGGCCAAGGCACGCTACCTTGGTCGACACACTCCCGATCGACACGATGTTGTTACGGATACAACTCCGGACGATAAACCCAACACCATATTGGGATCCATCCACCATCCTGTTGGTCGCCTTCTCGAAAATAGAGCAAGTTGCCGAGCTCAAGGATTATCGTGTCCTCGACCTCTCTTCGAACTTCTGATAATCCAATGATATCCCAATGCAACTTGTCTATTTCTTCTTCCAGCTCTATAATTTACTGTCAGTCCTCAATGTGCGCGTGTTATATGTTGCCAGGTCCAGTTGTCGTCATTTTTGGTAGCCTAATCTCTGCCGGGGATTCTTCGCGCCCCCTACCCCGCCGTTACTGCGACCGCTACCGTAGTGCGACGCGGTAGTAGACCGCTGGGGATTAGGGGCAGTATATTTCTAGTGTCTGTCATATTCAGGGGGGGTTTTGCCATAATCACCATGCTTGGCAGGCGGGTTGGTGATCGCAGTATAAGGTAGTGCACGAGATGAGGCTGCTGCCCGTCATCCGGTAATGTGTTTCCCTCAGCCGGCTCCTACGGCACTCACTTGACGAGAGAGGGTAGTGCAATTCTATGCCGACGCCACACGGCCAATCACCTGTCATCATTACTATTGTACTGATATGGTGACATAAATTTATTGTAATATCATATTGGCAATTTGAATACGGACCTGTATTCGCAAGTTTCTTTCGACAATTCTTCTACGCACGTGATCATATTCGTAACGCTAGTCGGTAAAATAAAAAAACTAACTAAACGAATTAAATGAGATACAATAAGATTATATTTTAAAAACTTAAGACGTGTCTAAGTACCCATGAGCGCCCCAAGGAAAAGAAAGAATTTTATCTTTTGCTATTTTTCACTAAATATTTTCGGATATTCGATATTATTTCTCCTTTAATATTGTTTCCATCTCTTTTATGCGTATTGTTATGCCAGAATTTCAAAGGTTAGGTCACACGTCTTTCGAAATATAATTTCATGGACGTGCGGGTTCACCGCCGAGCAAGTTATAATTACAAATATGTACATAAAGCCGAAAACAGGAATTAACTGGTACATTCCCGCACCAAGACTCGAACCACGGACCAGTCGGTCTATAGACTGGTTCTTTATCCACTAGGCTATCACTGTTCTCGTAACTTTCATATTTTTTCTAAATAATTAAATAAAAAGAAAAGTATTAGCCCAACACCCAAAAGTGAGACTTGATAGTATATGGTACTTTCGACTTAATTTCTACGTCTAATAATCATGACATAGACATTAAATGATCCCTAAGTACATTTAATGTCATCTATCTATCGATCTATATCTTTACGCCAAGCCGCTTACGGGGTAGGCAGAGATCACCGAGCGCCGCATGACTCGATACTTACACACTTCACTTATCTCTTTAATATTCATAGTCCTTGTCATGTACACCACTTTCTGATAAAACATGCATTTGGTCATGAGTAGATGATTCATGGCCTTCCTCTGCTCCTGCATTCTTCCACTTTCACGTTTATATCTGTTTCGTGATTCCTTCTGCATATTTCTATATTTTAGAACCAACGAAGCATGCCACTTTCTTATTTTAAGTTCGATAATCTCTTTCAAATCAACTCTATTTGTCACATCAACATTGCGAACGCGGTCTACAAGCGTCACTCTACAAGTTTTGCGCAATGCTCGCATTTCGAACGCGTTTATTCTACTTTTATAATAATACCGCCATACCCAGTTCTCGCTCTCATAAATTAGCGTCAGAACCTGCACCGTGACGTCATATATAAGATTCTTTATTTCGATTATTTATAAGTTGAACGTTACGTTTGATTACAGCATTCGACACTTGTACTGTAAAACGTAAGATAATTGAAAAACAATAAATCTAGCAAGACGGCATAAGATTTATTTGCAATTACCAAATGCCCGGAGCGAATGAACGCACAGACGTCAAAACATTGCTACGAAATAAAGATCCCAGTCTGTAAAGGAATTGAAAGTTGTATGGAAATTTTAATTTATTTTGTGTTAATTGACATTTTGGATGGCGGGCGTAAAGAGATTCAAGTGAATGAATGGGTTCGAGGAAAAATTCAAACCAAGATCGGTAAGGGGTGCCTTCTTAAAATTATTCCTATGTGTTCCTGTAATTTCTTGTAGAATAATAAAAATAAAACACGAGTAGCTTGATACATGTATACAGCTTTTTAGTAAGATACACGTAAAAAGAGTCAATAAAATTGTATACGATATATATGTACACTGTAATGTACTAGGGATTAAATTCCAGCACTAATTCGAACCGAATTGTTGACATTTAATATTTACACAGCAATTTACTCTTAGTCCGCTGTTCATTCACCAGCAAGTTCCTCAATTACTAATAGGAGGAAGACAGTGTCAAAGCACCTGAGGACCGCTAACGTAGCTTAACGAAAATCAACAACAGCCGAGATTGTTGTCTTTGCACTTATTTCAATGCGCAACAAAAAACAATGGCTTCTAATCCATCCAATAAAAACAAAACAAAATATTTTTTTAAATATCTGTATGGCATAAATATGCTTGTAAATCAAATTTCCTAAACTCCGCTTCCAAAGTGACGAGATGGAAGAATTCAAAGTTCTTATCCAGCTAAGATGTTTTTATAGTTATAGATACGTCGTACACGCTCTAGAATGGCAATTCGAAAGTAAGGTAATTGCCCAACTCGCATTCAGTAGGTGACGCTCTCGCGTCGCGCCTATACCTACTTCGCCAGAAAGCATAAATGTCTTAAGATATATATTCCTCTCTGTCTAATCATGCATAATGTTGGATCGGGAAGCCTTCACGAGATTCTACACTTGCATCTTCGCGTGGGGAGGATAGTTTCAAACTGGGTGCCGCACAACCTCACCGTTGCTAAGAAGCAGGTCAGGTTCGTCGCCGGAAGATGCGCTGTCAGCGTTCGAGCAGGCTGTCGATGAGGTATCTGAAAAAAGCGGCGGACTGAAAAAGTGTTTTGTTAACTGGTTCAGATGCATGAAACTTTGTACAAAGGGTGGAGTGTAGTTTGAAAAGATTTAATAAAAAAATATTTACTTATGGAACACTTTTTTTTTATTTTCGCATAACTTTCTGAGTGTTCCACGTACATATATATTTTGTAGGTAGTGACATAATTCCATTGCATAGAAAGACTTCTGATCAAAAAACTGCCACAAGTACACACATCAAAAGTGTCTAGGGATCAACATATATTTTTGCAATAACTTTTCTCCTGATTGATATTAATTAAAATTTTCTTTAAGGATTCATCAAATAAAGTGTTTTCGTTTGTCTACAGTAACGATAAACCAAGTCACCTTTGCATTAATAAAGAAATTTGCCATTTTCATAATAAAGGGATTTTTGACATTTGAACCACTAACATTAAAGTTCGAAAAAAAGACTGAAATAACAGTTTTCTTTAAAATTTTATTGGGTAACTTAAACAATTAATAATCCGTGTTTCTACCGCGAACACTAACAACACAAGAACATCGGTTTGGCATACTCAAAATGAGTTCATCCAAATCACGCTGTGGAATGGTCGCTCATGTTCGTTGCAACAACAAAAAAAGGTCTTCTTGCGACTGGATACCCTCCATATTCGGCAGAGCTCTTCTCTGTAGCATATCCCATGCATGCTCAATCGGGTTCAAGTCTGGCGACTGAGCAGGCCAGGGCATGACATTGATGTTAGCTGCGGCGAGAGTCTGTCTTACAACTCTTGCGGTGTGCGGTCGTGCATTATCATGCATTAACTGAAATAAGGGACCGATTTGCACTTGTAGAGGAACGATGACGTCTGATACAATCGTCTCAGCATAAACTTGAGCGTTGAGGTTGCCTCTGATCCAAATCAACTCAGTTCTTCCGCCGATCCAAATACCCGCCCATACCATGATGGTACCACCACTATAAGGATGGACTTCCTGGCAGGATTTTAATCGCTGTTGGCGTCCAGGGGTTCTCCAGTGTCGTATACGTTTATATATTTTATATATTTTTTTATTACAAAGCCACATCTCAATCTCAAGAAATCCGCATAAAAATGCTTGATCCCTAGACACTTTTGATGTGTGTAGTTTTGACAGTACTCTCTTGACTAACCTAACACTGCTTAAAGAATTCTGGAGAGACTGAGGTGAAAATCTGAGGCTGCAAGATCAGGGCTATATGGTAGATGCATTGACACTTCCCAATCAAACTCTCAATAGTTGTGTCTGTGGTTTGGTGTTATCATGATGAAAAGCCACATTCTATCCGTTGATCAATTTCGGCCGTTTTTTTTCTATTTCTTACTTGAGTCTCAATCCGAATTGACGGTTTTGCCGGGCGGTAAAAGCTTATAATGAACGATGCCCTTCCAATCCCACACAGGGTCACTTTATTGAGAATTAATCAGGGTTTTGCTGTAGTCTGTAGAGCTTGACTGCACTTTGACCATGATCTTCGCACATTCTTGTTCTAAGTAATCAACTTTTCATCCCCAGTAATCAATTTTTGTTAATAAAGGTTTAATTGTTATTCAGTAGAGAATAACAAACGAGTATGCGATTGTTTTGGTTTCTTTCAGTGAGCTCGTGTCATGATCATCATCTCGGCCGTATTCGTCCACTACTGAACATAGGTCTCCCCTCTAGAATCCTGTGCTGCATCCATCCAGCTCTGTAGCTATGTCGTAACTATGCATATGTTGTTCCACTTTTTTCAAAAATAGCATCGTATTTATCTGTAACAAGTAGATCAGAGCGAGCTTCGAGTGACATCAAAATTACTGGACTGAAAACGCTTTTACCAATTTTAACTTGACATTTACTTACACCGCATTAATTCCATAGCCGTCACAAATTTTTTTCGTGGCCTTGTCGCCATTGTCCTTGTTTTGTTAAAAATCTTCTAAATGTGTCGAATTTTGTTTAGTTAGTTTCACTCATTTTGACGGACAAAAAACGGGCAATATTTTTTACTTTTTATTTTTCTGTTTTTAAAATGTCAAAACCAGCCAGATACAAACAATACAACGAAAGAGGTTTTACAACGACTTTTTGGAGTTTACTCCTAAAGAATCGATTTTGAGTTATAATACCCGGCACGGACATTTTATCAGGAGTAAAATCAAGTGAACGCGTTAACAAAAATTATATCGTTACGCTCCTCCGCTTATAAAGAGACAAATATAATAATACATCTGTAGGAGTTAACGTGTGAGTGAATGAAATAGAAGTATCTATAGGATTTAACTGAGTTTTTTTTATGCAACGCCGGAGGGCATGTAAACATACGACCCACCTGTATAGTGAAGCGGTTACCGTAGCCTATAAACGCTTGTAATACATTAAGTATTTCATTATGAACTTACTGGTGACACAGGGAAACAACAACGCTCTAGGGAGTTGTTATTTGGCTGCGGGTTTCTGTGAGGTGGAGGTACTACCCCAGATGGGCTACTTCGATGCGCCCTACCTCTCGTAAAACATCCAAACCAAGACAAACAGACATGTTCATGCACACAAATGTTAGTCTTGTGCGGGAATCGAACCCACAAGCATTGGTGTCAAAGTCACGTCATTCACGAATGTGCCACCGACCTCGTCAAAATTAGAATGTGATAGAAAGCATTATATAGTGTACAGTGTTTATTACAGGAGTGAATAAATGGGGATAAGTTTAAAGACTTATACCCATTTATTCACTCGATTTGCAGATTGTGCTCCTCGCAGTAGAGGAGATAACAGCAGGTTAGTTCTGCCTGTTTGCACTACGACTCTTATGCAAAAAAGTGTCTTTTACATGGCTCCAATAATTTATAATAAGCTACCATTAACAATAAGAAATCAAACCCTAAAGAGATTTAAAAAAAATGTACAAAGTTTGTTGATCGACAAATGTTACTATCACGTAGATGAATTTTTAACTGACAAACTGTAATAACCGAATATAATTATAATAACAATAGCATATTTACCTGACATTTTTTTGCCTTTATTTGTATGACAATTATGAATTAATTAATTTTATCATTATTTTTATCCTGATTAATAAATTAGTTAATAAATTATTAATAAATTAGTATTAATAAATTTTGTACGCTTGTAAAGGCATAACATGTTGATATAATTAATTTATTGAACACCTTGCATGTAAACACATGTTAACAAATAAATATATCTTTATCTTTATCTTATATATGTTACGTATATATTTAGGTAGTATTAAACAAATCAAAAAAAGATTAAAATTATAAAAAAATTGGAATAAATTGGAAGATATTGATTCGAGTGGTAATGAAGAAGAATCCGAAAAACACGTGAATGCGGTTAATTCGTAAGCCTATATTCTTTTATGATTTATATCATAATTTAAATTCATTTCAAATCATTTTATATAATAACATACATTTTATTCTTATTATTTTAGAAGATGCCTTCGTTTACTCACTTTTTCAATTCGATATATATCATAATTATCGTTCATAAGGAGTAAACTGCAGTGGTGCGTCAGAGCATACGCTTTTTTGCTAATAAAATACTTAAACCTTTTCCCCGACCTGTTCCTTTAATTTTCTCAGTCGTGCCAGCCCTATGCGACTGTCAAGCTCGCCGACGACGTATATACTCAACACACTGACATACATTCAGATACGCGGCGCAATTTTATTTATTCATCCGTATTTAAGCATTCGTGTGGTGTTTTTTCACAATTAACCGCCATTGACGTATATTTCGCTGTCTATTGGTTGTTTCTCTCTAGATGGTTGTTAACTCCGTTGTATGTCTCTCTCAACTCAGCTCAGTACTGTCATTGAGAAGAATAATAGTGCAGCTCAAGCCTATGTCAAAGCTAAACCATCATCCTCTTCCTTCTTTACCCAGGTTATGTAGACCATTTTCTCAACATCCAATTTATTCACCTTTGGAATGAACAGTATCAAATTATAGAAGTCGTCGAATCTCCACTCAGTTTTATAACCAACAACTGCTCATTTCTTTAAGCATGTATCTTTTGTATCTGCGTATACATTTGTGCATGTATCTAAAGTTCAAAAGACAGAATATACAATATACATGCTATTAGTAGTTGCTTTGTGCATGTGTAAACAAACAAGATTTTGTTGTAGCTAGACATGTATGATTTATTATTGATAAATGCTAAATCTATGTTATTTATATACTAATGTATGGCACAACAGATTAAATATTATAGTCGGTAAAAAGAGCCCTGGATTTTATGTAATATCACCTGCGCTCCTTGTAATAAACATTATCGAAGGGAAAATCGAGATTGAACGAGGAACTGAGCGGAAAGAAAAAATATTACGCAATTTAGAATTACTCAAACCCATTGCTTTTCGTTTATACTTAAAATGATTGTTCGGCTCAATTTTTATTAATAATGAAATTTTTGTCTAATTAATAAATAATTTTGGACTTTGTTTTGGATTAAAATCTCGAAGGCTAATAATGTCTCAACCACAAAACATCCTCTTTAACTACGTTTAGTGAAACTTAAAAAAACAAGAATATAATACGCACGCAACAAAAATGAAAATCATCCCTTTTTAAAAACTTATTAACAATGGAGAACATTTTTTCTATTCGTACTACTTCAGTCCACAAACAGGCAGCGGTAGACGTTGCACCATGTCGTCGTTGTATCTATTAGAGGGCAATCGAGGTCTATCTGCTTAAGCATTCCTAAAGTGTAGGTTTTGGCTGCCATGGAACTTGTTCTGATGTAGAACAACTTTTTATCGCCTCCGAGTAAACTTCTCGCATACGGAAATGTTTTATTTTTGGATGTCGGAAATAGATTTGTGAGGCCTAATTTTATTGACTATTCAACTTCTCTTAAACAAACAATTAGGGAAGCAGAAAGACTATGTTTCCAATTTGTAAACGTGAGAAAACAAAAGATTACGTTCTCAAATTGTTCTATGAATAAAAATACATATTGTAATACAATTTGGACTCTGTCAGAAATACCCCTAATATACGCTACCAAAATGACCAAGATCCAGTAGAATGTAGTCGATTCTCTCTTATAGGTATATACAGATATCAGTATTTAAGCAGAAACAATTACATGGATAGAATAGATAGGACAGAGTTTTGTAGACCTAAAAAATATTAGGCCTTTGTACAGCAAATAGCGCGGCTCGGAGGTGAATATAACATCGTGAGGAAACTCGCTTGCCCGAGAAGTTATATTTCGAAAGACGGGTGGCGTAACCTAGAAAGGTTTGGTTTCCGTCTGGGTTGTGGAGGTTTGACGGTAGTCGTTCCATGTAAAAATCAGTATCTTCGCCATATCCTTGAGCTTAGATAGCGGACCCCGCCAATCTTAATGGATTAGGAAACGGAATAACGAGGAGAACCCGGATGAACCCGGCATTACTGATTAATTGATAGTTACTATGTCAAATACGATGAATGCTTCGGTGAAACAGCGCAGATATTCACATAATAGTGATTTTCCTGAAGATATATATTCGAATACGAGCAAAAATTATACAAGTCTCAAGTCATACCGCACATGGAGTATTGTAGTCACTTATGGGCGGGGCACCTGTATATCAGCTAGGATTTTGTGATTTGGTGACGATGTTTGAGAATTATTGATGATTGTAAGTTGACACGTAGCATTGAGCCCTTGACTTTAAGAAAAGGTTTTACTTCCATTTGTGAGTTCTTGTACCTACTTAACGATCAAAGAGGCTGTATTCTTATTTGCCACCTTAGTTGTCTCAAAATAGAGATACAGTTATAATTTATAAATAATAATAAATAAATAAATATTGTCGGACAAATTACACAGCGCCATCTAGCCCCAAAGTAAGCGGAGCTTGTGTTATGGGTACTAGACAACTGATAAACATACGTAAATACTTTTTTTTTTAATAAAAAGTACATACTTATTATACATAGAAATTACCCAGACCAAGATAAACAGACATGTTCATGCACACAAATGTTTGTACTGTGTGGGAATCGAACCCACGAGCGTTGGTTTAGGCAATAGATTGCAGTGTAGAATAATACATAAAATAATAAAGCAGTATGCTCAATTTATACGTTGAACTTTTTAAAACTGAAAGCATCAAATAGTGGTAAAACAGATTCTAGACATGTCATACCGTCTTTTTATATTATATGGTTTATATTGCAACTTAAACACTCAGCAAACATTTATTATGATCCTTGCCTATGCCTAAAACCATTTATCAATTGGCAACCCTGGACACGATGGCACGATGGCTTACCAAAGGCGTTGTCTTATTATACAATACCATAAAACAACAACACCACAACATAAAACAACAGAGACTGTACGCGATAATAGTCTGTTAAATCGATAGGCGTGTATCGATGAATAATCGATAAAATGTTGCCGCCATAAAAATCGCAGGCCGATCAGCACATAACCAGTTTAAGATGGTATTTGCAATAAAATAGTTTACTTTCTCTTAGAAAACTCAAGCCAAATTTAGAACACTATTCTGAAATTGCGTACCGAATAATTGTTTTGATTTATTGATCTAATACATTTTAATCGCTATTTAGATTCGTTTTCTAAACTACATCACCATTAAAGTAATTATCAGGGATCTAAGTATTAATCACATATCTTTATCATATATATATATATATATATATATATATATATATATATATATATATATATATCGATCGAAATAAATCTCGTTTCAACAACTACTTCCACATCTTCCTAAAATGTTATGATAATTAAAATAAAAACATAAAACATACATGCACGTATGAAATCACTACATGTACTAAATTAATAATACTAAGCTCTACAGCTCTTTGGAAAAATAATGAATTCAATAGCACAGTAATAACGCTACTTTTGCATCAACGCTCGTGGGTTCGATTCCACACAGGACAAATATTTGTGTGCATGAAGATAACTGTTTGTCTTGGTCTGGCTCTTTTTAAGAGAAGTAGGGCGCATCAAAGCAGTCTGCCAGGGGAAGTACCTCTTCCTCGCATACTACTGCAACTAAATAACAACTCCCTGGAGGATTATTGTATTTCTGCGTGTGAGTGAGGTCACCAGTAAACTCCTAAGGAGCTGAGGTAGCATTACGCGTTTGAAAGAAAGAAAGAAAAACATTTATTCGTACACAACACAACACTGAACAACAATATATACACAGCAAAACATATATACAAAACCAAGCATAACATAACATAACAAATATAAACGCAGCAAACAGTGTTGTGCGATGTATCAAAATGGTCTGGACTCAGTATATTGTCGAAGCCTGTGTAGCAGACCCGACACTGATTAAACTACTGTGCTGTGCTGTGTTAGCGTTTCACATAAGGTCGGCCGTATTGTATGCCTCCCAGCGTTGCATATGTCTGTCTGGGTTCTGATCGTGTCGGTCTGGGTGTTGTTAAGAGAACTAGGACGTCTGGGTCTGAACCTTCACCTCACATAAACCGCATCTAAATAACAACTACTTGGAGGGTTGCGGTTTTACTACGTGTGAGTGCTGTGTTAGCAGTAGAGACAGCCTCACGCGAGTGCTACTTAAAGCATTGCTAGCGTTGATAGGCTACAGTAATCACTTTGTATCGAGCCGTATGCATGTATCTCTCCCAACGTTGTATATAAAAAGAAAGCAAATTTTGGATTCGAATTGAAAAAAAATTAAACGTAACCTCATGAAAATGGTATTAACACAAAAATACGTGTTTTATATTAATTCATTTCTGATGTGGATTACAATTTATATAGATGTAAGTCATAATTTGTAATATTATATTGCTTCCATTTTACTCGTTAAGTCTCCGCAAAGTGGATGTGGTATGGACGACGACGTTGATAAATCTGACGCAATAAATTTACATAAAGTTATGAATGATACGCATCTACCAATTTAGTCTCCAGAGCCGTCTCCTCGACTTATAGGAAAATATCTATTTCTATGTCTTCACGCTAGGTCTCCTGTGTTCACAATTGCACCACCGAGCTAGTCGTGTGCCTACACGACTAGCTCGGTGGTGCAATTGTGAACGCGCTGTTATTTTGACGCTAACATCTTACGTGGAAAAAAATATGCCATTATTTGTAAAATAAAATGCGATCCAGTGAGAGTAAGCATTGAATCTACTTTTAGGACTACTGAGGATTAGAGCTAAAACCAAGACTAAGAAATCTTGCAGGAAACGAGACTCCAGCAAGAAAGAAGGAGAGCACAGCGATATTTAATAGAGATTCCGACTGGGGAAATCATTCCACCTTATCAGCAGCCAAATACAGTTATCTTATAATTGTACAGAATAATTGCATGCCTGCAAATAAGTAAGCGTACGTATCAAGTCTATGTATATATATATATATATATAGTATTGTCTTAGGTTTTCGCGATTGTTACACATTGAATTAAACAATTTTTAAACGTATTTTATTATATGCTGCAAATCCGAAACGTCAGGTTCAACAAAATAAAACACGCGATGCTTCCGTTAAAAATTGTTCAATTCAATCTATATATATATAGTATCTATATATAGGTAATATATAGTAGTATTAGTAAATAAACTATATGAATTTAATGAACAAAAGGATGTAAGCTTTTGTCAATAGTTTTCATCTTTATAATATAATAAATATAATGTCATACTAAATTTAAAAAAATCATCTATTTCCTTTTTTGTTTAATCTTTAGTGGTGGCTATTTGATTCAGTTAACCTAGATGAGTATTCTTTTCACTTTTTTTATACTTTCAAACTTAACATAAACTTTGTACGTAAAAAATAATACAATATTACATTCCCTTGTGAATCAATTACCAAAACAGTTACGTACAAAGTTTTAACATTAATATCAGTCAATATCGTACAACTAACGAAAACTGTCTAGTTAATTGATATTAAATTGAAGCCGCCTTACGGAGCAATTAAAACAAAACCACACAAACACTTTCTATGATGGTGTGTGCCAACTGCCAGTTCTCGTTTACTTTAATTTCTAACAACAAATAATCTCAACCTCTCCCAATACAATATTTGCAGATACAACAAGCGCTGGCGATACGAAGATAAAGTTAAAAGATTTATTTTGAGATGAGGCACAGTAATAGTACTACAGTAGTTTGGATGTTTATCGTGACTCTTTTTATATATATCGGGACGCACATAACATGCCCCACCTGATGCAAGCGATTATCGTAGCTTACGAACACTTGCAATACATTAACTATCACTCACGTGATGTCACCTCTGCTCCTTAGCAAGTGCTTAGGAACTTATGGTGACCTTACTTGCACGCAGGAACACAATACTCCAAGGACTTGTTGTTTGGCTGCGATCTTCTGCGAGATAGAGGTACTTCTCCCGACTGGCTGCTTTGATGGGCCCTGTTTCTCTTAAAAAAACCCAGACCAAGACAAACAGACTTGTTCATGCACACAAACGTTTGCTCTTTGTGGGAATCGACCCCACGAGCGTTGATGTCAATATAGCGTCACTAACCACTACACCACCGAGCTCGTCGCCTTTTCTACTACCGCGATATTTTACAATAGGATGGTAATATATTCAAGTTATAACTGGAATTATTGTCACGATGGAAAAATAGTTTTTACACGACTTAAGAAGTTATAATCATTATGCGTGGTGCACAAGCACAATAATATTGTACAAAACAGACATTCAATATGATAAAGCATATTTGTTCACAATGAAGGCGCTAAAAGCAACCCTTTCACCGTGGCCTATTTCCCGGCGTTATGATCCCAGGTAAGCGTAATTTAAACCGGTAAATATCTCCCACAATATCAAAAATACTCTCTGTAAATGAGTTTATTATGGAATTGATGGACATGTAACAGACAAAGATGTCTGGAAATAATTCAGCACAGACAACCTTTTCTTTATAATCTTTAATTCTACCATTTGATATCGTTATTGTACTAATATGCTGACGTAAATTTATTATTATATTATAATATCTGATTGACAATTTGAAATGAGACCTATATTGGCAAGCTTCTTTCGGCATTTTTCTTTGCCAATGGTTATTTCCGAAATGCTAGCAGATTGAAAATAGTAACAGAAGAGAAGCTGACGAAAAACTTTGAGGCTAGTATCAAACTCTTTTGGAAGAAAGAAGTTTCATTGCGCACTAAAGCTTTGAACAACCTCTATTTCTGTTGATGAGCTCGGTGGCGCCGCGGTTAATAACGCGACATTCACACCAACGCTCGTGGGTTCGATTCCTACACAGGACAAACATTTGTGTGCATGAACATGTCTATTAGTCTCGGTCTGGGTGTTTTTAAGAGAGGTAGGGCGTATCAAAGCCGCCCGTCTGGGGTAGTACCTCCACCTCACAGAAAACCGCAGCAAAATAATAAACGTTGTTGTGTTCCTGCGTGCGAGTGAGGTCACCAGTAGGCTCAAGGAGTTGCTGTGTTAGCAGCAGAGTCGTCATCGCACGAGTGATACTTAATGTATTACCCGCGTTCATAGGCTACGGTAACCACTTTACATCAGGTGGGCCGTATGCTTATATAGTAGAAGTATTAATTAATTAATTATGTATTAGATACTTTTTAGCACAAGGTCGGATGACAAATAGTCCTATGACCCAACTAATATGCAGCGATTACTATTTATTTACTTATTACAACATAGCTCGCGCGTTGCTACTCCCGTTCCTAGTGCATCATCATTGCAGAACCGTAATGGTAATGAAGGCATTCAATGGAACATACTAAAACATATGTGAGTTCGTTTGAGAACAGTCTCTAATTTTATACGTGCTTTGATTTCAAAAATGGTATAATCAGTTACGTTCCAAAATGTGCTATGTCTGATAATGTCATTACTTTTTTCATAGCTCCGTGTAAGTATTATGAGTGATTTATAGATGCAATTATCGACAATTTATTTTTAAGTAGCGAACACTTTCGTTTATCCGGTACTAAAACCTGCTTCCTACTCTCAATTATTCAATTTCTTCAGCACACTTTTCCTATGTGATACATTTTTGTACTAGTTGATAACCAGTAAGTTTATTTTGATACGGGCAAAGTTTTTATGACCTGTATTTTTATGAACTACTGGGATGGCTAACAAATATATAGCATGCAATTTGATCTAACCTGCTTTGTGTGCTTCCCCTATTAGTTGTGAGATGAGATGGATGCATGCCGTCGCTGCCATTGCTGGTCCGGTCGTCTCTGCTGGTCGCAGCTGCGGTTGCCCGCTATCGGGAACAGGGATCACATACATCCGCTACCGTTGTTGCCATGGCCGCCCTTGTCATCTGTGCGGCACGTGTTTCGCCTCTCCACAAGGCGCCCTCAGGCGCAGTAGATGTTAGTCGTTAGAATAACGTTATAGTAACGGTGGGGGTGCATGAGTTTCCTGTTCCAGATGGCGGACGGCCGCAGCAGCCGAGGCAGAGACAAACGGAACAGCCATAGCAGCGACGGCATGCGTCCACTAACAGTAGTGCGTCGGTGCTTGCTGGCGCTAGTGCGTTTGAAATAATTGGTGGCGTAAGCACACATAGCAGGTTACATCAAATTGTGTGTAAATTTAGCTTTTGCAAAAAAAAACGCCTGAATATATTAACAGCCATGCAGCATACGAATGCGAAATGTGTTAACTTATTGAACTGCACCGAAAGGAGCAGTCATCCTATACCAATGCAGTACTTCTCGAGGAGTTGAAATTACTTCATTCACTTGTGGGAACAACGGAAGCAAGAGGACAGTGTATTGATAATACTGATACTCCTTGTATTGCAACCGTGTTGACCTCTCGACTCCTGACTAAAACTGTATTCTGTAAAAAGGATAAACTTCTCGTGCGAAAAAATTTGCTGCCCTCCACAATTATGATGTTACAAAGAGAATTGACCTAAAAAGTGTCAGAAAACTATTTTCCAATTATTTTTATTATTATCTACATTTGTTTTGACCTACCTAGCTGGCCGGTTTGACCCCGGTAGACATACTCGTCAATACCTTCGAAAACGGGACTCCCAACTGAATCTGGAGTGGATACAACAACCAAACCAAGCAATCCAATTAGGTACGTCCAACTTCGAGAAAGAGGCCACTAGTTTTGGAAAATGCGAAAAATCTTCTTGTTGTTTTTTTTTATACAACGTCGGGAGGGATAGAACCATACGGCCTACCTGATGTAAATCTGTTACCGGAGCCTATGAACGCTTGCAATACATCAAGTGTCACTCACGCGATGCCACCTCTGCTGCTAATACAGCAACTATTTCAGAGTTTATTGATGACCTCACTCACACGCGGGAACACCAAAACCGTTTAGGGAGTTGTTATTTGGCTGGGATTTTTATGTGAGGTAGTACGAAGTACTTCCCCAGACAGGCCGCTATGATGCTCCCTACCCCTCTTAAAATACCTCGCCAATGAAGAAGTCTGGTGAAGATAGCAAATTCAGCAGTAAATATCTTTAGTCTGAAATACTACTATAACTTTACGCCAAATCCCTTACGGGATAGGCAGAGAGAACCGAGCGCCACGTGACTCGATGAAAATGAAATGATGCTAGTCTGAACTGATGATGAAATTTGCCTTTAAATAACAAAAAGCATTTACGTCGGTTGATCTGGTGCTTAATTGGTATATTTGTTCGCAATTCTTATTATCTATTATTATTTATTAGCTTTATATATATATTTTCTGTTATTCTTGTTTTAAAATATCTAAAGAATCTCACCTTTTATTTCCCGCAAGAATTTCGACGTTCTCGGCGTCTCGAATATCAATGAGAGATGTATGAATAAAAGAAAATTTAAAAAGTGATTGAAAAATGCATGTATGGCTGGAATCTCACACATGTATGTGATTTCCGGGGCGTGCACTGTTTCACCAACGATTATGGTTTGTTTTCACATTTCAATGCTCTTCAATTAAAGTAGTATGTGATTTGGATGTTTATCGTGGCCCATTGACATGCTTAATTAAAACGAAATCTCACGGCTCACTCCAATTCAAGTACTTATTAGATGTAAGTTAATGTTACCCACATCCGGATTTTAGTTTTATAATGCCTAATTATGTTGTTTGAAATCATTAGGATGTAATTTCATTTAATGAATTTAATATCATTTCATCATGAACGATTTTTTAGAGTTTGCAAATTTAAAGAAAAGAAAGAAAGAAAATCCTTTATTTGTACATCACACAACACTGTACAATATACACGTAAATATGTTGTAAAGTTAATTAGACACAAAATCAAGACAAATATGCCAAAATACATAAAACAAACTAATGATAACAGCTAACAGTATTATGCGATGTTACAAATTGGTCTCGGCTCAGTATATTGTCAAAGCCTGTGTGACAGACCCGACACTGATTTTCAGCCGAAAACAGTCTTTTGTGAAACCACGGACGCAGCAAACAAAACACTATGTATTAATGAAATAATACATGAAGAGATTAAATTAAAAAAAGTATCAAATACACATAAATACCCTATTTCACAACATGTTAACAATTTCAACAATTTCATTTTTGAACAGTTAATTTCCATTAAAAATCGAAGATCTGGTAAATGTTAACATCACTGAATAGTGTAGTTTAAATTTGGAAAGATAGTACCACACCTAAAATACAATATCTTGCGCCACGTGTGTGTTTGTGTGTCAAACGAATGGTAGTGTGTTTAATGTTTTTTTATTAATTTATTGTATTTTCCAATCATTATTATAAAAATAATTTAGCTTTCAGCACTTCTCCATATACGCGGACGGAGGAGCATGTAACCATGCTCCATGATTTTGCTTTACGTATTAATATATTGATAAGTATTTAGGACTCTATTCTAGCTTCTGGCCAAATTTCCTTAAAAATCTAACTATTCGATATATTTTTATCAAAATAGAACTCGAAAAAAGTCACGATCACGATACCTTCATTACTCGTTACATTACATTACTTAACATAGGTACCCGTCTACACGCATACGCGTAAGTATAGTAAGTGAACATAGCATGGCGTACACAAGTGTCATAAATATAATGGTATATACCATATAATATATAACCATAAAGGCTTAATGAGCTCGGTGGCACAGTGTTTAATAACATTATTTTGACACCAACGCTCGTGGGTTCGATTTCCACACAGCACAAACATTTGTGTGCTCCATACTTACTTTGTGCAAGGCAATCACTGCAATCCTATTTTCTTTAACCCATTCCATACTGTAATTTGATAATAAACACGAAAATAATATGTAAAACGATGCGTTTAGTAAAAAGCGGTTATTTTAATATTACAAACAGACACTCCAATTTTATTTATCTGTATAGATGTTTTTATCACTATTAAACTAAACTTAACATAAACTTTTCATGTCGAATAATTTGTATATGTCTTGTAGTTTCTAACGTTTACCACTTAGACACAGTCGTTAACATAAGAGTGGACACGCTAACCAGTACATCTAGGACCATTCCTTGCTAGGTACTTCCCCCTTTGAAATCTGACGTTAGTTACATGAGAGGCGATAAGTAGATCTAGTTAGGCTGGTCGTTTCAATAACCTGGATTAAGTTCTAACAGGTCAGCGGATATGCTTCTTTGATGGCTTGTCGCTTAGGGCGAGAGAACTGTGAATTTATATGGTTTGGACTTTAATTACTTAAGTTTTGAGAGTGCCTCTGCTAGGTATTTTACAAATATATTTATTACACCACTAGAAGGGAAGTAAATAGGGAACCGATGCGAGCTACATTACGTAGTAACTCAATTCACCGCTACGGGTAGGGGTGTAAAGTAGTACGCGCAGCTAGTTCACGGATAAACATAGCAGCATTTTTCGGATTATTAGTTATATAACATTCTCCCATTGGTCGGTAGGCTCGAATTGCTGAGATATTTAGGCGCTAAAACACAACATTTTTGTGAGTGCAGTGTGCCTTCATGCGCAGTCAAGTAGTATTGGTTTGTGGATATATACCTGACTTAATGCCCATAGGCACTGGCAACACAAGGACTGCGAGTCGCATGTTACCACCCTGCAGCCTACGCTACAATTTTTTATGAGTCTTCTGCTAATCTTAGTAACCTGCAAGACTATACTTCAGGAACCCGTTCTTGAGATGAATTCAACCATACACCTTCAGTCGGCCGCCGTGTTTCTGGCACAATACGAGCAGGAAATGTCGCTGGTCTCTGCATCACTTCAGCTATCAAATCGTTTGCTAATCGACAGGCTGTTCCACTTGCAAAATGAAATGATATGATATGGGTAGTAAGCGGTACAAATCATACTGGATATTTTATTTGAATATAATTCACTCTACAACTAAACGATATAATATAAAGGGAAGCAAATTTTCTTCTCAGGACTTCAATACCATGTTCTGATGCCCTAACTGATATCCAGGTGCTCCCACTCAAAGGTGATACACATTTACGAGTAAGTGTACTTACTCGTATGTATGTCTCAAGTTGGGCTCCGTCGAAGGTCATTGAAATATGTATTGTGTGTATTGTATATCTTCACGCCAAGTCCCTTGCGGGGTAGGCAGAGAGAACCGAGCGCCATAAGACGCGGTCCTTGCATACTTCACTCGCTTCTGTGACATTCATAGCTCTTTTCATGCACGCTCGCCGGTTCCTGGGGCTTCTGACATTACCTTCTGATAAAACACGACCAATTTGGTCATGGTAGATCAGTCTCGGCCTTCATCGAAATATGTTGTTAATTATTATTAATGCTTGGTATTGTTTTACGTCAAAACTTTCAGTGTCTAATGAGTTCGCGTTAGCGAACTTGTATAGTTTTAGTAAGCCAGGAATTATGATTATTTGACAGTGACACTTACTAAGTACCTATACATTAATGCAACTTTATTTTTATATAACGTCGGGAGGCATACATGCCTGCCCACCTGATGTAAAGCGGTTACCGTAGCCTATAAACGCTTGCAATACTTTTAGGTATCACTAGCGCGATGCTACCTTTGCTGCTGACGCAGCAACTCCTTAGGAGCTTACTGGTGACCTCACTCACACGCAGGAATACAACAACCCTCTAGGGAGTTCTTATTTGGCTGCGGTTTTCTGTGAGGCGGAGGTACTTCTTTAATGCGCCTTACCTCTCTTAAAAACACCCAAACTACGACAAACAGACATGTTCATGCTCACATCATGTTTGTGTGGGAATCGAACCCACGAGTGTTGGTGTCAAAGTAGCGCAACAGTGTGATTCACCACTGCGCCACCAAGCTCGTCAAAACTTTTTATGTTCTGTTTTCTAAGTCTTCATTACTACATAATCAAAATCCAAAATAGGGCTCATGGCAGATACCTAATAAATTTGTAAAAGTTAGGTAAGTGAGAAAACCCTACATCTATATACACTAATATATAAAGAGGAAGAGTATATTTGTTTGAAACACTTTTAGTTCTGGAACCACCAAATGGATTTGAAAAATTATTTTCAATTTAGTAGCCCCATTCTTGAGGAAGATTCTAAGGTTATTCATATATCTCTTAGAAGTGGAGAAAAAGAAGAAAGTAGAATAAACGGCTCCTAATGGATACTAGGATCCGCGCGCGGCGTTGCGTGCTTCAGCTATTACTTTCAGCTTTTACCAGAGGTACACTTTGTACAAAAGTCGTCTACATAAGTACCCCTGTCTCACCTATTTCTACCGCCAAGCAGATATATTTATATAGCTGTGTTCTGGTTTGAAGGGTGAGATATGGCAGAGAAATTACTGTGTACTGTGACGAAACAGCCTTAGGTCACAAGATTGGCAGCGCGCGAGTATCAACCCCGTAGTGTTGCGAGCGTCAATAGGCTGCGGTGATCGCTTACCATCTAATGCGAGCCGCATACTTGTCTGCCGCAGTTGTATAAAAATATATATATATATTATTTACAGTAAATACGTTTTTTTACATATTTAGAGACGTCTGGAGAAGTACCTCCATCTCACAGAAAACCGCAGCCAAACGCAAACGTATAAAAAACCAACGTGTGAACGATACTACCTGTATTGCAAGCGTCACTCCCTCACTTTACATCAGGGGGACGTATGCTTATATGCCTCCCGATGTTGTATAAAAAAATGTTTAACTTTCACATTAATTTACTTTATTTCAATATCCCTCTACATTTCTAACAATGACGATACATTTCCGAGGAATCCGGATACACAATGGAATTTAATGGAATACAATTTATTTGAAAGTAGATTTTGTGCGTAACATTCATTTGAGAGTGCAAAACGTTGAGTTATTTGTGAAATTAGTTTGACTGAACTAATTTCATATGAAATTATTTATATAATGCGTATAGATTACAGTTTTTTTTTTTATAAACTAGCGAAAAAAATTAACTACTGGTAGATAATTTCGCTGCCAACTAGTTACTATGCTAAAGTTACCGCTCAAGATAAAGCGGTTACTGATTACCAATTTTCTATATACTTGTTTGCTTTTCTTTAAATAAAGAAGTATATATAGGAGACATACATAATATACATGCACATTACCCTAAACAAAACATGTCTTCTTTTCAGGAACACCGTTCCTATTTGAATTCTATATGTTTGTCTGTGCGTTTGTCCGTGCGTTTGTCTGTGCGTTTGTCTGTCGATTTTTCAAATATTGACTTCAGATTCGGATTCAGCATAAAAAGTAGAATAGGAATGTTCAGGAACACCGTTCCTATCTCTTAAGGGACATGATCAAAATGGCCAACAAATTTAAAAAAAAATTGGCCTGTTATATAATTGACGAGCCAGGTGTTCCTCTGGCAATGCAAGCTTGCGCACTCTCAACTGGTTTAAAATGAAATTTAAAGATCACTCCATCTTCTTAACACTATCTCGTTGCCTAATTCAATAGTATTGGCGGGGTCAGGTGTCCAAGTATGATGATGATACCGATTTTGACCTCAACAATATAGAGTGAAAATCAGACCTTTCTTGGTTAGGTCACACGTCATTCGATATACAATATCTTAGATATGCGGGTTTCCTCGCGACGTTTTCCTTCACTGCGGAGTAACTGATATGTACAAAATTATGTACATTCGTAAGTCCGAAAACCTGACCTTAGAGGTACATGCTTCCACCAGGATTCGACCCTGGTACCAGTCGATTAAAAGATGACTACTTGTTTGATTATATATAAGGTGTAGGGTATATTATAGGTGCATTTAATACTTTTCAGGAACACCGTTCCTATATGAAATCTATATGTTTGTCTGTGCGTTTGACTGTGTGTTTGACTGTCGCTTTTTTTCGAATATTCGAATTTTGACTTCAGATACGGATTCAGCATAAAAAAGAAGTAGAATAGGAGTGTTCAGGAACACCGTTCTTATCTCTTAACCCTTCGAAACCCGAGTGGTCGTATACGACCGCGAAATGTATGGGAAAACGTATATAACGGGTTCTGACTGCTCAAGGACAATGGTCAAAATAGCCGACAAATTAAAAAAAAAAATGTTATATAATTGACGAGCTAGGTGTTCCTCTGGCAATGCAAGCTTGTGCATTCTCAACTGGTTTATAGGTGTATTTAAATTACGTGTTATTATTTTTACCTATGTATATGTACGATTGTACGAGTACATGTAATAACCCTTTTTGCTAATAAAAATATTTTTTCGTGTGCAATATGGTTGGAAAACCAATATTTAAAACTATTGACGAGCCCGGTGGCGCAGTGGATGCTGACAGTAACGCTGCTTTAACACCATCGCCAGTGAGTTCGATTTCCACGCAGGACATACATTTGTGTGCATGAAAATGTCATTTCTCTTGGTCTGCGTGTTATTAAGAGAGGTTGGGCGCATCAAAGCAGCCGCTTCGATTAACCACTCCCTGGAGTTGTGGTGTTCCTGTGTTTGAGTGAGGTCACCGGTAAGCTCTTAAGGAGTCTAAGGTGCTGTGATATTTAATGTATTACAAGCTTTAATAAGGCTACGGTAACCGCTTTACACGAAAACGTCACAAAAAAACCTAATTTACAATCTTATGAAATGAGGTAACGACCACTACTGTCCTTATTCAATGCCCTATGGCTTCTTGTGGTAATTGGTGTACAGAAAGTGTTTTTACTTTTGTTGGGCAGAAGTTTTCTCCGATCTGTGTCTCCTTATCTTAAGGCGGTCAGCGGAGCATTGATTTTATATGCAAGACGGTTCTCTATGCACATTTGGTACTTTTGCTTGCAAACTGGTACTACGTAATAATAGAAGCGGCATCATTTACTAACTTAATGTAGAATAGTATTAATATTTTCTTTTTAAGTATTAAACTTATTATGAAACTAATGGGGTAAATCGCGTTTCCATTGCATAAAATAGTGCAAGGTACATACCATTTATTTTTTTGTATTATTCAGATTCAGAAGCATAGTATATTTTTAATAAAAATGTGTCCTTATCATATTAAAAAATAGGAAGCAAGTATACAGTTGATGACAAATTTAAATCTGAAGAAAATAAAATCATTTGTTTCCAATTTTCCTAAAAATACATGCAAAGCGAATATTATTCAAAACAAATACATACTTAGGAAAAAATTAAGAAACTGTAAGTTTCGTAATTATTGTTATAAAGTAAAGTAAGGGTTATAATAATAATAAATATTTGTATCTGGCCACTAATCTTCTTCACTAATCTTATTCTTTGCTTTGCAATATCGAATAATTATTATTGAAAATATTAATTAATACCAGTTTTAATATTATATCCTATAACTGTAAAAACGTCGAGCACTCCGTGGAATGTGTGGGGTCACTTGGCCAATCAGCTGATGTTGTGACGTTACAGAAAACATGATTTTTACATCGGTGTCAGTGATTGACGGCGGTAATCCACGACTGAGCGATAAAGGCTATTATTAATGATCGTTTTATATTGGTTTTCAGTGTCTGTCTGGCGCACAAAGGAATAAACCACATTACCTCGCATAAAGGTACTCCTCACTCGCCAAAACGTAGTGTTTTGTTGTAATATTTACGCCTAAATATCACAACTATTTAAGCCTACTGACCCTTAGGAGGATATTTTAACCAATAAGACGATAAGAGAAGCGATGTTGATCAGTAAACTAACCAATAAGAACTGTGCGTTCTACTTTACTCTCCGACCCGTAGTGGGTATTGCTAAGCAATTTCATTTCATTGGTTCTCCATTGGTCATTTATTTCATAGTATGGCCGTATATAAAAGAGAAAACTATCCGAGTTTTTAGAGCGTTTAGGTAGAATCATTCTGTAGTTAAAAATTGTGCGATACTATAATACGGGTATATACGATAATGGTATATACCAGTATCATAGCAGATTTCAATGCTCACACATGTGAATTTTGCACAGGGTTATTGAAACTCTGTGTTGATCTGTGATGGCAGTGGTCAAACAAGAACAAACTTCGTATATACACTGACTCCTACACAATTGAGAGAGAGGTGTTTACATGGCAATAGAAACTGGCTCCATCATTGTGTAACTACTCTGGCTGCACATCAAACCATTTGCAATGTTGACATCTCACATGATGTTTATTTGTTTGATCAATACCCGTTAAAAGATTACCTGTGTTTTAACTTTGACCCCATCATTCCTTACACACTAAATAACTTTGTTACATCTTACCTTTTATTTACAAAGGTTCAGATATTCAGGACTTTAGAGTATAAATAATCGACAAACTTGGTGGCAGAGTGGTTATCAATATTACTAAGACTAAGTCCAACGCCCGTGGGTTTGATTCCCCCACAGGACTAATATTCGCGTGTATGAACATGTCAGTATGACTGGATTGGATGTTTTCAAGAGACGTAGGAAGCATCAAAGTAGTGTGAAGTATCTTCACAGAAAACCGCAGCCAAATATCAATTCCTCGAAAGGTTGTAGTATTTTCTGCGAGTCAGTTTAGTTACCAAGGAAGCTCTTAAGGAATTGCTGTGGTAACAGCAGCGTAGGCGCGAGTGATACTTTTTGTATTGCAAGCGTTCATAGCCTACGGTTAATCACTTTACATCAAGTGGGCTGTATGCTTGTATAGAAAAACTCCCGGCATTGTAAAGAAAATATTAATAAAACTAGTGTATTTTAATAAATCGTGTTAGTTCTAAGAAATTCTTAACTCACAAGTAACACTCGAAACAATCTCGGTGCGAATCTGAATTAGCCTGCGAGGAGAGAATCACAATCACCGTTTTTGTGGCAAGTTCGTGGTAAACGGAGCACGTATCACACTGCCCACTTTCCTAGCATTCCTTATGTACGTGATGCCAGTGAACATCAAGTTCAACCGAGGGTATGGTTGGATTGAAGGGCAGCTGGAGGAAAAAGATTTAGAGAGAAAAGAGAGATTTATGTTTTATAAAAATACTAGCTATTACCCGCGGCTTCGCTCGCATTTTTTTTTAATAAAAAGTATTCTACGTTGCTTCTGATATCTCAAAGAATATGTGTACAAAGTTTCATGATGATCGGTTGAGTAGTTTTCACGTGAAAGCGTAACAAACAAACGGACATTCACATTTATAATATTATATATTATTAGGATTAGGATGTTAACTAGTCGATGGCTGTGGCTCTGCTTTCATGACGTTTAGCTTTTAAAAACTTCAGCACGAATTTAAATATAATCAATAAAAGGTTATATAAGTTTTGGCTCAGGATATCAGCGATCAACCTGTGAAATTTCATTAAAATCGATTCAGTAATTTTTGTTTCATACGTGTACTACGGACGAACTGACAGTAAAGAAACTCAAAAAACCGACCAAGTGCGAGTCGGACTCGCGCGGGTTCCGTATCGTCATCTACAAAAACGGCAAAAAAATCATGTTTGTTGTAACGGAGCCCCCCTTAAATATTTGTTTTATTTTAATTTAATTATTTATTTTTAAAGTAAATATATGGTTATACGAGTATATTATACACAGAATATTTAGTTAAATATTCTGTGAATATTTCAAGCGTCTACCTGTTGCCGTTATTAATATCGAGCAAAAACGAGCAAAAAAATCACGTTTGTTGTATGGGAGCCCCCTTAAATATTTATTTATACTGTTTTTTAGTATTTGTTGTTGTAGCGGCAACAGAAATACATTTTTAATTATCACGGTTCATGAGATACAGCCTGGTGACAGACGGACGGACGGACGAACAGCGGAGTGTCAGTAATAAAAATCGGCCAAGTGCGAGTCGGACTCGCGCACGAAGGGTTCCGTACCATTATCTATAAAAACAGCAAAAAAAAAAATCACGTTTGTTGTATGGGAGCCCCCCTTAAATATTTGTTTTGTTTTAATTTAATTATTTATTCTTAAAGTGAATATATAACTAAATATTCTGTGAATATTTCAAGCGTCTACCTGTTGTCGTTATCAATATCAAGCAAAAATGAGCAAAAAAATCACGTTTGTTGTATGGGAGCCCCCTTAAATATTTATTTTATTCTATTTTTTAGTATTTGTTGTTGTAGCGGCAACAGAAATACATCATCTGTGAAACTTTCAACTGTCTAACTATCACGGTTCAAGAGATACAGCCTGGTGACAGACGGACGGACGGACGGACAGCGGAGCCTCAGTAATAGGGTTCCGTTTTACCCTTTGGGTACGGAACCCTGAAAATGATTGTTTTAGATTTTGTATTGTCGTTTGAGCCCAGCTACTAAATAATTAAAATATGTACAAACTCGTCCATGTTACGATTTTATTTTACATAAGTATATGGAAATAATACTAGAAGTTTATAACGTGTGTATATGATACTATAATGAAGGAAGGAAGGTTGTTTTATTTATCAAAATCTTGCGATTTAACCATCTTTTTGATAATATTTGTCTAAGCGCACCTTTTTATATAAAATAGAAATATATGTCATAGTAAATACTCGAGTCGCCCTAGAAGGTACGAGTATAATGGGTAGAAACAGCTACTGATCCCGCACCCGCATTGCATATACATCTTGGGATATATATAAGTTATAAAATTTGTAGGCGATTTATTCCAGACACTTTGTGTAAATTTGACTTCCGCAAAATATCGGCGTAGGCATGGGTAGGCAGAAGCGTGATGAAATGCTGCGTTTATATTACATCGTATGTGGTATTGGTACTATTTAGATCAGTTGAAAGGTGGGGAGAACTACAATACGTTTATACAATTCTTCAATCCACATTACTAGATTCGATGTGTTTAAGTTTATTCGGTCATGGTGTTATTAGTAGTGTTATTAGTAGTGATGAAAGGACTCGAGGCTTTTAAACCTTTATAGTCAAGATTAGCCTCGATTTTAAAGACTCGACTTCAAAAATACGACTCGAGTCTTATTACTAATGTGAAAAAACTCGGGTCAATAGAAAGGACACGACTTAATAAAACGACTCGATTTCTTTACTAAGAGGTTCAAGACTTAATCGCGTGTCTTTTAAGTAAAGAACTCGAGCTTAACATGAGACCATAATAAGGTAAACGTCAGTGTGTGATTATTACATATAAGTGCAGCACACCTCTCGTCACCCCTGAGTCACTCACACTGGTGTTGCCCCCGGTCGACTTTCTCTGGCATTTCGGAGGTCCATCTAGTGAGCGGCGAGCCACCGCCTGCCGAAAGTAACATCAGATATAATAGTTATGGCAGGTGTCCGTCTCTCTTCTGTAATAGCCCAGTACTAATAGGTAAGCCCTCCAGATCTCATTTCAATAGCTTAATTATTTCCGACACATTTACAATAGTCCCAATACCTGCCGTGACCTGTTCGTGGGTATATCCTCCCATTGATATGTCCTAGAGCAGGTCACAGCGGGTATAATACATTACATTAATCTTTTCTAAGGGGCCTCTACGCTTTGGATCTATACCCCGCACACGCATATCAAAAGAGCGGGGTTAACACCCGTGATTAAAGAAAAAAAAATAGCAAACTTTTAATTTAATCCACGGCCACTCATTAAGTGGTAACACTTGCGCTACGAAAAGCTCTATTTCGTACGGCTATAGGGCACTCTCAAGGTACACTTGCAATGAAAACAATGCCGTAATGGATCACTTACGTGTGTTTGTATTTTGTAAACATGCTACAACTACTGGCGACTCGCTCGACTCACGAACCGAGTTGTTTTCAAAAGGATTAGAACCTTTTCGACTGTCTTAAGATGAAACCTCGAGTCATGAGGTCAGAGAGTTAAGGACTCGAGTGAGTTCCAAACCGTCATATCGATCTCATAGAGTTCTTTTTAAAGTCTAAAGACCTGGAGTCATTTCATCACTGGTTATTAGATTATTATCCGTGGTGCACGGCAGACGAGCGTCATTTGCAAATCCTACTTTTTGAGCTGTTGACGCTTTTGTATCACATTGCCGAAGACAGCAGTCAAACCTCCTATGTGGAAGTAGCTCACTGTCATCTTTAGAGTCAAAGACAACCTCATCTTCACACGTTGGACCCTGCTAATTAGCAATCGAAATTCTGCCGAAAAAGAGCGCATCAAAACAACTAAAAAGGAAATCCCTCCACCTCACTGAACATCGCAGCCCAATAACAACTCCCTGGCAGTTCAACCCGAGTCGTTGCCAAGTTAGCAGCGGGGTAACATCGAGAAAATGAAAATGTAGTGTTAGCAGTGGGAATAGCAACACTTCATCTATTGTAAACGTTCATAGGCTACGGTAGCCACTGTACATCAGGTAAGTCGCATACATGTATAAAAAAAACCCAGCGGTGAGAAAGTGTGACGGGCATGTCCCGTATATTTTCCCCGAAATTGAAAGAAATGACCGGCTTACAGCTTTAGTTTGATATTAATGGCGATTGCTGTTGCTATTTGTTCTTCCTCATTGGTTTCGAAAAGCTAATACTTGTTTATTAAAAAAGGCATAAAGAGTGAAACAGTTATATTACAACTGAATTTCAATGAATCAAGAGAATGATGATTGACAAAGAGGAAATCAGAAGGAGCGCAAGAATATTGGAACAAGTACATGTGACTGTATATCTTTAATGCACTTTTAGAAGAGATACAAAGTACACCGATGATGTGGAGCGGCAGGAATGGGCGCTGGGAATAGTGTGAGTGGGGAGTTGAGAAAACTTTTTGACAGTAAAAGCTTGAACCAGATCATATCTAAGATTTAATCCCAACACTAACCTATGGAAGCGAGAGTGTGGCAGAGAGATGGAAGCGTTGCGCAAAATCTGTGACATAACGCTTGTAAACCCAATTCGCATTGAAGATGTAAGAAAGAGGTCTGAAAACGAGTATTGGTGTTAACCTAAAAAGTGGCATGTCCCATTGGTTCGAAAAAATTACAAAAAAGATATACAACGCGAAAGCAGAAGGGCATAGCAGCTGAGTAAGACCAAGGCTTACCTGCCGAGTGATTTTACAGAAGTTGGTGTCAAGAGCAAGAAACATGCATGAATAGATGCAAGTAAATTGCGTAAGGACCTAGTCATATGGCACTGGGTTCTCACTGACTAATCCGAAGGGACTTGACGTGAAGACATAAATATGGATTGATAGATATAATAAACATAAAGAGCAGTCATAGGCCAGTGCATAAATAAATAAATAGATATTGTCGGACAAATTACACAGCGCCATTTAGCCCCAAAGTAAGCGAAGCTTGTGTTATGGGTACTATACAACTGATAAACATACGTATATATATATATATATATTATTTTATTTAAATACATACTTATTATACATAGAAATCCTAGACCAAGACAAACAGACATTGTTGCCGAATGCAACCTTTTTTAGTTTTAACATCTTTCTTTTTAATTTGAATGTTTCTGACGTGTGGTGTCGGGGTTGATTCGCTTTTATGTTCGCGTACGGATTGCTTGTATTTTTCTATATTTTATTATTATACCCTTTTACCCACTTTTACCTCCAAGAACGTGTCTTTCTATACCATTTTTCGACCTTCTTTATAAATACAGTCCACTTGCTCACTCTGTAGCGCACATTTTGGTCCTTTTTTCGCCTTCTAAAATTCAGATTTCAAATTTTATTTTTCAACTGATTTTTCCATGATCAAGACACGTTCTTGGAGGTAAAAGGGTATAATAATAAAATATAGAAAAATACAAGCAATCCGTACGCGAACATAAAAGCGAATCAACCCCGACACCACACGTCAGAAACATTCAAATTAAAAAGAAAGATGTTAAAACTAAAAAAGGTTGCATTCGGCAACATTCTCCCCCGTTTAGATGAATAGCAAGCCAGTGGATTAAGGTTCAGCGTCTTACTGACTATTTCTGGGTACGTTGGCTGAAGGAATATCTTCCAAGTTTAACGCCGAGGGCTAGAACTGGAGGTACTCTGGACCCTTTACGCATTGGAGACGTGGTCTTGGTCGCAGACAACAATCTTCCTCGAGGTAGCTGGCTTAGGGGAAGAATTACAGCGGTCTACCCAGGCCAAGATGGCAGTGTAAGGGTCGCTGATGTCAGGACTACTGGAGGAAATTTATTACGTAGGGCTTCGAAGAAATTAGTTCGGTTGCCTATTAGCTAAATGGGGGTGAATGTTGCTATTCATCTAAACGGGGGAGAATGTTGCCGAATGCAACCTTTTTTAGTTTTAACATCTTTCTTTTTAATTTGAATGTTTCTGACGTGTGGTGTCGGGGTTGATTCGCTTTTATGTTCGCGTACGGATTGCTTGTATTTTTCTATATTTTATTATTATACCCTTTTACCTCCAAGAACGTGTCTTGCTATACCATTTTTCGACCTTCTTTATAAATACAGTCCACTTGCTCACTCTGTAGCGCACAGACATGTTCATGCACAAAAATGTTTGTACTGTGTGGGAATCGAACCCACGAGCGTTGGTATCAAAGTAGCGTAATAAGAGCGAGTTTCACCACGGCGCCACTGAGCTTGTCAAAAAAAAATCTGAAAACACAAACTTAGTGGTACATGGCAAGTACCAGCCAATTGCCATGTATCACTAAGTTTGTGTTTTTATGTACATACCTACTTGTAATTATTACTTTCTCTCTGGTTACTTGGCGTGAAGCTTTAGATAGATCACTTACTCAGTAGTGAAGGACAACATCGTTCGAAAGCCCGCACGTCTAAGAAATTATATTTAAAAGTCGTAAGACCTAACCCAAGAAAGGTCTGATTTTCCATGTGAGTTGTGGAGGTCTGACGACTTAGGTAGCAGACCACATCAATTCTAATAGATTAGGAAACGGAATAACGCCAGGAAGGAGACACGCGAAAATAATTTATGAAAAACTCCCGGACACACCCCGGCTTGCCGCAGGAAATGCTTTAAATTATTGTCTCATAATTCTTTCGACTTCGTAAAAAAGGAAGTTCTAAATTTCACGAGTTTTTTTATGTTACGCAATATACTCGTATATTCGCCAATTATACCCACCTTATTGTAAAAAAAAACGACTATTTCGGAAACGTCCACAACCACTTACATTGATGGTAATTGTACATCACTACCAATATACGTCGGCTATTTAAAACAAATGTTGTTATTATTATATATTTAGTTATTATTCGGCAGTAGGAGTAGTAGCAACTCATTATTGTGCCAGTCAAAAGTATTAAAGTTAAAAATGTACTATTTCGCATAAATTTGACGACTACTCGACTATGGCGCCAGCGCGTGCGATAGGTGCGTCCAAAAGCAAGAGTTCAGGCAAAAAGAAAGTAAGGAAGATGTCGGTTCTTGAGAGCCATTTTAACCTCAGCGGAACATGTTCCTGTCCGCTATAGACATATTCGCACTGTACATGAACTAATGACCTTCTGTCCTCTGATCGTACAAATATTTAACTCGATATAGCAATCGAATCATGATCATTTCTACTCGCTCGGTCACGGAGTCATTTAGAAAAGGACCTTTCTCGATCTCACCGCAAACCAATTAGGTATACATAAAAGGTAATAAACTAAAACTAATTTAAAAGTAGGGTACAAAACTAGTTGTATCGCCTTGAGTTTTGCTAAAACCTGTATGGACACACCTGTACGTAGGTATGTGGCCCAGGTAATTAAAACACGTTATATTGATGTCCATGTTTCATGATATTATGATGCTCAATTGGAATTAATTAAGACGGACTTATACATGACACAATTTGGTAGAAATAGGTTGAATGTTTATAGATATTTAAATATATCATCTACGTAAGGTTATCTATATTACGGCGAATGCGGTTGAATACCCTCGATTTCTTTTGATTTTAAAAATGTGATACTATCATCGTTAATATCGTTTAGCATTTTTTCCAATTAGGTCACCCTTTCTTCGATATAGACCATTTAGAAGCCATTCCCAATGAGCCGGGATCTGCTGCTTTTTCACTGAGCCTCCTTGAGGGAAGCCATAGCTACCTTTCGTCTACAGAACACATCGGCCAACTCCCTCGCGTTTTCAGTCAGTGTGCCAGTGTTTCAGTGAGGCCCGACGGAGATGGCCGATAGTTGCCGGACACGACAGGAGGTCCGGACGAAGATGCATACCATAGACGGGTAGTTCGCCCAGCGAGCAGGACCTTGAGGAGACTCCCACTGCATTTCATGGGATGCTATGGGATGCTACCTTCATTCTAGGAGGTCTAGACGCTGTTGTGGACGAAGTGAGTGGAGATCGCCCTGCGATCCGCCACCGCAGCAGTCAGAGGTGCACGCGGACGCACCAGAAGGCCCGAGCACTGAGGTACACGGCGAGAGAGGTCGCCCTGCGGCTCAACACAACAGGGGACACGCACGCAATAGAAGGACAGATATGACAACGGAGATGCACACCGTGTGTCGCTCACTTGTTCCCAGCGTAGACTTACTCTTGTTTTCTTATTCCGTTCGACTATCGATTAATATTTAAAGTTTTAAATTTTACTAATTATTATTTTTTTGTGTTAAGACAATAAAATGAAGGATCGCTATTTACAAAGAGTATAAAAGAGTTTGTATTCGGTATAACATCTTGTCTACTTATCACAAGGGTCGAGCCGTCCGACCTCCGACCGAAAAAAAGCCTTTGCGGTTGATTTGGGCTCCGAAGACCACGACACCCCGTGATGTTGGTAAGGCCCCATGCACACAACATAAAGACAGAATGATAGTATTGGGCGAATATATTCAGTATAAAACATAAACCTAAAAAAAGTCGATATGGGCTTAGTCATGAGAATTTCCCATTAGACGGGCTACATGTTTGTTTGCGAAACTCGTGTTTACAAAATACAAAAATACAAAAAATAACTACAATCAAGTAAAAACAATGAATTTAAGTCCATTTTGCTTAAAAACTACCCAACCTCAAACCTAATTACGGCAAAGTCGTGATAAAACTGCTTCATAAAATTTGTTCACAAAAGGAATTAGATTATCGTTTAAATTCATTGGCAGAGGGAGTAAATTATCGTATCTAAAGTCTACGAAAATTAAGGGAAGTTATAAAGGAAATTTAAAGGAATAAAGTTGCGGAGTTAGAATTGATTAAATGAAGATCCTATCAAAATAATATCGCTACGTTACCTTTATTATACATTGTGTATTACAGCGGTAAACTACTAAAGAGAGAGTATTTCAGAAGTATTTTCTTTTTAATAATACGTCGGCATTTAATACGCTTAAGCATGTAACTCGGTTTCCGAAGCGTATGAATGCTTGTAATACAATAAAGTATGACTCGCACGGTGCCGCCTCTGCTGCTAACACAGCAACTCCTTAGGAGCTTACCGGTACTCGCTCACATTTAGGAACCCAACAACCCTCCAAGGAGTTGTTATTTAGGTCCGGTTTTCTGTAAGGTGGAGGTACGTCCCCAAACGGGCTGCTTTGATGCGCCCTACCTCTCTCAAAAACACACAGACAAAGACAAATAGGACAAACAATTCTGTGCATGGACAAAACATGTCTACATGTTCTGTCCATGCACAGAATTGTTTGTCCAATATGGGACGTTAGTGTCAAAGTAGCATTAGTAACTACTGCGCCACCAAGCTCGTCAATTCCTGTACGCCTCGTATTATATGTAGCAGGCTACATAGTAGGCATGAACATAATTGTCGCAGACGGCGGAACAGAAACGACAAATACTCTTTCATTCCCTTTCATTACGGCAGAACACTGATTATGGTTTGGAAGAAAATATTTCTTTAATTTTACACTATATTGCTTGAAAACATCAACATTAAAACCTGGAGAAGAAGGTCCGTTTGGCATCTAAATAAAATGATGCGCTTAACAAAGCTAAGCAGTACCTTAGCACGGTGCCAAGCCTTTTGCTTAACATTAGACGGGAGTACCTAGTTACCAATTTGAGCCCTGTGACTCAGTTCAAAGATGATCTGTAAGGTTTGTGTACGATGCTAAACTTATACATGAATTTGAGCCCTTAAATCTGAAGACACCTGGGCTGTTCAAAGTAGTTGTTTAATATAATGCTTACAACACCCTTCTACAATCGCACTGCCCAGCTCTCGACTGGAAATTTATTCTCACACAGTGAACCAAAATTGTCGCGTATTGTACGATTCCAGAGCGGTTTTCTTGCGCAAACTACTAACGTCCATAGGCGACGGTAACTGATTATTATCAGATAGGCCGTAAGTATTATTTGTACCTTAGTACATATACAAATAAGGTATCTATCATAGATAACAGACTGTTATCTATGGTATCTATGCATTGATTGCAATTTCATGAACACCCGTTCTACTTAGGTTCTAGACATATTATCTTTGTTTTATAATTTCAAGTATGCCCGTACTGCCTGACATATACCTACACACGTTTATTAGGCACAGTTTATAGTGTCATCAACACATTGTTTTGGCGGTTCGCACTCTTGGCACCGACCTTTGTGTTCTACTAAATAATCAGGGCACATAGAATATAATAACACGATTGTATCTGAATAATGTCAATGTTATTGATAAGTGAGACATAAGAATGAAAATTCTTAATACAACGTAGCGTCTTAAGCATCTGATAATTATCACATCAATTTGATTTCTAAGTACCTGATACATACAATAACTATGGTAGGTATTGTATGGTATGGTAGAAATCGATATAATAGTAGATAATTCTACAAATCGGCGATGACATTACTGCTGGCAATTGATTTATAATAAGTGTCGACTGACAATTATTAGTTGTCCATTCTAATGTTGTCACATTAGAATGGACATAAGCTTATCTACATAATAGGGGTATATTTGAACTAAGCGATATCTTAATGAGTTTGTGTTCTTGTTTACATGTTTTCTAGTAATGAATATTCTAAGCAACGCTTAATGGTTTAACATAATGCAAGGCGCACTCTCTATACGTCTTAGTTGATATTCTTTACACAACTTTGTTAGTAGTCAAATGAACACTAAGAATAAATTTACGGCTATAATGACTCACAATGTTACCTAGAATCGTTAGCTCTTTCTCAGTTTTATCATATGAATTATTTATTTTATTACATACATACATACAATGTATAGTCTGTTACCAAAAAACATTAGGCAATAACTATAGTGTTACAAAGTAGATCATAGTAATAAATCGCAAAAGTTTGTTATGGAAGCTTTATATCAGTAACTGCATATTAGATGCATGTATTTGAGTATGTCGTTAAAATAAGCCTTAACGTTCTTTAAATTAACTGAAAGTTTATAAAATCCCCGATTCTCTCAGTTCTTTTCCCCTTAGTTCTAAAGTTACAGATTCCGTGATTTGTCAAAAATAGCTTGAATAACCACGATGCTAACACCACCTCTCTACTGCATCGTCATAGGATTAAAAGTTACGTTGCCATATAGCAGATAAAGAATCTCAAATTTTTACCACTACTTTTATATATTGTGTGCTAAAGTAAAGGAATTATTACAATGTCATCAAAATTCTAGATAACGAAGAATATCGGTTAGTAGATGACCTAATAATACATATTGATAAGCTAGATTTTATGCGGCAAAAATTATACAATTTGCTCGAATTGAAAAATGTGGCACATTAAAACTTATATTAACAGTGAACGGCGGATTAAATTTAAATAATCGCATGTTAAAATACAACTGACTGGGTGACTAAAAGTCTGCTCGTGCGTTAAAAACTTAGGATGTGATCAGATTAGAAACTTCAACATGCAAACGTTTGCAAGTTGTTATGCCGTTATATTGTTATTCAAATGTATCGAATATAAGAGTTACAGTTAATTAACAACTCGTTAAATCAATTGTCATTGCGAACTAACAGAAATGTGAAATACATACATACATATCATCACGCCTGTCTCCCATTGGGGTAGGCAGAGACTATAGAACGCCAGGTGCACCGATCCAAACATACCCCTCTCGCTTCTTATACACTCATCAACCTCTTCATGTATGGCTCTTCGAATGTGAACTGAATGCCAACCAAAATAGGAATTTACTATTATTCTCACTACTGTCAATGGGCTGGATACGTATAGTCATCGTGCCCTTGCATAAAGGCAAGTGGTCACGCATGGAGTGCGTCAGCTATCGGGTTATCATTTTGATCAGCTTAGCTGCAAACGTGTCTGGATAGATAATTGAAAGAAGAATGAGAATAAAATCCAAAGGTATGTTTTGGGAGGCACAGGGAGGATTTCGAATTTTTTTTCGAAAAGTACGGATCAAATTTATTCACTGCACAATATCGTGAGCATCTGACTCTAGACTAGAAACTTATCTATCTATTTATAACTTCAAGCCAAATCCCTTGCGGGGTAGGCAGAGTGAACCGAGCACCACGTGACTCGATCCTTACATACCTTACTCGCTTCTTTAACCTTTATTGCTCTTCTCATGCACGCTCGCTGGTTTCTAGGACTCCTGACATCACATTCTGATAGAACACGACCAATTTGGAGGAGAATTTGGCTGAGGAAGGCCAAGACTTACCTACCATAAGGTAAGTCTTGGCCTTCCTCAGCTCCTACATCCTTCCACTTTTACATTGTATATCTGCTTCGTCATTCTTTCATCCTGCATTCTTTCTACATGTACGAACCAACGGAGCACGCCTCTTCTTCTTTTAACACCGACGTTCTCTTTCAGACCAACTACGTTTCTAATAATCATTGCAAATACGGTCTACGAGCGTTTCGCCACAAATTTTGCGCAACGCTCGCATTTCGACCGTTTATTCTACTTTCATGCTCTCTCTCTACAATACCCAGCACTCGCTTCCATAAGTAAGCGTTGGGACCAACACTGCGTTGTGCATAGCGAACTGTGCCTTCTGGCTCAAGTTTTTATTGCCTAGAACTTTTCCGAACGCTCCAGCATTCTCATATTTCATTACTCATTCGCCTTTCCACATCTGCGGTGTACCTTCCGTCCCTGCTGAAAGCGCATCCAAGATATACAATCTCATCCACTTGTTCCAACACTTCATCAACAACCGTATTCCTTACATTGTTTCTGGTTTCTTGTCTTTCAAATACCATTATTCCGATTCTGACGAGCTCGGTGGATCAGTCGTGAATGACGCGACTTTGACACCAACGCTCGTTGGTTCGTTTCCTACACAAGGCAAACATTTGTGTGCATGAACATGTCTGTTTATCTTGGTCTGGATGTTTTAAGATAGGTAGGGCGCATCAAAGCAGCCCGTCTGGGGAAGTACCTCCACCTCACAGGAAACCGTAGCCAAATAACAACTCCCTAGAGGGTTGTTGTGTTCCTGCATGTGAGTGAGGTCACCAGTAAGCTCCCAAGGAGTTCCTGTGTAAGCAGCAGAGGAGGTATCGCGCGAGTGATACTTGATATATCTCAAGCGTTAATAGGCTACGGTACCCGCTTTACATCAGGTGGGCCGTATGGTTGTATGCCTCCCGACGTAGTATAAAAAAAATATCTTTGTTGTAAATCTTTCTCCATACATTCGTCTTTCATCAGCTACTTTCATAGTATTATGTCATACGGAATTCTTCTTTGGGGTAACTCCGCGGACATTAACACCATCTTTTTATTGCAAAAGAGAGCCATAAGAGCTATCTACAAACTTGGTCCGCGGGAGAGCCTTAGAGAAAAATTCAAAGAAATAAATATTCTAACAGTCGCATCGCAATATATCTGTGAAAATCTTTTGTATGTCCATAAAAACATAGACTCATTTTGTAAAAAGAGTGATACTCATAACATAAATACTAGATATAAGCATAATCTTGTGTTACATCCAAGCCGTCTCCACAAAATAAGTAATTCTTTTATCGGGCAATGTATACGGTTCTATAACAAACTTCCCAGCAATATAAGAGAATTGTCAATAAACAAATTTAAAACTACTATTAAAGCCAAATTGTGTAGCAGGGCATATTATAAAGTATCTGACTATATTAATGATAAAAATGCCTGGGATTGAGTCGATCTAATTATAATGTAATTAATAAATTATGTAAATTTGTTTGGATACCAAAAGAGGGATGCCTGAGTTTTTGGCAGTATTTTTATCAGTGCTCACCTAGTCATGAACTGCACGGTAGGGAAAAAAATTGTGACGATTCCAAACAAATGTAGCCATTTTTACGGAATAAAAAGATTTTGACTTTGACTTTGATCATTGAGACCAGTGTTTGCAGTTCAGATGGTGTTTCTGCTAATAATACGGCATCGTCTACATACAGCAGACAGTTCACCACTAGGTCACCCATGCAATCCCGCATTCGTTGACCTTATTCTCTGCAGACAACTATCGAGTTACAGGATAAACAGTCTAGCAGATAGCATGCAACCCTGTTTGACATCAATGTAGACATCAAACCATGGTGACATGGCACCATCTACTCGTATCCACACACATGCTGAACAATCCTTGTAAGTGGACTGCACAACAAGGAGCAGTGAACCGTCAATCCCATATCTCATCAATATGTCCCACAGTTCCTTTCGCACAACCCTATTAAATGCTTTATCAAGATCCACAAAACCGCAGAAAACCTTCTGGTTCTGCCTATGGTCACATGCTTCTCCACGATTTTGCGAAGTGAGAAAACTTGATCCGTACACCCCCTTCCATTTCGGAATCCTCCCTGTGCCTCCTACTGCATTTCATGGGATGTTACCGTCATTCTCCTTTCAATTACCTTTCCATATAATTTTGCTGCTAAGCTGATCAAACTGATGGCCCTATAACTGGCGCAGCCCATGCGTGACCTCTTGCCTTTATTTAAGGGCACGATGATTGCGCGTCTCCAGCCCATTGGGACTCTTCCAGTTCTCCAACATAGATTTCTTATGTACCATAAGGCGTCCCGGACGTAAGTGCCACCTAGTTGGATCATTTTAGCTGTAATCAGATTAATTCCCACTGATTTTCTATTTTTCAAGCTTTGTATCGACCATTCGATTTCATCCACACTTATGCCTGCCTCGGACGCCATCAACTTGGAGTAATCATTAAACTCACTCTCATTGTAATCGTCTGAGGCATACTCAACATTTTCTAAAAATATTCACTCGACCGTCGTCCGAGGCATACTCAACGTTTCATCAAAAAATTCCCTCCACCGTTCTAACACTTCCTGAGTGTTCGCAAGAATGACACCAGCTTTAGACTTTATCTTATCCATTCTGGATGCCGACGACTACGATACTTCTTGACCTCTCTCCAAAAGAGTTTGGTATTGGCCTCGAAGTTTTTCGTCATCCTCTCTTCCTCATTCATAATTTGTCTTTCACGCTTCTCTTTCACTAAAGCCTTGGTTTAATTCTTGCATAGACGGAAATAATTCTTTCTTCTTTTCTCCCATATTTTCATTTAAGGGCAAAGCTTATACATAATCCATCCACGCTTTCTCCTTTCTTGCTTCGGAGGATTCAACCTCCGCATCCCACCAGGCATCTCCTTTCACTGTTGTATGCGTCTTTGCACATCTACATGCTTCTTTTGCACTATCCACCATACTTTCTTTCAAAACTTTCCAGCAATCATCCACGTCTGAGTCGGAAAGGTTTGCATTTGCAAGTCGGAAGCACACAAAGCAGGTTAGCATCATCAAATTGCATGTAAATTTGACTTATGCAAAATAACACGACAATCTATTAAATTTTTAAATTTGAGGTAGTATTCGTACTCGTTTCGCTAAATTTAAGATTAATGTGATCATTCCTTTATATTCAAAATCGAGAATGCTAAATATTTAAATATATGTAGTCGTGATCTGCAAACGAGATGGTAGGACTACCGTTAATGGTAGAAATTTAGCAATGACCTCTAATATTAGGCCTAAATATCAAATGCACATCATTGGATCGATGGCATCGTTTTTGTTAATCTTTGGTGCTATACGAGTATAGTTTTAAAGTTGATGAACGAGAAATGGTATATTTAAAATACATGTTTTTGAACAAGTTTTTAATTCTTATATTATTCATGAAGATGGGTAGAATGATCCAAAAATCGAAGGACTTACTATATTGCGCTAGTGACCACGTTAGTTAGTCAGATCAGTTCGATGATACTTAGAGTTCTATATTCAGAGATCAGTATGCAGGCCATACTGCACACACTACTCACTGGTTATATTCAATCTGGGTTTGGTGTAATAATCGTACTATCTTTTATTTGAACCCATGGCCTTCAAGCGGCCTTCGTGGCGTGGTGTGATTTATTTAAGAGTTCATTTTAAGAGTAGAAGGATCAAATTCGCTTAATTATAACCAATATTTTGCGCATAATATTTTCATACTTCTTTTTTATTTTTATACATAATTGTCTTAGTGTAAATATTTGTTTAAAAAAAGTTATACAGTGTATTCTGAATAGGTTTCACATATTTACTAAAATATTAGTAAGTAAATAATGTTTAGATTATATAGTGTCATTAAGTAAATATACCATACAATTACGAGTAAATTTATTCCACCCAATTATTTAAACAGATCACATTACGTTACGTAATATTTTTATAAAATAAAATACTTTAGATGATCCTAACTGAAACAGAACGGAATTAATTTATGGTATATAGAGCTCACACTAATGAAAATGGTTCACTATAATCTTTAGAAACAAAATCAAGCTCATTCTGAAGAAATAATGTTGAGGCGCATCTGAGGAAATATGTATCAAGTCACAAATAACAGTAATAAATTCCTGGAGGGCTGCGGTGTATACCTGCTGTGCTGGAATTTTATTATTGTACGATAAGATGGTCTTTTTAACTTTGAGTATGTTGAATAGAAATGAGATGTGCTTATGAAAAAATTTCATTAGATATCTTACAAAATATACATAGTAGAGTTCGTAATATTCCCAAACTTACACTTGGCAATCAACCTATTACGAAGGTTCAAATTTAAGTGGCTCTTTCAATTCATTACATTTGCACCATTGAAAACTGTATTGAATTTCATCCATAATTTTAGTTCCGTTATTTTACACTAGGTGGCACTGTTCACAAATTATATCGCGCTGTGGTTTCGTTTTCATCAATATCAGCAAAGCTAAGCAAATACAGAACACTACTTCAGTCCTATACCATACATGTTGTACACCAACGATGTTCCCAAGACTCCCCGCGTGGAGTTAGCTCTCTTCGCCGATGATACGGCGCTTTACACTTCCGAATGAGCCTAATCTAACATATTGGATAGGCTACAAAAAGCGGCTAACGCTCTAGGCGAATGGTTCCGACGTAGGCGAATCGGAGTGAATCCGGGGAAAAGTGCCGCAGTGTTCTTTTCTCGGGATCCACAAGGTCTTACGAGACCCGATTCCCAGCAGAGGACCGTGAGCCCCATATCACTGTTCGGCCGACCCATCCCATGGGTCGAGAAGGCCAAATACCTAGGTGTAGTTCTACACTCCAGAATGATGTTTGGACCTCACATCACCGCTGATAGAAGGAAAGCCACGTTCTACATAGGCCGGCTCGCTCCGTTATTCAGAAGTCGTAGAATGTCACTTAGAAATAAGTCTACAAACCTTGTATCCGCCCCGTCCTCACATACGCCAGCGTCATGTACGCACACGCTGCGCGCTATCATCTGGCTAAGCTCCAGGTCATCCAAAACCGGTTGTCTCGTAATGCTACCGGCGCCCCTCATTATTTCAGGGCCGCAGATCTCCATTTCGACCTTGAACTCCCTTACATCATTAGTTTCTTGAAGAAAGCATCCAGGCGCTACTTCGTAACAGCATCTCAACACCCCAAGCCATTGGTAGCCCGGGCTGCCAATTACAACACGCGGATCGACGCCCGGGGGCTCGGGGGCGCAGACCGCGAAATTCACTCTTTGATCCCGATAATCGCATTACGGTTGCGAATTTGCCCCCTATTTCTCCGACCCCGACCCCAACACTCCACAAATACACCGCACTCAGCGGATCCGAGTGCAGAGAGTTAGGACTCCTGCGCGATACACCAGGTACCGAGTAGCCCAGGTACTTGGGCGCCTCTACTCATAGGCTCTTCAAGCATGAACCAGCGTGTTCGATTGTTTAGCTCCGCGACGCCCTGAGCCGACGTTCGACCCCACTCGGGAGCCCTAAGGCGGTCGCCTTTTGCTTTTTCAGGCTGTGGCGCCTCACGCCCACCTCTCCCTCCCAGTGACGTAGTAACAGCCCACAGGGGCCAACTACATAGTCAGTGTCAAAAAAACCCATCTTTTGACGAATATGAAAAACACGTAAATGCGGTTAATTCGTAAGTTCACATTTATGAATAATATGAATTTTATTCTTATATTTTATAAGATGCGTTAATTTAGCCTCTTTTTCTATTCAATATGTATCATAATTTTCGTTCGTAAGGAGTAAACTCCAGTCGTACGTCGGAGCTGACACAAAGATACACACATTTATTTGTGATGTGACCACAAATTTGCGGTTTTCGGATTTTTTTCTTTACTTGTGCTATAGGACATTACTTCTTACCCAATTTCATGATTCTAGGTCAACGGGATGTACCCAATAGGCTTTGATTCCCTTGCGAGTGTCAAAATATATTCATAAACGAGGCATAAACAGCATTTTGATTGCGTTGACTTAGAAGTATGATTTTTTCACTGCTCTACGGGATTGCAAACCTGAGTCTATGATATTAATTTCAGCTTGATAGCTCCACCCGTCCCTGAGAAATAGGGTATTGACAGGCGGACAGACAGACGGACGGAAAACAAAGTGACCCTATAAGGGTTCCGTTTTTCCTTTTGAGGTACGGAATCCTAAAAAGTATTAATGCTGAATAGTATAGCACAGTTTAATTACCTAGTGTGCTTAATGCAGTACTGAAAAGACGACCGAGAAGTCGCATGCGCTAAATATGTCTTGAATGCTTTAAAATAGATATACACAAAGAAGATAGGCAACAATTTGTAAAATATCAAGTACCCAAAAAGAGAAGTTACACGCTGTGCTGTAATAGGTATAATATACTCTTAACTAAAAATCATCCTAATAATCCCAGTTTTTTAAAACTACATTGAATTCGATATATTAACACATTCACCATAAAGATCTCAAACTTACTTGCATGTATTATTTTTGGTCAGGAGTTTAAGCTACACAAGCCTTTATTTCACTATGTAATTTAAGGACCAGTAAATCAGACTGAAAACTAAAAGAACCCACAGAAATCATGCTTAAATAGACTCGATTCCGAAAGTTCTAACGAAAAGTTTGGAACTCCATTACGAGTTGGAACAAATTCGACGCATTTCATTTTGGTGCTCCACTCAGTGCTGGCAAAGTCACTAGCGCCCCGCTCTAGCTACTTTAGTATCGTTATAATAGTTAGGGTTGCCAACCCAAGTGTATATGGTGTAATCCTACTATGCTCCTAAAATATATACATTTATCAACATAAATCTAATACGCCATTTGTAACCCGCTTGTGAGCTTCCGCCACCATTCGTTCATGACTGTAGCGCTGGCCGACTCCCACTCACTATAGTTATTAGATGCATGCCGTCGCTGCCGTAGCTGTTCTAGTCGTCTCTGCTTCGTCTGCTGCGATCGTGTTCGCGATTGCCTGCCATCTGGAACTGGAACCGCACGTACCCATCACCGTTGCTGCCCTGGCTGCCCTCGTTGTCTCTTCAACTGATGGAACATGTATCGCAGAAACAACAATTACTGCAGTAGCCGAGGCAGATATCACCGTAGCAATTATGGCAGCGACGACATGAATCTACTAACGGTAGTGGATGCGTAGAAGCTCACAAAGCCGGTAAGATCAAATTGCATGTAAATTTGTCTTTCGTAAAATAACGTCTATATAAATCTAAAAACAAGCATTTGATTGACGATGGTATATAAGTAGTATGTCATCCATGAAACCGATATTATCTAAACAATGACATTTATTCATATATCTATATAACTAAAATGTAAATAACATGAATAAATGAATAAAACAATAAAAATGTCAGAGAAAGTTGATATATTTTTTTTAGTTTTATTCGGTTTTACTCCACTTACCTACTCTTTCTTTACTTTGGGGGCACTGATCCCGAAAATACTATATATATATATGTATATATATAACCAACCAAAAAATTCCATCTTATGATGGTTTTCTCAAAATCTTCAACAACAAATGACAATCGTTTTTTTATGAAAGCCACGTTAACAATCTTTACAGAAATACAATTGTGGAATTATAGTATTGTCTGGCGATTGTTACACATTGAATTAAACAATTTGTAACGGAAGTATCGCGTGTTTTATTTATTTTGTTGAACCTGACATTTTGAATGTTTTTCAGCGTCCGTGGTCGCAGGATGACTTCCTACAGGAAGAATTAAATACGCGATAAAAATTGTTCAATTCAATTGTGGAATTGTTACGTTTATACTTAAATTTAGTTTTATTAACCAACTGGTCCCCGAATCCTGGCATGTACCATCTAATTCGTGTTTCAGATTTAAATATTTAAATATTTTTAATTATCACTTGCTCGGCGGTGAAGGAAAACATCGTGAAGAAACCCGCACGCCCAAGAAATTATATTTCTAAGCCCTTACAATAGATGCTACTTTTATTCCGAAAGTATTTAGGCTTCGTACGTAAAATTTCCAAAATCCATACTCCATTCGTGCTGAGTAGCAGGCAGCAGTTAATTGTTACATACAGGTCGACCTAATGACAGCGTATTAAAATTTAATAACAGCTATTTGAAACAATGTTTCATTCCAATAAACTTGAACAAATAACGGAAGCAACAAAAAATATACTAACAAACCATTATTATGAGTCAGAGAGATAATAGAATGCTAACAGCGTCCACATTAGTGTCCCATACAAATTGATAATACCCTTAGTCCAACGCTACACTTCGAATAACTGATACGTTGCATCGGTTTTTGGAAACATGTCCAAAGTGCTTGCGTGTATTTTGTTAGGGTTTCTCGTGGTGAATGTGGTTATTGCCAAAGTGGTGAATAAAAGGAAGTGCCCTGAAGTTAGGGCTGTGCCACATTTCGATCTGTCTCAAGTAAGATTTTTTCTTGTTATTGTACACAATATTGTATGAGTGTGAAAGTTTAACTTTAGTCTCATTCATCTTATTAGCGGTATCCCGTTGCCTAAAGTGCCTAAACCATTGAAATTGGCTTTGTCCACTACCTAAGGCTAAGGACTTAGCGGAGATAGTGATTTTTACATAGAATGATAGCCATCAGACCTTCACAACCTAGAGGGAAAACCATACCTTTCTTATATCTTCCTTAGGTCATAACGTCTTTCGTTATGTAAGTTCTTAGACGTGCGGATTTTCTCATGATGTCTTCTTCACTGCCGATCAATGCAAATATGTACAAATATTTATATAATTTAATGGATAATTACAAATATGTACACAAATCCGAAAACTGTTAAATTATGTTAATTTTGTGCTTCTTAAAGTTGGTGAATTATTATTACTAAATGTACACTTTGATCATCTATTTTATATATTTCAAAATATTCTACATGAAAGATCATTATGAACAAAGTTACTTCGATGCGATGATTTTTTTATTATATTAACTAATACATTTTCTCACTTGTCTGGATTGCCAGCATCAATTTCAAATTTGTACGAAAATGTACTAAGATTTGTCACTAAATTACCAATCCTTTTTTCCGAATCTTCTCCTTACTTATATAGAACTAGGATATAACTTACCTATACACAATACAAAGAGTAACATTTGCTCGTTGTGTGTAACCCTTACACATAACAATGTTACACCCCGCGAGGCAGCTTGTGGCGAGCTGTTGGTGATTGAGTAATGACACTATAGGTACTAAGTAATACAGAGAGTCGTTCATGGCCTTCGTTTCTGGACTGCCTTCAACCCTCAGCTCTGGCTTTATTGGTCATACAGAGAGGATTCGATAGAGGTATTTGGTGGAAGTGTTAAAGGGCATAATGCCACACGCAACTTCGGAGAAAGTACGGCACACCTCTCGACACACCCCTGAGTCACTCACGTCGGTCTTGCCTTGGCCAACTTTTAATGTTGGGTGTCCGGCCAATGAGTTGTGAGACACTGCTTGCCGGAAGTAACGATCAGAAATGATAGTTATAGTAGGTGTACGTCCACCTTCTGTAACAGCACAGTATGAATTACCCCTCCGAACATCATATCAAGACGACCACATTCGCAATAATCCTAATACCTGTAGAAAATTGTTCACGGGTTTCAAAGTCTCTGGAGTGGATCACGACAGGTGTCGGACATTACATTAATCTTCCTGAAGAGGCGTCTATGTGTTGGATCCATATTTTCCCGCAAGCCTATCAAGTAACAGGGAATAACGTGTAAAGTGTAAAGAAAAAAATGTCGACGCCTTTTTTTATCCCTCTTACCCCTCGCCCTCGGGAGTTCACTATCACACGTTCCAGAGAAGTTTTCTTCCAAGAACCCTTGAGATGTGGAATGAACTCCCAGCCGAGGTTTGCTCAATGGACTACAATATAGTTCTTCAAGAAAGGCATGAAGAGGTTTTCAGAGGGTTGGCAACGCATGAGTGATACCCCTGGTGATGCAAATGACCGTAGGTTACGGTGATTGTTTACCATTAGGCGGGCCGTATCTTGTTTGCTACCTTAGTGCTATAAACAAAAAGAGTAACTTCGGAGCAGCACAGCACTCCTCTCGACACCCCTGAGTCACTCACCCGACCGAGTTTTTCTAGTAGGTGGTGCACAAAGTGAGTAAAAAAACACCACCAATTACACTCCCAAATCATCAATAACTAATTAACTTCTGAATGAGATGAAAAATGTTCAATAAATCCCTGAAGTTTCTTTTAAAAGCAACGAGAACACACGACCACGTAATATACACACAAACTATAAATATGTACCCCCAACAATAAACTAACTCCGACATCCAGTTGAACGCTCGGTAAATATGAAGGGGGAAAAAAATCCCCTCGTTAAGTCTCCTATAAACTACAACAACTGGGCAAACGTATATCTATTTATCACCCTTATCCCGTTAAACTACCCTTGGATCAGCCGAGAGAAAAACTGCCGGCTCTGGTTCATTACTCGATCTTAAAATACATAAAAGGGTGGGAACACAATATACATACATACTCATTTGAGCAAAAAACGGGCACTAATGTTTTCTTCCATATAATTTTATACTAATTTTTTTTATACAACGTCGGGAGTCATACAAACATACGGCTCACCTGATGTAAAGCGGTTACCGTAGCCTACGAACGCTTATAATACATTAAGTATCACTCGCGCGATGCCACCTAAGGAATTGCTGTGTTAGCAGTAGCTAACACAGCAATTCCTTAGGAGCTTACTGGTGACCTCACTCGCACGTAGGAACACAACAACCCTCTAGGGAAATGTTATTTGGCTGCGGTTTTCTGTAAAGTGGAGGTACTTGCCCAGACGGCTCTTGTTCTTAAAACATCCAGACCAAGACAAACAGACATGCTCATGCACACAAATGTTTGTCTTGTGTGGAAATCGAATGTGTGGTGTCAAAGTCGCGTCATTCATGACAGCGCCACCGATATTACATATCTTTATGTGTCTTACAAGCCAAAGACAAGTTACGTCCTACTAATATTATAAATGCGAAAGTTTGTATGAATGTATGGATGTTTGTTGCTCTTTCACGCTTAAACGGCTGAACGGATTTGAATGAAATTTGGCACGTAGATAGATTATGATCTGGATTAGCACATAGGCTACGTTATTTAACTCCGCGCTGGCGGAGCCGCGGGCAGCAGCTAGTAATTTCATATATTTTTTTATTTCATAAGAGTTGTAGACATTATCATCATAAAACTCAATTACTTAGATTTATATAGGATGTAGCTAGAAACGCCAAGGGTTTGTGCCCATTCACAAAGTGAGAATGAGCGTGAATGGAGCGTTGGGTAAATTCTAGGCAGCCGAAATGTAAGCCAGAAGGCACAGCTCGCTGTGTACAACGCGGTGCTAATCCCAGCGCTAACTTATAAAAGTGAAAGCTGGGTATGATGGAGAGAGTAAGTGGAATAATAGCTGTCGAGGTGCGAGCGTTGCTCAAAATTTGTGGCATAACGCTTGCTGTCCGCGTTCGTAATGATAATATAAGAAAGAGAGTTGGTCTGAAAGAGAGTGTCGGTATAAAGATGAGTAAAGGCATGCTCCGTTTGTTCGGAGGTATAGAAAAAATGACGAAATAGATATACAATGCAAAAGTGGAAGGATGTATTAGCCGAGGAAGACCAAGACTGCTGTGATGTATAGAGCCCTAGGAACGTGTATGAAAAGAGCTATGAATGTTAAAGAAGCGAGTGAGGTGTGTAAGGACGGTGTCTTATGGCGCTCGGTTCTACCTACTTACACCGCAAGGGACCAAGATGTACATATATACATACACAAAATGAGAATTTTCATTATGATTAATTCAATAATTTGAAAATGTTACGAAGAAAAATAAAATGTAATACTTAGCGACTAAATAAATTAAAAGTAAAATTGAATTCATCAGTAATTTCTCAGTAGGTATCGGTTGACACCTTTTTTTTATACCACGTCGGGAGGCATACAAGCATACGGCCCACCGCGATATATTAAGTATCACTCGCGCGATGCCTTTTCTGCTGCTTACGCAGCAACTTCTTGGGAGCTTACTGGTGACCTCACTCACACGTAGGAACATAACAACCCTCTGGGGAGTTGTTATTTGACTGCGGTTTTCTGTGAAGTGCGGGTACTTCCCCAGAAGGGCTGTTTTGATGCGCCCTACCTCTCTTAAATTTTACACCTAGCAGATTTTATTGCAACATGGTTCATAAATCAAACTTTTCGTGTTATAATTTCATATATCATAGTATTTTGTCTTGGTCTTGGTATTTTAAGAAATGTAGAGCGCATATGTTAGCCTGACTGACGAAGAACTTCTACCGCAAGAAAATAACAATTCCTGGAGGGTTTTGATATTCTTGCGACTAAGTGAGGTTACCAGTAAGCTCCTAATGAGTTGCTATATTAGCAGCAGAGGTGGCAATTCGTGAACAATAATTCCTGTTTTGCAAGTGTCAATAGGCTACACATGTTACTTTCCGACGTTGTATAAAAAATACAAATTTTATTTTAGGTTATAAACCTGTATAAAGATATTATTTTTATGTGACACGCTTCGATCAACTTCACAAATGATTCACGGTGACGCTCGCCTTTTTCTGGCATTTTGTATACTAAAAGCTCAATTTATTTTAAAATAGCATTTTCTCTTATAAATAATATGAACCAAGAGTACAGAAAAAGGTGTGACTGATGCATGAAATGCAAATGAAGTCAAGTACAATCAGTAGGTGCTAATATCTAATGTACAGATAGCCTAGTGCTGTGACTTCATTCATTAGTGAGTAACTTTCATTGATAATGCATTCTTGGACGTTTAACCTTGTAGTTGTTTGCACGAGGAATTTGTTACATCTACGTATGGAAAAGTGTCTATTCGATTTAGTTTGTATGGAATTTGAGAAGTGCTAATTTTAGAAAACAATTGTTACGGTCTGTTGCTTCACGGCTTCTAATTTAAACCTCTTATTTCAAGAATAATGAGGTGTACCTACTAAAATCCTGTTTATGAAAAGTCAAGCATTATGTTATATTACATGTTACATATTTACTTTTTGTGATGTTATTCTTTGTACAAAGATAGTGGGAGGGACCGAGAGTGACATAGGACTTTCTATCGCGGTAAAATAGCATACTTTTTGTTGCCCTTTGTATACGCGGACGACGCCGCGGGTAACCTATCTATATTTCACGGCAAGTCCCTTGCGAGGTAGGCAGAAAGAACCAAATGCTTCAAGAAGCGGTCCTTATATACCTCGTTTGCTCTTTAACATTAATAGGTCTTTTCATGCACACTCACCAGTTTCTAGGACTCCTTACGTCGCGTTCTGATCAAACTTGATTATTAGTTATTTTGCTAACAGTACCTCTCTTAAAAGCAGACAGACCAAGCTCACAGAAATTTTATCCTACGTGGAAGTCTAACCCCCGAACCTTGGTATCAAAATAGCATCGCTAACTACTTTACCACCTAGCTTGTCATAATTGTTTTACATATGACTAAATTGTTTACCATCCGACCCATCTCCATTCTTCTTTCCCTTTCCAATGCTCGTGAGCGCCTAGTTCAACAATAATTGAGCAGTTTCTTAAATAAAAACAATATCCTCTGTTCTTTACAATCGGGTTTCCGTCCAGGTCAAAGCACGACAACTGCTCCTACTACTACTACTGGATCGATCTCATCTTACGGTTTTAACGCTATTGGATTTCAGCAATGCTTTTTGTTCTGTTGATTTTGACATTCTTTTGAAGCATTTGCGTTCTATCAACATATCTCCAACGGTCATTGAGCGGTTTCATTCCTATCTGTACGAGCGCCAGCAGCGGGTGCGCATTGAGGATTCGTTATCTTCTTGGTGTTCTATAGCTGCAGGTGTGCCGCAGGGTGGCGTGCTGTCTCCGATTTTATTTGATTTATTCATTAACTCGGTCACTTGTAAACTTCGCTCCTCTTACCATCTGTATGCAGATTACTTACAAATTTATAATCATTCTTCTTTGGAACTATTGTCAAAAGCAATTTTTAGTATGAACGAAGATCTGAAAGTCGTGTCGGAATGGAGCAAATCTTATGAACTAATCGCGAATCCAACTAAGATGCAGTGTATTGTCATAGGTGTATACCTAATGATATCGAAAATTGACTGGCCTAATTTTCCCTCCATTACATTTAATGGGACTCTTATTAAGTACAGCGATACTGTCAAGAATCTTGGTATAATTTTTGACAAAACCTTTTCTTGAACAGCTCAACTTACTTCAGTTAGTAGGAAGATGTTCTCTGTTGGTGGCTCTCTCGGAAGACTGCAATACTTTCTACCGATTGTCATCAAAATTGCGTTAGCACATTCATTCATTCATTTCATACATTCATTCATTGCTACTTCCAATTCTCGATTACGCCGACTCTTCTTAACTTGAACTTGAACTCTTCTTAACGCGATCTTACTAAAGAACAATTTAATAAACTTGAGCGTCTCCAAAACCTTGTCATCTGTTTCATATTTGGACTTCGCAAATATGACCATGTTTCCCAATTTCACTGCCAGCTCAAGTGGTTTCCTATTACAATTCACCGTAACGGGAACATCCTGTCTTTTCTATTCCATCTTGTTTAATCCTTCAACTCCTACATATCTGGAGAAGCGCTTCTTATTTTACACTAGAGTACAAGGTCGTAACTTGCGATATATCCAGTCCCTTCGGCTGTATACGCCATCACACTCTACCAATTATTTCTCGAAATCTTTTTCGGTACAAGCTGTACGCTCCTGGAATGCTCTGCCATTATTTCTTTAATTCTTTCATTCTTTATTTTCCAAAAGCCTTACAGTACTAATTATACATATTTATGAGACCTTCCTAGTAAGCTTTTATAAAAGCCTGTGGCAGAGGGTCCCGCTCTTCAAAACATCTTTGTTACGTAGGCCTAAATACTATATTTAACAATTTCCATTGAGCGTCGTCGTCTATCTGTCTCTGGACTCTGTTTAACTATACTTGTCTATAATCTTTCTCTATTCATTTCTGTTAAGACGCCTGATTATGTAATAACTTTTATTAGATTATGCTTACGAACATACTTTTATAGGTTTGTATGTGTTTACATATGTATGTATTCTAGATGTATATGTATGTATATATTTATTTATGTGCATTGTATGTGTAGTGAATATGCAAGTAGTTTATGCGCCTCCTACCTGTTCTGTCTCATTATCGTTTCCTCTACCCCAAGGTTGTCTGGAAGAGATCGCTTTGCCACAGACCGCCTTTGGTGCTTTAATGTTCACTTTATGTATATTTGTTTTATTTGGTGCAATAAAAAGCATAGTCTTGTATTGTGTATTGTACAATCTATCACTTATTTACCAATGGCGGGTAATTGCCTTGTTTTTCGAATAGCAAAATCTAGCAAGATCTCTTTTGAAAAAAGAACACAACGTTCCTGCGACAGAGATTACCAGCAAGCTTCCCAGAAATTGCCAGAAACGGCAGGATTCGATTATATTTGCACTAACTGCTTCACGTTAAGCAGGTTGCAAGATTGTTTACCTCCTGACGTAGTATAAAAAACCTCCCATGGCAAAAACTAAAAATACACTAAAATGCACAGAAATATTTTTTTTCGTGAACCTGTGCAATTACGTAACATATTATAAACATGTTTTTCAATGACGAAACATTCGAATAAGAACATTGTGTAGGCGCCGGACGTGTGATTGATATGATAACACATATATACCATTAATAATGTCCAGCAGATTGCACATTAAATGAAACGCAGTACAGTGAACATTACAGTGTCGCCGTTCAACCGTTCATTCTGGCATATTAAAATATGCCAGGGAATTCCTTTGTACGATGAGTCGTTATAAAAGCAAGTCCTTAGCGTGGTGAAGTATGTTTTAAACCACTTCCGTTGAAGGGTATAGGGATCCGGGTCTGCCTTCAACCGAAGGGGTTTAGTGAGAGTTAGTTAAGTGAAGGAGTACTAATAGACTTTGAGCTAAACTGTGGATAGATGGACAGACACGGTGAAACTATTAGGGTTTGGTACCTTGTTGTCTACGGAGCCCTAAAAAATAACTTTTAAGTATCATACTTAATTTATACTCGTGTTTTGTTTATGATTCAATTTTAATTTTAATTTCATGAATATCTTAAGTCAGTGATGAAGATTTGATGAGAAAAGGTTAACATATAAAAATATTCAGATAACAAAGTGTAACCGACGTCATGACATTGAAGTCAGTTTCGCTTATTCAAAAGGTTAGAATAGTGGAAATCGAAGAGCCTATGATTACTTGACTGCTTTCGTCTATTTACATCTCTTTCGCAAATTCTTGGGTCGCGGAATTCAATGTGAGCTATTTGTGTTACTCTGGTTCTATATTAGACGTAGAACGGCATATTCTTGATCACAAGCGGCTAAGTCTATAGTGACATTAGTCCTATGCTTCTCGCCATTTAATAAATAGATAGATTTCTTAAAAGCTAGCCATATCATAATATATCTGAGTATTAATCGAACGACGGCATAAACTTCATACATAGTTATTAATTCAATTCGCAATGGCGTATGGGGCATATTTGAAAAGAAAGTTAATGGTTACCTATCCGGATCTCGAAAAGATAGAATTAGTGAGATGTTATCACAGTTCATTAAACTTATCCTTTATCGAAGCCGAAATGTTACGCGTAGTTTTAGAGAAATTTTATTCCGCAAACTAAGAAGATCATTCCACCATTTCTTAATTCACGAATGTTACCAAAGAGGCTACAACAAAGCAAAGTACGTGAAGATTGTATGCTTGTTTTCAAATCATCATAATATATAATATCATCTCTACAAACAAATTTAACCTCTCCACCACGTGAACTCTCAGCCGAGGTTTTTCCAAGAGATTATAGCATAGAGTTCTTCAAAAAGAGATTTTTATAGGGTCGGCAAAGCATGGGTGACACCTTTGGCGTTGCAAATATCCGTAGACTACGGTAATGTACGCTTGTTTGTAACTTTAGTGGTATAAAAAAAACGCGAAGCCGTCTGATTAGCAAACAAAGCAAATACGCTCTGACTGAATAGAGGCGGGCACCGAACATTATTTTTATTTTTTAATTATCTTTATTTGTACATATAGTTTACAGAAAACTGTATCTCCCAATATTGTCTTGTGAACATAAATCTTATGATTACTACGTTTAAAGAGAGTTTAGTACACACGAGCAGTTTATCCTATGTCTTCTTATGAAGATATCATATTAGCTGTGTTTTGTTTACCTATTTGCCAGCCGAAGTGATGGGAAAAAAGAAAATGATTTCTAAAGTACTAATCTCGTTTATACGAGTATACTAAATTATGCAGTACATATAGAAGTTTTTGGTTAAGAGCATGAACTTATTATAGAAGCGTATGTTATGTTTATGTTGGAGAGTTTATTTAATGGAATACGTATGAAATAAATCATTTGATACTACGAGTACATTCGTAAATCAGTGCTTCAATCGAAACTCTTCAGACTACGAAGTGATACGTGCAGTATAAATATTTTATTGATAGCTTTCGATAATCTCTATTTATATTTTAGCTGACTCCTATAGTTGTATATCTCTCGGTCTCCGACGTGGAAATATATAGAGCTGTTACTACTCTTTATATATATATATATATTTTTTTTGATAAAAATTAGATATAAATATACAATTTTATGTTTTCCATCTCGTCAAATTATTTTTACTTCGTATGTGATCAAAGGAATGACTCGCAAAAATAGTTATTTTCAAAATATATTTATTTTGAAACTATAGTCGATACTAAAAATACGGTGAGAAAACGACAAAAAAAGTAATTAGCCTATCGGCTTTAAAACATACTTCAGGACTTTTTTTACAGGACAGTTACATGGTAGCTGTTTGGTGATATTGAACAAAATTTTATCAGGGATCGGTTTCCAATGTGACAAAACATGTACCGATGGGCATGTTCTAATGGAAAGCATCATATCACGTTTGTTTTAAAAGTATCTTCGTTCTAAATCGTATGTGACATAGTTATCTCAAATTCAAAATCATACAAGTTTTTGATTGCAATGAAAATGTTTATAAAAGTAGAAAAAGTAAGTATATTTTTAGAGAATTATAATTTATTTACCTACTTCAACTTATATAAACGAGCGCCACTTTATTGGTTTATAACATTTTAACTGTTACTGTTTATTTAATATAATCATTACCGCGAAATTGTATTATAAAAAAATATTATTAAATATAACAAAATACAGTTGTAAACTTAGACATTTACAACTGTATTTTGTTATATTTCACGTGAAAAGCTATAAAAACCGTTTTTAAAAAACGGACCAAATGCGATTCCTACTATTCGGTAGTGGTAGGTAATAGTTATGCCAGTATTATAGCACATGTCATAAAATATCAAGATATTTTTGATTTTATAGTTTCATTCAGTTTTTATGATATTACTAGTTGCTGCCCGCGGCTCCGCCCGCGTGGACTCAAATAACGTAGCCTATGTGTTAATCCAGATCATAATCTATCTACGTGCCAAATTTCATTCAAATCCGTTCAGCCGTTTAAGCGTGAAAGAGCATCAAACATCCATACATACAAACTTTCGCATTTATAATATTAGTAGAATAAGGAGATCAAATAACAGACATGTTTTTGCAGTTCCGAATATACAAATTATATAAAATGTGGTACTTTACTTTAAAGCAACTATTACTAGTGAACTTGTAAAACCTGCTTCTACATCTAATTTTAATAAAACTTCACTAAAATCCTCAATATTCAGGTTACCCTTTATTACATTAAATATTGCCTAACAAACTCGTCTATATTCGTTAAAAACCTCTTCAACGATACCCCACACGTTGGAGGCAATAATAAGAAAATGAAATATCTTCTCAATCTGTGTACAGAAGGTACCCTCAAAAATATTTTTTTTTTTACTTCATGCATTTGTTTGCCTTTATAACCATACCCAATGTTATCTGTAAGTAAAATGACCATGAAAAGTGGCATACAGACAGACATGAAATGAAGACGAAACTATAAAGATTCCTTATTTACTATAGGAACCTTAAAAACATTGCTCTGAAATGATTTATTACTAGTTAAAATAATTGTAATCTAGTTTACTAGTCGTGGAAAGTTACATTCAAGTGCATACGAAATCTCAGGTTTTCGAGTTCACCCGAATGCTTAGAGTTAATAATAGGTAAGTGTGTCGTGTAGTCTTTCATATCAGAAATAAATAATAACTAAAAATACACAAGCCTCAAAATACCGCTTAAATAACGGCAAACGGTTAAGTACCAGATATGATTAGCATAGCTTTGAATTTTTAGTAGTTCAATTTATGAATTAATCGCGTGTTTTATGTAAATAAACGGAATACGAATTAATTTGAATTATTACATATGCCGTTAAATATTGAACGAATTTAAATAACATTATGATTACGCCCAGTAAGGCGTACCCAATGAACGTGATTAACAGGTTAACTTGTGAATACGTAATATTACAAATCAAAAGATTTTGACAGGCATAAACAAGAAATGAATAGTCAAACAACTCTGTTAAAACTCTACATAAACTAAATACTCACACAGTTGTAGAAACAAACACAAACATTATACTCTCAAATAAATAACACATGCTTTCATACAATACGCAAATAAATTGCTTCACATCGGTAGGGTCATATGCTAGTTTGGCATCCGACGTAGAACAAAAAATGCAGATATAATTTTCAAAATTTTTAAAATATATTTTTCTATAGATATTAAAAAGAATGGCGATTGATTTACCAGTAAATTGGTTACAGTTGAATGTGCTCATCAATAATAAGTTCTTTACACTATGTAAGAGTCCCATACAAAAGTGATCAGCTGTACAAAAAAAAATGTATGGAGGTATTATTTTATTTGCATTGTCAAAGTTGATTTCATACGAAAAGATCTTTTGTAAAGTACTAATATTAAAATATACCAGTCTTACTGTAGTTAGGGTTTGTGACTCTCCCCACCACTTATTAGACCAAAAAGTCTACAAACTACCATAAACACGGACAGGTGCGTGAATCCGTAGGTGGTAATTTACATAAATTATTCAATAGGACTGATTGTTCCGGTACACACCTTTGAAAGCTAATATTTGTCGTGTGACTCAATTGCTACCACATACTGTATAATTTCACTTTCTAATCAAGGTTTGTCATCTTTTTTATACAATGTCGGGAGACATGCAAGCATACGCCTCACCCGATGTGAAGTGGTTATCTATGAACGCATTTAGTATCCCAGTATCCCGAATGTTATAAGTAATTTTAATCATATTAGATTCCATTTGATACTTCTACTATTTCAAGATGCCTTTTAAAGTGCCAATAATTGGATGGTTTACTCTACGTACCTAGTAAAAGAATTTTGTAAAAAATCTTATTGGGAGAAATTCTTCATGTATTGATTCATTTGTTTATTTTAAGTATTTTTTAATGACTTCAATGCACTTAATAATGTCCAAATGTATTCATCCATTCAACAATTATAAATAAAAAGTACGTTTGCTGTTTGTCTGACAATATCAAAATGCTAAAACTGATTTTGATTAATTTCAATATGGTGAAAGCCTGAATCCTGTGAAAGCTTATAAGCCAGATTCCAAACTCCCTCGAGCAAAGCCGCGGGCAGAAGCTACAGCTATTATAAACATCAAAACAAGTCACTTAGTTGTACTACTTACAAACTACGTGTCGTTTATTGCCATGTTAGAACATTGGTTAATGTCGTGAAATCTCCATGCCTTAGGGCTTTAGCTAGTTCGTACATGATTATAAGTAATTTTTACGGTAAGTACTTAACAACTTATCGATTACTCGTCTATTTTTAAACTCAGAATTTTACATAATACCTAATAGCATTGCTGAACAAAGACCAAGAAAAACAACAAGTGACAATATCGCTTCTATAGCAGACATGGTGTCACCCACGAACAAATAGATGTTTATAAGAGAGTACTATCCAGTATTGAGGCAGGGGGTAGGTGAGATCTTTTTCTTGGATGCTCCTAGTGGAACAGACAAGACTTTTCTTATTGACTTACTACTGGTCAAAGTAAGAAGCTATCGCGGTATCGCCTTAGCGGTCACGTCTTCTGAATTCCTGCCACGCTGCTGGAAGAAGCCAAACCTGATCACTCTACGTTTAAGCTCCCTCTCAATTTGATACTAACTGCCTCCCCACTGCAATATTCTCAAACAAAGCAATATGGCGGAAGTACCTTGTAAAACTAAATTAATAATTTGGGATGAGAGTACTATGGCTCATACGGGGTATAATAAGCCCTAAACAGATCTCTACAAGATATAATGAATAATAATAGTCAAATCGGGGGAGTAACTGTATTGTTAGAAGATGATTTCCGGCAGACATTACCAGTAGTGCCCAGGGGAACAAGAGCTGATGAAGTCAAAGCGTATGTGAAGCGGTCTTATTTGTGGCCATCACTAACTAGACTTGATCTTACAAAAAATTAGGTCGTTTTCAGATGTTTTACTTAAAATAGGTAATAGTGATTAGAAGTGGATAATAAAATAATTCTCCCTACAAAATTAGGCACAATTGTGACTACTGTAAAAGAGCCAATATCTAAAATCTACCCAGATATTGTAATACCCACGATAAACCGGCAAAATACCACCAATGAATTTTTTTGAGATTGTTGAAGCTGTTGAGAATCAGTATAAATCAGTAGAACAATGATGACGCCATACGTTGCCCGGTTGAATTTCTGACTATACCTACTGACCGGTTGTTCCCGAGTCTGTGTTTATTTCATGGATTTCTCTCACACCGTCGAACTAACCTTTCGATTTCAAAAAGTTCAGTTTCCACTCAAAGTGCTTTGGCATGACCATTAATAAATTTCAAGCGCAAACTCATATTTTAGCAGGGTCGACTTAAGGGATAACTACTTTTCACGCGGTCAGTTATATGTGGCCTGCCCCAGAGTAACCTCACGGTGCAGCCTGGTGATTCTAGCACAAACTGAAGGACAAACAAAACAATATTGTGTAGAATGAAATACTGCGTTAGGTGTAGAATTTAGTGGTCTTCAAGTTGTCGTAGGATGATGTAGGTTATGCGGGCGAAGCTGCGGGCAGAAGCTAGTCTATTTATATAATCTTTTTTGGTTCACAGGCATAAACATCGCTGAATGTAATTTGACCCATAAAATATGCCAAAGAAGCATGGGTTGAATAACTAACAACAAAATCCTTCACACAATTTAATTAGTTTGCATAGGATCATCAATCATTATCATCATCATCAATTTTCAATTTGTCATTTTTAATTTGTTGTTATACTCGTATATAACCATATTCCTTTAGCAATTTTGTTCAGTTTTATAAGCCGAGCCATATACAACAAAGTTACTATATTTACCTATAAAAATATATCTGTAAAAATTACACAGCGCCATCTATTCCCAAACTAAGCAAAACTTATACTATGGTTACCAAATAAAAAATATTTACAAATAAAACATATCTTCTTATGAAACAAACAAAAACACCCAGACCAAGGGAACAAGACAAAGAATTGTGTAGATAAATATGCCTGTTCATCCATACTATTATTTGTCTTATGCAGAAATCGTACCAACGTCACTTGATGTTAAAGTAGACTTAATGTTAAATACACTTATACACTTATTGTTACTAGCCACTCCGAGCTAGCATATAAGCCTTGTTTTTCAAAGTACCTGTATATAGATTCAGAACGGACGTTGCGGTAGAGAAATGCAACTCGGCGTTCACAACCTTCGCTTTATGACGTTTACCTACGCATGCAAGTTTCATAGAAACTTACTTTTTATATCTATGGAGGTATAAAGTACAGTACTTTAGATTAATATAGAAGACAGACACACGTATACAAATATGGTAAATTACATGAGAAACACCATAAACGCCTACTGGAAAACTAAGAGACATGTTTTTTATTGACAACTTAAGTAAAACTATTTTCAAATATCCTACAAACCTCATTTGTCAACGAGCATAAATGAGAACGTATAATTTGTTACCTCTTATTCTGTATTCACTCATGCCATACATTTGTGATAAAAATTTCTTCTTGTTTAGCTATATAGTTGTGTTATAAATTAAAAATTGGAAACAGTAGAAAAATTGAAAACATGCAAAATTGACAATTACGCTCAATTTTTAAATACTGGCAATGTTCGAAAATCGACCATACTCATTATATAGAAACTACATAGGTTGCACAACACAGTTGCAAGTATTTTATTATGACAAGATTTTTCATTGTTTATTTTACAAGTATTCGTCCAACTAACTAAACGAACGAACGAAACTAAAATAAGCAACGAATAGTCTTGTCATAAGTTTTATTTTATAGGACTTGCTTAGCTCACTAGCTTATATTAGCTCATAGGGTATTGAAAATGTACGTAGCTTTCTATATACATGACATTTCGAATTACCGAATAGAATACCCAACTAACAAACACTTGTTCAAGATAAATTCTCTTTCTAACCGCCGCAGGGCTTTAGCATTAAATCTTTTACACATATAGCAAAATGAATATAATAGATATTGTTAAATTGGCCTTAATCCATGTGCGGTATGTACCAAAGTATAGCATTTTGACGAGCGCAGTGTTGGAGTGGTTCGATTCCCACACAATACAAACATTAGTGTGTATGAACATATGCTATAGTCTTAGTCTGAGTGTTTTAAACATATTTCAAGCATTCATAGGCCTCTGTAATCACTTAACACCGGGTGGACCGTATGCTTGTATGTCTTTCCACATTGTATAGTCAAAAAATAAATTCTTATTTTGTACTAAAATATTACATAACAAGACTGTAAATGTGTACCCATTTTACTTATGTAAATGGACTTTTTCATATATACATGTCCTCAAAAGAATTTTTTATATTTAATGGATCAAAGTATAAGATATAAAATCCTCTAGAATCCATGAAGGTATCTTATCTAAGGACCTAGTAGACCTAGGGGTTAGATTTTCATATTAATATTATAAACATAAATTCCAGCAGTCTGACTCAAAAGAAGACTACTTCAATTTTGACACCTGGAAACCAATCTTGGCCTGGTATATTTGTTCAGTATGGGATAATGGGCAAGTCACTGCAGAGTTTACTTTTTTATTATGCATGTGGGGAATGTCAAATAAGCATATCTGGGATATTACAAAATGAGATTCTACAAAAAGTATATATGCATAATCTTTCACGGGTTCGGCAACGCTTCAATGACACATATTATATACTAGCTGCTGCCCGCGGCTCCGCCCGCGTGGAGTCAAATAACGTAGCCTATGTGTTAATCCAGATCATAATCTATCTACGTGTCAAATTTCATTCAAATCTGTTCAGCCGTTTAACCGTGAAAGAGCAACAAACATCCATACATACAAACTTATTATTATATTAATAGGATAGTTTCGAGGAGCTCGGTGGCGTTGATACGCATACCTGTTTAATCGTCTGTCTGTGGATACATTGACTAGTTTCAATTTCAATAATAAAAATCAGTGTTAGCGTTCATACTCCCATTGTGACTCCTTGAACAAAAAAAATGACTTTGGACTAGATGTTAGCTTTAGCTATTTTTCCACTCTAACTCTGTAACTACAAATCTGTTCTCTTCCAGATTTTAGGTGACTGGTACGTGGTGGAATATTATGCGAGTGAAGAAGAAGCACTTTCGTACAGCTGTATGAGATCCGTTCTTACTGAAGATGATCACGTCCAAGCTGAAGGTAGGACATCGTTCTATGACTCTTTATGCACCGCGTCATACTAGCGTGTACTAACGGTTGTCAGTTTAATGTACGCACTCGAAGTTTTTTTATTACACAACATCAGGAGGCATTAAGCATACGATCCACCTGATGTAAAGTGATTACCGTAGCCCATGACCGCTAGTACATTAAGTATCACTCCCGCGATGCCTCTGATGCTAACACAACACCTTGGAAGCTCTGGTGACCTCACTTACACTTAGGAACACAACAACACTCCAACCAAAAAAGGGAGTTGTTATTTGTCCGCGGTTTTCTGTGAGATTCTGTAATTTCGCTCTTCCTCAGACGGTCTGCTTTGACGTGCCCTACCTCTCTTAAAACATCCAGACCACGACAAACAGACATGTTCATGCGCACAAATGTTTGCCTTGTGTGGGAATCGAACCCACGAGCGTTGGTGTCAAAGTCGCGTTATTAACCGCGGCGCCACCGAGCTCGTCGATTTCTCCGCATGTCCAGAACAGATGTATACTCTTTACTTCACTTCGTTTCAGCATCTGGTGCAGAAGTCCGACTAAATTAGATTCGACGCCATCCTGACAATTAGCAAAAGATACTCTACCATAAGAGCCGCCGAGTACAGTTATATTGTGTAAGAAGCAGCCCAACTGATTGAGCATCTCCAGGTTATTGTAGATGCCAGTCAAATAACTGTAACTGTAAAAGGCTAATTATATAATAGAATATAAAACATCTTTGTGTTCGATAATTATTCAGCTCATGCATTCATATCTAGTACCTTTAATTTTATCATTATTATTACTGTACTATTACAATGACATCAATTTATTGTAATATTAATAGAAAAAGGTCTATGGCAAGTGTCTTTTGACATTTTTTCACCAACAGTAATTCCCGGACTACTGTTAATAAAAAAAGAAAACGAAAATGACGAGAAATGAAAACATGCAGTTAGATTTTATTTTAAAAATTATAAGCTACTCGTATCTAAGGACAAGGACCCGACGGCAATTTTTTTTATCGTTTTATAATAATTCCTTGGAGGGTTATTGCATTCGTGCGGGTGTGTGTTACCAGTCTCTCCAGGATATGAACAGCGGGAGTCGCAACTTGTGATTACAGACAATTGTATAGTCGATGGAGTATCTTCTAGGCTGCTTTTGCAAGACACTTTGTACACACAGGGCATAATTATATTTGTTTAAATTAACCCATACAAGTGTTTCATATGTGCTTATAGGTATACATTTGTTTTGTTCAAGTATAGTTTGTATTCTGTAAGTGGTCTAAAAAGAAAACCTATTAAAAACCTGTCTTGCAAGTCTAACTCGCTACCGAAGATTGTGTACAAACTTGGACGTTCACCAAAATAATTAGATAACGCTACTGAAGTTCACGCAATATTGCTCTATCGAAAAGATAAACTGGATTGAGGGAGAAACTTAACTTTGCCGATAAAAATGTTGTGCTCATACATCAACATAGGTCGCGGTTAGTTTTCCAATTGCAAAAAGTTTGTAATCGCAAAAAAATGTATTGTAATTACAAATTTAGTTTGCGGATTTTTTCATTTACTTGTACAAACATTGCTTCTTGCCAAATTTACTAGATAGATAATACATATATTATATATGAACCCTATAGGTTTGGATTCCCTCGCGAGTGTCAAATTATGTAGCATAAACGGCCGTATCTTTTGATTGTCTTGACTTAGAAGTTTTTTTCACTGTTCCAAGGGATAACGGACTTGAGTATTTACGAGTAATATCAATTTCAATTTGAAATCTCCACGCGTTCCTAAGAAATAGGATCTTAATAAACGAGCAGATGGACAACGAAGTGATCCTCTGAGGGTTCCGTTTTTCCTTTAGAGGTATGAAACCTTAAAAATTTAAACAACTTCATTAAAGTCGACGACTATTTACATAATTTTTAATCTTTACTGGTGCCCCACTTGAACAAAGTCGGTACCACTTTTTGGTTTAAAAGATTTTCTATCTATATATCTATAAAATTACGCGAAATCCCTTGCGGGGTAGGCAGAGGGAATCGAACGCCACATGACACGATTCTTACGCATCTTACTCGCGTCTTTAACATTCATTACTCTTCACATGCACGCTCACCAGTTTCTAAGGCTGCTGACATCATCCTCTGATGAAACACGATCGAATTGTTCATATAGTTTAGGCCTTCCTCGCATCCTAAATCCTTATACTTTCGCGCTGTATTGTAATATAAGTAAGATATTCTATGGTTACTTTTTTCTATGGTGATTTTTATCTAGGTTTAAAGTTTCTGTTGTTATAGGGTGGATTATTATTTTCAGATGGTTCTGTAGAATGGACACCTGGGATTACTATGAACTTCACGTATCGGTTCGCCGACGATCCGGAGGGTGAGAACCTCCTCGGCAACATCACTTGGCGGGTGGATTTGAACGAACCGGCTCATTGGACCCATTCAGAAATTACGTGTAAGTATACCCACCTGAAAACAATACAGTGAATCCATTATTGATGCTTGGGGAATAACTATGTATACATTATTTTTAGATAATGTTGGGAAGTAAATAAGCATAAGGCCTACATAATGTAAAGTGCTTAGCGTTGCATGTGAGCGCACACGGTACAAACTGCTTGCATGTAGCTAACGCCTCTGCTAATGCAGCAAGCTTCTGGGTCCTCCAAAGTATTGTTATTTGGCTGCGGTTTTCTGGTAGGTATAGTACATACTTTGCTAGTCGGACAGCTGTGATACGCTTTATTCCTATTTCGCCACAGGCTCGTTTGGCAATTAGTAGATGCACCACGTGCACAGGTGAGGTTAGATTTGACTTTAAACGTAATAGTGAGCCAAGTACCTTCTAATTTGTATGTAGATACTATTGTGAAAAGCAATCAAATGCGATTAGGACTGGCGCACCGACTCTTCATCTTATCATTATCCCGTTTCCTATGCAATTAGGCAATTGGCTACCGCTACCTATGCTTGAATATACTGCTGATACTGATTTTCACATGGAGCGACTACCGTAATGCTACGAATTTTATTGTTACTTATTGTATTTCTTATTGTACATTAAAGATATTACAAACAAACAAACCGTTAGAACTCTACTAACCAGAGGGAAAACCAGAACTTCCTTGGGTCACACGTCTTTCAAAATATATATTTTATTAACATGTAATTTTCTCACGATGATTTCCTTCACTGCCAATAATTACCAATATGTACATAAATCCGAACATGTATTTAGTGGTACATGCTTCCCGAGTGGCGAGTCCACTAACTCGACCATCTGATTACAAAATTAATAAATAAAAAAAAGAAACCGACCGCATGTCTAAGTTTGATTGTGAAGAAGAAAAAATATGTGTGCATGTCTGGAATACATTTTTTTAAATCATCGTCGACGATGATTTAAAACATCGCCATGATAGAAGTGAAACATTAAAAAATGTGAACTTGAACGAATGTAGAATTTCAGAGGTAGGATGATTGTAGGGTTTATTTATGATGATATTATACCAAGGTTTAATTTTTTTTTATTTGTTATGACATCTTATCCCAACCACCGTAATACACAAGCGCGCACACACACGTAGGTACAACTCTGGGACCCTGTAATAAAAACAGTGTTATAATGTCTCATTCTCTCGCACGTTAAATCCTATAAATGTACGTGCTTGTCTCGTTTTACTGTCGCTTTTTCGTTTCATCGAGTTTCAAATCACAACGATGCTAAAGAAGTTTTCACTTCAAAAACGGTGCTAGGTAGACACATCGTTCTATTATTATAATATTTACATAAACTATCTTAAAAAGTAAATATTTTAGAGTTTTCACTTATAAACTTCTTAGATAAGGGGAAAATGGTGTTTATTTACATAATAATTAACTGCATAAATAAAAAAGAATACGTGTCACGAAATGTATAAATGAAGTCCTTTCATATTATACCCCACTTGAACTGGTAGCCGCATTTTGAAATCCTTGACCTCACATTGCAACCTTAATAACAACAAAAAAAATTCATCTGCAAAAGATTGGATAAACAATATTTAATACTATTACAAAATACAAATACGTAGCATTGGTAGTTGGTGATATTCCACTGTAACAAATGGATAGATAGACAGACGCAGAAAGCAATGTAAGGGTTGATTTACCATACTATTTCGGTACGAAACCCCAAAAAGGGAACTTGAAGAAAAAGATTCACTGACACAGTTTGATAAATAAAATAAACATAGAAAAGAAACCAAAAATAATTACAACTTTTCCCAGCAAAAGTTGTAATTCGATTTAGTCCATCACTATAAGACCGTAGCAACAAATCAAATTAGAAGTTTTACAATTTTGTATACTCTTGCCGTTTTTGTATTTTTCCTTGTTTAGTATTTTCTAACGCATGATATCGATATAGATTTAAAGCCCCCATTGTTTTACTTCACATGTAACCTTTACATAAAAATAAGACCAAGTAAAATTGTAAGTATTACGATGCTGAGCCCTTAACTAAGAGATACGAGATGAGATGTTTGATCTTCACCTTATTTGTAATAAAAATGTCTTGCAACATAGTGAAAAATGATGAATTTCAAATCATTAGCTTAAATTTTAACTTTATACCATACAACGATTTAAAGAAAATACCTAAATAACTCATAGTGCGAAAGGTAAAATTTTCTAATCTTTTTACCTGGTATCTAGTACCACATTGGTTGTGTTTTATAAGATGATCAGAGAGGACTCTCTGCCTACCCCGCAAGAGACCTGGCGTGTAGATATATATACATACATATTTTTTTCTCTTTCATATAAACTAGAGATTAGGGTACTCCTACAAACAGAGAATCCTTGGTTGAATTAAAATTGGACAATAAAATTGATTAGCTAATTAGACTATGCTAGTTTCTTTTTTGTTTTAGGTTCTGGTACAATTAAATGACTTATTTTCATTACAGATGATGGCATATACAACACCTACGTATTAGATACAGAATATAAAACTTGGGCACTGTTGTTACATTGTGCAGAACAGCGGGAAGGAGCAAGATACCTGAGTGCTTTTATATTATCTAGAAAAACCACTTTACCGAAGAATGTAATGGCTTATTTAAGAGACAAGTTACCAAGGTGAGTAAAAGTGGACTCCAAGTTCCCAGATCTAATGCAACTTATTGGACTTCTTTTATTGAATGGTAGTTATGTTTCGCTGGATTTCGCTCGTTCGATTCTTTTTCTTCCACACTGTTCTTACCAGAGACTATTATCGCAGGCAAGGCTAGATGTGTTTTAAAGACCCATAAATGAAAGTCACAGGTATTTTAAAATCAATCACTCTGACTGAAACCCCTATGCGATCCTTTTCGTTACTAGAAACAAACCTGTTATTTGCTCCGCCCATTGATTCATCATCATTATTTCAACTCGCATTAGTCCATTGCCAGACATAGTCCTCCCCTATAGACAGACCCTCGCCTCGATCAACTCCCTACAGATCTTTTTAAGTCGTCGTTCCATCTAACTATAGTTAGGGGTCGTCCCACATTGCGTGTACGCGGACGCCTATCGATAATCTTTTTTCCTCAGCTATTGTCCGTTCTACGAATAATGTGGCCGGCCCACTGTCACTTCAGCTTGCTCATTCTGTGGGCTATGCCGGTTACCTCAGTTCTACTGCGGATATCCTCATTTCTGATTCTATCACACAGCACACTGAGTGAACTTGAGCTATCCCATACGCCCCGCATTGACTGCTCTCCGGTATACCTAGTCATATACTTTACTCGTGTTATGCTAAATTTAGTGCATGGAGAAGAAAGGGAGAATGGAGAATTGGGCGAATCGACTTAAAAATAAAACTGTATACCGGTATTTTGATCAAGAGCACATATCAAGGAAGTCTATAGAAAATACCGCAATATAGGTTTAGGTTCACAATAACCCGAACTGAAATAATATTTTTGAAAATGTATGGAGCTGCGAATGTCTACATCTTCCTTGGCCATAATATCGTAGGTACAATGTATACTAGTTGCGGGCAACACCGTTTTACAAGTTTCTTTTTATACAGTGTCAGTGCATACAAGTATACACCTTCTGTATACATATAGAATTGTTCTGTATACAATGTATATATAGGTATATATACAAGCACGAATCTACCTAATGTGAAGTAGTCACTGTAGCTTATGAACAATTGCATTAAGTATCTATGACACCTCTGCTGCTAACACAACAACTCCTTAGGAGCTTTACTGATAATCTCACTCACTCACAAGAACATAACAACCCTCCAGTGAGTTGTTATTTATCTTCGGTTTTCTGTGAGATGGATGCGCCCTACCTCTCATAAAAGCGCCCAAATCGAGACAAACAGTCATGTCCATGTACACAAATGTTTGTCCTGCTCGAGAATCCAACCCAGTTTTGGCGTCAAAGAAGCATTAGTAATCACAAGCTGTCGGGCTAGCCTAGTGGTGGCCGAGGGTTTGTTATAAAAGAACAAACTTTATTTACCACTTTCATCTTGCAATTTTTCGCTCCTTATCCTTTCATGATCTCCGAAAGGGATACGCATTCGCCAGTGAATCCTCGTCTTAAAAAGCCCCACAAACCGCATTACCACCAGGTAGTGGTCCGTTTCAAGAGTGGGACCTCTAAAGGCTCTTGTCCATCCATTACAGTATTTCAAAGACGTCTATCTATTTAAATCAAATCAATCACACTTATTTGGTCATTTCGTCTTCATGGATATCTGAATATCCTTATGATGAATTAACCCTTAGAGACCCACAGGTCATATATGACCAGTAAAATTAGTACCGTAAAACCCCACTGGTCATATATGACCACCTGTCAAAACGTCATAAATCAATGGTTTTTAGGTAGTTTTAAACTTTATTTGTGACGATTGTGTGACTAGAATGGCTTGTTACTTGATTTTATAATGTAGCGTGTCATTCCAGTAATGCCAACAAAAATCCACGATACTCTAGTGGCTAAAACAAAAATTTGTAAATTCAAAGCGTCAGTACTAACGGCGGCGTCGCCGGGCCTTGACGGAAAAGTTTTTTGTGGAGTGTTTTTCGTGTTTTTATGTTTTTCGGTGTATAAACAGGTATGTTTGTGTATTTTTTTATGTTAGTTTATATTGTTTTATGATAGGAAATGCCAACAATAATGTGGTTTAGTGAGTTTATATATGAGAAAAAATATATATTACGTAACGGGTAGGTACTTTCAAATTGCATATTACCTTCGTGAATATTTCGTCTAATTGTCTAAAATTTTATTATTGTCGAAAAATAAATAAATATCGTATTGTAGCTGAATAGATTATCTATAAAATGAGGTAAAAATCAAATATATAGCTCCTATGTACTATTTTATAGGAAAAGTTTGAAAAATTAGTACGGCGCGTCGTTCGTAATCCGATTTTCAAACTCAATTTTCAAATGCGAATGTTTATTTTCTATATATAATATGTACTATTATTTTTCGATTTATGTAAACTATGTACATTGTCGTATAAATATACAAAGACGCTAATCAAAAATTATAACACGATCTGAACTTATATTCATTTATCTGAAATAAGTAGGAGTATTTCATCGGCTCTGTTTGAAATGCCTATAACAAATTATACAAACATTCAAACTAGTAATTTGAAGTTTTATTATCAAACATACACTATTCAACAATCGAAATAAGTGCCGCAAATGCTTCTAAGTGTAAACAACTGTCTGTCGTTATTTAAACAATGCTTTATGACGGGCCGCCGGCTCATATTTCAAGTGGCCTTGAGACCACCCGGGGTTTCGTGATTTATGGCCGTAACGCCTATCGGGTCTGAAGGGTTAAATTTGTATTCGATACGAGGAGGGTTTCGTCCCAACATAAATCTAGAATTGACTTACCTGCTTTGCTCACTCTCTTATCTCCATAGGGACCACGAACAGCTTCATAGCTGCCTCGTTTGGTCCCAACCATAGATAACAGAAACAACGGGAGATGTGACATACTACGTGAGTTTACACCGGGACGGTTGTCGCCTAGTTTCACACTACCATAAAACACTTACACACTTAAATAAATAAAAGATGTCATTCTACGCACACAAGTACAACGACACACTTTTGTTAAGACGCTGTCATTGGACGTTTACTCATACAACACCCAAGTAAGCACGCACTACTACAAACACTGATAAAGCGACTTTGCTGGGACACGCGGGTCGATATGACTTTGTCGATATCGAGAACGTTATATCGATCTATGATCTATCAAGAAGTGTAATGTTTGTAATAAAATATTTATGGGGTGTAAGTGGATCAATGTCAACTTAGAGCGAAAGCCAACCCCACTATACTATATAACAATTCCCTGGAGGATGATTGATTTCATGCGAGTTAGTGAGGTCACAAGAAGTTGAGTTGCTGGATTGGCAGCGGGGGTGACGATGAAAATATTGATGAAATAATAACTACAGTAAAGACTTATAATTTTTATCTAATACTAGCAGTCTATTGATACTTCGTATCGATAAGTGAAGTCAAAGCGCACCCCTAACCGACGGCAGAAACAAGCGGCCGTATCTCGAAACTGCACACACAGTGAACGAATAATATCACTCGCTTTACATTGCGTGTTGGGAAACGAGCGGTGGCGACTGCGTAATGGTACAAAAGCAATGTATGTTTTAAGAATGAGATGTTGATTATTTCAAATTTGCATCGTGGTAAGGTTCGGTTAGAAATGGCGTCGGGGAATTTTTGAAATTAATTTTGTATTTATGCTTATAAAACGTAATACTATTTGTACTTACAGGTGATAAGTGATTCCATTTGGTTTAAAGTTAACCACTGCACTTCTATTTTTGCAAATTGCAACAGCACAACTTGGCATTTTGCTAAAACAAGGAGCAACGTATCTCAATCGAACTTGATTGCAACTAACTAACTGTTCTTGGCAATGTTCTCGTTTTGAGCATATTGCGGCGACACCAACCACGCCCCCTCGTCACATCTCCCGTTGTTTCTGTTATCTATGGTCCCAACCCATCCATTCAAATCTTCACACATAAACACTCTTTCATTCCCTTCAACTAAATCCAGAACACCCTTCGCACATTCCCAAAACTTCCCTAGTTCTTGACCATACGCTGAGCATACGGAAGCGTATGCTGCAACCAGAAATACTCGCGTGATGCCCAGTTTTATACGAATCCAGAGAAGTCTAGGCCCTACCAAAGAGTAATCTCTTACACCAGTAGCTAAGCGAGAAGAGAGTACGATACCCACACCGTCACTGGCATGATTGTCTCGGTCTAACCCAGATCATAGGGCCATCATTCCCCCGGGCAGATCATCGGTGTTGCTCCCATTACGTTTAGTCTCCGTCACACATAAAGCATCTAAACGTCTCTTATTCATTACATCCATCAGCTCGATCATCTTATCATTCAATCCACCTCTCACATTCCATATGTCTATGCAGCACTCAACTCTCCTCGACCCGCCGGAATTGGCGCTGCATGGTGGGCGGCGGCCCCCAACGCCGCATGCAGCTACGATCGCACTAACGGGGCGGATCGGTGCGCCTCCTAGGGGCACCCTAATCCGCACGTCGGTGCGCTTTCGGTCCAGAATTGCAATCTGATTGATTGACAGGGGTCGCAAACGAGCACGCTTCTGGCACATGACCTCCAAATACTTTCATCCTCTCTATAAATACAATATTTCGTAAACTTTAGTGTTATATTACAGGTACGATGTAGACGTGAATTACGTGTTTCCAATACCACACACTAACTGCACATCAAAGCCAGCGAGGGCGGACTACTCGCCGATACTGGTGGAAGTCAACAGCAAGATACCGAGGAAACCCGGGATTAGCTACAATGTGGCGTTTGGACACTGAATGATGATCATTGGATTTAAATAATTCAAATTAGTTTAGTCAGGAATAAACAATGTCTTCGTATCATGTATTGTACTATCTTATTAATAAACATCTAAACACCTTTTTTTTCAATGAAGACATTAAAAATAATCAATACTACAACAAACCTAATTCATCCCACTATAGGGATGCGGGTCTCCATTCAACCGTAGGGATTTTAAGCACGATACACAATGTTGCTCAACTGCGGATTGGCAAAGTCGAGTGTCTTTGACTCAGCATTGACTCAGCTTAACAACAGCCAGAACCGACGGCTTAACGTGCCTTCCATGGAACGGAGAAATTCTATACAGATAAACCCATCCATAGACAGGTTGTGGTTGAATTACTTAACCTGCGTGTTCGGTTAGAATGACCCGCGCAACATTACCAGGGGTGTCTCTCGTGCGTTGGCGGCTCTAGAAAAAACTCTTCGCGCCATTTTTGAAGAACCTCATACTGCATACTGCAGTTCCTATAGAAAACCTCGACAAATGGAGCAAATGGAGTTTTCTTAGTAGTTAACACGCAGATTTGTGTTCTTGATAGGCTTGAATTGGACTAAGTTTAGCCATCCCCGTCAGACACTTTAATCAAGGTACCCTCTATATATAAACTGATCGCGACTTTCATCCAAGAGGGAACGAGCTATGTAATCATCGCAATGAATGCTATTAATGAACAGCATATCATTTTCTTTCACTGTTTTTTTCTAATGATCAATAAATAATAAATTGCAGCTCAGGTCAAAATATTTTTTATTAGTCTTGCTACCTTTAACCTTATGTATCGAATTTCTGTTTATATTAAATTCTCTACCTAACTAGAGTAGATAATATAAGTTGATAAGTTCGCCAGGAAAGGATAATAAATTCAGTCGACTGTCGCCAAAATAAGGAATGCCTAACTTTTAACTACTACTATTTGACAGTCGTCCTGTATTATCAACTCAACACTTTCATCGAAGGTAAGAAATACTTATTTTCTTACTTATTTAATTCATTCTAGTTCATTTATGTTTATTAATTACGTGTAAGTGATATAGATGTATTGGTTACCGCTTGAATTACCAACAATTTACTGTTTTCAAAATCTGTTTTGAAACTTACACTGCTATCAAAATCTACAACCATATTATTTAAGAATAAATTAAAAACAAGGCCTCTGACTGTAAAACTCTGTATTAACATTTATATACGACCCGCTTATGCAAATGTTTTCAGTATTGAAGATTTACGGTTTTAAGGTAACAAGAAAATTAATTCTATGTTGTAAATGCCTGCGAAGCGACGATAGGGCACGAATTGTTCCAAGAAACGATTAGTATGCCGCAAGGGAGCCTTCTCGGTCCAGCACAATTATGTTGGCAGAATATCGGTCTAACATCATTGTTATGACATTCAGACTTGACCGTGTCTAAATGGGAACAATGGTTGAGTCTAAATAAAACAGCGTAAGTATTTAGAACATCACAATTTTCATACGCATTTGAAGGCGAAATTTTTCATAGAACAACTTCTAACAGAGAGTACTAATTTTGCTCAAACATATCACTGCGTCTTAATTTTATTTAATAGGATTTTACATACCCTCATGTAACAACAATGTTTTGTTTTTAGTCTATAAATTAGGAACGAATGCTAAATTTGTCAGCATCCATACACTACATAATAGTAATTGATTGCCATCACGTAGTGTATGTAGGTCATAATAAAAACTATTATTTTTTATAATGTGTTCAGGATTGACGTATGTGTTTGTAAGTTTTCTTTATTCACTATATTTACTAAACGCCTTAACCCATTCTGAAGCATGAGCTTTATCGTCAGAATTCTTACGTTAGAACGGGTAACATAGACTATGACACGTCATTACAGGTATTGTGTTAATTAATCCTTTGGGTGTTATTAATTTAAACATGTTTTTATTACAAATAATGGCAGGCGTGTTTTTTAATTTCTTAATAAATTGATTTGTAATTTAAAACAAAATTGTTCGGTCCCTGTCCAGCTGCTTGCTGTCAACATAGTAAGATTAAATATTTTGCATCTTCAAACCTTTCTTTTCTTGACAACTTCGTAAAAATATATTTTGCTCAATTTATAGTACAATAGGAAAACAATCAGGATAATGGTAAAGCGCACATCTACACGGTTGCCATACGAGTTCCTCTTTCCTACTGCAAATGTAGCGACGCTGAAATGTAAATATCATCTTTTTTATAGAAAAATATCTATTCCCTCTTTGGTTTTTATCAAACTTATCACTGCGTCCTCGTATTACCAGTATTATACGTACAAGCTAAAACAACATCTGCATTAATTAGTTCACAGTTCTACGAATATACTTTGTCACTTAAAACCATTTAAATAAGTCACCTTACAGAATATATATAATAGATAACGTCAGTGACTGTTTAGTTTTTCTCAATAGCTAACCAAAGATGGCTGAAGTGCGACCGTGTGTTTATCTATTATTGTTGCTTGTGATATTTCAACGGACCCAAAGCTCGGTTGGTTTAAAGTTAATTTAACTGTTTATTGTATAATATAATTAGCTATATGGCGGCATTTTTATACTAATACCTAATCCTAATATTTTAAATGAACAATTCTTGTATACGAGTATGTTTATGGATAAAAGATGATTAGTGATAAAAATTGAAAAGGGTATGCAGAGATGGTTTGGACATTTGTTAAGAAAGAATGTATCGAGCAATAGTAAGTGAAAATATCGGCAGGGGCCGCCCTAGACGCACTCACATACGAGTATATCAAATATTTGATGTGCTGAAAAAGGACCAAATCAAAGCACCCAAAATAGACGAGCATGCACTAAGAAGTTGATGAGTGTGGAAGAAGCGAGAGAGGAATGTTTGTATCGGTGCACATGGCGTTCCATAGTATCTGCTTACCCCAATGGGAGACGGGCGTGATGATAATGTATGTATGAGTATATATAAATATATTTGGTGTACCTCGGAAGCGGCTCTAACGATTTAGATTTAGACACGTTTTTACTTTTTAAGTTTATTTATATAGGTGTCTTTCTTAAAAAACGTGATTTTACAAAAAAAAAGCATCAGCGGACGACGCTCGGTCACCTATGTATTCTATACCAATATATAAGGCGAAAAAGTTTATTTAAACACGCTAATCTCTGGAAATACTAGTCGGATTTTAAAAAAATATTTTTGAATTTGGTATTCAAATGCTTGAAGTAGACATTCAACGATAGGAATGAATTTATAGGCTGTTCAACATCACGATGCAACTCTGTTTCTAACATCATAATTCCGAATACGATCTACAAACGTTAGGTCTCAAATTTTGCGCAACGCTCGCATTTAAACCGCGTTTATTCTACTTTCATGCTGTCTCTGCCATACTCAGCTCTCGCTTCCATAAGTAAGCATTGGGATCAGCACTGCATTGTGTATAGCGAGCTGTGCCTTCTGGCTCAAACTTTTACGTCCAAGATGTTCTCCCAACGCTCCATTAGTTTGGTTAACTTAACAGCGTCCATGCGTGACCCCTTGCCTTTATACAAGGGCACGATGACTGCGCATCTCCAGTCCACTGGGACCCTTGCAGTTTTCCCAATTGCTTAAGTACCAGAAGACGTCCCGGACGTAAGCGCCACCTAGTTTGATCATCTCACCTGTGATCGTATTAATTCCCGTTGACTTCTCATTTTTCAAGCTCCGTATCGAGTTATACCTTCATCGGACGCCGTCAACGTGGAGTGACTCGACTCTCAGTGCGAGTGTTCTATTCATACGTATCTTCAAAATATTCACTCCACCGTTCTAACACTTCCTGGGTTAGCAAGAACGCTAATAATAAATCTACTGAATTTTAATTTCGATTTTAAATCTGTCCAATGTAAATACTAATCACGCGTTAAGGTATTTACCAATGGCCGTGTTATTTACTTAATAGTCTTAGACGTGACGTAGAACGTGGGCATAACAAAGTTGAGAAGTATCTACTTCTAAGTAAATCAAACTATAATTCAGTAAATACTTTTTAACAATATAATTGGGAGGTTCAATGTTCGCAACGTTTGTTTTTTATTTATGATCACGGCTATCTTAGGAACGGCTCACCAAATTGAGACAATTCAATCAATGTTTTGTTGAGGTAGGTCCTCCAGATTTGATTCGGTAAAAATATGATGAAGAATTTGTAGATTAATTAAAAAACGTTCAGTAACCGAATTTCTTCAAGTCATTGGTTTATTTCTTTCAGTAGTGTGAAATTTCAGCTCTTTGAAGATACATTTTCATGAATGTTGTTATTAAAATAAAAAACTTTTATATATAATAGTGACAGCGAATTCATTGAAGTCGATGATAGTACATCTAAAACAATGATGTGAATATGTAGGACGGTTTCGCCTTCAGGTATTTTCAGATAAATGTTATATGTTTCAGAGTTTTTATTTAAATTGTAATAAAAAAAATTGCGACCCCTTCAGGCTTCGCATGGGTAATCCGATCATTACCTAAGTTCACTGGATTACCCGCTGGGCTAATCTGGAGATTCAGTGAAAATTTCATCAAAATTGGTACCGCTGTTTTAGAGTCCATAGAGAACTTATAAACACACATCGAACTTTACATATGAGAGGATTATTACAATTTTATGTAGTTATATTTTGAAAAGCTCGGAATGCATCCCATATGAACAGCGCGGCTAAGGCTGTTCGGGTCTGTCTTACGTCGGATAAGTTAAAGTTTAAACCGCTAATATCTGGGTCTGGTCCAGTTTGGGACAGCATAGATCCGATTTAGGCCCGGTTTCGGAATTCTGTATTTAGGCAGTGCTTAGAAAATAAGTTAAGGTTTAAGTTGAGAAAACATTTTCGCTCGCTACGAATCTGCATGTGGGGACTTTGACAACAAGACGCATTGTACGTATTGTTTCACACTGAGCATGGTAAAGAGGAAGCCGTGGGATGTCACAACACGCCTGGGGCATACCAATACATGCAGCGGCGTGCCAGCGGATCGTTGCGATGACAAAACGTGCCTTGTCATGTGATGCCTTGCCGCGCGTTCACTCGGCCCGGGACCTAACTTTATCCTCATGCCCCGCAACTCTCTAGTGCAGTAGAGCTCGGACATATTTCAGGCTTTAATTTTATTTTCAAGAGACTGAAGAGGTCAGCAGTGGATAGGTTCCATCTGACTTTATACAAGACAGCCTGTGCTCGTTCAATGACATTGTTGCATATATACTAGCTCAACTGCTTCTTCCTTGCGTTATCCCGTTTCCTAATCCATTAGGATTGGCCGGATCGGCTACCTAAGCGTAAGGATTTGGCGATGATGATACTTATTTTTATATGGAGTGACTGCCGTCAGACCTTCACTACCCAGAGGGAAAGCCAGATCTTAGATTAGGTCACATGTCTGTCGAAATATAATTTCTAGGAAGTGCGGGTATTTTCTTTCACCGCCGAGCTTGTGATACTCGTAATTACAAATATGTACACAAATTCGAAAATTTGAATTTAAAGGTACATGGCCCCACCAGGAATCGAACCGACGACCGCTATGTTATGGTTCTTTATCCACTGAGCTATCACTACTATATACTAGCTCAATCATTGGGTCTTATTACTATAGGAGGATACTTATATCAAAATAAATTTTACACCTTGTTATAAACATACGTTGAAGTCTAAAGGATTGGTACCGTCATCTGCAGTACAATTTTCACAGTAGAACTTGAACACAATGGGAAAACTCATTATTAGCATTATAATAGCTGGAATTACTAATACGAATACGAGTCTGTGAATACTGAACATGCCTTGTCAACAACTTAACAATCAACTGCATTACAGAGAAACAGTAGCGAAACGAAATTGCTATTTTATTTGTAGTCATATTTGACTATACAAACTTTACCGTGACGACCCCTATGGTACGGCAGTTAGCAATGCTATGGTACGGCAGTTAGCAAACATTTGTGTGTATACAAAATAGGTATGGCACATTGAAGTAGCCCGACTGGGCTACACCTTATAAAAAGTCGCAACATCACAACTCCCTTTCAGACAGGCTACCAATAAACGCCTAAGGAGTTGCTGTGGTAGGAGTATAGCTGGCAACGTGCTAGCAATACTTCGTGTATTTAAAGCGTTCATATGCTACGGTAACCACTTTACATCAGGTGGGCATATGGTTTGTATGCCTCCTGATTTTGTATAAAAATAAAAAATAGGGCAGGGAAGTTTATGGTGAGCTGTTGGTGAGTAAGGGCATTACGGGTAGCTGACTGCTCAACAGAGTCGATAAGAACCTTCGTCTCTGGCGTGTCTTCATCAATCGTAGTGGAAACCCATAGAGGCCTCTTAGCTCTTTTTCACCTTCATTAGCCCTCCACAGAGGAGTCGATAAAGTAAGATGCTCCCAAAGTAGAAGTATTAACGTCGTGAGTAACTTCGAAGAAAACGCAGCATACCTTTTGACAGTGACTCAGGGGTCACTCACGCTGGTGTTGTCCAGGCCGACTACCTCGGGCATTAGGAGGGTCCACCCAGTGAGTAACGAGCCAGCGCTTGTAGTAGCAATAATATATAAGTTATGGCAGGCGTTCCTCCTCTGTAATAGCGCAATACCAATAATGTCTCCTTATCTTAGATATAATTAAAGATATAAAGAAAGACCTACGATCTCATTAATATAAGAGTTCCAATACATACCCTGCTCATGGGTATATTGTTCGAATGATCTTACAGAATATTTCCTTGGAGCGGGACCCGGCGGGTGTACCACGCATAGGTACCGTGTACCCGCGCTCGTTTGTTAAATGACCGAGATTAATATCCTTGATAATCATAATAATGAAATCGGCAACAATATACCGGGTAGCAGATAGTATACGATAATACGAGTAATATACTGGTAAAGTCTTCGATAAATCAATAGATTGTCGTGTACATATCAATTAAAAACTAATATACAGCGAAAGAGTTTGTATGTTTGAACGCGCTAATGACAGGAACTAACAGTCGAATTAAAAAAAAATATTTTAGCATTTGCTAACTCAATGTTTAAGGAAGGTTATATACGCTAAAAAGTTAATCTACATCACGACACGAACCTTAGAAGCCGAGGAAAAGAAAGAATCTTAAAAAAGCGTGTACTTATGTACGCGAGTGAGAAGTTATACTTCTTTGGCATCATTAAATAAATATTTAACATTAATAATTTAATAATATTTAGTATTAACTAGCTGACCCGGCGAACTTCGTACCGCCTCAGAATCAATAAATGGTGTGTTAACTTATTAGGTGGTATAAATTCTGTTTTTTATTAAGACGAAATGAGTAGTCAAAACTAATTAAGTATAATAAATGTTGAAAAATATAAATGAGAAGTATGTAAAACATATTATGACTAATGTAATTCACATGGCGGCAAAGCATTAGCTTTAAATAAGCGAACGAAATTATTCGCGTACCATTGTTGTTCTACTTTATATTAAACTGTTTGTTGGATGGGTTGCATTCCATTTGCCAATTCATTCTTGAGATATCATAAAAAAATGTTTCATATAAAATGTATGAGAAATGGAATTTACTTTATATTATTTTTTTCCATGTTTTAATACTTATTATCCTATTCCGGACGAAGACAAATTCAAAGACACAAAAATCATAAAAATCGGTCCAGCCGTTCTTTAGTTATAAATGGTGTAACTAACACGACTTTCTTTTATATATATAGATTATATTAAATAATAATATTTTAATTTATAAGAAGGGTTATTGGAGTAAAATTAAAAAAACATCTTTCAATTAGTAGCGGCGATGTTTATGGAATGTATTATGTACATACAAGTCAAATGTCAAGTACAAATGTTATACATTTTTAACTATAGCGCCATCTACCGGTAATACCGTGAAACATTTAACAGCTTCAAACTTTTGTGTTACAGTGATGCGCGCGCATCTTAAAATTTCACTCTCATCATTTTTTCATAACGCGCCTAAAGAAGTATAACTTCAAAAAGGCTTTTCCCACGGGATCTCGACGTTATATGCGTGCGTGTATCCTTGGAGAAGGTTTTATTCAGGCGTAACAACGTCTGTCAAGATCAAATATAAATTCAAAAGCAGCACATTATTTCAGCCTACATTCGGAACAGGTTTATGGTGCAGTCTATTTTGTGATGATTACGACGACGATGACGACTCCGACGTTGGTTTTGACGATATCCTGACATACCTTCTTGATCCTTGCGGTGACTGTGAGAAAAAGCCATCTGCGCCAGCTACTGGCGGCGCTAGTCCGTCTCCGGGTGAAGAACCAAGCGAGGTTGGAACAGGTGCTAAACCACAGAAAATCAATCTCAGTATACGTAAGTTTTAATTATTATCTATACCTACAGATAAATAAAATTGGAGTGTCTGTGTGTAATATTAAAATAACCGCTTTTTACTAACTGCATATGAATGTATACACGGTACATATACCAAAATGAATATTTTTACAATTTTTGTCTGTCTGTCTGTTTGTTCCGGCTAATCTCTGAAACGGCTGGACTGATTTTGACGGAACTTTCACTCGCAGATATCTGATGTAATAAGGAGCAACTTAGGCTACATTTATTTTAGAAATTTTATTTATTTTTATTAATATAAATAAATAATATTCCATGCGGACGAAGTCGCGGGCACAGCTAGTTAATTTATTAGCGACTAGTGCCAAGCCGGCTCGCACGGCTGATCTGATCGCTACCCTAACTCACAGAATTGTCCGCTGGGCTATGCAGTATATTCCTACAAAATTCCATCTAAATCGGTCCAGCCGTTTTGGAATCCATAGGGAACATACATAAACACACATAAACTCAAACAGCGACAGCAGCAGATAATGAACCGGCCTATTGACCAACTGGTCCCCGGTTGAAATCTTGGCATGCACAATAAAATTCGTGTTTTCCGATTTATGTACATATTTGTACTTGTCACTTGCTCTGCGATGAAGAAAAACATTGTGAGGAAAATATAAGTCCAAGAAATTTTATTTCGAAAGACATGTGACCTAGCCTAAGAAAGGATTACATTTCCTTCTCGATTGTGGAGGTCTGTCATCAGTCGCCAAATCCTTAGCCTCAGGTAGTGGACCCCGCCAATCCTAATGGATTAGGAAACGAGATAACGCTAAGAAGAAGAGGGAACATACATACACTTATCGAATATTAGTAGAGCTCGGTGGCTCAGTCGTGAATGATGGGACTTTAACACCAATGCTCCTGGGTTCGATTCCCACACAAGACAAACATTTGTGTGCATGATCATGTCTGTTTATCTTGGTCTGGATGTTTAAAGAGAGATAGGGTGCATCAAAGCAACCCGTCTGGGGAAGTACCTCCACCTCACAGTAAACCGCAGCCAAATAACAACTCCCTAGAGTGTTGTTGTGTTCCTGTGTGTGAGTGAGGTCACCAGTAAGCTCCTAAGGAGTTGCTGTGTAAACAGCAGATGAGGCATCGCGCGAATGATACTTAATATTATTACAAGTGTTAATAAGCTATGGTAACTGCTTTACATCAGGTGGGCCGTATGCTTGAATGCCTCCCGACGTTGTATAAAAAAAAATTAGTAGATCGAGTGGCAACGGTAAAGGTTCTATACACTTATAACCCACTCGCCCCTTGTCACCCCTTCCTTCTTTCCTTTTCCATATAATTCTTCAAAGTCCTATGTTTTCTTATTTTAATTGATATATACAGGTCTAATGTCAAGTGATTACTGACAGCAGACGACACATTGTATGAAGGTGATGCGTAATCAGGAGCACTGTTCCTATATGAAATCTATATGTTTGTCTGTCGCTTTTTTTCGAATATTCAAATTTTGGCTTCGGATTCGGATTCAGCATAAAAAAGTAGAATTGGGACGTTCAGGAACTCCGTTCCTATCTCTTAAGGAACATGGTCAAAATGACCGACAAATTAAAAAAAATAAAAATTTTGACTTGTTATATAATTGACGAGCCAGGTGTTCCTCTGGTAATGCAAGCTTGGGCATTCTCAACTGGTTTTTGTTTAAATATTGTATACGATTCTCTTATTCTGCCCCAATTCAATGAGCATAAACTGTATTTATGCTTCCTATCCTATTTATACAGTGGGCCATATTCGCCATTACCTTTTCAACTAAAAAAATTCTCATCCGGATGTTGTACATTCTATCGACTAGCATATTTTGCTCTCGTAAAAGAGAGGTAGGCACAGTGAAAACCGCAGCCAAATAACAACTAACTAGAGGGTTGTTGTGTTTCTGTGTGTGAGTGAGGTCACCAGTAAGGTCCTAAGGAGTTGCTGTGTAAGCAGCAGAGGAGGTATCGTGCGAGTAATACTTGATATATTACAAGCATTAATATGCTACGGTAACTGCTTTACATCAGGTAGGCCGTAAGCTTGCATGCCTCCCGATGTTATATACAATGTGTTGTTTTTCGGACCCGACAAACTTTAAGGGTGGATTCTACGAGTAATTTCGTCGAGAAAACACCCCATATGTGGGGTCAAATCTCAATATTCTAGAAATGGCGGCCATTTTAAAATTTTGATACTTATTTTTTTCTTTTTTTCCATAAAAAATCATATCTCGAGATTTAAAGGCCCTACGGACATGAAATAAAATGCTTTTATCTGCAAAAAGTCGTCTCTATCGAACAAAAATATCCATAACTGCTAAAAAGGTACATAAAATAAGTTAAAAGCACCTAATCTCATTTATTTTGCAAAAAAAAACAGCAAAAATCTACATTTACTTGAATTACTTTGAAAATAGCCCCCCTTTGATAGTATTTTTATATATTTTTTTAAAAGTATTTGATATAAGCTAAACAATGATACCAAAACCGTATCTCTACGTCGAGGCAGTCAAGAATTATTGAAAATTCAAAACACCCCTTACGCAGCTCATGTAAATTGATTTCATTTACAAACAGAACTCTTTCACTTAAAATTATGAGAGAAACACCAAAAAAGTGGCAATTACTTTAATAAAAATGATTAACATAAATTGCAAAATTAAAACAATAAAAAACAAACATTAATTGAACATTTGCTCAAAGTGGCCTCCTCGGTTTTGAAGGCAAGCAAGTTTTGAACTTTCAATAATTCTTGACTGCCTCGACGTAGAGATACGGTTTTAGTATCATTGTTTAGCTTATATCAAATACTTTTCAAAAAATACATAAAAATACTATCAAAGGGGGGCTATTTTCAAAGTAATTCAAGTAAATGTAGATTTTTGCTGTTTTTTTTTGCAAAAAAAAATGAGATTAGGTGCTTTTAACTTATTTTATGTACCTTTTTAGCAGTTGTGGATATTTTTGTTCGATAGAGACGACTTTTTGCAGATAAAAGCCTTTTATTTCATGTCTGTAGGGCCTTTAAATCTCGAGATATGAATTTTTATGGAAAAAAAGAAAAAAATAAGTATCAAAATTTTAAAATGGCCGCCATTTCTAGAATATTGAGAATTGACCCCACATATGGGGGTGTTTTCTCGATGAAATTACTCGTAGAATCCACCCTTAAAGTTTGTCGGGTCCGAAAAACAACACCTTGTATAAAAAAGTGAAATTTAATGGACAGCAGCCTGACTGGAGAAACTCAATACACAGATGATTTTGACGAGCTCAGTGGCGCAGTCGTTAGTAACGCTACATTGACACCAACGCTCGTGGGTTCAATTCCCGCACAGGACAGGCTTTTGTGTGCATGAACATGTCTGTTTGTCTTGGTCTGGGTGTTTTTGAAAGCTCACAGAAAACCGCAGCCAACTCCCTAAAGGGTTGTGGTAGTCCTGCGAGTGAGTGAGTTCACCAGTAAGTTCCTAAGGAGTCGCTGTGTTAGTAGCAGTGGTGGCATGACGTAAGCGATACTTCATGTTTTGTGAGCATTAATAGGCCACTCTATATCAAGTGGGCCGTATGCCTTCTTAAGTCGTATAAAAAAGAAGACTAGTACAATCAGCGACGTATCAAAAGGTAGATACGTTATACACCAACATTATTGTATTTTAAAATGGCGCAAGTAGTACTATATCTACTTACAGTTATTTGTTATGACACTTTGCTCTAACAAAGAGACTTATGATTCTTTACGAGCTTGGTGGCTAAGTGGCTGCCAATGCTACTTTAACACCAACGCTCGTGGGTTCAATTCCCATACAGTTCAAAAAATTATATACCGTTATATATCACTTTATCTTGGTCTAGATGAATTAAAGCAACCCGACTACGGAAACGCCATCTTACAGAAAAACGTAGCTAAATAACAACTCCCTGGAGGATTGTTGTGTTCCTGCGAGTGAGTGAGGTCACCAGAAAGCTCCTAAAGAGTAGCTGTGTTAGCAGCGGAAGTAGCATCGCGCGAGTACTTAATGTGTTGCAAGCGTTCACAGGCTACGGTAACTGCTTTACATTAGATGGACCGTATATTCGCATGCCTCCTAACGTTCCTGCGAGTGAGGGAGGTTACCAGTAAGCTTCTAGGAACTTGCTATGTTTAAGCGCTTTACATCAGGTGGACTGCATGTTTACATGCCACCCGTTGCATAAAAAAAAATCGATAAATCGGTAATAGAATTTTTATTCCTTTCAGCTCCATCAAACGGCGTAAACTTAACGTTAGAGAACTCTGGTACCTGGTGGTGGTTGAACCTCGTACCCTGGGTTGGTGTATCAAGTACAACTACAGCAGCGCCAGCAGCAGCATCTACCACACCAGCAGGAAATGCCACAGCACCTAATGCTACTGCAACCTAGAAATTATCATTGTTTTTTAATGCCTGAGCCTCAGTTTATTAATTGGCCATGCAATTGCACTAAATGTTTCATTAGATAAAAGTTACATATCGTGCCCGGTACAAGTTACGTAAGAAGTGATTATAGTAAAAATACCTAAAAAGACAATGCAAATGCTCGCTAAGTCAAATGAGATCAGATTTGGCGATCTCTAGCCCAATTGTACTAAAAATCTGTAACTGCTCATTTCCGTTTGCCATTAGAGTAGCACAGGACTAGTACAATGCCAATATATTCTAAGGAAATAACCCATGGATAACCAATGAGAGAGATTTTAGGTAATAACCATATTCACCGCTACGTGTCGGTGGGTAAAGCAGAACGCTCAGCTCTTATTGGCTATATCACGAATCAACATCGCTTCACTTATTAGTTAAACGTTTTTTTTATATATATACCACGTCGGGAGGCATACAAGCATACGACCTACCTGAGGTAAAGCGGGTACCATAGCCTATTAACGCTAGCGACATATTAAGTATCACTCGCGAGATGCCTCCTCTGCTACTTGCACAGCAACTCCTTGGGAGTTTACTGGTGACCTCACTCACACGCAGGAACATAACAACCCTCTAGGGAGTTGTTATTCGGATGCGGTTTTCTGTGAGGTGGAGGTACTTCCCCAGACAGGCTGCTTTGATGCGCCCTACCTCTCTTAAAACATCCAGACCAAGACAAACAGACATGTTCATGCACACAAATGTTTGCCTTGTGTGGGAATCGAACCCACGAGCGTTGGTGTCAAAGTCACCATAATTCACGACTGAGCACCGATCTCGTCAAAACGCTTCTACATTTAGGCACGAAAACACGTTTTGTGAGCGCGGGTTGCCTTCATGCGCAGTCCAGTGGTTTATTGGTTTGTGGGTGTGTCATGATTAGATGCGCTTATGACCACTGAGAACTCCCTTCGAGCACCTTCAACGACAATGTCAGTCTAGCTTGACAATACCATAATTATTATCATCAGAATTACACTCGATTGCCTTGGCTCACTACCATCTTTACAGCCAAAACCCTGCACATGACACACCTTGCTAATTAATAAACGAGGCTCTGGTCAAATCGATGTAGAACACATAAAAGCAGTGTGACTGGGGAAACCAAATACCAACTCCCTCGAGGATTGTTGGATACCTACGAATGAATGAGGTTACCAGTACGCTCCTGTAGTGTTGCTGTGTTAGCAGTGGGATTGCAAGCGCTTTTAGGCTACGGTAACCACTTTACATCAGTTATGCCGCATACTTGTTGTTTTTTCTGACGTTGTATAAAAAATATGGTTGATATTCGGTTTCTTAGACATCATTTCAAGCTGGGCTGCTGCACATGTCGATCTATAAAACAAAAGTGTGTTAAAATTCAGCCATGAAAAATATCATGCCTAATGTCAAAATGTATGTCATGGACAATATTTTGTGGAATATTCTACTACAACAAAAGAAATGTGAAAAACTTCTGATATTATATTTGATTGGAAATATAGTAAATTGATGATTACTTTTCGTAGTCGAGTTTTCTACTTCTTACAAAAAGGGGGTTCACAATTCGCATGTATTGTTTTAGTGTGCATATTACACCAAAAGCGAAGATTTGGTGTAAATTAAAATATTAAAATTTAGTGATGTTGATATTCGAAGATTTTCGAAATTTGCATTTAATATGATCTTTGTAAGTAAATATATACCCAATTTATTATAAAGTGATCTTTTTATTAAACCACCGCAGTTCATCGTTTAATATCTAATGATGTTTCTTAACATTTTTATATATAAACTAGCTACTCGCCCCGGCTTCGCACGAGTGATCTGATCACTACCAAACTTCACAGGATCACCCGCTGGACTGATCTGAAGATTCCCTGAAAATTTCATCAAAATCTGCCGCTTTTGAGTCCATAGAGGACATACATACAAACATTCATTTTTATATATGATACAACTGAATTTTAAGAGAAAGAAAAAATAAATTTCATCGAACGCAATGATTGTGATTGATGATGTAGTGTTGGAAAAAATTAACGATTCAAGACTGTATATCCTGATATACAAATGAACGAGACTGTATATCAGGATATACAGTCTTGAATGCATTTTCATCAGCAATGTATCAAAAGTACACAGCTGATGTGGAAAGACGAGTGCGTACTGGGAATAGTGTGAATGGAGCGTTGGCAAAATTTCTGAAAATGAAAACTTGAGCCAAAAAGCTCGCTGTACATACGAGGGTGGTTTTGGTTTCAACTATACTGATAAAATCGAGAGTTGGGTGTAGCAGAGAGAGCATGAAAATAGAATAAATTCAATTCATTGGCCGTTGATGTTCATCCCGTATTCTTTGCAGTCTAGAATGAACCTTCCAATACAGAGATGAAATTTCGGACATATAACGTCTCACTACTTACGTTCTCTGCAAATATATAAGTTTTATACTCTGATCTTGTAGTCGTATCGATATGATAGCATTTTCGTATATATTCCTCAACACTTCGATGTGTCCATAATTAATGCAAAACCGCTAGAGAGACAGAAGCATCGCCCAGGTTTCGATCGAATCAAAGTATTACTCATAGTCCATAAACGCTAAGCATAGTGACCGGTTGTACTCACCAGTCTTCTTTGTCACCTGCGCAAGGTATGCCTATGATGATACATTCTGTGATCCAGAAGCCTTTTCCTGATGTCCATTCAATAAAAGCCTTATTGAATGGACATCAGGAGTCGTTTTACCCTAATAGAACAGTAACACTATCATGCTTCTTTGCTACGCTGCTTGCCTTTGAGTATGTCACAATTAAAAAGCTTCTGAAGAATACTAAGTACCAGTTTTTTTCACGCTTTCCAACGTGATTGCATCATCGCCCGAGACCTTGACGTTCCTAAATTGTTTACGAGCCATCGCATTCTAGTACAGGCTAACATCTGGAAAATCCCCGGTGAAGTGTCAGGTCAAATTGGCTCTTGGGTCTGATGTCGAACAAGAGACAAGTTCTAATGATTTAATTATTTTTTTATACAACGTTGAGAGCCATACAAACTTACGACCCATCTGATATTAAGCGGTTATCGTAGCCTACGGAAGCATGCAATACATTAAGTATCACACGCGCGATGCCACCTCTGCGCTTAACAGCTACTCCTTAGGAGCTTACTGGTTACCTCACTCACACGCAAGAGTAGGAGTACAACAACCCTTCTGAGAGTTGTTATTTGGCAATGGTTTTCTGTGAGGTGGAGGTACTTCCCCAGATAAGCTGCTTCGATGCGGCCTAACTATCTCAAAAACACCCAGAACAAAACAGTTATGTTCACGCACACAAATGTGCATCCTATATTGGAATCGAACCAACTATTACTAATTTATTTGTGTACGTAGAATTTCAATGTTTAAAATTTCATATTTGTTTGTATTAGTGCTTGTAATATATTAAGTATCACTCGCACGATGCCTCCTCTGCTGCTTACACAGCAACTCCTTAGGAGCTTACTGGTGACCTCATTCACACACAGGAACACAACAACCCTCTTGGAGGAGTTGTTATTTGGCTGCGGTTTTCTGTGAGGTGGAGGTACTTCCCCAGATGCGCCCTACCTCACTTAAAACATCACAACACAAAACACAAGACAAACAGACATGTTAATGCACACAAATGTTTGTCTTGTGTGCTAATCGAACCCACGAACGTTAGTGTCAAAGTCGCGTTATTCACGACTGAGCCACCGAGTTCGTCCAATGTCACCATTGTTGGTCTTCTGTTGCGTCAACTGACTTCGCCCAACAGTCAGATACCTTGCAAACAACGACTGTCGAGTATGCATATAGACTCTTCGAGATATAGATTCTTCGCGACAGTCGAAACGTCGTCATTTAAAGATCATCACATTTGTTTCACTGAGATCGTTGTTATACTATCGTAAGACGTCAGTAGGTTACTCGTCAAACATGAGACCAGGGTCTGACTGGTTCTCCTTCCACCAAGCATGACGAAACGATCATGTTACGCACATCAAACTATGACCGTATTATGTCAAAGTGAGTTGTGCACAATTCGCGCCTCGGTTGTAATATACACTATATTAATGATTAAAGCATATTCAAAGGTGGTCATATTGTAGGTTTTGCCGAGTTCGGTGGCGCAGTGGTAAGTAATGCTGCTTTGACACCAACGTTCGTGGGTTCGATTCCCAGACAGGATAAACATTTGTGCATGAACATGTCTGTTTGTCTTGGTCTGAGTGTTTTTAAGTGAGGTACGGTGCATTAAAGCAGTCCGTCTGTGGAACTACACCTAACAGAAAACCGCATCTAAATAACAACTCCCTAGAGGGTTGTTGTGTTCCTAAGTATGAGTGAGGTCACTAGTAAACTGCTAAGGAGTTCCTGTGTTAACTCCAGAGGTGGCCTCAAGCGAGTGATATTTAATGAATCGCAAGTTTTCTTATGGTATGGTAATCGCTTTACGTCAGCTGGGCCGTATGCTTGTATGCCTCCCGACGTTCTTTAAAAAAGAAGAAGATTTTTTTTTAAAGAAATTGACCTTATCATCACCTGTAGGGAATGTAAGTGGCCAACGATCGCCTTTAGAGTCTGAGTTAAGTTCACCTACGCGCAGTGAAACCTTTTAAATAACAAACAAAGCTCTAGCAACAGAGAGGTATAGCGCATCAAAATAAGACAAAGCATCTCCTTAGGAGCTTTCTGATGCCTTCACTCACATGCAGGAACACAACAACCCTCAAGGAAATTGTTATTTGACTGCAGTTTACTGTGAGGCGGAGATACTTCCCCAGAGAAGATACTTTGAAGCGCCTTACCTCTTTTTAAAACACCCAGACCACGTCAAAGAGGCATGTTTATGTACACAAATGTTTGTCCTGTGTGGGAATCGAACCCACGAACGTTGGTGTCAAAGTAACGTTATTAACCACTGTGTCACCGAGCTTGTTAATATCTAATACAGACTCGCGTTATAAACTATCATGTCTAAAATTTCATCAAAATCTTTTTAAGTGTTTTTATGTGATTTATATTTTATGCGGAAACAGTTTCTAAAATTACTTTTACGGATTAAAAAAAATCTATATTCGACCATGCTGTGATGACACTAAAACCGAATCTGTGTGTGTTTTCAGGAACACCGTTCCTATATGAAATCTATATGTTTGTCTGTCTCTGTGTGCGCTTTTTCGAATATTCGAATTTAGACTTCAGATTCGGATTCAGCATAAAAAAGTAGAATAGGAATGTTCAGGAATACCGTTCCTGTCTCTTAAGGAACATGGTCAAAATGGTCGCCAAATTAAAAAAAAAATTGAATTGTTATATAATTGACGAGCCAGGTGTTACTCTGGCAATGCAAGCTTGCGCATTCTCAACTGGTTATTTGTTACTTTGGTATGAAATCCTTTTAAACATAAATAATCTAACGCTTTTAATATAAAGATTTTATTCATTAAGATTTAGTTACATAATTGTTCACAGCTTGACCAAAGTCATGTTATTTTGAACTCAAATCTTAAACTAAAAGCACTAACAATGCACCTGGGATCAAGATAATAACCACCGAAATCTTGACTGACAAGAATCCGGCTTTAACCAAGCGATTACAATTGATTTTAATCTCCTGTATTTAACTGATTTGTGACCGTTGCATTGGTCTTTTTATTTGCATGGATTAGTGCATATTCAATTCTTACGGATCGATGAAATGCTGCTAATTCAAGGTCTTCGTATTCAAAACATTGAGAATCGAATGTATTTGAAAATAGCAATGCGTTCATAGTTCGACTAGACATGGATTTGATTAGTAAACCGTTTCAAAGCAATTATGTTTTTTTTAAGTTATGCAATGAATGCACGCAATGGTTTGTGTCTTGAATTAAGCAATCCTCTGTTTACACTCCTGGCCAAGAGAGGATGATAATCTTGTAAATAAACATTAGAGATTGTAAACGTTTTGCCATTTGTAAATTCGAAGTGAAAATATTCATTGATTTATGAAACGGATTGCAAGTGGTTGTGTGTGATATTTATTGTTTTACTTATTTGACATTATAATACAAGATAATGACATTATAATAAAATTATAATACAAGAAAAAAAGCCCTTTTTTCTCATTACATAAAACGAGCAATTCTTGTAATATATATATACATATTTATATATATATGTTTGGTGTATCTCGGAAACGGCTCTAACGATTTGGATAAACCTTTTTATTTAAATATGGTTTTGCTTTTTAAGTTTGTCTATATAGGCGGCTTTCTAGAAAAAACGCAATTTTACCAAAAATATCTAAAACTGCGATTCGTGTTAAACACTAATACTGGTATTCGACAGTATGAATGTTAAGTATTTGATTCCACATCTGTTATGGTACATGTTATACTGTCACCGCGGGCTCCTGTTCGTAACTACTAAAAGCACTCTCTTTTTGCATATTTTGCCTATTACTTTAGCCGGGCAATTCTTGAATATATATTTCGTGTATTTCAGAAATGGCTGTAAAGTTTTGTATTAAATTTTGTATTTAAAGGTTTATTTTAAGGTTTTGCTTTTTATGTATATGTATGCAAGCGTCTCTTCTGAAAAAAGACGAATTTCGAACTCGCTCTGAAGTGGTAAACAATGTACCGTCTGCCTAATCTCAACTAGCCACCGTAGTCTATGCTTGCAACTCCATGAGTATTACTCGTTGCTAACCCTGTAAAAATCTTTTTAACTTTGCAGAGACAAGTAACTAGAAAAGTAACTGCGGTTGCTTAATTAGTTGTTACTTGTAGTTAAATTGCTCGTTGGTCATTGCTGACTACGCTAAAAAATATTTCGTAGGTTTTTTGACTGTCCTCATGCTTCAAAAAGTCTCTGGAACTGACCAGTATGCAATCGATTTAACGTAATATTAATTATTTAGATAGTGGTTCATTATCTTTAGTCCATTTTATAATCGTACCACTAGCCTTAATAATAGAGTTAATACTCATACACTACTGCATTTCATTCAGATAAATTTACGAATTTATGTCCAATGTAACGTTCCATAAACAAGTATGTGCGTAGTTTTCAGAATCCTGTGACACAAAGTTTACTTAAAACTTGAATCTAGAACTATAGAGCCAACATAGCGAAAGGTAAAATCAATTTAAATCTATCTATCAATTAAAACACTAACATAGAAACCGTCGAATTAGATAGCTGTAATTCTACCAATAGGTAGAAAGCTCAATGAGATGAGGAAGAAACTCAAACTAATACAAGACAAGCAACCTCAACCAATCAGGTTCTGCACATGATGTTATTCATTTCGTCCGAAGTTCCGCGGATAGTACCGATCTATACCGGATGTTCTCTTAAGATGACAGTCGGTAAGCCACGTCTGTAGTTTTCGGAAGCTTGAAACAGTATCTTACATCAACTAGCAGTGGAGTAAACGAACCACATTAAATGCTTCTAATTATTAATGGAGACTCCATGCAGCTATATTTATATAGCTCCAGTTTGAAGGGTGAGATATAGCAGAGAAATTACTGGGTACTGCGACGATACAGCCTTAGGTCACAAGATTGGCAGCGCGCGAGTAACATCCCCGTGGTGTTGCGAGCGTCAATTGGCTGCGGTGATCGCTTACCATCTGATGCGGGCCGCATGCTTATTTGCCAATCTAGTTGTGTAAAAAAAAACTTATCTCGCTAAAGATGAGAATGAGGACTGATGTATACTAAACTTTCGTTTTATACCTCGTCGACAGACAAACAAGCATATAGCCCATCTGATACAAAATGCTTACCGTAGCCTATGAACTCTAGCAATACTATAATAAAAGTTTTATTTACGCATTAACTCAGCAATAAGAAATAAAGAAAACGCGGTCTCCGCGGGGTACCAGGATACGAGCGGATGAAGTCAGTACTGACGTCAGTGTAGATATGGCTATATATATAACAACAAGTATACAATGTAACAAGCATTGCTCGTTCGAAGTACTATCATCGGTCTGCTCATAGAACACAAACAATGGTTGATTAAACTAAGTGCACTTCGTCTGCGAGGCATTTTTTGTCCAAAGATGGAAAGGTCTTTGAATGTCTAATCTTTAGATGATGATGAATGATGATTGATCATCGACAACAATAGATATGATAGGTTTCTTGAAATACGTGGCATTTAAAACTGTCACGTTATATTTTTATAAGCTGTCTGATAGAGTAGATAATGTTTTGTATGCAACATCCGAAGGCATACATGCTTAGGGCCTACCTGATGTAAAGTCGTTACCGGACTCTGCTCGCAATACAGAGTATCGCTCGCACGCTGTCAACTCGCTAACACAGCACACTCTTTGGGGATTCCTGGAAACGCTACTCACTCGGAGGAGCGTAATAAACCTTCAGAGATTATTACTTGGTTACGGTTTTCTGTGAAGTGAAGGTACTTTCCATTCGGGCTGCTTTGATGCTCTCTACCTCTCTTTTATTTTATTCAACCTCGGGAGGCATACAAGCATACGACCCACCATGATTTAAAGTGCTTACCGTAGCATACGATTGCAATACATTAAGTATCAGTCGCGCAATGCCGCATCTGCTGCTAACACAGCAACTCCTTAGGAGTTTACTGGTGACCTCACTCACTCGTAGGAACACAAGAATCCTCAAGGGCATTGTTATTTGGCTGCGGTTTTCTGTGAGGTGGAGGTACTTCCGCAGACGAGCTGCTTTGATGCGCCCAGCCTCTCTTAAGATCCAGATCAAGACAAATAGACATGTTTATCCTGTGTGGGGATCGAACCCACAAGTGTTAATGCCAAAGCAGCGTCACTGATCTACACCTATCTTAAAACACCCATACCAAGGCAAACAGTTCAAAGCAAAGCAAAAAGTTAAATTGTATGCGAGATCTTATTTTATACAATAAGATCTCACATACCAGTGGCGTGCACAGAGATTTTTGACAGGGTAGGCAGATTTTTTTTATAAAGCTATTAACTTACCAAAAAATAGAGAATGTTGATTTTGGTTACCCAGTCTTGTGGAAATAATGATGTATGTGATCACTTGTTTTTATTCACCGAACACTACACACACACACCACATGAACAACTTTCGCAGTGAATATCATCCATATTTATCAACTTTAAAATCTTATTTCGTCTGCTACCAGTCAATCGATACAAAACAAAAACAATGGCGGCCGTCTTAAAATCAAAATAAAATTAACATCAATTTTATACGAAAAAAAGAAATGGCAATATCTTTCACTATAATTATATGCAGCAAACTACTTTTTAAAATAGTTACGTAGCAATGCTCGCGACACTTAGGTAATTTACGTTATAGTTCAGCTGAAAAGCCATTGTCTATACTACGCGATAGTGTGCGTTAATTGTGTTATTGTGGGCAATGTAATTACAGGAATGCACACTACAGTATTTGTATTAACAATACGGCACACATACGTAAATTTAGACAGAAATAGTTAGTGTCTTCCGCCGTTAAAAGCTGCCAATGCGGCGCTGGTGTAGCGTAGCGCCTAGCTGCGATTTGAATATGACTAGCGATGATTTTAATAACTTACCGATACCGATAGATGGAGCTGTTTTTAATTTTTTGTTTTTGATATGAAATATTAGTTAAAAACTATGTTTAAGAATGAAACATCGGATGGTATTTATCAAATTGATAGGGTAGGCAATGTCTTTTTGTCTATATGGAGTGCACGCCACTGTGACACATACCATGGGGGGTTAGACATTGGGTCTCATCTGGAAACTTTAACAGGGTTGCGTGGAGCCGTAAGTTTGAGAAACACTGGACTAATTGAACATGCAAGTTAGACAGTGTCAACTGCAGTTCAAACTCGAGTTCCTGACTGCTTTCAACAACAGCAAGCTTTGTTAAGAGAATTTTCACTCATATAAGCATCCCGACTAGTACCTCCACCTCTCAGAAAACACCAAAAGATTGTTGTGTTCCTGCGAGTGAGCTAGCTTACCAGTACTCTCCTAAAGAGCTGGTGTGTTATCAGCAGACGAGCCGTATTCAGGAGAGCTGTATGTTACTAGCTGCTGAGTTTCATTATAGTACAGCTAAGTGGACGTCAACTGATAAACATACGTAAATACATTTTTTTTTTTTTGTAAATACATACTTATTATACATAGAAAATACCCAGACCAAGACAAACAGACATGTTCATGCACACAAATGTTTGTACTGTGTGGGAATCGAACCCACGAGCGTTAGTGTCAAAGTAGCGTAACAACGCGTTTCACCACTGCGCCACCGAGCTCGTCGATATATAATAAAAGCTACAATAGCACTTTTAGTATCAAGTGTGATTTGCTCTTAGCTGTACGAATCGTCATTAATAAACTGGCATCTACATCTTGGTGATTGGCCTTCTATCATCATGTTTTTATGCTATTTTCTTCCACATATGCCGAAATCATGGACTCAACTGACCTCCATGGTGATCCTGAATAAATACAACAAGAATAGGACCTATGTTTTTATTTAAAACCTAGCAACCCGGTCGTTAGGCTTATGAATGATGATACTCCTGGTGTAGAAAGTGTCTATACATATAGTTATGGATAGTCCATAGATATAGATAAATAGTTGTAACAACAGGTTTGTAGGGGACCTCAATCCCAGTGGATTAGGAAACGGTTGTCATAATGGAATCTTTACTGTAGGTATATCAGTGAGCTGAAAATACAAACGAAGTTCCATGCAATAACTAGTTTCAAATAAATCGTAACTTTGACTAACACGAGATAAGCGTGAGAACTTGTTTAGACAGATTAGTAATAAATAACCATTACCTAATGGTTCACAGAAAGAGGTCGCTTGAAGAGATAAGTTAGTCGTAGGCACTTTTTTCGGTTGTGATAATATTGCTAAACAAATGATATATAAGTTTTTTACAGTGTATTATCACCAGAGACAAAACAGCAATTATAATGGCGAATAATGCATACATATCATCACGCATATCTCGCATTGGGGTAAGCAGAGACTATGGAAGGCCAGATCCAACGATCCAAACGTACCTCTCTCATTTCTTCCACACTCATTAACCTCTACATGTAAGCTCTTCAGTTTTGGCGACTATTGATTTAGCACTTTTTCAACATATTTTGACGAGCTCATTGGCTCAGTCGTGAAAGACGCGACTTTGAGACCAAAGCTCGTGGGTTCGATTCCCACACAAGACAAACATTTGGTTGCATGAACATATCTGTTTATCTTGGTCTGGATATTTTAAGAGAGGTAGGGCGCATCAAAGCAGCCCGTTTGAGGGAGTACCATCTCACAGAAAACCGCAGCCAAATAACAATTTCCTAGTGGGTTGTTGTGTTCCTGCGTGTGAGTGAGGTCACCAGTAAGCTCCTAAGGAGTTGCTGTGTAAGCAGCAGTGATATACGTTACAAGCGTTAATAGGCTATGGTAACTGCTTTATATCAGGCGGATCGGATTCTTGCACGCTTCCCAACGTTGTGTAAAAAAAATCACGTAACTCTTATGTCATTAATTGTTTCCAAATGTCAAAACCATCCCCGTGCCTTTTCAATAATTTTCACTACATCATCTTCTTTCATTCCACATAGCTCACGTATCGTACTATTTCTTGCTTGCTATTAATCATTCTAACTCCACCTCACCACCACATCAACTCTTACTCATCCCACTGCAGGGATACAGGTCTCCCTTCAACTGAAAGAGTTGTAAGCATACTCCACCACGCTGCTCAAATGCGGATTGGCGGAGGCCAGTGTTTTCAAGCCGCCCGAGGGCCAGTGACTTAGCTCAACGACTGTCATCTATCGACAACAGCCGCGACCAACTTTACGAGAAACGACTAAGAAATGTTAATCGTTTTTAAAAATATCTAGTTTTTTTTGAAAAAAATTTAATTTTATTTTTAATTTAAAATAATATTAATTAATTAATATTATTTTAAATTAAAAATTAATATTTTAAGGGATAAGCTTTAAAATAAATTATTAAAATAAATAATATTCATATAAATAAATTTAAAAATTTTAGAATTTAAATTGTTAATAAATTGTAATTTATTATAAATAATTTTATAATAATAAAAATTTTATAAAAATATTTAATTTTTTAAAAAAATTATAATTTAAAATAAAATTAAATTAGGAATAATGATAAAATTAGTATATTAATAAGTAAAATTATAAATTTTATTTATAAATAAAATTAAATAAAATTAATAAAAAGGAATTCGGCAAAAAGTTATATTCACTTGTTTATCAAAAACATGTCTTTTTGTAAATAATTTAAAGTCTAATCTGCCCGCTGATGGAATATTGAAGGGCTGCAGTATTTTGACTGTACAAAGGTAGCATAATCATTAGTCTTTTAATTGATGACTTGTATGAAGGATTGGATGAAATATAAACTGTCTTTTTATTATTTATAAAATTTAATTTTTTAGTAAAAAAGCTAAAATAGATTTAAAAGACGAGAAGACCCTATAGAGTTTTATAATAAAATATAATTTAAATTGTTTATTAAAAGAGTAATTAAAATTAGTTTTATTATTTTGTTGGGGTGATAAAAAAATATATATAACTTTTTTTAATATTTATACATAAATAAGTGGGTAAATGATCCAAAATTTTTGATTAGAAGAAGAAATTACCTTAGGGATAACAGCGTAATTTTTTTTTCTAGTACAAATAGGAAAAAGAGTTTGCGACCTCGATGTTGGATTAAGATAAAATTTAAATGCAAAAGTTTAAAATTTTGATCTGTTCGATCATTAAAATCTTACATGATCTGAGTTCAAACCGGTGTAAGCCAGGTTGGTTTCTATCTTTAAAAGAATATGATATTTTAGTACGAAAGGATTAAATATTAAAATTAAATTTTAAGGGGGAATATTAATAAAATAAAATAATAATAGTAAAGTAGAGTTAAAATAGGACTATTTTGGCAGAAAAATGTAATGGTTTTAGAAATCATTTATATATAAAATTTATTTATATAGATAGTAAATGATAATGGTGGATATGATAATAGTTTTTTTAGGGGGTTTAATTTTAATTGTGGGGGTTTTAATTGGGGTAGCTTTTTTGACATTGTTAGAGCGAAAGTTATTAGGATATATTCAGATTCGTAAAGGGCCTAATAAGGTTGGATTAGTTGGTATTTTACAGCCTTTTTCAGATGCTATTAAATTATTTACAAAAGAGCAAACTTATCCTAGACTTTCTAATTATATATCTTATTATTTTTCTCCTGTGGTAAGATTTATTATGTCTTTATTAATTTGAATGATTATTCCATATTATTTTAATATAATTAATTTTAATTTAGGAGTTTTATTTTTTTTGTGTTGTATTAGATTAGGGGTTTATACTGTGATAGTAGCTGGTTGGGCTTCTAATTCAAATTATACTTTATTAGGTGGATTGCGGGCAGTGGCTCAAACAATTTCTTATGAAGTAAGATTAGCTTTAATTTTAATGTCAAGTCTAATTATAATTATAAGATTTGATTTAATAATATTTAGTTTATATCAAGATTTTATATGATTTTTTATTATGATATTTCCTTTAGGTCTTTGTTTAATATCTTCATTATTAGCTGAGACTAATCGAACTCCATTTGATTTTGCTGAAGGGGAAAGAGAGTTAGTTTCAGGATTTAATGTGGAATATAGAAGTGGGGGATTTGCTTTAATTTTTTTAGCTGAATATTCAAGAATTTTATTTATAAGATTAATATTTGTTTTAACATTTTTAGGAGGGTTTAGATTAAGAGTTTTTTTTTATTTAAAATTAAGATTAATTTCTTTTTTATTTATTTGAGTTCGGGGGACTTTACCTCGTTATCGGTATGATAAATTAATATATTTAGCTTGAAAAAGTTATTTACCTATTTCATTAAATTTTTTATTATTTTTTATAGGGCTTAAAATTTATTTAATATAATTGAATTTTTTTTAGTAAAAAATTAATAGAATACATATATTCTTTCTTAAGTTTTCAAAACAAATGCTTATTCAAGCTCATTAATTAAGTAAATTAATTAAAGATTAAATTATCTCAAATTTTATTTATAACAGGATTAAGGACGTAATATGAGAAATATAATACTGTTAAAATTTGGCCTGTTAAAATATATGGTACTTCTACTGGTCGAGCTCCAATTCAAGTTAGTAGAATAATAATTGTAATTAAAGTTCAAAATATGATTTGATTAATAGGGTAAAATTGAATTCCTTGAATTTTTTTATTAAACGTAAAAGGTAAAATAATTAAAATTAGAATAGATAGGATTAAAGCAATTACACCTCCTAATTTATTAGGAATAGACCGTAAAATAGCGTAAGCAAAAAGAAAATATCATTCTGGTTGAATGTGGGCTGGGGTAACAAGTGGATTAGCAGGAATAAAATTGTCTGGGTCTCCTAATAAATTAGGATTTACTAAGATAAGTAAAATTAAAATAAATATTAAAATTAAAAATCCAATTAAATCCTTAAAGGTAAAAAAAGGGTGAAATGGGATTTTATCTAAATTTCTATTAATCCCTAAAGGGTTATTTGAACCTGTTATATGTAAAAATAGTAGATGAATTATAGTTATTATAGCTACAATAAAGGGGAGTAGGAAATGAAAAGTGTAAAATCGAGTTAAAGTAGCATTATCTACTGCAAATCCACCTCAAATTCAAGTGACTAAAGTGGTCCCAATATAAGGAATGGCTGATAATAGATTAGTAATAACTGTTGCCCCTCAGAAAGATATTTGTCCTCATGGTAAAACATAACCTATGAAAGCTGTTGCTATTAGAAGAAATAGGATAATTACTCCTACTATTCAAGTATATTTTAGGTTAAAAGATTCATAATAAATTCCTCGACCAATGTGAATATAAACACAAATAAAAAAAAATGAAGCTCCATTAGCATGGAGAGTTCGGATTAATCACCCATAATTAACATTTCGGCAGATATAATTTACACTATAAAATGCTAACTCAATATTAGCTGTATAATATATAGTTAGAAATAAGCCTGTGATAATTTGAATTCCTAAGCATAAGGCTAAAAGAGAGCCAAAATTTCATAAGGAGGAAATATTTGATGGGGATGGGAGATCAATTAATGATCCATTAATAATTTTTAATACGGGATGAGTTTTTCGGGCAGGGAAAAATTGGTTTATCATTAGTGTGGTATTAATTTCTAGATGTTCGTAAAGGACCATAAAAAATATTAGTAATCTTAATTACTGCAATTAAAGTAATAAATAAATAAATAATTATTATTATAATTAATAAAAAAGTTTGATTATTATATAATTTTGATAAATTAATTCTATTTTCATTATTTAAAAAAGCAAAAATATTGATAAAATTATTTATTTCTAGATTATTAAAGATTATAAAATTAGAGTTATTTAATAAAATATATAAAATTATTGTAAGAAAAATAAAAAAGAGTGTTATTTTAAAATTAAAATTAAGCTTAAATAATTCATTGGAGGCAATTCTAGTGACATAAATAAATAAAACTAATAATCCCCCTAAAAATGTTAGGAAAAGGATATATGAGAATCAATAAGTTTTAATTAATATTCCTGATAATACACATACAAGAAGTGTTTGTAATAAAATTATTAAGCCTATTATTAAGGGGTGATTTAAAAAGAATATAATAAAAGATAAAAATATTATTAAAAAAATAATAAATATTTTGATGCAAAGAATAGTTTATATTAAAATAGTAATTTTGGAGATTATAGATAAAGGTTTATCTTTTTCTTTGAAGTTTATAAAGAATATTCTTATTTTTGATTTACAAGACCAATGTTTTATTTAAACTATAAAAACTAATGATAGTAATAAATATATGATTTTTTATTTTAATTATATATATTATTGGAAATTTAATTTTTGTATCTAAACGAAAACATTTATTAATTGTTTTATTAAGATTAGAATTTATTGTTTTAAGAATTTTTTTTTTCTTATTAGTATATTTAAATTATATTGAAAATAATATATATATATTAATATTATTTTTAACTTTTTCAGTTTGTGAGGGAGCTTTAAGATTATCGATTTTAGTGTCAATAATTCGAACTCATGGAAATGATTATTTTCAAAGATTTAATTTATTATAATGATAAAGTTTTTATTTATATTAATTTTTATAATACCTTTATGTTTAAAAAAAAATATATTTTGAATGGTTCAAATAATATTAATATTAATATTATTTTTGTATATAAATATTACTATTTTGGGGGAACATTTTTGTAATTTAAGTTATATATATTCTTGGGATATTATATCTTTTGGTTTAATTATATTAAGAATTTGGATTTGTATTTTAATAATTATAGCTAGAGAAAATTTATTAAAAGAAAATTATTATGTTGAGTTTTTTATATTTAATTTAATTTTTTTATTATTAATATTATTTTTAACTTTTTCAGTTATAAATTTATTTATATTTTATTTATTTTTTGAGGGGAGATTGATCCCCACTTTAATATTAATTGTTGGTTGGGGCTATCAACCAGAACGAATACAAGCAGGTATATATTTATTATTTTATACTTTATTTGCATCTTTACCTATATTAATGGGGATTTTATATATTTTTAATGAAGTAAATAATATTATTATTTATATATTTAAGTTTATAAGGTTAGATTTATATTTATTATATTTTAGGATAATTATGGCTTTTTTAGTTAAAATGCCAATATATTTTGTTCATTTATGATTACCTAAGGCTCATGTAGAGGCCCCTGTATCAGGATCAATAATTTTAGCTGGTATTATATTAAAGTTAGGTGGGTATGGAATAATACGAGTTTTTATTATAATACAAAAAGTAAGTTTAAAAATAAATTTTATTTGAGTAGTAATTAGTTTAGTGGGGGGGTTTTATATTAGTTTAAAATGTTTTAGTCAAGTTGATATAAAATCTTTAATTGCCTATTCTTCTGTAGCTCATATAAGAATTGTAATTAGAGGGATTATAACTTTAAATTATTGGGGGTATTTAGGTTCTTATATTTTAATAATTGGTCATGGTTTATGTTCTTCAGGAATATTTTGTTTAGCTAATATTAATTATGAGCGGTTGCATAGTCGAAGATTATATATTAATAAGGGAATAATAAATTTTATACCTTCAATAAGATTATGATGATTTTTATTATTATCCTCAAATATAGCTGCCCCTCCTTCTTTAAATTTAATAGGTGAAATTAGTTTATTAAATAGATTAGTTGGGTGATCTTGAGTTTGTATAATTATATTAATATTAATTTCTTTTTTTAGAGCTGGGTATAGTTTGTATTTATATTCTTATACTCAACATGGAAAATATTATATTGGGATTTATAGATTTTATACAGGAGTCTCTCGAGAATATTTATTATTAATTTTACATTGATTACCTTTAAATTTATTAATTATAAAAGTTGATTATGTGATAATGTGATTATATTTAAATAATTTAAAAAAAATATTGATTTGTGGTGTCAAAAATATGAGTAATCATTTTAAATTATTAATAAGAGTTATTCTATTTGTTTTATTAGATTTTTTTTTTTATTTTTAATAAGAATATTAATATTTATAATAATAATATATTTTATTATGAATAATATAGTAGTATTTTTAGAATGGGAGTTAATTTCTTTTAATTCAGTGAGAATTATTATGTCAGTTTTATTAGATTGAATATCATTATTATTTATAATATTTGTTATAATAATTTCATCTGTTGTAATTTATTATAGTAAAAGATATATAAGTTCTGAAATAAATTTAAATCGATTTATTATTTTAGTTTTATTATTTGTATTTTCTATAATTTTATTAATTATTAGCCCAAATATTATTAGAATTTTATTAGGGTGAGATGGGTTAGGGTTGGTTTCTTATTGCTTAGTAATTTATTATCAAAATTTTAAAAGTTATAATGCTGGGATATTAACTGCCCTTTCAAATCGAATTGGGGATGTATTAATTTTAATAGTAATTGCTTGAATATTAAATTATGGGAGGTGAAATTATATTTTTTACTTAGAATTTATGAAACATGATTATGAGATAATGGTTATTAGATGTATAATTATTATTGCTGCTATAACAAAAAGAGCTCAAATTCCTTTTAGATCTTGGTTACCAGCTGCAATGGCTGCTCCTACTCCTGTTTCAGCTTTAGTTCATTCTTCTACTTTAGTTACTGCTGGGGTTTATTTATTAATTCGGTTTAATATATTATTAGAGGGTATATTTTTTTTCAAGTTATTATTATTATTATCAGGACTAACAATATTTATAGCGGGGATTTCAGCGAATTATGAGTTTGATTTAAAAAAAATTATTGCTTTATCTACTTTAAGACAATTAGGGCTAATAATAAGAGTTTTAAGAATAGGGATACCTGATTTAGCTTTTTTTCATTTATTAACTCATGCTATATTTAAGGCATTACTATTTATATGTGCTGGAGTTATTATTCACATAATAAGAGATATACAAGATATTTGATTTATGGGGGGAATTGGGAGATTTATTCCTTTGACTTCTTTATGTATAAATATTTCAAATTTAGCTTTATGCGGAATTCCCTTTTTAGCTGGGTTTTATTCGAAAGATTTATTGTTAGAAATAGTGTCAATAAGAATATTGAATATATTTATTTATTTTTTATATTATATTTGTACTGGATTAACAATATATTATACTGTACGTTTAGTGATATACTTAATAGTTAATGATTATAATTTATTATCAATTTATAATTTGTTTGAGGAGGATTATGTGATATTAAAAAGAATGTTTATTTTACTATTTATGAGAGTGGTAAGTGGTTCTTTTTTAAGTTGGATAATTTTTTATGATCCTTATATAATTTATTTACCTTTTAATATAAAAATAATAGTAATTTATGTGAGTTTAATTGGAGCATATTTTGGATATTTAGTAAGGAAAATAAGAATTTATTCAGTTAATAAGTTTATTTTTACTTATAAATTAAGAAATTTTTTATGTGTAATATGATTTATACCAAATTTATCAACTTATGGGGTAATTTATTCTTATTTAAAAATAAGACAAAATTTATTAAAAAATATTGATATAGGGTGAACAGAAATTTATAGAGGACAGGGGGTATATAATATCATAAAGAAGTATTCTAGTATTTATATAATTTTTCAAATAAATAATTTTAAAATTTATTTATTTAGTTTTATTTTATGAATAATATTATTACTTTTAATAACTTATTTAAATAGCTTATAATAAAAGAGCATAATATTGAAGATATTAAGGAGATTGTAAAAATCTTTAGATATTTATAAAAAAAAATATTTTATTTTTACAATGAAAATGTAAAGTTTTAGTTAAACTATATAAATAGAAATATTAATGAGATTAATCACTATTAATTAAGTTAGAAGCTTAATTATATTATATTTCTAAAATTAATTGGAATTTTTTATTCAATAATATCATTAACAGTGATATACCTCTATTTGGTTTCAATTAAATAAATAAGGGGAAAAATCCCTATCTTTTAAGTCGAAATTAAATGCAAATTGCTTCTTATTTAAGATAAACTAAAATATAGTATTTTTTAAGTGCAAATTAAATGTTTTAATAAACTAAAATCCTTAAAATTAATTAGTTCAATTAAGTATGTTTTGATTTCATTCATGATATAATCCTAATAGTAGAATAAATATAAAAAAAAAACAAGTTGAGGATCAAATGTAGAAATTTACTATTTTAAATAATGGAATAATTGGAAAGATTAGGGCAATTTCTACATCAAAAATTAAAAAAATTACAGTAATTAAAAAAAAATGAAGAGAAAAGGGAATTCGAGAAGAAGATTGAGGGTCAAATCCACATTCAAAGGGGGAACATTTTTCTCGGTCTATAAATGATTTTTTTGATAAAATAACAGAGATAAATATTATAATATTGGCAATAATTATATAAATAGAAAATAAATATAAAATTAAAATAATTATTTATATTAAAATATTTAAACTTTTTGATTGGAAATCAAATATACTACTTATATTATATAAATAATTAATTACCTCATCAATAAATAGAGATATAAAGAAAAAGTCAAACTACATCTACAAAATGTCAATATCAAGCTGCAGCTTCAAATCCAAAATGGTGATTATTAGAAAAATGATTTTTTATATGGCGAATTAAGCAAGTAAGTAAGAAAATAGTTCCAATAATAACATGTAGGCCATGGAATCCTGTAGCCATAAAAAAAGTTGATCCATAAACACTATCTGCGATAGTAAAAGATGCTTCAATATATTCATAAGCTTGGAGAATAGTGAAATAAATTCCTAAAATTACTGTTAAAAAGAGACCTTGAGTAGTTTGGGATAAATTATTTTCTATTAAAGCATGATGGGCTCAGGTTACTGTTACTCCAGATGAAATTAAAATAATAGTATTAAGAAGAGGAATTTGAAATGGGTTAAATGGAATGATACTTAAAGGAGGTCATATTGATCCAATTTCAATATTTGGGGAAAGACTTCTATGGAAAAAAGCTCAAAAGAAAGATAAAAAGAAAAAAATTTCTGAGATAATAAATAGAATTATACCTCAACGTAATCCTTTAGTAACTAAAATTGTATGTTTACCTTGGAAAGTTCCTTCACGACAAATATCTCGTCATCATTGGTATATAGTTAGAAGAGTAATTAAATATCCTAAAATTAAAAGATTAATATTAAAATTATGAAATCATTTAATTATGCCAGTAACTAAAGTTATTACCCCAATTGCTCCTGTTAAAGGTCAGGGCCTATAATCTACTAAATGGAAAGGGTGATTGTAATTTATTTTCATTAATTTACTTCACTAGAATAAAGAGTACTTAAAATTGCAATAACATAGGATTGAATTACTGCAACAGCAGACTCTAAAATTAATAAAAGAATTTGAATAAGGATTAAGATAATGAGTAGGTAGCTAGGGAAAAGAGGGCCTGTCCCTCTTAATAAAGTTATTAATAAATGTCCTGCAATTATATTAGCTGTCAGTCGAACAGCTAAAGTTCCAGGTCGAATAATATTTCTGATAGTTTCAATTAAAACTATAAAAGGTATTAAAATACCTGGGGTTCCTTGGGGGATTATGTGAATAAATATGTGATTAGAGTTATTGATTCACCCATATAATATAAATCTAAGTCAGAGAGGTAAGGATAAAGATAAAGATAATGTTAGGTGACTAGTGCTGGTAAAAATGTAAGGGAATAGCCCTAAAAAATTATTAAATAAGATAAAAAAAAATATAGATACAAAAATAAAAGTTGATCTCCTTGAATGACTTCCTGAGCCTAAAAGGGTCTTAAATTCTAAGTGAAGTTTATTAAGGATGAAATTTCATAAATAGAAATGTCGATTAGGGATTAATCAAAATGAATAAGGAATAAATAGTAATCCTAAAAAAGTACTTAATCAATTAAAGGGTAAATTTAATAAATTAGTAGAGGGGTCAAAAATAGAAAAAAGATTAGCTATCATTTTCAATTAAAATTATTTAATGGGATTTTATTAGTGTCATTATTATTTATTTTTATATTAAAATTAAAAATATAATAATTTATTATATTGAAAATAATAAAAATTAAAATAAAGAATATAAGAGATAATAATCAATTAATAGGTATTATTTGAGGGATAAAAGAATATTATATAGATAATAATTTAAATTTGACATATTTATGTTATTAATTTAACTAATTCTTTAGTTTCATTAGAAGTAAATGTTAAATTACTATAAAATGGTTTAAGAGACCAGTACTTACTTTCAGTCATCTAATGAAGAATAATTATTAATTCAATTAATAAAGTTTTTAATTGGAATACTTTCAATTACAATAGGCATAAAACTATGATTAGCTCCACAAATTTCTGAACATTGACCAAAAAAAATTCCAGGTCGGTTAATAAAAAAATTAGTTTGATTTAATCGTCCTGGATTTGCATCAATTTTAATACCTAGGGCAGGGATAGTTCAAGAATGGATTACATCAGTAGCTGTTACCATAATTCGAATTTGATTATTTGTAGGTAAAATAATACGATTATCAACATCTAATAAGCGAAAATTATATGAAGATATATCAGTTATAGGGACCATGTAAGAGTCAAATTCGATATTATTAAAATCAGAATATTCATAACTTCAATATCATTGATGGCCAATAGATTTTAAAGTAATTAATGGGTTATTTAATTCATCTAATAAATATAATAATCGAAGAGAAGGAATTGCAATAAAAATTAGAGTGATAGCTGGGAGAATAGTTCAGATTAACTCAATTATTTGCCCTTCAAGTAAAAATCGATTAATAAATTTATTAACAAATAAATTAAGTATAATGTATCCTACTAAAATAGTAATTATTAATAAAATAATTAAAGTATGATCGTGGAAAAAAACAATTTGTTCTATTAAAGGTGAAGCTCTATTTTGTAAATTAAGATTAGATCATGTTGCAATTTCTAAAAAAAGGATAATCCTTTATAAATGGGGTTTAAATCCATTACATATGATCTGCCATATTAGAAGTTTCTTAAAATAGGAAGTTCATTATATGAATGTTCTGCTGGAGGTAAATTTTGTAGTCATTCAATGGAAGATGATAAATTTAAAGTAAATAAAATAATTCGTTGATTAATTATTGATTCTCAGATAATAATAATTATAAATATAGTAGCTAATAAGGAAATATAGGATCCTAAGGATGAAATAATATTTCAAGAAATATAAGCATCAGGGTAGTCAGAATAACGTCGAGGTATTCCTGCTAATCCTAAAAAATGTTGTGGGAAAAAGGTAAGATTAACCCCAATAAATATGGAGAAAAATTGAATTTTTAGTAAATAAGGATTTATATGTAATCCTGAAAAAAGGGGGTATCAGTGGATAAATCCTCCTATAATAGCAAATACAGCCCCTATAGATAAAACATAATGAAAATGGGCAACAACATAATAAGTATCGTGAAGACTAACATCAATTGAAGAATTTGCTAAAATGACTCCGGTTAATCCCCCAACTGTGAAAAGGAACACAAATCCTAAACTTCACAATATAGAGGGGTTAAAATTGATTTGGGTTCCGTGGAGAGTTGCCAATCAACTAAAAATTTTAATGCCTGTTGGTACAGCAATAATTATAGTGGCTGATGTAAAATAAGCTCGAGTATCAATATCTATACCTACTGTAAATATATGATGAGCTCAAACAACAAATCCTAATAATCCAATTGCTATTATAGCATAAATTATTCCTAAAGAACCAAAAGTTTCCTTTTTTCCACTTTCTTGTGAAATAATATGAGAAATTATACCAAATCCAGGTAAAATTAAAATATAAACTTCAGGGTGCCCAAAAAATCAAAATAAATGTTGATAGAGGATAGGATCTCCCCCTCCAGCAGGATCGAAAAAAGAAGTGTTTAGGTTACGATCTGTAAGTAATATAGTAATAGCTCCAGCTAATACGGGCAGAGATAAAAGTAATAATAAAGCGGTAATTCCGACAGATCAAACAAAAAGAGGCATTTGATCAAAAGAAAGATTATTTAATTTTATATTAATAATTGTTGTAATAAAATTGACAGCCCCTAAAATAGAAGAGATTCCTGCTAAATGAAGAGAGAAAATTGCCAAGTCAACAGAAGTTCCACTATGAGCAATATTAGAGGAAAGTGGAGGGTAGACTGTTCAACCAGTACCTGCTCCATTTTCAACAATACTTCTAGAAATAAGGAGGGTTAAAGAAGGGGGTAAGAGTCAAAATCTTATATTATTTATTCGGGGAAAGGCTATATCAGGAGCTCCTAATATTAAAGGAACTAATCAATTGCCAAATCCCCCGATTATAATTGGTATAACTATAAAAAAAATTATAATAAAAGCATGAGCTGTTACAATAGTATTATAAATTTGGTCATCCCCAATAAGAGATCCAGGGTTACCTAATTCAGCTCGAATTAAAAGACTTAAAGAAGTGCCAACTATACCTGATCAAATGCCAAAAATAAAATATAATGTACCAATATCCTTATGATTTGTAGAAAAAAGTCATTTTCGCATAATAAAATGGCCGAATAATAAGCGATAAATTGTAAATTTATTAATGAGAATATTCTCTTTTATTATAAAAGTCTTATAGTCAAAAATGATATAAAATTGCAAATTTTAAGGTATAATAAGTTATTAAGGCTTAAAGAATAGAACTTTATAAATAATTTTGAAGATTATTAGTTTAATTTAACTTAAAACCTTATAAATAAAAAAAAGTTCTAAAAATTATACCTAATAGTGAAATTAATGATGTAATATTAAGAATATTAATATATTTATTTTTTAAATAAAAATTAATTCATTTTAATTTTGTAAAATTAAATATAAATGAGGAGTAAATAATTCGAATATAAAAAAATAACATAATTAAACTTATTATAATAAATAAAAAAGTAATAAAAAATAATTTATTATTTAAGAGAAAATTAATAATAATTCATTTAGGGAAGAATCCAATAAAAGGAGGTAATCCCCCTAAAGATAAAAAATTAATAAAAAAGAATAATTTAATAGAATAATTTATATTAGAAATAAATAATTGATTAATAAAATAAATATTTATTAAATAAAATAAAATAAATATTAATGAAATTAAAAAGGAGTAGAATAATAGATAGAAAGTTCATAAATTTTCTCTAATAGTAATAGAAGCTAATATTCATCCTAAATTATTAATTGAAGAAAAAGCTATAAGTTTACGTAAGGAAGTTTGATTTAAACCCCCTAAAGCTCCAATAATTACATTTAAAATAAAAATAAAAATAATAAAATTTTTATAGAAAAAATAAGATAAGAGAATTATAGGGGAGATTTTTTGCCATGTTATTAAAATGAAATTATTTAATCAAGATAAACCTTCCGAAACATTAGGAAATCAAAAATGGAGGGGGGCAGCTCCTATTTTGATTAAAAGAGAAGAATTAATTATTATGGCAATAATATTATTAATTTCAAAATTTTGAAAAATAGTTATTTTTATAATGATATAAAATAAAAAATTAATGGAAGCGATAGACTGAATTAGAAAATATTTAAGAGAGGCTTCAGAGGAAATTATATTGTTGGGGGATGAAATTAAAGGAATAAATCTTAATAGATTAATTTCTAATCCAATTCAACACCCAAATCAGGAATTTGATGAAATGGAAATTAATGTTCTAAAAATTAAAATGAAGTAAAAAAATATTTTATTAGAGTTAATTCTTATTTTTATAAAAATATTAATTTATTAAAATTAATTTATAAATTATAAATTTATTGGGGGAGGGGCATATTTTATATTTTGGTGTAAGAAGCACAATAATTTTTGATATTGTAAGATATAGTTTAATTCTATAAAATATAATAAAGGTAAAAATTTACTTGATTTATCCTATCAGAATAATCCTTTAATCAGGCACTTTATTTTTTTAAAAAAAAGAGATCTTTATATTTGAGGTATGAGCCCAAAAGCTTAATTTAGCTTATTTTTAATTTTTTTTTATGTAAAATTTATTAGTAATGGTTTAATATATATATATATATATATATTAAATAATTTATTATATTAATATAAATATTAATTTATAAAATAAAATGTATAAATATATATATATATTAATATATTTTTATTTAAATGAATATGTGCTGATAAATATATATATTAATTTTTAAATTAATATTATGAAAAAAAAAGAAAAGAAATATTTAAAATTTAATAATTTATATTAAATATTTTAATATAAAAAAAAAAAAAAAATCTATATTTATTATTATGTAATTAATAATAATTTTTATTGTTAATTTATTTTATTATTAATTTATTTTACATATAAATTTTAGTGTGATTTTTTTTATATTTAAATAATATAAGAAATTAATTAATTATAGTAATTAATATTAAATATTTAAGAAATTAAGATTTAGTAATATTAAAATTAAAAGTTAATTTTGTGCCAGCAACTGCGGTTAAACAAAATTTAAATTAAAATTTATTAGTTTATTAATTAATAATAAAATATAAAAAATTAAATGTTAAATTATTAAGTGAAATTTTAATTTAATATAAATTTTTTTAGGGTTTATGATTTTTAATAAATTTTTATGAAAAACTAGGATTAGATACCCTATTATTAAAAATTTAAATTAAAATACTAAAGTAGTAAATAATTATTTATTGAAATTTAAATAATTTGGCGGTATTTTAGTTCATTTAGAGGAATCTGTTTAATAATTGATAATCCACGATTAAATTTACTTAGTTTTTATATTTTGTATATCGTTGTTAAAAAAATATTTTTTAAAAATAAAATAATATTTAAAAATTATTATGATAAATTAAATCAAATCAAGATGCAGATAATAATTAAGAATATAATGGATTACAATAAATTTATTTATATGGATATTATTTTGTAATAAATAATTTAAAGTGGATTTAAATGTAATTTTATTTAATATAATAAAATGATTTAAAATTAAAATATGTACATATTGCCCGTCGCTTTCATAAATAAGTTGAAATAAGTCGTAACAAAGTAGAGGTACTGGAAAGTGTTTCTAGAAAGATCAGATTAGAGCTTGAGTGATAAGCATTTCATTTACAATGAGATTATATTGAGTTAATCAGTTAATTTGAAAGGGGAAAATTAATAAATTAAGAAAATAATAAAAAATTTTTAAAATAAGATTATTTAAATGGGGGTTTAAGTATTTTTAATAGAAAAAATTAAAAATTTTATAGGGGAATAGTATTGAGAAAGAATTTTGAAATATTTGAAAATAAATTTAAAAAAAAGTAAATTTAAATTATTGTATCTTGTGTATCAGAGTTTATTAAATAAAGATTTTATATAAAATATTCTCGAATTTAAAAGAGATAATTAATTAAAAAAGTTATTGTAGTAAAAATATTTTAAATAATTAATTTGTGTCGCTTTACATGCACCCCGAAGAACAGAGAAACTCGAGACAGATAAAACTATCCATAGACAGGCTGCGGTTGACGTTGCTTAACCTGCGTTTTCGGTTAGAATGACACGCGCAACGACGCACTCGACCTCTCAACTAACTCCACAAATAATGTGTATATACTAAAGTAATTAATATCTTGAATTTTCTTAGGAAATTGGAACTTCTTAAGGAAATTTAGGATTCATAGACTCAAAATTTTTATTTGCCACTAAGTACTTACATGTAGGTGTCAAAACAAAACATTTTACAATTTGTTTCCAAAATGGAGACCACTTTTCGTATAGAAGCGTGTTTTCTAGTTTTCAACTGATTTTCTAGTATCTTCGTCATAGCATTATCATGTTTCTTAAATCATTAGGATTGGCGGGGTCTGCTACCTACGCCTAAGGATTTGGCAAATATACTAATTTTACCATGGAGCCGTTAGACCTCCACAACTCAGAGGGAAAACCAGACGTTTCTTAGATTAGGTGACACGTCTTTTGAAATGTAATTTCTTAGACATGCGGGTCTCATCACGATGTTATCCATCACCGCAAAGCAAATTAAAGTTAGAAATATCTTCATAAGTCCGAAAACACGAATATATACGCCAGGCCAGGTACATGCCAGTATTTCAACCGGGGAACAGTTGATCAATAGACTAGTACCTAATCCACTGGGCTATCACTGTTACACTACAAACTGATTTTCTAGTATCCTACTAGTTAAAGTGATTCGGATCACATTTTCTGCGTGCTGCAACCACTTGCGAAGCACTAAGTATCACTCGCGCGATACCATTATGCTGCTAACACAGCAATTCCCTAGGAGCTGACTGGTGACAGTGGTAACCTCACTCACACACAGTAACCTAGGGAGACCTTATAGGTAGATGTTAGTTGCGGTTTTCTGTGAGGTGGAAGTACTTCCCCGGATGGGCTGCTTTTATGCGGCCTACCTATCTTAAATTACTATGAGGTCGTCAATTGTCGTCACAAACCACGCTCTGTATATGATCCCATATGTCAGATGTTCATCTTGCTGGCATAAAATAAAATGACAAAAAATGTATTTGTTTTATCAGCTGTTTTTTTATAGTTGGCTATATAAAATTGTTTAACTATAATGGCTCAGTTAGCATCAATTATTGGTAATAACCATTCATTTGTTCATTCAAATTCATTTGATACGAGTCGCTAAAGATCTCAATATAGAACCTTCAATATGAATTTGGATTGGTGCTTATGAAAATTACATTTAGTTTCAACTTATTTGCCGTTAAGACTTAACTACTTACCGTTTTAGATATAGTTGAGATCCGTTTCAGTATTTTATAATGTCGGAGAGCAAATACGGCCTACCTGATATGAAGTGATTATGTCCTCAACTGCTTCCACGTGCCCCCCTCCTTTAGAATAGCTTACTGTACTTACGACTTATGACTGTCATCTATCGATAACAGGCGGGATCATCGGTTTAACGTATCTTCCCAAATGCATAGGAACTCGAGTTCACTAAACCCATCCATAAATAAATAGCGGTCTACACTGTTTAACTTGCGTATTCGACTAGACCTAAACTGGTATGGATCTTCCAAAAAGACTGATTGACCGTAGAAAAACACTAACGCCATAAACCAAAATCGGTTACTCATTATATTTGTCATTGGCCCAACTCAAAATGTTGCCCCATGTTCTCGGAATTGAACCAAAATAGCCTTTCTAATTAGCTGTTTAGTCATTTTATAAAAAAAAAATGGCGGAGATAAATGGCTCACAAAGAAGCTGTGGATGCAACGACCGGTTGATTGCGCTCTGAGCTTACGCCGGATGCCCTTCGTGAGATTAATTATTGTCTGTGTCTTGTATTCCAATGTAAACTGTTTCGCCTCTGCTTGTCTGTGAGTCAAGAGTTGCCAGTATTAAAAAATAAAATAAGTGTCATACTATCACACTTTGTATACACTTCATTATCTTTAATTGAATGTTTACAGATCATTGTCTCTCGTACAATGTTTACTTAAATTTTATAATTGAATTGCAGACGACGGCAGCATTACATATTTTAAAATATACTCCCACGTCATATGCTTTCATAACATGGAGAGAGTTAGGGCACAATGATAGTTTTATTATATTCAGTTTGTAATAGTGCAACAATGGAAAACCAAAGCCGATTGACTTTCTTTTTAGGGTTCCGTACCCAAAGGGTAAAACCCTATTACTGAGACTTCGCTGTCCGTCCGTCCGTCTGTCTCCAGGCTGTATCTCATGAACCGTGATAGTTAGACAGTTGAAATTTTTCCAGATGATGTATTTCTATTGCCGCTATAACAGCAAATACTAAAAAATAGAATAAGATAAATATTTAAGGGGGCTCCCATACAACAAACGTGATTTTTTTGCTGTTTTTATAGATAATGGTACGGAACCCTTTGTGCGCGAGTTCGACTCGCACTTGGCCAATTTTATGATTAACTTTCACCCGGTGAGCTAGGTGACTAGAAAGCTGTGAAGATTAAGGTTCGATACCCAGTTCAAATGATTTTTGTGCATCTTACCAATCTCAAAAGTACCCAGATCAAGACAGATATGTTATCTGTCTTGATCTGGGTACTTTTTGAGATTGGTAAGGTGCACTAAGGCAGCCCGACTAGGGAAGTACCTGCACCTCACGGAAGACCGAAGCCGATCAGCAGCTCCCTGGAGGGTTGTTGGGTGTCTGCGAGTGGTGTTACCAGTAAGAGAGGTAGGGCGCATCAAAGCCGCCAGTCTGGGGAAATACCTCCACCTTACAGAAAACCGCAGCCAAATAACAACTCCCTTGAGGGTTGTTGTGTTTCTGCGTGTAAGTGAGGTCACCAGTAAACTACTAGTTGTAGTTGCTGTGTTAGCAGCAGAGGAGGCATTGTGCGAGTAATACTTAATGGATTGCAAGCGTTTATAGGTTACGGGAACCGCTTTCCATCAGGTGGGCCGTATGCGTGTATGCCTGCCGACGTTGGATAAAAGTAAAGGTTCTATAAGAAGTTGTTGTGTTCACAACAGAGGATTGCGTCGTCCCGGTGAACTGGGGCGATCGCTTCCGATGATGCCTTTAAAGCCTTTCCGGCTAAAGGCAGTACCATGGTGGTGTTTAGTCAGTAAGAGACATAACTCGTGCGGCCTTCCGTAAGAGTGTCCACCTGGTGGACACCATCGTACAGGATGGGAGGGTGGTAGTCCCTCAGTGGAATGACAAACTCACACTCGGGGTAGGTTAAACCATCTTTTCTGGGTCAACGTTTACGACGGGCGTAAATGAAGCAGCAGAGATGGCGACACGAGAGCGATACATTCAGTATTGCAAGAGTTCATAGGCTAGAGTAACAACTTTACATCAGGTGGGCCGTATAATCTACTTTGATTTACTCCCGACGATAAACAAAGTGCTGTGTTGGCTGCAGTAATAGCATTTTAGTACATTACAATACCGGCGATTTACTGCAAATCGGACAGATCGCATGCTGTTAGGTTTCTTAAATGGTATAAAAATAATTATTATACTTCATACTAATCGGGTGGCAAGTAAGCGATCTATCAAAGACATATATCAAGATGTTACTATAGCTTATAGTTACTCATGAGTGCGCAATCTCGCTGGAGATCTGGCGACGATGCGCGCCCGCGCATTAACATACTACTATAGCACTGTTTTTCAGCTCTCAAGCTGCTCTAATTAACTAAGAAATATTTACTTCCCCGGGACTGTCTACCTCGTTGACTTTTCGTCAAGGTATAATAGCATAGACGCCCTGCACCTTACATTCCTGTAGAGCTCTTTACGCAAGAACAGCGGAGCGGACCCAACTAGCCCACAAGCCACTAAAGTAGACTGTCTCACTTCGTTAGTTCCACAACAGCTGCTGTACGGTTTATAGATAACAGTAGAGCTAGAGCACAGCTATTGAGCTGTTAAAAGCCGATTTATGCAGCTTCCGTGCTAATTGGGGATGGTTAGTACGTTTACGTCGCGTAGTCAATCTATTTCAGGCAAATCAAGCAATGTACTTTGAAAATATACTGCTGCTGTTTCTTCGCCTAGACATGTACCAAGGTTATTAAGGTCTCTTGATTGATTGACAAACTAAAATGCTGTCAATCAAGCATGAGAACATTTTTCTACTACGAAGCGATACTATCCTACTAATATTATAAATGCGAAAGTTTGTATGTATGGATGGATGTTTGTTGCTCTTTCAACTTTGCGTATAAAACTATGATACACCGTTTGATGAGCGTTCCATTAAGTAAGGATAATTACAACAAAGAACTTGATGTAATATATCAGATCGCGAAGTCAAACGGTTATTCCAAATCTACCATCGATAAATTATTGCGTAAAAAGACGAGTAGTATCGTTAACAGACTATTGTACGCGGTTCCATATATTTCGACAAATAAATACACTGCGAGTTTGTCATACCTGGGTAAAATCACTGACAAAATAGTTCACATATTTAGAAAAAATAACATACATGTTGCTCTCAAATCCCATAATTCACTCAGGTCACTTTGTAACACTAAAGATAAAATCCCGCCCAATAAAAAATCCGGCGTCTATAAGCTGTTCTGCGATGAATGTGAACACGTTTATATCGGGCAAACTGGTCGTAACTTTATAACACGATTTCACGAACACGTATCGGCGTATAAAAACAATCGCCCAGAAAGGTCACACTTCGCCGAGCATCTTATAGACAAAGGACATAACTTATCCCCCACTAATACATATCAAATTTTACACACCATAGACAAAGGTTTAAAACTAAATATTAGGGAACAATTAGAAATTAATAAACATAAAAATTCTAAAATTACTCTCATGAACAAACAGACTGACGTAAACCATTCCCCACTATTAAATATCTTTTCGCCCACACCATCCACCCCCACCCTCAATTCAATATAAGGGACGGCACTGCGATGGATTTGTCACTTGTAGCATGTTATTCTTACGATTAACGTCTACAACGCCTGATGATGCCTCGTGGAGAGGCGAAACACGTGTCGCAGCGACGACCAGGCCAGTCGTGGCAGCGACGGTGGTGGTGGGGGCATGCGGATTCTGTTCCAGATGGCGGACGACCGCAGCAGCCGAGGCAGAGACTACCGGAGCAGCCATGGCAGCGTCGGCATGTACCATGTACTAACAGTAGTGGGTGGGTGCCGGCCGGCGCTAGGCCGCATGAACTAATTGGTGGCGGAAGCACACAAAGCAGGTTAGATCAAATTGCATGTAAATTTGACTTTCGCAAAATAACGCCTGAATCTATTAACTATTAAATCTATATATATAAAAATGAATGTTTGTCTGTATGTCCTCTATGGACTCAAAAACGGCTCGGCAGATTTTGATGAAATTGTCAGTGAATCTTCAGGTTAGCCCAGCCTGATCCTGTGAAGTTTGGTAGCGATCATATCACCCGTGCGAAGCCGGGGCGGATAGGTAGTATTTTGACACAACACTGTCATTATACCAGTTACACAACAAAACAAATTAAATACGAGTACATCATAAAAGGAATACCTACGCGTATAAACTTTCTCTTTCCGGTACGCCATTGAAGGTCCGCGAGCATCGCAATTTAATGCTTTACGTAATAGATTAATTTAATCCATTACGAGATAAACTTACAACTAATATCAGCACTCGAATCATTCTCAAATAATATAAAGGTTTACTGTATACATAAATACAAACACAGCTTAAAAGTTTCTTGTATCTAAGTCCTGATCAGTATGATCAATTGAGAGGATCAATGGTGACGAATTGTTTAACCTGTCGCAGATGAGAGGTACAGTGGCTGGGAGTAGTACCTACTCCTTGATGATGTACTACTCTTCATGTTTACTGTTTCTCTTTCATTTATCCTCCTACTGTTTATACGACATATGTATTTTTGTCAAAAAAAAACTTCAATAGGAACACAAATTGCCATGAAATAGTTTTTCAACACGATATCCGGCCACATCTGCCGAGTCAGCGATGGCAGATGGGGTAGGAAAGTCCTGGAGTGGAGGCCTCGCATGGTACGACGAGGTGTTGGACGTCCCCCCTCTAGATGGACCGATGATATAAAAAAAGCGGCCGGAAGCGGCTGGATGCGGAAAGCGGCGGATCGCATATGGTGGAAGGCATTGGGGAAGGCAACCAGCAGTGGGTAGATACAGGCTGATGATGATGATGATGATATCCAAACTGCCATGTCCTCTCATAGTCTCATGTTTTGCCAAAAACAGTTTTAACATACCCATAGTATTATTATATTATTGTATTTTTCTTTGTTCGAAGACATTAGAATTACATGTAGTAGCGTGTACTGGCTTGCCAAACTGAACAAAGTAACTCCTATAATTATGATAGAACTTCACTTCAGGTAAGTCCGTTTAATCACTAATTGTACTGCCTATTACCTATCACTTCTAAGGAGTTTCCTCTGATAACTTATAAATCTCATTTGATTACTTTGCGAAAACTGTGTACATAACATTGGCGAATTTAGACGAATATTATGTTAAGTATATTAAGTGTGTTCTCTTCTTCTTCCTAGAGTAATCTCGTTTAGCTTGATTGGTGGGGTCCGCTACTAAGGATTTGGCGAAGCAAACTAGAGTGAAAAGGGTCGGCAACGCAAGAGTGACACCCCTGGTGTTGCAAATGTCCATAGGCTACGGTAACTGCTTACCATCAGGCAGGCCGTAAGCTTGTTTGCTACCTTAGTGGTATAAAAAAAAGCTCTTTCTTAGGTAAGCTCACACGATTTTTGAAATATAATTTCAGAAACATATGGGTTTTCTCACGATATTTTCTTCACTTCATAACTAGAAATATACATAAATCCGGAAACAAATTTAGTAAGTACATGTACCAAGAGAGGTAGGGCGCATCAAAGCAGCGCCCGTCTGGGGAAGTACCTCTACCTCGCAGAAAACCGCAGCCAAATAACAACTCCCTAGAGAGTTGTTGTGTTCCTGCGTGTGAGTGACGTCACCAGCGAGCTTCTAAAAACTTGCTGTGTTAGCAGCAAATGTGACATCGCGCGAGTGATACTTAATTAAGTGCAGGCGTTTGTAGCTTGATAGCGTGATTGCGCATCATTCTAACCAAACATGGATTGTTTTATCTAACTCGAGTTTCTCCGTGCTTCGGAGGGCACGTTAATCCGGGGGTCCCGGCTGTTGTCGATAGATGACAGTCGTTAAGCTAAATCAGAGGCCTTCGGAGGGCTTGAAAACACTGGCCACCTCCAACCCGCAATTGAACAGCGTGGTGGTGATGCTCGAAACCCCTTCGGTTGAAGGGAGACCTGTACCTATCCCTGTAGTGTGATGAGTTAGGTTTGGTATATTAGTGGTCTAGTAAGCGTTCATAAGCTACGGTAACTGCTTTACATCAGGTAGATAGGCCGTATCCCGGCGTTGTGTATATATAGCACGGACGTGGTTATAATATTGTCACTGTGGTAGTTACCTAGGAGGGTCGCTAAACAGAAAAATCCAGAAAATAAAAAACGTATCAACTATGGTAGCATATTTTACCACAGTGCTATAAAGAGTTGAGGCATTTTCTTTTATGTATTTATGATATTGTGAAACGAACTTCCCTCAACGGTATTCCCAAATAAATACGATATGAAAGCAACCAGGGAAAGATCTGTTTCCATTACATTAAGGCCGGCGCAACGGATCGGTAATGCTTTGGTGTTATTGATACCTGCATACAGCGATGATCAATCACTTACCATCAACTGAATTATGTACACGTTGCCTTCTTCGTCCAAATTAATAATAAATTACCACATTAGCATCGATTAGCATATTATCAGCGTGTAAATAAGCTTGTTAGTGGGATATTTGTAATGATTTCTAAAATAATAGCTTGTTAGAAACATAAAAAAAATATATATCATTCTATTTCTTCCATCCTAACCCTAATCTGACCCAAACTTGTCCACCGTCTGATCTAAACAAAATTCAAACTCAAGACGAGTAAGATTTCGGTGGGGGTATTCACATTACCTCGGAATGTCATAGGTACTCGTATCGGAATCGAAAAGTTATCTGATCAAACCAAAACAAATCAATAATAATAATTTTATTTGCAAGAATACACAATATTATATAGGTATAGGTGTTACAAATGGCGTGTGTCGTAGTGCATTCTGCGTGCAGACGTGCAAAAATTATCATGTTACATGTATTATTATTATTAATTAAATCACGCCATATAAAAATTAACATTACGAATTACTACTAACTACTGTTGTCATTTACATTTGTAGTCCAGATATTCCTTAATACTATAAAAGCAGTGATCTAAGAGCCATTTCGTCAATTTCGTCTTAAACATATTTCCCATTATAGTCTTAAATTCCTCTGGTAGTTTGTTATATACTAATATACTCATATTAAAGGCATTTTTATATATATACTTATGACAGGTTGGTTGATGTATTAAATTTTTATATTGAGGTCTAGTTCGCTTAGCAGTACAATCAGATCGTATTTTGTAAAATCCTGAATTTTGTTTTACAAAACGAACTTTTTGACAAAATGGAACTTTTTGAATTCGTTTCGAATACGGCGTTCTGAGGTCATGTGAATAAACCACAGCATTCTATTTTTTCCGTTATATTTAAATAAAGTCACAGCATTGATTACCATTTCTAATTTTTGCGTTACTAGCTTAACAAAGAAGTCAGTTGATAAACTTGTATAGACATCCTTTTTACCTTTACGTACGAACTCTAAAACTAACGTCGAATATTTATTTCTTGTTAATGGTGTGTATATATATTTGTCACCCTAATAAAACATATTGTGTACGTCACATAATACGAACTGCATTGATATCCACTGTATACATAACAGGAAATCAGTACATTTTTAGAGGTCCTCATATCAATGAAAAATCGCTTATTACATTGGCACATTTGATATAGAGTTAGCGCTACGATATTTACGCATATTTGTTAGTAATATAGCAAATGTAGCTCGCTCGTTCGCTTGATACAGCAACTCACCAAGAGCTTACTGGCAATTGAATGACTTAAAGGAACGCAACACCCTCGAGAGAATTGTGATTTTTAAGGGTCGTTGCTGCCCGTCTACTGAATAATTCCCTTAGTGACCTTTTACGACACCCACGGGTTGAGATGAGGTGGCATATTCTTACGCCGAGGCCACACGGCAGTGATAAGCCTACTTCGGTAAAAAATAACTGAATTTAATTTTACCCTACAAATATCATATTCATGTGCCTACGTCATAATAACCGCACTTCGGGAGGCAAATAGATACATCCCGCCTGATGTGAGCCGTTGCCTTTGGACGCTTGCAACAAAATGAACAAGTATATCGATAGCAAATCCTCCCTCTGCACTCTGTACGCAGCAACCCTTTAGAGATTTTATTATTAAACGATTGATATTTGGCTATAGTATTGTAACTTGTGGTGTAGTCAGTCACTCAGGCCGCCTGAGGAACTATCGCTACTGTAGACTACTATACAATATGTAACGGTCTCATATACATATAACTATACCCGACCTCTTTCAATAGAATATTCCTTTAAACTCTCTCTCTCTCTCTTCACGATATGTGAAACAAGTTGAATGGATTGCGTGTCAATTAACAAATTTATTTTCAAATTCTTGATCGCAAAATATTCCTCAATATATACAAAACCTAATTAAAACTAACTTAACCATACAAGTATTAAGAATGCACATCATACCATTCGATTAAAGTACGCAGCGAATGAACGCTGCGGAACACTTCAAACTTCCATTCGAAGTGCACTTGACAAGTTTTTTAATTAGGAAACCGGCTGGTAAAAGCAACCTTCCGTCATCGGTATTCAAGCAGGAAAGCATCAACGATGGATAATAATGAAGTGGATGCACGATCGTTTGCTGCGACGCGATGCGTACGCGCAGCGGCAGTCGCACCGCGCCTCTCGAAAGAAACGCTCGTTGGCTATTAAAACTCGCGTCTGTGCCTTAATTTTTTCTACTCGAGCCTTCGTTAAAAAAGGTCAATGACATAATATGGCTGCACTTCAATCGATTATGATCAATTGTGTTCAATGTTTTGTTGCGATCAAAGGATCTGATAACGATGCGGTTTCCTGTAAATTGTTCGTGATTGATTTTGAATCGATTATTTACTGTTATTATCGGTTCCTTTGTTAGTTATAAAAGTAATTTTTAACTTTTTATTATGTAATTTATTATATATTTTCAGTGTTTTTTTTTGTTGATTGTGATCGATTGTTGGATTTAATTGGAATTGGCAGCAAGTTGTCTCGTAAATATAAAATGGTATTAGCCACTAAATAAAATAACGTATATTAATACTGATACAAATATAGAACTATGACTTGTAAATAAATTTCGAAGACATAACATAGCAAATCTATTTACATATTTGCTTACCAACAAATACATTTTCATATTTAGTAGTTTTATCTCTCATGTAAAAAAAACTCATGAGTTAAGATGCAGTATACTGCATAAAATGCAATTAACAAGTAAATTTACAATATCAACATTTTTATTTTATAAATAGACTAATCACGCAACCATAGAATTATTTATAATAACTAAAAGTGCATTAAACATTTAAGTAAAATTTATAGAAATTACACAATATCTATTGAATATGTTTAGAATTTAATTAATTTAATTAAAAAATTTAATTAAAGAATTTAATTAATCAAATCTAGGGTGTAAGTTAATTATTTTTTTGAACCAAAGCTAACCTTATAACATAAATATCTGTGCAATAAACATCGATAGGTTAATCGTCCCATATCAGGCAGGCCGTCTACTTGATTGCTTTTCGACATAGTAAAATAAAATACACTAAGTGCAGTCTAATCAAATTCGCTATTAATTTTTATTTTATTTATTAACAAAGTATATGGTCTCCTTATCAAATTTCGATAACCTTTATATATATTTTTTTACATTAATACTAGCGGACATGTGTACAGTTTGATTCATTAAGCTTTTTGCAGTAAATCTAAACGTTTCCGGGATGTAATATATTTTAAATATTTATTCAGGAGGTAAGCTATTACCATAAACTATTTCTTCCATATATAAATTAAGCAATTTTTATGTGATGTGTGTAGGACAGATAGACAAAATTAAAAATTTACTGTTTCGCCTTCTGTGTAAAGATACTTCTTCATAATGGTTTCTTGTAAATACAATAGGCCCTCCACATAAATCCGAGCTCGGAGGGCACGGTGCTCTGTCACTACCGACTGATGGCAGTCGTTAAACTAGCCTAAAAAAGGTAGAGCGCATCAAAGTTATCAGACTGGGGATGTACGTCCACCTTATAGAAACCTTACAAAAATATAATAAATTAATAATTCCCTGGAAGGTTGTTATGTTTCTACGAATAAGATTACCAATATCCTAAATAGTTGATGTTCTAGGAGTTGACTTGTTTACTTTTAAACTTGCCGATAGGCTCTACTTCGCCACGTATGTAGTTAGTAGATTTCGAAACAAAACGTTTAATCATGTGAGTCATGTAATAAATTTATTACTAGTGAAGCCTAAAGACGATTTCATTACCATCTACGACAAATATATTACGATTAATATATTTGTCGTATTAAATTTATTTACATAAAATACATCCAGTACTACTGGATGTATTTTATGTAAATAAATTTAATTACTCGCAAACATGATAAAAACGTTATAAGTATGACCGGCTGTACACGAATTACAAACTCGAGTCAAATAAGACTTCGTTCCCAAGTTCTAAATGCGGGCCTTACCCGCATTCATTTCTATACAAACTCTTATAGTACAGCTAAAAGCAAATTACGTTTTAGACTGATTTTCCACCGGAAACGTACGATGTAGCTGAGCGACACGCAAAGATGCGTACCGAAGCTGTAAAACACCACTCATTTGTGTACCGTTTCATAGTTTCGCTAGGCATCTTCGTACCGCTCATTTTTCTCTCACATCTCTGGTGGAAAGGCAGCCTAACAATTGCATTTCGATTGAATTAATAACAGTACAAAAGTCAAAGGGTAGAGTTTGACATGCCCTTTACTGTACGTCGTCATGGCGTTGTATCAGAATGCGTCTTGTGCGATAGATTTGAGCCAGTCAGTCACAAGTATTGTTACTTATCTTGGTCTACGAATATACACATTGTGTCAATAATTCAATAAAAGACTCTTAAAATCTTTTTTCACAAATTTTACCTGAATTTCGGCGTTTATTACGTACTGATCTGACTGACCGATAAAAGTAAAAAAATGTTATATCGAAGTCATGGAAATTCTAAATGACCAAAACATTTTTCATAAACTTATCGGACTTTTTCTAAACCGCGTGTTTACTAGCATCAGTGATACGTAACTTTCGCGCTTCGATTGGTACTCAACAGGCAGTGTGAAGTATTCGGAGGATAAGTAAAGCGGGGAAGGGGTGGAGTGAGACAGAGAGTTGAATGAAACAACGTTCACTGTAATAAGCTTTCAATGCTTTCAAACTGACATAATTTCAGGTTTCTTGTATTATACTTCACTCGAATTCAGACATCATTCACTATTAAGTTAAGAGAAGCAAGTATAAATAAAAAATCCTTCCGATTTTCTCATTTCACATTAATATCTTGACAACTAAAGTCTATAGGTACTAGGATTAGCTAATAAAGACCGGGGATCAACATTCTGATTAAACTAGCTTCTAAATAAAAAACTGAATAATAATATGTCGTTTTTGACCAGTCTAATAAACGTCGACACTCAGTATGCAGACTATATTGTCTCCTGCTTTATCCAACAATTAGGTAATATTAACTATATGATAACATTTTAGTCAAATTTTACTACGTCGAAATGCGAATAAGTAGTCGGATTGCATTCAGCTTGATTGTGCGCATTTGCTGCCTTAATCGGAAGAATAGTCATAAACGTTAGTAAAGGCTCTAGAATATTAGTGTAACCAACTAAACCCCCACCCATATGGCGCTGTGTAATTTGTCGGACAATATTTATTTATATTTATATGTAGGATTATAAAGATACCTAAGCAATTATTATATACCAATTTTTCATAAACCGTTAACAATATTAATAATATTGAAACTGAAAAGTTATTACAGCTACTTTTAAACATAGAACAAACGTCAAGAAAGTTGAAAATTATAAAAATAAAAACTGAGAATTCCAACAAGAAAACGCATGATCGCGAGTTATGTGACTGAAAATATTAACACAAAGTGTGAACAATAATTATTATCATAATTCGATATAAGTGTATCGCTGAAGTAACAAAAAGTGAAAGTGACTGTAAAAATGGGTTTTAAATTATTAATTCTCTTGATGATGATATCGATAGCCCCGACGGTTTTCTCCAAAATGAAGAGATACTCAAAGCATCAGTCGAACTCCTTTTCGAAAGCCAGATGCGACTTAATGTGCATTGACGTCAACAAAGAAAGCAGAAGTAAGGTAAAATATTTTTATGCTACTTTTTTCTCATACCACCTCGAATTACTAACATTAAGTATACGGCTTCAAGCATACGTAAAACGTCTACCATAGTTTGTGGACATTTTACGAGAGCTCACGTCTTGCCTTCTGCTGATGCAATAACCTTCTGGGTCTTTCTGATGACATTACACACTCAATTGTTTTGTTGATTGAATAGTAACAAAAGGCTTTTCTCAATATTGTGGAAGAGCGCTACTGTCGAAGCTCAACTTAGAGGATGGTAATCGTCTCTCCGAAGTTGTAAATCTTCACAGAGGTAAAGAAATTTAACGGTGAACGTAAAACAACAACCATGTGATCAGCTAACGTCACACTAAACCGAATATATCCCATACACAATATCCTATATTTTCACTAAGCCGAAAATGTCCCAAACATCAGCATTAGTCAGATTAGGATATCCCTTAACCAGCTAAAAAAGACAAAGATCTCGGTGAGTACGGAACTGTTAAAAAAGAGAGAAGCTCCTGATTCTAATAATTATAAGTACCTACGTCAATATCAGTCTTCATCATCATAAGTTCGATCGCACACCAGTCCCGTAAATCAGTCGTGTTCAAAAATATAAATTAATCTTATTTGAAATACTATGTACCAATCTTAGTGTTCAAATCAAATGAAATATACTTTATGGTGAATCATAGCATATTAAGTGGTAGTGACCGATATAGGAGTAGGGTTATCAGTTGAAATAGATTCTTAATGGTGTGACAAATCTTACTAAATGTTACTTGGTAAAGCAAGATAAAAATGACGCGAATATTTATACTATAATACTTTTAGCGTACTTCAAGTACAAAAAGAATGTTTTTTTCTTCTCCTTAACATTCAATATAGTAAAAATTTTAAAAAAATCTACATGTATACGAACCAAAGAAATGCAATGCCAAATTATATCAACCACAAATGACACATTTTATCAATCGTTTGTTTGTAGTAGTATTGTCACTTTTGAACATTCTTCTCACGGTCGTAGTATAAAAAAACGGTCACAGTACCCACCTTCATCATAATCCCCAATCACTTGAAAGTAAAAATACGATGTACCTCGAGACGCGGCTCCTACCTTCATACCCATGGGTTAATGATTATTTCTGAGACTGGTATGGTGTCAGAAATAATCATTAACCCATGGGTATGTCTATTGTCTACACACATTACTTTTATTTATTTATGTACCAGATATTATTTAGTTTAATGTAGGAATTCATCAGAGAAGCTGATGAATTGATCACTAGACATTTTACTTGATAGATCTTCGTTAGAATGTGTACACGGACGATTCATAAATGAAACATTTTGCACGTTAAGCCTTTTCATACCTGACACAATTAATAGTTTAAACCATTGTCCGTGTCAAGCACATCTCTATTACTTTCAGGTAAACTAGGTTTGTTCCTTATTCACTGTGCTCAATGCCTGATACGGCAGCATTGGATCAAAATTCGTTTTTAACATGCCAACACTAATAATAGTATTCATTCATATCTGTTTCTTTTTCAAACATTACAATTCGACTTAAATAGTATTACTCATACTCATTTCAATATAAATTTAGAACACTTGAAGGCACATAAGTATTAAGTTATTGCAAATCGAACCTTTTCTCCTTGCGGTTAAAGCTCAAAGAAAGTATTTGTGTGCAAACGTCTTTGAAATGAACCATGCAATTAAAATGATTCATAGAAGGATCTTGATCGATGCCATCGTTGTGCGTGCCAGTCTAAAGAAAGAAACTCGCGAGTTAAGCAACATCGAGCGAAGTCTTACTGTTGATGGGTCTAATTACCTAGAGCTCATACGAGGATCCATACGATCTGAAATATCGATATATGAAAGGCGTCACGCAAAAAGATTTGACTATGTACGTACGTACGTACATCTCATATCAATATGTCCATATTATATACGAGTTTTGGCGTGGCGCAATGATTAACTACTACTTTCACACCAATGCTGACGGCTTCGATTCCCACACAAGACAAATATTTGTGTGCATGAACATGTTCATTTTCTTGGTCTCTAGGTGGTTTGCTCTGTGCTACGCCGGATGACACGTCAAGTGGTCTCGCTAAGCCCCAAACTTACGAAAAATATCAGATGGATATATATTAACTATATTTATTAAAATTGTATATAATAAAATATGTTTCTGATATATATTTTTTTATACTACATCGGGAGGCATACAAACGCCCGACCTGATATAAAGCGGGTACTGTAGCCTATTAACGCTTGCGATATATTAAGTATCACTGGCGCGATGCCTCCTCTGCTGCTTACACAGCAACTACTTAGCAGCTTACTGGTGACCTCACTCACACGCAGGAACACAACAACCCTCTAGAAGTTGTTATTTGGCTACGGTTTCCTGTGAGGTGGAGCTACTTCCCCAGACGGGCTGCTTTGATGCGCCCTAACTCTCTTAAAACATCCTGACGAAGACAAACAGACATGTTCATGCACACAAATGTTTGCCTTGTGTAGGAATCGAACCCAGGAGCGTTGGTGTCAAAGTCGCATCAACCACCAAGCTCGTCGAAATCAATCAAGTACTATACATATATTGAAATTTGATTACAATCAATCAACACTCATTATTTTAATTTGGAATAAATGGTTGAAAATTAGGAGAAACTAAATGAGGTGGGTACTATTTCGTTATATCCCATAACAACAATTAGTTACAATAATTAGAGACAATATTAGTACCGCCGGACAAATTACACAGCGCCACCTGGCCTCAAAGTAAGCGAAGTTTGTGTTATGGGTACTAGAGAAGTGATAAATATACGTAAATACATTTTTTTTTTCTAAATACATACTTATTATACATAGAAAATACCCAGACCAAGACAAACAGACATGTTCATGTAGGAATCGAACCCACGAGCGTTGGTGTCAAAGTAGCGTAACAACGCGTTTCGCCACTGCGCCACCGAGCTCGTCAGTTGCTATCAAATCTTGCAACTCCTTAGGAGCTCATTCACTCGCAGGAAGCGAAGCGTAGCGAAGCGAAGCGAAGCGAAGCGAGCTCTCGCACAGTAACTCTCCAGAGGTCGAGGTAATTTGCCCTATCTCTCTTGAAAACAGCCAGACTAAGACAAACAATCATGTTCATGCACACAAATGTTTGTCCCTTGTGGGAATCGAAGCCACGAGCGCCGGTGACAAAGTCGCCTTCGAAACCCGGGTGGTCGTATACGACCGCGAAATGTATAGGAAAACTGCTCAACCGCTGCGCCACCGAGCGTTTCACAATTTCACGAAATCCCTAGTCGTACCATGAAATCACGGTAGATGTTGATTTTTTTTCTATTGCGTCGTTTCACTAAAAATGTATATATATATATATATATATATAGGTACACGCACACATATTGACCGATATAAAATAAAACAAAATTTTAGGGAAAACATTATTCTGTTTCGACCATCATGTCCTGTTGATTCATGACACTATGCGAGAACACTGTAGTAATATTCCGTTAAAATAATTTCAATAATTGAGTCTGATTCAGACAGCCAGAATCAAACTTTTAGTTGGCCAATATTCATTACATTATCTTTAATTCCATAGTGATACTCATGTCTCTTACGAGATTTATTCAAAATCGGTGCCTATTTATATTCATCAACGACCTTAATTACATTTTTATGCTATTTGGAGATCATAACGGCTTATCTTTTTCTTTTCCTTTCGAAATTTTTATAATAATTTGATAATTAAAATCAATTTGATCACAGTCACACGGGCTTCCCAAGACCGCACTCGTGGAAGCAAGACAAGGGCATGGCTCGTATCTTATTCTATTATGTCCGGTTTCTAACATTAACTGGATTCAGTTTAGTGCAACGATGTATCTATAAAATTATGTTAGTATTTTGTCATATCACTATATATTTTTAGTAGATAAAAGTTGGTACTACAATGTACATTTTAAAGACAAGAAATATTGTGACCATTACCTTACTTACATTAAGTCCCCTACATTAAGTCCACTACCGCGTACTGCAAGGATAACGTCGAGATTCAAGTGAGTCTTTATAATGATGTGTAATTCTGGACCATTTTAACTTCACATTGCTGTAGCTATAATAGGCGAATTGCAAAAACCTTTTAAGTATATTTATGACTGTAAATCTGCCTCGGCTTTGCACGAGTAGATAGATAGAAATATACATGACTGTATTTTTATAGAGCATTTTAAATAATAAGATATATAATTAGGTAATATTACAAACTACAATTCAATTATTTTCAGTTTACAAAAAATAAAATATGTAGGTAACTAATAGACTAAGCTTTTTTTTATGAAACTTGATTGGCAAATCGTATTGACGCTCGCAACACCACGGGGATGTTACTCGCGCGCTGCCAATCTTGTGACATAAGGATGTTTCGTCACAATACCCAGTAATTTCCCTGCCCTATCTCACCCTTCAAACTGAAAACAGCTATATAAATACAGCTGCTTGGCGGTAGAAATAGGTGAGACAGAGGTACCCACGCAGATGACTTTTGTACAACGTCTCCCTCTGGTAAACGTAGGGGTGTTCCCTCACACCGCGGCATGTTCTTACTTTTACCGTTTTTACACCCATCGTAACTTCTAAACGAAAGGTCCGATCCGAATAATCTAAAGAAGAATTTACATGTACATAATCAAACCTTGATTATAAAACTATTTAGTTGTATAAGGATTAATATCTTGATATGAATATCAAGAGGAGGCATCGCGCGAGTGATACTTAATATATTACAAGTGTCGGTAACTGCTTCACATCAGGTGGGCCGTATGCTTGAATGTTGCCCGACGTTGTATAAAAAAAAATATTTTTCAATGTGTCCGTAGATATCATAAAAAAATAGTATCTACAATGAGGGTATGTAGGGATGAAGAGATGAAGAGATGTCTATTGAACTACTACAATTAAAAGTAGTTTTACACAGCGCCATTATAATTCAATAGCACCCTCATTTTGTAACTAGGGATCTTACTACCAAATTAAAAGCAAAATATAAATATGGCTGAAAGATCTTAATTATGATGATATTGATATTGACTTTGTTTAATATACATTCATAGGTAAATTGTTGATTATGTACTGTAAGAAATGCAATAATCTAACGACTACACATTACACGCAAAACTCACGCAACCTCACACACAACATGCACATACAAACACACACTTACTCACTCACGCGGGCACTCCTGTGCTTCGGCTGACTTCTAGTTATTATAATTAATTGGTTATGTTTTTTATTAGTAAACTTAAATATGTATTGTTTATTAATAATAATAATACCAAAAATATACCTACATAGTTTTGGGAAGAAACTTAACTCCAACAGACAGCGAGTTTGGAATACAAGGTTTACATAAAGATTATAATCGATGGTTACTATAATAAATATTTACTTTACTGCCATATACCTTACTTGCTTTAAAATAAATTTAAAAAAAAATGTTGTAGGTCATTGTGTTGTGAAACATTCAGTATACATTCATTCAAACATTCAGTATGTATGTTCAATATAACGGTGAATAAATTAGTTCTAAATCAAAATTTGAAATCGATTTAGGGAAAAACCAATCACATCATTCTAATAAATAAACTGAATCAATCAGAGGTTCTCAAGTACACCCTGGACATACCATTTTAATATCGTGCTGTCAAATTGACCTTTTCGAGTTGTCGAGTGACGTTTTTGCCGTTCTGGGGGCTTACCACCATCTTTATACTAGCGATTCAAGTTCCATGCAGTTCAGTTTAGGTTCTTATATTGAATCGCTTTAATCCGTACCATCATCATAATCAAACTGAAACGCATTTGAAACGCTCGAGTGAATGAAAATTGTCGCTGGTCTGCATGTCAGACGCTATTAAAGAAAAGAGACGGCGCTATGTAAAACTGCCATATACGCGTCCCGCTCTAAAGTCGCATCGAACTGCGTTCGAAAACCAAATTTTCGTTTATTTCGATAATAACCGGTTATTAAAATCATTTTTTCCAACGTAACATATTTTAAAATGAATTTATGTGGTGTGAAAACTCATTATCAACGAAGTTTCGACTAGAAAAACGTGATGATAATACTTGGTTATACACTATTTAAAATTTATTTCAAATCGATTTTACAGTTTCTTCAAATTTCTAAACGTATCTAGTTAGCTGTCACTCTTGGTCTTGTCAAAAACTCTACCGTGTTGTGAAGTGATAACCGCGGATTTTAAAAATCAAAATCAATTGTTGTTTCGTTCTGTATTTAACAATGTCGTAAGTATTTTAATTCATTACTTCATACTTGTCAATCCTAGAAATTTGCAAAGATATGTGGTTTGTTAGACTTTGTCCACATTCCACGCATTTGCTTGACGATGCGATGGAATGTTCTTTTGAAGTGGTCTCAAGTGCTTTTTTTCAACACTTTGTTTTAGTTTGGTATCTCGTCGCAGAGTCAGTTATAGCCAGTTAGAGGCACTTTGGGAGACATTAAACCAAAACCGATCTCTTGCAACGGGCTATAATAAAACATCTCAAGCTCGAGAATTTTCACGGCAAATGTGGCAGAGTATTGCTGAAACTTTAAATTCCTTTGGCGATGGTGCCACTAAAGATTGGAAAGCTTGGTGCAAGGTAAGTGAAGAAAGCGTACCTATCTGTACATAGTATAACGCAATATTGCCACACTACAGCAGTCTGTATTTATTGCTGATATCGAAGTGTTATAAACTAATTTTGTTCCATTTACATCAATTAATAGATAGATTTAGGTTTTGGTGTACTTATCTATACACAAAAATTAAGTGCATATGAATGTACGTGTGATATATATGCCAGAAAGCCAATTTAGAAATTGGCTTTTTGCCTGTGTCTGTTTGTTCACTGGAAGTTAACTGCTTTTGTTGTTGATGTAGGCTATTTTTAGGAATATATATATGATTAGGAGCAAACAAATTAAAAGCCGAATTTTATTATAATATCACACAGATAAAATCATACATAACAATTGTGGTCCAACTAGTTATTTATAAATGTATTATGGAATTCTGTCTGCTTCAAGTCTGTACGAAATTGAACCGGGTTACTTGTCGAATTTATAATAATATTTATTTAATTTTACCATGTAAATTTCAGAATTAAAACCAATGTACTTGTAAAATTTCAGTACTGGAATGACTATAAGTCTAAGTTAAAGTCCCGAGTGGCTGGTGTACGAGCATCTCACCAACGTACTGGTGGTGGACCATCAAATGTGTCACGTTTGTCAGAGCTGGAAGAAAAATTCCTACAAATCTTAGGAGAAGATTTCGGTTCTGGTATTCCAGAAGCCAGGGTTGAACCATTTGATGATGTAAGTACAAACAGGCTCTTTAGAACATCTCGAAATGACAGTCCTCAAAGTGGCAGTCCTAATCCTATAGATATATCATCTGCTAAATAACATTATTAAATAAATAAATCTCTTAATTGAATGAAATATAATAAGTAACATATCTTTATTACAGGCACCACCAGTAGACCACCCAAGTGAGCAGGAGTCGGAAAGTTTGCTCATACACTGGCCACACCTTGATCAGTCTGTTCAAGTATTGAGTGAAGGTCAACAAGTGAGGACTGATGGTGAAGAACGGCAACAGCTGGTATCTCCATCACCTGCTGTCATACCTGTGACGCCACGACGTTCACCCCGTCTCATGCTGCAGCGTGACAGCCCCACTAACACCGCCGGGCCTTCCACACAAACACAGCCCTCACTGCGCAATCCACGGCGAGTACTTCAAGAGCATTCGACTCCAAGACTCGTACGTCAGAGGCAGAGACGGGGTGAAGCACCAATGACGCAAGAAGCAGCACGAAGGGCATTGGTAGCCGATTCACAAGAAAGAACGAGATTGTCTCGGGAGAAATTAATTGTTCTAAGAAACTTAGTTATGGAACTGAGGGATATAAAAAATATAATAAATTTACGGTAAGTTAAGCATTTTTATTATATGTTAATGTTTAATTTTTTCATGACAGATTAGAAGCTATTCTAAATTTGGGACTATGATGTTATGTAAGATGGCACTAAATATCAACTACATTCCTTCTATTCTATTTCAGATTGCCCGTGCCTGCCACAGCCGACGAATGAGGTCCTGTCTTGTGGTCTGCCCCAGTTGCAAGTCGGCATTATTACCACCACCGGGGTTGACAACTTCTGCTCCTAACTGCATCAAACTTTCTTGTTGAATTTCATCATCTCCTAGATCTGGCACTTCTGTGTTTGCCTTATTACATATGTTGTGTAGGATCACACAAGCATTTACAATTGAGGCAGCTACTTTAGGATTATAGTGCAACACCCTATGAACTAGTAGACAACGAAAACGTGCCTTTAGAAGCCCAATTGTTCGTTCTATAACATTTCGTGTCCGGACGTGCATTTCAGTGTAATGGGCCTCTGGAGTATTAGATAATGCATTCACAATAGGTGTCATCATGTATCGCCTGAGTGGATATCCAGAATCACCTGAAACATTTAATTTTTATACTAAACTATTTATTATATGTATTTTTTTTATACAATGATACATACAAGCATAGGCATACACAAGTATATGGCTCACTGATGTAAAGCCGTTACCATAGCCTATAATCACTTGCAACACATTAAGTATCGCTTGTATGATGGCACCTCTGCTGCTAACACAGCAACTCCTCACTCGTGACCTCATTTACAGGCACGAACACAACAACCCTCTAGGGAGTTATTTGACTGCGGTTTTCTCTTGAGATTGGGAGGTGTGAGGACTTCAACTTAACGGGCTGCTTTGATGAGCCCTACCTCTCTTGAAAACACCCAGACCAGACAAACAAACATGTTCATGCACACAAATTTTTGTCCTGTGTGAGAATCGAACCCACGAGCATCGGTTGTTAAAGTAATGTAACCAAAATTATAGACTGATTAATCCTAAGAATACTTATATGAAGACAATATCAAACTATTTAGTACTATGTAAATTAACATTATTTATAAATCTATTCTAATAAATAATACTTACCAAGTAGCCATACAGATTCATTTAAACTTTCTAGATGATTTTTAATTGGATGATTATTCCATATAAAACTATCGTGAGTAGCTCCACCGTAACTAGAATCCACACTAGTAATCTGCATGTTAGCATCACAAATCTGTAATTAAAATAACAAAACTGTAGTTAGAAAATATTAGATATTATTAGATATAAATCATTTTAAAAGTTTGTACCATGCAAGAAATTTATTTAGTTTAAATATTCTTTCTGTGTTTTCTATTCGCACTATGTTTTAGTGTACAACAGATTCTTTTAATAAAAGCTCATTTAGTTTTGTCTTAAGCTGTCCTGTGACCTATGTTTAGTTCAAAAGTTCCTATGTTTACTATCTGCATCCATCTTCAGATCCTAGATATCATATAGGACAGGAGTGTTGCCAAGATAAAACATGTGACCCCAAGGTCAATAGGTATGCATAATTTTATAGTTCCTTTGGCCACCCACCATATACCCTGGGTATCATGGAGCACCAGTGTTTATAGAGGCATAACAAACAATCCCAAGCTCAATGCGTGTATCTTGTATAGGTTAAGACTACCATATTGGTAGATGTACCATATTATTGCAATGTCATAATAGTGCAAGTATGCCAAATTTGAGTCCAATCGAACATCAAGTCGTTCAAATTTAGCTTCCAAGATTTGACCTACTTATACCTAACAGGACAAGTTAAGTAAAAGCTTGTAAAAAGACTCACCAATTGTACATTTAAGGAATGATAGTGTTTCCTGCAGTAATACCTTTCTTCATGTTGTGAAGGTCTAACTATGGCTACGTGGGTACCATCTATACATCCTATTATGCCGGGCATGTTAAATTTCTTGTAGAACCTTGGAAAATTTCATAGTAATAGTTAAATATCTTGTAAATATTAAAAAAAAAATTTTACGACTATGGTGGGAAACAAGCGTACGGCCTGCCTGTTGATAACCAGTTACCGCAGCCTATGGACATTTGCAACACCAGGGATATCACTATTGCGTTGCCGACCCTGTAAGAACCTCTTCACGCCTTTCTATAAGTAAGAAATAGTATGTACTCACACATTATTTTATTCCTGTAACTTCTTATTAAAAATGCAGTAAGTATTGTCCTACATATTACACTAAATTAATATGTAAATGTATGCTAAGTTAAAATGAATACATAAAATCAAACATTCAAACTTTGACATTATTATTGTATGTACAATAAACAATCAACTGTAATATTGCAGATTTCATAAATAGCACTGTTCTTGTGCTGTTTGCGCTAAGGACATGAAAAACATGACTACTCATAGAGAACATTGTGTATATAATGGTTAAGCCCCTTTGTGTACATGGTAGGCAGAGCTATGCAACCCCTTATTTCTATTTTGACATAAGTATCATAGTTTAGTTCAGGATTATTATTAATATACAGTATAAAACTAATACTGTAAATCAATTTTAAGTTGTATGTATGTACATGTAATCATGGCTTACTCTGCTCTAATGAGGGATCTTTCTTGCTGAGTTTTAGGAAATACAACATATTTTCTTCTCATTTCTGGTGAATTCAAACAAGCCGTCACTTGTGCTATGGCCGTTGATACTGTTTGTTGAGCCATAGAATGCCCACTTATATTACCAATAGGTCTCTGATATGATCCAGTGGCATAAAATGATAATGCAGTTAAGATCTGAAATATAAAATAAAACATAAAATTGCGCTAACATAGGTACAAGAACATACAAATTATCCTAACACGGAACTCTATAAACTTATAAAGTGAGTATAAAGTGTATTATCTTTATAATTTAATAAATTTTTGCAATTTTGGCAGTGCTCTACCCACTTTTGTCTCCACAGATATATCACTAGATCGCCTTGTCTGCCTTATCATCGGACGAATCTCCTCACAAAGTTCTTGTACCGATGGTTTGGACAGCCGATATTGTCGAATGAACTCTCGGTCTTCGAGTTCAAAAGCGTCCGCCTGTATCCTCAGGGACCGGCGCTGGCGCTTTCGTCTCAAATTCGACTCGCTGTTGTCGTCCTCCAAGAATTCAAACTTGATCCATTCATCCGACATCTAAAAAAGTGTGATTTGGTTAGGTGCTTCTGTATTCAGTATTAAAAAAATTAAATACTTACAGAGAAGCTTTAGACTCTCACTACATACTCACGTTAGTAATTTATTGTTGGTTCAATAATTAAAATCAACACAATTCACTGTTTCTATTCAGTTTAGGTTAACAAAAAGCAACTTATTTTGAATCGCTTAATGTGACAGAAACGCGTTTCAGTTTAGGTCGTCAAATAACGTGGTGGTACGAAATGTCATACAAAATGAGTGAATGAAATCGAGATAGCGATCCAACTTTCAGCTGAATCGCTGTCAAAAAAATAAGCGTAAACTGAGACGTTTTTAAGATGTTGTGGTACGAATAAGCGATTCTATTCAGTTTAGGTCCTCAAATGAATCGCAATAAGAGATGGTGGTAAGCCTCCTGTTCATAGTTTGTTGAACTTGCGTTATTTCCCATTACCAAATCACTCTTACACTGTTGTGATAAAACTTGTGCACATAAATGCTGACGTCTTTCGCTTACATTTTCGTCATCAACCTGCGTTTCTTTATCTTATGAATGTTTAATAAGCTTGCAAAGTAAAGAATGAAAGATTCCACTTGTTCAACTTTTTTTTATGACACTGAGGTGGTAAATCCGCAAGATGTGACGTTTGAACGCAGCAACGTTCTGTAAATCGCATCAAATTCCGAGAATTAAATGTTGTTTTCTTAGTTTTCACATGTTTTTGAAGGAACCCTTATCTAAGAAATCTCTTTCGATTTAATAAATAGGATACTTAAAGAGTTAAATCTAATAGATGATCATTCTACTCTTGTTTCTATTATCTTTATATGATTATATATCACTATAAGCATATGTAACTACTACGAGTAATATCGAAATAACTAAATCTTGTAATTAGAACTCTAGGCATAAATATATGGAGTGTGTGAGTGATAGTGGAGCTAATCGTTGTCGTGGATATTTTGCATGCAAATGGTACATGTGATTTTGGTGCTGTAGCAGATAAGTGGTAGGTATTTTCTATCGCACTTCACACCTAATTCTTGCTGTTCCTACCATTCAATGTTATACTTTTGAATACCTACATTGATTGTTATAGAACCACCGCCTATTTTGTGAAAATTATCTACAATCTTGTAGGTAATATACAATGGTTCGGATCATTTGTAAAAGTTGTATTATAAACACAGGTGATAGTCAGATGTATTTTACAGATTATGACAATCGTTTTCTCGTTAGACACTGACAGTTTTAGCGTTATGCAAAGTTATTTTTGGCAATCGTTCCTCCACTATAATGACTGTGACTTATGTACGTACATATTATTTTTTCATTTCATTTCTTTTTTCTTTTTTTATATCTACAAATAACTAACTTTGATATTTTCCTTTTTGTGAACGCATATTAAAAAGTATGTGAAATCTTATTATTCGTAGTTTTGTTGAACAGAATTGTATTTTGTTACGTACTTGTACCATGTATCTTAACCAACCAATGCCAATGCAATGTGAGTGGGGTATTATTATTTAAATCTATTTAAGTATTCTTGCTTAGTCTATATATTATATTGTAATATTTATTTGTAATAGTATACGTATTTATAGGTATTTGTTATATGTCTTTCAATAGTGACGACGATTATTTATCATGCTCCGGGTCAGATTGCTACGGTAGTGCTTTTGGTAATGTAACGAACGATAGTATCACTAATCAAAGTACTGACAGTTTTTCTCTTAACGACAACCTACATTCTACATTTTCAGCTTTTCCTAAGGCTCTCAATCTTGTACACATTAATGCACAGAGCATTATTAGCCATTACTCTGACTTCTTGGCTACATTCGAGGATGGCGTAGTCGATTGCATCTTGATCTCTGAATCATGGTTAAAACCATCACTCCCTTCAACTCTCTGCTCTCTTCCAGGCTACAAGCTTTTTCGTAATGACCGTATTGGGGCTAGAGGTGGTGGAGTATGTATATACATTCGTGGCAGCATTCCTTGCTCAATTATTGCTCAATCACCTAGTAACAACTCCGGATCCATTGAATATCTTTTCCTGGAAATTATACTCCATCATTCAAAGATTCTACTTGGTGTTGTGTATAGCCCTAACAATACGGTCAATTACTTTAATCAATTTGAAACTGTCCTTGAAAATCTTTGCCCCGGTTATGACCATGTTGTGGTAATGGGCGATCTCAATACCTGCCTCCTCAGGGACGATTTTAGATCTCGGTCTCTTAATGCCATAGTCACTTCACTAAATTTAAACATGTTACCACTTTTAGCCACTCATCACTCTCCAAACTCTAGACCTTCTTTACTTGATGTAATCATCTCTAATAAGCCTGAACTTGTCAATATTCACGGGCAGTTGACTGCTCCATTCTCATACCACGACCTCCTTTTCTTATCATATAAAATGCGTTCTCCAAAACAAAAGGGAAAAGTTATTCTTCAGCGTGACTTTAAAAACATTGATCTGGAGCGTTTGAGAGGGGACGTGCGTTGTATTGACTGGTCGCAGGTCAGTAATTGTGTCGACATAGACTCAAAACTTGAAACCTTTACGCGTTTGCTGACTGACTTGTACGATATTAATGCTCCTGTTAAACCTGTCCGCATAAGACACTTACCTGCACCCTGGCTTACTACTTCGATCAGAAACTTAATGAGGAAAAGCGACAGAGCTAAAGCTACTTTTAAGAGAAATCCGACGGATAACAATTTCACTACCTATAAAAAACTGCGTAACATCTGCAACAGGTTGTGTAGGGATGAAAAACGCCGACATATTCATACAGCACTTCATAATAAATCAACTTCACAAATTTGGAAATTTCTGAGGTCAATTGGCGTGGGCAATAATTCTACTTCGTTTAACACCGCTCAAAATCTAGATGCTTTAAATAATCACTTCTCAGAACCTCCAATAATTCTTGATGATACCACTAAACGGTCATCTCTCCGTTCACTGTCCAATACGCTACGACCAAATTGTACTCCTTTCTCTTTTCATAGTATCGCGGAGGAAGATGTAAGGAAAATTATTTTGTCGATTTCAACAAAGGCTGTGGGCAACGATAGCGTTAGCCTTGATATGCTTCTACTTGTCTTGGATGATATTTTGCCAGTTGTTACACACTTACTGAACTTCTCCTTGGCATCAAATATCTATCCGACGGCTTGGAAAAAGGCTTACGTTATTCCATATCCTAAAGTTATCAACCCTTCGTCTCTTTCAGAGTATCGCCCCATCTCTATACTTCCTATTCTCTCTAAAATACTAGAACACGTTGTCTCCAAACAGCTTCATGCATACTTAGCTACAAATAATCTTCTTAATCAGTTTCAGTCTGGATTTCGTCCGTCACATAGTACCGTCAGTGCGTTGCTTCATATTACAGACGATATTCGTAACGCTATGGACAGGCAAGAACTTACGGTTATTGCTTTACTGGACTTTAGCAGTGCTTTCAATTCGGTGGATTTCGATGTCTTACTTGGGACCCTTCGTGCACTTAACGTCTCTTCTTCCGCGATCTCATGGTTTGACTCCTATCTCCGTAATCGACAGCAGTGCGTCAAGGTGGATGACAGTTTTTCGGGTTGGTCCACCTTAAAAGCGGGTGTTCCACAGGGCGGCGTATTATCTCCACTCCTTTTCTCGGTTTTTATTAACCAAATAACCTCCGTCATTTCTTCTTCTTACCACCTGTATGCAGATGATCTACAAATATATCGCCATTTTACCCTCTCAAATAGTGACTCAGCTGTACAATCCATCAATTCGGATCTTAATGCTGTTAGGGATTGGGCTTCATCGTTTGGTCTACTGGTAAACCCCCTTAAATCACAGTCGATGATTATTGGTAGTAGCAGGATAATACCTAAAACTGATTCATTACCAAAAATTTTATATGACGGCACTGTGATACCCTACAGTATTAAGTCCAAAAACTTAGGTCTTATCCTAGACACTCACTTATCTTGGACTGCTCATGTCAATGATGTGAGTAAGCGCATGCATCATTCATTTCACTCTCTTAGACGTCTCCAGAACTTTCTCCCCCTTGCCACTAAGGTCATGCTTAGCAATACCCTCCTGCTTCCTCTTCTCGACTACGCCGATGTATGTTACCTGGACGCGAGTGAGAAGCTTTTGGATAAGCTGGAACGGTTACAAAATCTTGCTATTAGGTTTATTTTCAATCTTAAAAAATATGACCACGTCACTGAATATCGCAACCAACTCAAATGGCTCCCTATCCGCTCTCGCCGCAATTTCCACGTTCTTACTTTCCTCTTCAAGATCCTTCATAATCCCACTGCTCCCGCTTACCTTCGTTGCCGATTCAACCTCCGCCCTCCTACCGTTCGTTCCCGTCGTTCTTGCCATGCCAAGACGCTGCTGCTCCCAGTTGCGCAAACTAAATTTTTCTATAATTCCTTTACCTACCGTGCTGCTCAACTGTGGAATAAATTACCAACACACATTCGGAAAAGCCCATCAATCCACTCCTTTAAAAAACTATTGAAAGAGCATTATTTATCAGATCGAAAGTAAGTATATATATGTATGTATATAAGTGTATCTGTATTTATGTTATATGTGTAGTATATTTATGGTATATATGTGTGTGTATTCGGTATGTATGTATTTATTTAATTTATTTAGGCACGTACCGCTGTCCGCAACTGACGAGATATCCCACTGCTGAGGGTTGGCTGGAAGAGATCTCTTTTAGAGATAAGCTCGCCTCTGTACTATCTTTACTATACACATGTAACTGCTTGTATTTATATGTGCAATAAAGAATAATTATTATATATAAAAAAGAGAATTGGTATGAATGAGTGTCGATGTTATGATAGGAAAAGGCAGGCGCCGTTGCTTCGGACATATAGAAAGAATGCAGAATGAAAGAATGACGAAATTGATATATGTAAAGTGAAAGTGGAAGGATGTACGAGCCAAGGAAGGCCAAGATTTACCTACCGCGACCAAATTGGTCGTGTTTTATCAAAAGGTGTTGTCACCTAGGAATCGGCGAGCGTGCATGAAAAGTCCTTTGAATGTTAAAGAATCGAGCGAAGTGTGTAAGGACTGCATCTTGGCACTCAGCTCCTCTGCCTACCCCGCAAGAGTCCTGACGAATATATCGGCATCAGAATATGACGAACATATTGACGACGGACATTCAAAACGTGTATTATGGATGTCTATAATCTTCAATTAGGAATTTTAAAAACCATTATACCACTTAATATCAGAAAGCTGAATAAAAATAATGACGCAGCCATATTTAGGTACTGCAAAGTTATTAATGTCTTCGATAAAGTAAAACTCCTTGTATTAACTGAATGTAAACAACCAGCTCAATTAGAGATAAAATCAAGACCTAGTAATCTAAGATCATAGTAAAATCAAATTTTACTATGCTAAGATCGTTGAAATCAAACACATATGTACTGCCTAAATTTATCTATACGTATGGTACACGAACTTCTAACTACCTCATTCCGTGTTACCTAAATGAAACTACACCACAAATTCAAGATATGTAGGTACACAAAAAGCAAAATGTTTGTACTGAAAAAACTCTTAAAACACTGTATGTCAGCAACCAACCGACACTAAGATAAGCCCTGGGAGGCTTCTAGGGTGCGGTTTTATGTACAATATATTATGAAATAATTTTGAATAAACGAATATATATATATATATATTGTACTTACTAAGGCAAAGGATTTAATAAAGGTTCTAAATCTTGGGTATAAACGAATATACACAATATACGGCGGGATGGATTATAACCATAAGTAACATTGGTTATAATCCATTCCGCCTTGGGTACTTCGAGGGTTAAGACATACCACATACACACACACACACACACCATACGATCGAAAAACAGAAAGCTGTCTTTGATGTGTAAAAGTATTTCCAGAGAGAGTTCTCATAATATTCAAATTAACATTGTCCAATAGGTTGCTTTCCACTAACAATAAAGATACATCAACAAAGGTCCAGTGTTCTATTCTCGTGTAGAGTATTCTTTGTTCGTGACCCAAGTTCACAAGTACTAATTATACTAAATAGCGCACCTTTTAGTGTGCTAATGAGTTCAGTGCAAAAGGTCTTTTTCTCAGAAGTACCTACAATTATGTGGATTTGAAAGTTTCTTTGTACTATTATGATGTTCTAATTTGGATTTCTAGAAAACAATTTTTGTTCTTTTTTTATGAGGCATACAAGCATACGGCCCACCTGATGCAAAGTAGTTAACGTAGCCTGTGAACGCTTGTAATGCAATAAGTATCGCTCGCACGATGCCACCCCTGCTGCTACCACAACAACTCCTTACAAGCTTACAGATAATCTCACAAGCTCGCGGAAACACAACAATTCTCCAAGGAGTTGTTATTTGGCTGTGGTTTTCTGTGAAATGGAATACTCCCCAATTGGGCGCCTTTGATGCTCTTTACCTCTCTTGAAAATATCCAGACCAAGGACAAACATGTTCATGTACACAAATATTTGTCCTATGTGGGAATCGAACTCACGAGCGTTGGTGTTAAAGTAACCTAACCACTCCGCTACCGAGCTCGTCATATTCGAACTACTACTAACTACTGATAAAGTATACGACATGATTGATATAGGATCAAGGTTTGACGAGCTCGGTGGCGCAGTGGCGAAAAACGCTGTTGTGTTTCTCTGACACCAACTCGTAGGTTCGATTCATGTCTGTTTGTCTTTGTTTGGGTGTTTGTGAGAGAGGTAGGATACATCAAAGCCGCCGGTCTGGGAAAATACCTCACCTTACGGAAAACCGCAGCCAAATAACAACTCCCTAAAGGGTCGCGCGACCGTAACTTTATTTTTTATAGGGACAGTCAAAACCGGATTACTAAAAAAACTTAGTTAACTAAGAATGAGTATGACGATATGTATACAACCGCTGTATACAACACAATGTATTACAATTATTATTATTGGTATTATTCTAGTTTCCTTCAGTTTGAAGAGACAGGCTTGTGCCAACCCCATCTATGTATATATACCAAAAGGGGCAAATAGTTCTGCCATCTTTGGAGCTAATGTAGAACTGCCATACGTCCCGATACACCGGGACATGTCCCGGTTTGAAGTGTTATGTCCCGTTGTTCCGGTCAGATAATTAGATCGGCGAGTCCTAAAGATTTTTTTTGTTAGCCCCGTGAGTGCAATATCTCGTATATTGCAAGCGTTCATAGGCTACTGTTACCACTTTACATCTGGTGGGCCGTATGCTAGCATGTCTCCTGGCGATGTATAGAAAAAAAAAGTAAAGAGACCATACCTTAGTACAGAATCTGTGGAGCATTTTTGAAGTGATAGCTTCTTATGGGAGGGTAAACCGCTTCGTTACGTAACTGGCTCCCCTTTCTCTCCCGCATACGGTAGCTTTAATTATATGTAGATTAGTTTAAGTTATCACTTGTGTCGGGCGTCCCGAGACGCACAAATTTTTTGTTTTCATGATTGAGTAAGGACATATGCTTCATGCTTTATTCTCAACATGAAGGTGCTGTTAACAGAATTTTAATGCGTATGAAATATAAAAGAAATATCAATTAGAAACCACATACAGGGTAATCTGTATATCCTGGCCCATTCAAAGCAAATAAGAATTATACTACCAATAAATCCCTCTGCGTAAGGATGCCGTAAGTTGGACCAAGGATGTGGCGGAGACAATTGGAACCAATTGAAAAGTAAACGTCGCTGCAAGCAACTTCTGCTTATTAGCCGATGGATGTTAATCGATGTTGATCAACATGCGAATATTCGTCACGGACGGTCATTATATATTTACCTATAGTATTTATAGTATATATATATATATATATATATTATAGTATATTTATAGTATTTCCAAAGTCCATTAGGTTATATCTCAAAATAATGCAGATTTGATTCTTGTAATGACTTGGACACACTCCATCTTGACCGATATTGTGTTATGACCTAAATAGGAGAATTAAGGCTAATTATTACATATTATAAAATAAAGTCGCACGTCGCGTCTGTTTGTCTGTCTGTTCGTGATAAACTCAAAAACTATTACCAGACGACTTTGTACAAAAGTCGTCTGCGTGGGTACCTCTGTCTCGCCTATTTCTACCGCCAAGCAGCTATATTTATATAGCCGTGTTTCGGTTCGAAGGGTGAGATATGGCAGAGAAATTACTGGGTACTGTGACCAAACATTCTTAGGTCACAAGATTGGCAGCGCGCGAGTAACATTCACATGGTGTTACGAGCGTCAATAGGCTGCGGTGATCGCTTACCATCTGACATGGGCCGCATGCTTGTTTGCCAATCTAGTTGTATAAAAAAACCACTGAACGGATTTTCATGCGGTTTTCACCATTAGTGATTCATGGGAGAGGTTTTGGTGTATAATTTGTTAAGGTTTTGTGTAAATGAGTTGAAATATGACGATAATTGTTGAAAATGTCGGAAAAAGTCAAACCGCTTGGGAGCTCTCTTCGGATAGGTATTAGACGGATATACAGTATTATTCCTTATCAACTTAAATACGTTAGTTACTTTAAGCATTTCATGCACATTATGATAATCCTTATAGCTAGTATATACTAAAAGGCGTCACAGTGGCAATACCACTCGGTATTAACACTCTTTAGATCTTCAAGTGGAATTGTGCAGATGGGACCCGTAGCTGAGAAAAAAAACGCGATCATTTTTTTACCAACGTTTCTCGCCTGCCTCACTTTTGTTGGCCTGTTCTCATTTTCAAACACCCATTCACAAGATTGCTGTTTTTTTCGGGTTCAAAACAATAAATCCACGTTTCGTCTCCTGTGACAATGTCATACAGCATTAGAATGTCCGTGGTCGTACTTCAGTAGCATCTGTGAGCACCATTCCACACGAGCCCGCTTCTACTCCGCTGTCAGTTCATGAGGGATCCAACGACAACAAAGTTTCCGAACTTTCAATTCTTCGTGTAAAATTTTCTGAATTTGGCTCATACCAATCCCCAATAGTTCTCGAATTGTCTCATAGGTAATCCGCGGGTTTTCTTCAATTAGCCGCTTAACAGTAGCCACATTATTTACGTTGACGGCAGTTGAAGGCCGCCCTTCACGAAATTCGTCATGTAAAGAAACTCGACCCCTCTCAAATTCAGCAAACCATCGCCTCACGGTGCTCAAAGAAGGTGCTTCTCTCCCAAAAGCATTTTGAAGACGAGCAGCACAGTCTTGCGGAGAGAGAGAACTTTTAAAATCATAAAAAATCATCGCTCTAAAATCTTTTCGACTCAATTCCATTTTCGTTGCGTACGTAGAACTTTGATGTGTCATAAAAAACAATTGACAAATGATTTCCCGCCAATTGTTTTTTTTTATTACTAAGTAGGTTGCAACGTTTAAAAAAATATAACATTCGAAATTCAAATAGTTCCGATTAGCTAGAAGTGCAAAACTTTTAGTGTGCCCCTAGTATTTTTGCAAAATAAATTAACAATTTTGACCCATTGACATGAGAAACGTTATGGTTAAGGGCTCGTCGACCGGGCGGCGCGCGATGACGTAATCGCTTGAGACCAGCCACTTGAGGCGGCGACAGATTGGCGCGCATTATCGCTTTGTTTACGGTTTGTTTACGTTCCCATGGGCCAGTGTTTGGGTGTACAATGACCGGCTTTGTTTCTTTTGAAAGGTGATAAACGAGTCTGTATATTTAAGTGTGTAATAAACAATTTGACTGATTGTATAATTTTTTATGGCGCTTGTAACTTCGTGTATGTGAATATTTGTACCATTTTCAAATAAATGTTCTATATCTTGAGAAATAATTATGATTTTTGTTTCATTTTTTACACATGTATTCTATAGTATACGTACTTTACATAAATAGAAAAATAATGGATCCTATTCATATAAGAAAATGAAGATTTTTGCATATGAATGTCGAGTATAAATTGGTGACGGACGATTCTAGTGCAACGTGACGACTTAGATTTTCAATAATTTTCTGTAAATAGTACATTAGAGCTATATATTTGATTTATATGTCATCTTGTAGATAATCTATTCAGCTACAATACTATATTTTTTTTATTTGCGACAATAGTAAAATGTGTCTAAAATATAGAAAAATATCTATAATGGGGGGAAAAATACGCGAAAATAATGCTTATTGTTTTGACCCAATTTCGACACAAGATATTATCAATATCTCCCTAAAACTACTTGTTATGTGGAGATCATGAAATGCTCTTTCGAATAACATATATAACAGTAATACCTATAATAAAAAAATATCAAGTAAAGTGTTTTGAAAAATTTTGGAATACATAAAAATGGCGCGTCATTAGCGTCCTTTTACGGTTTTTTACAGAAATATAGACAATCAATCATTATTCGATAAAAAAACAAATGAAAATCTATTCCTGAAAACATTTCCAATAAGAATCTTGTAAAATACTATTAGATTACTTCGAATTGTATAAAATATTTACGAACGAAATGCGTGGTCGAAAGCCCGCCCCGCCCTACCCTACCACCCGGGTTGCAAATCACTTTTTTCACAATATAAAACACTAAAACACACTATTGCTGCTATTACATATACAAAACATTATAAACTAATAAGAAATAAACACAAACTTACCACAATATAACAAATGACGCACAATAATGTCACTAAACACACACACACAACGCACAAGGTCACAAGTGTTAGCGAGTCGACGGCACGCTGCAAACTGTGAAGCCGCAAAAAATATTTTTGTTCCTGACCGTTGTATTTTATTGTGATATTGGCATCTTTGGAGCACAGACTAACGATAGAAATCAATTCAAACTGAATAGGCAGCACTACGGCGCTACAAATACGGCTTTAAATTGGGTGTTGAACAGGAACGTCCAAGGACGTAGCAGTCCTTGTTGGTAACCATTTGCAGACGTCCCAGGCCGATCCGGTCCCCCAAAGGTTAATGGTGTGACATAAATCAAAACATTATTTGTTTTGCTTGTGAAGTGTTTCACAAAATAGAGCCAGGATATACTCGTATAAAAGTGAATAGTGCAAATCTGTCTAATGTCTTCAGTTCTTTAGTTGTACGGGCTTGTTTAGGCATGTAAAAAAAAGGATGAAAGTTCGTCTACCACAAATTTGTCGTGTTTTATAAGAAGGTGACGTCAGTAACTCTAGAAACCGGTGTGCATAAAAAGGACTGTGAATATTAAAGAAGCACAGCTAGATGTGTAAGAATTTGAGTCTCTCTGACTAACCGGCAAGGAAGGCCTAAGTATATAGATGGCGGGCATGAAAAGCTTACTTTTCTGAAGTTATTCATACATACGGTGCATGAGTTAAGCGTTTCAAATTAATTAAAATTATCAACATTATCCGTTTCAAATAATTTGAGACAAAATATTTGTGCCGTAACTGACCTGGTTCAAACCAGTTTTCATCTCCGCTAACGTACTTGCGGTCCGTAGGTGACAGGTCACGTTACCCATATCATCGGACATACTGTCACACTGCGGACCGCTAGCTTGAACTCTCTATGATGATTACTCATGTGCCGATAGCGGCGCAGATGCATTGCAATACGTTTGCGTGGCTCACACGTGGCGCAAAATTAATAGCATTTCACAGCAACTAGCGATCATGGATTTTAAAGTACCTACGTGCAAAGCGCATTACATCTTCACTGTATGAACAAATGAATATAATGTTATACAATCATCCTTCACTTGAATGAGAGAGACATACCGTCTCCGAAGTTAAACATCTTTATACAATCTGGCAGCCACGCAATATATTGCGGTGTTGCATAGTCGTACTTTGCATCTGCGACACTGTGCGGGTGTCGCAGATGCAAAGTACGACTAGGTACCACGTTGCGATGCGTCTGCGACGCAGCAGAGCGATGCGGACCAGTGTGGACGGTATACTGCCTAATTGTGCTGCAGATGCATATCGTACTGCTGACGCATTCAGTACGTGGCAGTCATTATAATTACATGCAAAATAAAACCAAATAAGCATTTGTATGTTAAATCTCAGGTAAATCTCAATTTTGAAATTGAACACACAAATTTATGGAAAACCCATTTATTCAATACTGAAATCATGTTCTTTAGGATTACAAGAAGAATTATAACCAAAGCAAAACAATACAAATGGTTCGATTCCCACACAAGGCAAACATTTGTGTGCATGAACATCTCTGTTTTTCTTGGTCTGGATGTTTTAAAAGAGGTAGGGCGCATCAAAGCAGTCCGTCTGGGAAAGTACCTCCACCTCACAGAAAACCGCAGCCAAGTAACAACTCCCTAGAGGGTTGTTGTGTTCCTGCGTGTGAGTGAGATCACCAGTACGCTCCCAAGGAGTTGCTGTGTAAGCAGCAGAGGAGGCTTCGCGCGAGTTATACTTTATATATCGCAAGTATTAATAGGCTACGGTATCCGCTTTACATCAGGTGGGCCGTATGTTTGTATGCCTCCCAACATAGCATGAAAAAAATACAGAATATTTAACAACATTCAGCATATAAAATTATATAGTATTATGTAACCTAGGTTTAATGAAATTGACTTGCCTACAGTTAACGAAATAATTACTTTCATTTTTCACAGTGTCGATCGCAGTGCCGGGCTCAAGAACAAAAGCCGGGTACCTGTCCGATATCAGATACCCCTAAATGGGAGGCAGCGTGTGTCGAAGCCTGCAACACTGACTCTCAGTGCGATGGCACCCAACGTTGCTGTCATCATGTCTGCGGATCAACCTGCAATGAGCCTCTTGATCTATTAACTTTACCAGGTGAGACTAGAACGAGTATCAGTTTGTTAAAACCTTTCCGATTGTGTGTTTTGTAGCAATGTATTAAAACTTTAAGGTTAAAACTAAAAGGTTGTGTTATCTGCCTACATAGCAAAGAAACATACACTGCAAAGATAGAGATATATGTATAATCAGATTGGGTAACTTTAGATTGACCTTGTATCCTATCAGTAACTTACTGACGAGATACCAGTTCAAGTTAGTGATTGGAAATATATAAGCATACGGTAACCACATTACATCAGGCCCTTTGTGTTAAGTTCTTAATATTGGCAAGTTAGTAGGATTGTCTACCCCTGCTGCTAATATAGCTCCTAATTAGCTGACCTGATTCACTAGCAGGAACACAACAACCCTTCAGAGAGATGACGTCGGAGTCGGATCAGAAATTTATTTACTGGATTTGATAGCCCAGTTCTTGGAAGCGGTTATAGGCTATTGAATATCACGATACGACCCTTAGAAGTCGAACTAAAAGACAGAAAGTGAGAAAAATCGTCCCCAACCCCGGATACCATAATACGGTAGACGATGTCATGGGCTAGTTACCCGAGTAACGGTCAATTTTGTCCGATGATCCACATCAACCCTTACTCATCCCACTGCAGGGATACGGATCTTCCTTCAACCGGAGGGGTTCAGAGTATTCTCCACCACGCTACTCAAATGCGGATTGGGGCAAGCCTGTGTTTTCAAGCCGCCCGAGGGCCACCGACTTATCTTAACGACTGTCATCTAACGACAACAGCCGGGATCGACGGCTTAACGTGCCCTCCAAAGCACGGAGAAACTCGAAATAGATAAACCCATCCATAGACAGGCTGCGGTCGACGTTGCTTAACCTGCGTGTTTGGTTAGAATGATACGCGCAACGACGCCATCGAGCTCTCATATCCGATGATAAACCTTCTTATTTACCTTTATCGATTAACCTCTGACGAGCTCGGTAGCGCAGCGGTTAATGATGAAACGTTGTCACCGACGCTTGTGGGTTCGATTCCCATACAGGACAAACATTTGTGTGCATGAACATGTCTGTTTGTCTTAGGCGTTTTTATGAGAGGTAGGGTGCATCAAAGCAGCCCGTCTGGGGAAGTACCTCCACCTCACAGAAAACCAAATAAAAACTCTCTGCATGGTTGATGTGTCCCTGCATGTGAGTAAAGTCACCAGTAAGCTCCTAAGAAGTTGCTGTGTTAGCAGTATCATCTAAGGAGTTAGGCATCGCCCGTGTGACACTTAATGTATTACAAGCAGAAGCGTTCACGTGCTACGGTAACCGGTCTACATCAGGTGGTTCGTATGCTTGTTTGCCTCCCAACGTTGTATAAAAGACCATCAACATCATTTCAGCCAAAGGACGTCCACTGCTGAACATAGGCTGCCTCTTTAGATTTCCACCGCAAATTTTCTTTAACGACTTGCGTAGTTGATATAGTTACATGATACGAGAGTCGCGTGCTATTCTAACTTCCGATTTAATTAGCTGGTGTTCTTTCTTCCTTTAATTAACTGATGTTTGTTCAAGTAAATCCATCGACAACATTTCTAGTCTACATTAGTCGTAAATGTGAACGTTAGTAGTATTTTTTCAAGATACATAAAGAGTTAGCTGAATGACAAAAGAGTTACGAAAGAAGTGTATCAAGCAAGAGTGAATGGTGATGTCGGGAGGGGCCGCCCTAGACGCACACATATAGATTAAATTGGTGATGTGTTGAAAAAGGGCCAAATCAACAGTACCCAAAACCGAAGGGCATGCATGAAGAGGTTGATGAGTGTAGAAGAAGCGAGAGCGGTATGTTTGGATCGGTGCACCTGGCGTTCTATAGTCTCTGCCTACCCCAATGGGAGACAGGCGTGAAGATATGTATGTATGTATGTACATAAAGAGTTAGCTATCACTTCCTGGTCCCGGTACTTGAACCTGAATTATGTGACAATATACATGTAGATGTTAACTGAGGACGGTAATTGATTAGTCGATAAAGAAGCGGCCTAGGGATCAACTGGTTCCCGGTTTGGGTACTGGCAAGTACCACTGAATTCGAATTTTCTGATTTATGTAGGTACATATCTGTAACTTGTAATTATCATTTGCTCGACGGTGAAGGAAAACTTAGTAAGGAGACCCAGTACTTGCCTTGGCCTGATTTCAGTCTGGGGCTATCGTAACCGTCTCGATTTCGCGCCCCACAAAATATATCAGCTCTTAGTCAAGGGAAATTTGCAGGTTCCGCCGCGATTACACGTCAATGGGATTACTGTTAGACAAAGGTTTTAATTACATTGAAACCATAAAGCGGGTTGGAGAAAAAGCCAAAAAGAACTTTTATGCGTTAACTCGAATTTCCACCTCGACGTGGGGCTTAACTTTTAAAACGTTAAAAATTGTATTACGTACGGTTCACCGATTAGATAGCTGATAAACCGTGGTGCACGGCAGTTGAGCTTCTTCTTCTGACTAAATTCGTTCTTAGTTCCAAGGCAGCTGTAGTTTCACCCCCCGGACTACAATGAACTTCACTGTTCATTGCCTTTTTGTTGGTCGCCGCATGGTCGCCGCTGTTAATTCTGGCTACACAGAAGACACAGTGGTGGGAATGAGTGGTGGGCCTGTCCCGTTCCTCAAGAATAGGGCTGTCAAATGCAAAAAGTTTTTTTTTTTTTTTTTTGTTATCCGACCGCTAGTTCCAGAGATTAGCGAGTTCAAACAGTATCTCCTTAAGACTATATATACTCAGTATTTTGTCATAATAATATTTATCAATAAACATAATGTTACTATGTACATACATGAATAATAACACTAATTATCACATTTATTTATACATTAATACCATTACATATTATATGAACAAGCTTGTAATTTTATTGTTTACTCGATGTCAGGCACCTCTTTTACTAATGGTGTCCACAGAATACCAGCGTCGAGGCACTTCGTGCCAAGACATTATGCTGAGTGGAGACCTATTTGGTACACACACTATAATTTAGCCTTAAGTCTCTTCAAATTTATGTAATTTTTTTATGTGTTGCCAAATAAACGTTTTTCTTTCTTTCTTTCAAACAAACAATCAAACTCTTCACTTTATTCATTAGTGTAGATCACATATTATGTTTTATTATGATTATGTGAATTATTTCGTATATATCGATCAAGCGGCAATTATATGCATTTTTTTTACATAACCCCGGAAAGCATACCCACCACCACTTGATGTAAAGTGGTTACTATGAACGCTCGCAATACAGGAAGTATCGAGAAGAAGAAGGAAGAGCATTTTCACCCCTGCTGCTAACATAGCAATTCCTTAGATGCTTACTAATAACCTCCCTCGATCGCAGGAATACAACAACTATCCAGAGAGTTGCACTTGACTGTGGTTTTCTGTGATACGGAGATACTTCCCCAGTTAGGATACTTTGGTGTGCTCTAGTACTTTTAAAAAATTTCGTATTTTACACATTTTATTATGTCATCAAATATACAAGACACGTGCAACCCAGAGGTGTCACTTGTGCGTTGCCAACCCTATAACACATAGTCGCCATATGGTGGGCAATTGCGATGAAGACCGCAACAGTTATGGAAAGACTGTTGACTGAATACCAACAGTAGTGAATGGATGCCACCTAATTCTCGTGAACTAACTGATGGTGGATACACACACTATTAAGGATCAAATTTATTTTAACCTAGGATACGCTGACGTGTCTCCCTCTTCTCGTTTCCTAATCCATTAGGATTGGCAGGGTCCGTTATCTAAATCTAAGGTTTGGCGAAGACACTGATTTTTTACATGGAGAGACTGCCGTCAGACCTCCACAACCCAGAGGGTAAACCAAATCTTTCTTAGGTTAGGTCACAAGTCTTTCGAAATATAATTTCTTGGACGTGTTGGGTTTCCCCACGATATTTTCCTTCACCGCCGAGCAAGTGATAATTACAAATGTGTACATAAATCCGAAAACAGGAATGTAGTGGCATATGCCCCCGCCAGGATTCAAACCGGGGACCAGTTGGTCGATAGGCCGGTTCCTTGTCCACTGGGCTATCACTGCTCTGGATTATGACGACGACGATGTGAGTATGTTACAAAAGGACCAATCGTGTAGACCTACACCGTCATGAAATATTTAATTTCACTGTTAAGTGTGCATGTATTGTTGATTAATGATGATATCCAATTTGTATTTCATCAGGTCTTCCTGCATTACCAGTGATGGATAAAGTAAAGGAGAAAAAACGATCAGTCCTTGTGCGATGGTCTGATGGCGTGGGCGATTCTGCAAGAGCTGCGTTATCAGGCAAGACTCTATACCTCATGGAAGAGCAACATCATCTCGGCCCCAAATATGAAGAAACGAGACTTGGACAATGGAATCTATTACTGAGAACCAATAAGTAAGTGGAAGTTTGCTGTTTTGTTGAATTTCTAAACTTTTACCGGGAATCCAAAAGTAACATAAGGTGACTATTTATTTTAGATTGTTCTTCTTAATCCTAGCGTTATTTCGCTTCCTAATCTATTAAGATTGATCAGATCCGCTAGCTAACCTAAGGATTGACGAAGATATATAAGATAAGATATAGAATATTATATTTTAATTTCTCAATAAGCAAACCAATGCTGACAATGTTGCATATGGTTCATTCTGCCGACTAACCAGTCGGCAAAATGAACCATATATGTAGTAAGTGTCGGACGAAGAAAGTTGTGTACAATATTATTGATCAGAAACAGCCCGCAGTAACTATAGTAGTAAGTACACATTACAGCAGGCCGCATCGAAATAATAATCCTGTTAAGTGTTGTGTTTCTAAGCCCGAAGAAGTTTAGACGTTCAAGATGTTGATGTCTCAAGTTCGTGATGATGATGTTAGAAACAGAGTAGGTTTGAAAGAGAATGTTTGTGTTAAAATAAGAAGAGGCATGTTCCGTTGGTTCTGACACGTAGATAGAATGCAGGAAGAAATAATTACGAACCAGATATACAACGCGAAAGTAGAAGAATTTAGGAGCAGAGTCACGTTAAGCTATCGGTCCCGGCTGTTGTCGATAGATGACAGTCGTTAAGCTAAGTCACTGGCCCTCGGGCGGCTCGAAAACACTGGCCTCCGTCGACCCGCATTTGAGCAGCGTGGTGGAGTATGCTCTGAACCCCTTCGGTTGAAGGGAGACCCGTATCCCTGCAGCGGCATGAGCAAGGGTTAATGTGGTGACTATAAAAAAATAAGCTTTCTTCACTTCTTGTCAATATAAACTTTAACTGTGCCAAATTTGTGCACCTCTGTTCGCGTAATTTTCGTAAAAAGGGGTACAAAGTTTGTGCTTCACGTATTGATATATTGATTTGTGTTCGCCTCAAATATCGGAATTCGACAATAATCATTACTGAAAATTTGAAAGCTAATACTTATTTGAAATATAATGAACTTGCATGTTTCCATTTTTGTTTCTAGTTTTTCTTTTTTTTTATTAACAACGACGCTTGTCAATAGCTTACTATACATATTAAGAAGACAAAAGAACGATAACGGTGTCTGAGAAACAGAGAAGAAAACGGTATCTAACTGTTTTGACATGACCTATTTATATATAGGTATAAATAATAACAGATATGTTTAGTCTAAACTAATATTATGAAAAGATTTGGTTTTTTGTATGTTTGTTTGTAAACGACAAACTCAAAAATACCCGATTTAAAACATTCTTTCATACATAGAAAGCTACATTATCAGCGAGTAACATAGGCCATATTTTATTTTTATAAAAATAGAAATATCTACTAAAATTGCAATAATTTATACCAGGTATCAAAAATTTGGCTTGAAAAGTCATTATTTGGCGTGCGCTGCGAAATCTATTGATGCTGGTACATAAAGAAATGTACTTATATATAGTACATTTCTTTATTACCCGCAAAAATATCCGTATTTATAACTCTAACTAAAGAACTAGAAGATGACAATCATATCATAATATTAAATTCTTATACTAAATCCTAAATTTCTAATCTTAATATCTATCCTAAATAGTTTCATGATTAAGGTTATGTATGTTACATGTAAATTCCTCTTTAAATAATTTTTGTTCGGACCTTATTTGGTTCGGTATTATTTTGAATCGGACCTTTCGTTTAGAAGTTACAACGAATATAAAAATAGTAGTCTAATATTAATTATATATTCTATTATTCAAAACTTTAAACGCTTTATTTAAAACTAAGCAATTGTTGTCATATTTCATGTGTCTAAATGAAGTACTATCTATTTACCTAGTCTTGCCATAAATACTAAAACTAAGAAAAAAAAAATTTCTATTGTAAATAAAATTTATTACTTTTACAGTGTGTTAGTTTAATACATAAATATAAAACAATTTAAAATATAAAAAGCTTATTCGAAGTGGTCTCCATTGGCTGCCATACAGTCCTTTAAACGTCCTAAAAAGTTATCATTAGAAGCACGCACTCTTTCCATGGGAAAATTCTTCACTGCCAATCGTTCGGATTGTTTTAGGGACTCCAAATTATCATGGCGTTTAGAGCAAGCCTTACTCTCTAAAACTGACCATAAATCATAATCCAGCGGATTAAGATCGGGACTAGACGACGGCCAGTCTTCAGCTCTGATGAAGTCCGAAACGTTCGTTTCCAACCAAGACTACGTAGACCGAGCTTTATGACCCGGCGCCGAGTCTTGCTGGAAGGACCATTCTTGGTTATTGAACATGGTTATATGTGGTGGATACCTTTTTCACAAAAGTATGGCTCAGTCACTCCTTCATAGCTAATACCCCACCAAAACCATCACTGAAGTCAGATAGTGCCCACGTTGCACTTTGTCGACTAATTGGGAAGCTTCTTTAGAGCTTTGAGCTTTTTTTTTTTGTTTGTTAAAATGTTGCTCAATTGTAAAAAAATTCTCATCCGTAAACAAAATTTTTCTGTGACATCCCTTTGCGTACCGCTTCAGTAGTTGTTTCGATTTTACCACCCTATTCCTTTTTAAATTATCAGTTAAGAAATGACCAGTACGTCTCTTATAGGCTGCAAGTCCTAAGTCATCTTTTAAAATACGCGACATGGTTCTAGGTGCTATCTTCATCTCCCGAGATAAAATCTTTTGCTTTCGGACAGGATTTCTTCGAATTCTTTCCCTTACTGCTTTGACCACCTTTTTCATACGAACACTACGTGGACGGCCAGATCTTTTTCTGTCACAAACAGAGGAGGTCTCATTGTACCTATTAATAGCCCGGTACACAAACATTTTACTAATACCAAGCGTATGGAGAGTTTTAAAAATTGCATTTGGCTCCATACCTACTTTGTGTAATGCAATCACAGCTTTTCGGTTCTCTTTATCAACCCACTCCATTTTAATATCGTAAAATATTGTACAATGTATTGGCGCCAAAATGAGAAAAGCCAATGAACAATCATATAAAAATGACAGATTCCAAATTCAAATGTAATATATTGTTTATTTTTAATTGTAACAGTATTTATGGCCAGACTAAGTGTAACTTCGCGTCAAATCCCTTGCGGAGTAGAGAGAACCGAACGTCACATGACTCGATCCTTACAAACTTCACTCGCTTCTTTAACATTCATTGCTCTTCTTATGCACGTAAAATAAATGAAGTACTCCTACTAATTCATCTTTGTAACTATCATCTACTTGTGCGGTGCCGGAGCGGGTCACTAGTCTTTAAATAAAATATCTTGTGCAATACAGCCTTTCTAACTTACTATTCATTTGATCTATGGTGTTGTTATGAGGGCACCGATTCTTCGATAAAACATGTTTGACTCTTAACAAAAGATTGCAAAACATTTGTTCGTTCTGCAATAAATTTTCACAATTGAACCCGGACAATTACATAGTAGGCCAAAGAACCAAGAAATATTACCAATCCATTGAAAATCAATGCAAAAAAACTAACCTTAGATGTAATAATAGTAGTAGATAAAAAAGTATGTCATCGCACTTGTAGAAGCATTGTATTCGTGCCATTACGTTTTTGTGACAGATTTCTCCTCGCTTTTTGAATATTGCATGCATTCTGGTTGTAATGCAAAAAATTGAAGTAAAGGCAAATAATACATTGTTAGCTGCTACTACTATTTCGTAGTCATTTAACATTAATATTTTGTAAATAAATTCGGAAGACAAACACACGAAAGCCGTTTAAAACAACCTATCCTAATGCGAAGCAGTCAGTGGAAGTAGCAGTATATAGACGCAAGAGTTGGCAGTGGCAGTTCGGTAGGTTTATTCACATTGTCTCGAAACAGAGAATGTGTCTTTATATTATTTATAATATTTAATTATGTATACGGGGTTTTTGTTATAATATAGAGAAAAAAGCTTCTGTTACCTGGGGACTTCCGTCTGTTCCTGATTACTAATTCTATGCCGAAATGTCTTAGCCAGAGCCCCGATTAAGTCAACAGGACGCACCACAGGTGCAGGTGAAGTACAATCGAAAAAAAATAACCGCCCCTGTACATAAATAAAAATTAATCTTATCAAACAATGTAGTTTTCATATGTACAATGAAGTCTTCCTGCGACCACGGACGCTGCAAAGCATTCGAAACGTCAGGTTCAACAAAATAAATAAGTCACGCGACACTTCCGTTAAAAATTGTTTAATTCAATGTGTAACAATCGCGAAAACCTAAGACAATACTACAATGAAGTATTTACTAAAAGGCTTAACTTCCATCTTAAGGACAATTCTGTGAACTAGCTAAGGGCAGGCGACTTTTTTTATACAATTTTCTTCATTTTGCTTCGGATGTTTAGAAGATATAGACCTAATCATATTTTTGAGTCTCCTACCAAAAATGTAAAAGAGGTACCTTTAGCGGCCAACTTCCCACGTCTGTCTATCTGACATAGTGGCAATTCTCTTTTTTTTCCTATCTCCGAAGCACGTAAAGAAAAATTATGAAATAGTTACAATTGAATTAATGAAGACAAATAACTGAACTTTTCTTAGTCTTCTGTTTTCTATAAATGGTCACAAATACTTAAAAAATCTATGTATAAATAGACAAACACAAAATAATTATTTTTCTCTTTTTCTCCTATGTTCGTTGCCCGTTTTTTTTTTGTTTAGTAGTTATTGTCAAGTTTTTTTTTATCATTAAGGAAAATTGTGCGGAATAAAAATGTTGAAAGCATGCAAATTCGTATATGTTTTGTCCGTAACGACTGCTCGCATGGTCAAATTTCGACTAGTAATGCAAACACAACCGCCGTTTGCTCGTTGCCCGGACTGTAGTTCTTGAGAAATGTTAGGGCTGTTGCAGCCCTAACATTTCTCAAGAATAGAACTATCAAAGACAAAAATATTTTTTCAAATCTGACTCGTAATTCCGAAGATCAGCGCATTCAAAAAACAATCTCCTCATCTTTATTATATTCATATAAATATGCTGCCTTTTTAGCTTAGACCTAGGATCCACAAACCAATAAACCATTTGTGGCGCAATAAGGCACCCCTCACTAACCAAAATGCTTTAGCGCCTAAATATATCAGCGAATTGAGAAAGGGAGAATATTTTAATCAAGATATGTAAGGATCGAGTCACGTGGCGCTCTGTTCTCTCTGCCTGCCCCGCAAGGGATTTGGCGTGAAGTTATAGATAGATAGATATTATGCGTGTCATTAATAGTTTTAGGAATACGTTAGCGTCAACTGAAACAAAAAAAAAGTGCATCAAACACTTTCAACGAGCGTGACTTCCGCGTATGCATTGCGTGCTCAGTGTACCGTAACGGACATGTCTATAACGTAACGCTGTGGCGTAAAGATGTTATATCACTTTGATGAAATGTCTTCTTTGATATGAAATGAACTTTAAACTCCGAGTTTACAGTAATGAAAATTAATCAAAAAGGTTGTACTACAATCAAAAAAAATGAACCGAACGTGAAGAGAAATAAAAATTAACCTTATCAAGCTATGTGGTTTTCATGTATGTATATCTCTTTCGAGGTAGGCAGAGAGAACCGAGCGCCATAAGACGCGGTCCTTAGACCCTTTTTTTTATACTACGTCGTACTACTACTACATACAAGCATACGGCCCACCTGATGTAAAGCGGGTACCGTAGTCTATAAACGCTTGCAATATATTAAGTATCACTCGCGCGATGCCTCCTCTGCTGCTTACACAGCAACTCCTTGGAAGCTTACTGCTGACCTCACTCACACGCAGGAACACAATAACCCTCTAGGGAGTTGTTATTTGGCTGCTGCTGCGCCCTACCTCACTTAAAACATCCAGACCAAGGCAAACAGATATGTTCATGCACACAAATGTTTGTCTTGTGTGGGAATCGAACCCACGAGCATTGGCGTCAAAGTCGCGTCATGCACGACTGGGCCACCGAGCTCGTCGAAACACTTCACTCGCTTCTTTGAAATTCATAGTTCTTTTCATGCACGCTCGCCAGCTCATAGGACTTCTGACATCACCTTCCGATAAAAAACGACCAATTTGATCATGGTAGGTGAGTTTTGGTCTTCCTCGGCTCCTACATCCTTCCACTTTCGCATTGTATATTAGATTCGTAATTCTTTCATCCTGCAGTCTTTTTACATGTTCGAACCAACGGAGTATGCATTTTCTTATCTTAAAACCGACGCTCCCTTTCAGATCGACTCTCTTTCTTGTAGTATTTATATCGGCAAAAATTTTTACTAAAAGACTTAACTTTCATTTTAAGGGCCCTCTCTGAATTGGGTATGGACAGACGACTCTATTTTCTTACAATCCTCATGGCTGTCTAATCACATTATTTATGAACTTATAATATTTTCGAGTCCCTACCATAAAGGTAAAACAATTATCTTCTTTCCTTGTCTCCGAATGATATAAAACAAAATAATGAAATAATTGCAATGAATTTGTGAAGACAAATATGGGAACCTACCTCATTTGTGTTCCAGCAAGGGAGACGGAATACTTCCTGTATTGCAAGTATTCATAGGCTACTGTAACCACTTTACATCGTGTGAGCCGTATGGTTGTGTATGAGTGTAAATGTAGGTTGAGTGAATTATGACTCAATCACGTTGTACAAAAAAGGTGGAAAATCTCATATTCATAAAATTCGACGTGTGTATTATAATGTATCAGGGGTATTAAATTGCCGATTTGTACGGAAAAATTAATCTCGTTTTTTTCTAAGATGTAACATATTTATTTAATCAAAATATTTACCCTCATTATCTCTACATTACTGCCAACTACTAATACTTGTTTAGTTTAACTACTACTGTTTGTTTAGAGGTAACCGAACCCCCTCAGTACCAGAATCCCTTAGGAAGTATAAAACTTTTCAATCGTACAACACCAGACGATTTTATGACTTTTTTGGAAATTTCATCACGTATATGCGCATGTGATTTCAGAGAACTCAACATAATTTTACTATGTAGTTTTACCAGTTTTTGAAACGTTAAAAAAATACACGTACCTCTAACATGGTAATTATTATTATGAGCACATATTATATGACTTGTTGCTTAGGCCTGAATAACCTGTTATCCTATAATTATCCCGCTTAATGTACAAGTTCGTTTATTAAACTTCTTTTGCCAGGTGTAGACGGTGTGTGTAGTAAAAACTGCATGAGTAAATGCAACGCACGTACTTTTTACCATTAGATATAAATTTCTTAAAAATAATCACATAAAGAAATATTTTTCCGCATTAACCCGATTTAAAGACCATAGGTAGTCATATTACCTAACTGCGGTGATAGAAAACTCCCGCACAGGTTTCCTCACAATGTTTCGTCCAAGAAATTATATTTTGGAAAGTCTTCTGACCTAACCTAAGCAAGGTCTAGTTTTCCCTGTGGGCAGTGGAGGTCAGACTTCGCCAAATCATCGGACTTAGTTAAAGGACTAGGAAACGGGGAAAGAATAAGTCTATACTAAGTCTATACGCAATTAAAGTATTAAGACACTCGTGTGGCGGGCATGCACAAATAACTATTACAATAGACGATCGGGTACTTTTAAAAATAGTCTCGCCCTGTGTCCAGGGGCGAGAAGACACTGTGAAAATCCCTTTTTTCAGTATCCGCTCGCCCCTGGACACGGTACAGTACTTTTGATCAAAACAGGAGGGCAAACAGGGGAGAGACTATTATTTCATCAATTATTTCAACGGTACGACAGTAGCTTAGTTGCAGTACAGCCACACTTTTTAAAACGATATTTATGATTGTAATTAGAATTACATTACTACGTAAATACTTTACCGTACATTAAACAAAAATATATTTTGCCATGCCAAATTTTATGGATCAATTGTCAATAGTTACACTCTGGGTTTTAATTTGCGATTTCATAAGAAAAACATACTGAATTCAAATATAATCGCAAAATTTATACTTTTGGATTGTTTTCTGCTTTTGTGCTATGAGACCTTGTGATGCTGGCCAGATCTTACGAACCTACATCAACATTTTATCTAGGATCTAAGTCAGTACAGACAGATATAATTACAAAACCAATTCTCACATTTCCCTCTATATTGGTAGATTAAAAAAATAAAAACTAAGAGGAATATATATAATAAGATTTTATATCACGGCCCTAGGTCAACTGTGCCATTGGTTTCCGTTTTCTGTACTATTGGTTTCGATTTGTGACTTATTGACATACCGACAGATAACACAGTTTTCCTATTAGGGTACCTTTTTAAGTTTGGGTGCCCATAGGAATCCTGTTCAGTACTAAATTTGTGTGTGTATGTGTCGACGCAAATAGAGTCGGACATAAAACGTAACTACTAAAATAAAAATAGTAGTGCGTCTCGGATTCAAAACGAAGGCCCTGTAGCCTCGCGCAACATACATGCACTTGGTTGATTTTGCAGAATACACGAACTTGTAGGCGGTTCTCATTATTTAGCAGTCTGTCGATCTGTATGCCACAGGGCTGTATTTTTGAACTGTAACAAGTGACACTTGAAATTATCACAATGTGTTTACGACGTAATATTTCTAAAATAGAAAGAAACGTGTTTTATTAATTAACTGTTTTTTGAAAATACATGTTAAATATTATGTATCGAAAATATAAAAGGTAAATATTCTTTATTTGCCATTGGACCCTCGCGGGCACTTAGACATAACCTACACACATCAAAAGTGTCTAGGGATCAACATATATTTTTGCAATAACTTTTCTCCTGATTGATATTAATTAAAATTTTCTTTAAGGATTCATCAAATAAAGTGTTTTCGTTTGTCTACAGTAACGATAAACCAAGTCACCTTTGCATTAATAAAGAAATTTGCCATTTTCATAATAAAGGGATTTTTGACATTTGAACCACTAACATTAAAGTTCGAAAAAAAGACTGAAATAACAGTTTTCTTTAAAATTTTATTGGGTAACTTAAACAATGAATAATCCGTGTTTCTACCGTGAACACTAACAACACAAGAACATCGGTTTGGCATACTCAAAATGAGTTCATCCAAATCACGCTGTGGAATGGCCGCCCATGTTCGTTGCAACAACAAAAAAAGGTCTTCTTGCGACTGGATACCCTCCATATTCGGCAGAGCTCTTCTCTGTAGCATATCCCATGCATGCTCAATCGGGTTCAAGTCTGGCGACTGAGCAGGCCAGGGCATGACATTGATGTTAGCTGCGGCGAGAGTCTGTCTTACAACTCTTGCGGTGTGCGGTCGTGCATTATCATGCATTAACTGAAATAAGGGACCGATTTGCACTTGTAGAGGAACGATGACGTCTGATACAATCGTCTCAGCATAAATTTGAGCGTTGAGGTTGCCTCTGATCCAAATCAACTCAGTTCTTCCGCCGATCCAAATACCCGCCCATACCATGATGGTTCCACCACTATAAGGATGGACTTCCTGGCAGGATTTTAATCGCTGTTGGCGTCCAGGGGTTCTCCAGTGTCGTATACGTTTATATATTTTATATATTTTTTTATTACACAGCCACATCTCAATCTCAAGAAATCCGCATAAAAATACTTGATCCCTAGACACTTTTGATGTGTGTACATTTTTTGAAATATAATCTTATTGTTTCTTATTCAATTCTATTATGTTACTATTTTTCTTTTTTAGAAAAATAGTAACTTTTAAAATAGTCATGTGCCAGAAGCGTGCTCGTTCGCGACCCCTGCCAATCAGTCGATTGCAATTCTGGACCAAGAGCGCACCGACGTGCGGATTAGGGCGTCCCCTGTAGGCGACGCGCACCGATCCGCCCCCGTCGGTGCGAATATAGCTGCATGCGGCGGTGGGGGCCGCCACCCACCACGCAGCGCCAATTCCGGCGGGACGAGGGGAACCGAGTGCCGCATAGGCACGTGGAATGTGAGAGGTGGATTGAAAGATAAGACGAATGAACTGATAGACGTAATGAATGATAGACGTTTGGATGCTTTATGTGTGACAGAGACTAAGCGCAAGGGGAGCGACACCGATGATCTGCCCGGTGGTATGATGGCCCTATGGTCTGGGGTAGACCAGGACGATCATGCCAGTGCTGGTGTAGGTGTCGTACTCTCCTCTCGCTTAGCCACTGGTGTAAGAGATTACTGTTTGGTAGGGCCTAGACTTCTCTGGGTTCGTATTAAACTAGGCATCACGCGAGTATTTTTGGTTGCAGCATACGCTCCCGTAAGCTCAGCGTGTGCTCAAGAACTGGAGAAGTTTTGGGAGTCTGTGAGGGATGTTCTGGACTTAGCTGAAGGGAATGAAAGAGTGATTATGTGTGGAGACTTGAATGGATGGGTTGGGACCAAGCGATACAGCTATGAAGCTGTTCTTGGTCCGTATGGAGATAAGAGAGTGAACGAAGCAGGTAAGTCAATACTAGATTTATGTATGGAACGAGGCCTCCTCGTGTCGAATACTTTATTTCATCATAAGGATATTCACACGTATACATGGAGAAGGAATGATCAAAAAAATGTGATTGATTTGATTTTAATAGATAGACGTATCCGAAATGTTTTAATGGATACAAGAGCCTTTAGAGGCCCCACTCTTGAGACGGACCACTACCTGGTGGTAAGCCGGTTTGTGGGCCTTTTTAGGAAGTGGAGGCACTGGCGAGTGCGTATCCCTTTCGGAGATCATGAAAGGATAATGAGCGAAAAATTGCAAGATGAAAGTGTAAGGAGAATGTATGTGCATCTAGTAAGTGAGAGACTTGCAAATGCAAGCCTCTCCGACTCAGATGTGGATGATTGTTGGAAAGTTTTGAAAGAAAGTATGGTGGATAGTGCAAAAGAAGCTTGTGGATGCGCAAAGAGACGTAAAACAGCGAAAGGAGATGCCTGGTGGGATGCGGAGGTTGAATCCTCCGTAGCAAGAAAGAGGAAAGCGTGGCTGGATTACGTATCATCTTTGCCTTTAAATGAAAATATGAGAGAAAAGAAGAAAGAAATGTACCGTCTATGCAAGAATGAAACCAAGGCTTTAGTGAAAGAGAAGCGTGAAAGACAAATTATGAATGAGGAAGAGAGGCTGACGAAAAACTTCGAGGCAAATACCAAACTCTTTTAGAGAGAGAAAGAAGTCTCGGAGTGGTTCGTCGGCATCCAGAATGGATAAGATAAAGTCTAAAGCTGGTGTCATTCTTGCGAACACTCAGGAAGTGTTAGAACGGTGGCGTGAATATTTTGAGGAAATGTATGAGTATGCCTCGGACGCTGGCAATGAGAGTGAGTCGGATGCTTACTCCACGTTGACGGCGTCCGACGAAGGCATAACTATGGATGAGATCGAATGGTCGATACGAAGCTTGAAAAATGGAAAATCAGCGGGAATTGATCTGATCACAGCTGAGATGATCAAATTAGGTGGCACTTACGTCCGGGACGCCTTCTGGTACCTATGCAACCTATGCTGGAGAACTGGAAGGGTCCCAATGGACTGGAGACGCGCAGTCATCGTGCCCTTGTATAAAGGCAAGGGATCACGTATGGACTGCGCCAACTATAGGGCCATCAGTTTGATCAGCTTAGCAGCAAAAGTATATGGAAAGGTGATTGAAAGGAGAATGAGGGTGAAATCCGATGAAATGCTGTGGGACGCACAAGGAGGTTTCCGAAATGGAAGGGGATGTACGGATCAAGTTTTCTCGCTCCGCAATATCGTAGAGAAGCATCTGGTCATAGACCGGAAGGTTTTCTGCGGTTTTGTGGATCTTGAGAAAGCCTTTGATAGGGTTGTGCGAAAGGAACTGTGGGACATATTGCCGAGATATGGGATTGACGGTTCACTGCTCCGTGCTGTGCAGTCCACTTACAAGGATTGCTCAGCATGTGTGCGGATAGACGGTGGCATGTCACCCTGGTTTGATGTCAAAATTGGTGTCAAACAGGGTTGCATGCTATCTGCTAGACTGTTTATCCTGTATCTCGATAGTTGTCTGCAGAGAATAAGGTCAACGAATGTGGGATTGCGCATGGGTGACCAAGTGGTGAACTGTCTGCTGTATGCAGACGATGCCGTGCTATTAGCAGATACTCCATCTAAACTGCAAACACTGGTCACAGCGATGAAAGACGACTGTATGGAGAAAGGCTTACTACTGAATGCGAAGAAAACAAAGATAATGGTATTTGAAAGAGAAGAATCCAGAACTAATGTAAGGATTACGATTGATGATGAAGTGTTGGAACAAGTGGATGAGTTTGTATATCTTGGATGCGCTTTCAGCAGGGATGGAAGGTACACCGCAGATGTGGAAAGACGAGTGAGTGCTGGGAATAGTGTGAATGGAGCGTTGGGAAAACTTCTTGGCAGTAAAATCCTGAGCCAGAAGGCACAACTCGCTATACACAATGCAGTGTTGGTCCCAACGCTAACTTATGGAAGCGAGAGTTGGGTATGGCAGAAAGAGCATGAAAGTAGAATAAACGCGGTTGAAATGCGAGCGCTGCGCAAAATTTGTGGCGTAAGGCTCGTAGACCGTATTCGCAATGATGATGTTAGAAATAGAGTTGGTCTGAAAGAGAGCGTCGGTGTTAAAATAAGAAGAGGCATGCTCCGATGGTTCGGGCATGTAGAAAGAATGCAAGATGAAAGAATGACGAAGCAGATATACAATGCAAAAGTGGAAGGATGTAGGAGCCGGGGAAGGCCAAGACTTACCTACCATGACCAAATTGGTCATGTTCTATCAGAAGGTGATGTCAGGAGCCCTAGAAACCGGCGTGCGTGCATGAGAAGAGCAATGAATGTTAAAGAAGCGAGTGAGATATGTAAGGATCGAGTCACGTGGCGCTCGGTTCTCTCTGCCTACCCCACAAGGGATTTGGCGTGAAGTTATAGATAGATTTTTCTTTTTTAATCTGCTAGCAATTCGTTTTTTTCAAAATGGACAATTAAACATTACAATATCGGTATCGAGATCTCCAGCGATGTTCAGTATCGAGGTCACCTGGAGGAGAAGGTTAAGCTGGCTTCCAAGAAACTCGGTGTGCTCAACAGAGCTAAACAGTACTTCAGCACGGGGCAAAGGCTTATGTTATATAAGTCCCAAGTCAGATCGCATATGGAGTACTATAGCCACCTTTGGGCGGGAGCACCTGGATACCAGCTAGGACCTTGTGACTCGATACAGAAACGAGCTGTGAGGATTATCGATGATCCTGGACTCACACACGGCATTGAGCCCTTGAGTTTGAGAAGAGATTTTGCTTCCCTTTGCGTGTTGAACCGGCTGTATAATGGGTTGTGTTCTGAGGAGTTGTTCGACATTATACCAACAACCTCGTTTTACAAACGCACAGCTCGCCGGCGGCTGGGAGTTCATCCGCACACACTGGAACCGCAATGGTCGGGCACTGTGCGCTTCACGAGAAGTTTTCTACCGAGAACTATTAAGTTGTGGAATGAGCTCCCTGCCGAGGTTTTCCCAAGGGACTACAGTATGGGGTTCTTCAAGAAAGGCGTGAATAGGTTCTTACAGGGTCGGCAACGCAAGAGTGACACCCCTGGTGTTGCAAATGCCCATAGGCTACAGTAACTGCTTACCATCAGGCAGGCCGTACGCTTGTTTGCCACCTTAGTGGTATAAAAAAAACACAATAAATTCATGCCAGCATATTGGTGATTAAAGATTATTAAGAAAACGTTTTCTGTGCTGAATTATTTCCAGACATCTTTGTCAATTACATATTCATCAATTCTATAATAAGACTTTTTACACAGAGTATTTTTGATGTGTTTTTTGAATACATGGAATTCTTCAAGAAAAGCGTGAAGAGGTTTTTTTTGAGTCATGAGTGTCACCCCTGGTGTTGTAAATGTCCATAGGCTGCGGTGACTGTTTACCATCAGGCAGGCCGTATTCTTGATTGCCACCTTAGTGGTATAAAAAAAATACATTCTCAGTGTCATTACAATCTAATTACAATGTTATTGTTACATTGTCAAGTAATAGGTAACTCTCGTATGCGAGTTGGATTCACATTATGTCCGTTTTTTTAATGTGGTATAATTAGCAAATAATGCGAATCAGGTTACATGATTCAATGTCCCGTAACGCACTTACGGCAACGGAATGAATTTATTTTATAGTTAATTTAAAGCATTTTTACCACATTTCCAACATGTATGGAATTCCTCGTAGCAAAAAATGTGTCTGGATGAGATTGCTTCTAGCGATAAGACCGTAGGGCCAATAGCCCTTCGTCCACTTTGGTAACTAAACTTACGTAACCAGTTACAAGAGAAAATTTTTCTTTCGCTGTTTGGTAACTAGTTGTAATAGAAGAATTATTTTTCTACTTTGTATGTTGTTTTTGTCTTTATCTTTATGTTTTTACTGGAGTGATAACGAATCATTGTATTATAATGTAATTCCTATTTACTTGAAATTGTGGGAATACATAGGTTAGGTTAAGTTCATGATGTGTTGATTTGAACTTGTAGGTTTTTGTAACCCTTGTTGCTTTTGTAACCTTGTTTTTGTAGCTTCACGACGCTGTAACTTTTCTATATTTTTCAATATTCAAATCAACATTTACTAGATGCTTTCAGATTTTACGTGGTGCAGCTAAAAGCAGATCACTCTTAACACTCGAGGTTCGATTATAACTCTAATTACGTACAGCATAAGAATGAAACAAAGGTCAAAGTGTAAAGCTTGACGTGCAGTTATGTCTACCAACAAAAATACACAGACACAAAGCAACATATCATGTCAATCTGGCCAATACACAAAAATAATAAAATTTTTATTTGATTTGTTTTTTTTTTGCAACTTGTCACTTATCTCCGGTAGCAGAGCGAATACCCGAGATGCCGGTGGGTAAAGCTCCAGAATGAGAAACTACCTCGCAATGCACGTTATGTCAAGAAGCCTTTTGATTCAACTGCCGGGTGAGATCAACTTTATGTAACGGTTAATCGCTATACGCCAGTTTGCTGTCACAGCTATCAGAGCAATAATCGTTAAGTCCACATTCCTCATACGTTTTAACCCCCTCCCCCCATAAATTAATAATAGTAACTTATACAAGAGCAGTAAGCAGTCAAATGATATCCCAGTGGGTAAGGAGCCGGCCTATTGGCCGAAGAAAAACATCTTGAGCAAACACGTTCAAGAAATTATATTTAATGAATGTACTATTATAATATGCTACATTTATGTTTTTGTGTACTTTACAGGACAAAAGTATCCCTTCGTAACCTCCTGAAACCCGGACGATGGTACCGTTTTCGTGTGGCAGCTGTGAGCGCTGCTGGGACGAGAGGTTTCTCAACTCCAAGTGCGCCATTTACCCCTCGTAAAGGCCCAAGACCTCCACCGTCACCGAAGAAACTGAAAGTCCGTCCTTTAAAGTCAGAGAATGGTAAGATTAAACGCTAACTTAAAAAATCGGCCAAGTGCGAGTCGGACTCGCGCACGAAGGGTTCCGTACCATTATCTATAAAAACGGCAAAAAAATTACGTTTGTTGTATGGGAGCCCCGTTAAATATTTATTTTATTCTATTTTTTAGTATTTGTTGTTATAGCGGCAACAGAAATACATCATCTGTGAAAATTTCAACTGTCTAACTATCACGGTTCAAGAGATAGAGCCTGGTGACAGACGGACGGACGGACGGACGGACGGACGGACGGACGGACAGCGGAGCCTCAGTAATAGGGTTCCGTTTTACCCTTTGGGTACGGAACCCTAAAAAGCATGAGCTGGTTACAGCAGAGAAAACACAAATGATCTAAGAAACTATGAATGAACGTAAAGAAACAGGCGAGGTGTGTAGGGACCGCGCTTGTGGCGCTCGATTCTCTCTACCAACCCCGCAACAGACTTGACGTGAAAATATAAACAGATAGAACTCAGGCTTGTGAGGAATGATGACTATCGCTCCATTTCAAAATCGGTATCTTCGCGAAGTCCTTATGCTTAGGTATCGGACCCCGCCAATTCTAATGGATAGGAAACTAGATAACGATAGACATTAGGAAGAAAAAGATAGATAGACATTCTTTAGCATTAAGTTATTAGCGTGAAAAAGCGTCTGCCACGGTTTCAGTAATTGAGCGTCCGTTGTGACGTTAATAAGTAGCCTATGTTCCTTTCCAGACATGTACTTGTATTGTCACGAACTCTTCACTAATTATCATAACGATGAAGATGATTGGGATTTTTTTCTGTGAATATAAAGAGCTCGATGGCGTCGTTGTGCGTGTCACTCTAACCGAACACATCGACGGCAGCCCGTCTATGGATGGGTTTATCTATCTCGAGCTTCGGAGGGCACGTTAAGCCGTCTGTCCGCGCGGCTGTCGTCGATAGATGGCTGTCGTTAAGCTAAGTTAGTGGCTTGAAATCACGGGCCTCCGCCAACCCGCAGTCGAGCAGCGTGGTGGAGTATGCTCTAAACTTCTTCGGCTGAAAGGAGACCCGTATCCATGCTGTGGGATAAGTAAGGATTGGTATAGTAAATATAAACAAACAGGCATTTATAAATGTCAATTTATCATTATTCCAGGTACTGTCACCATTAAACTGGAATGGAAGGCGCCAGTGTCGGACTTGCCGCTCATACGGTACAAGGTATTCTGGAGTAGGCGAGCTCGCGGTGTTGGCGGAGAACTTGATTCAGTACTGGTTAATCATCAAACGGTACCTAAGGTATGATCGTTGTTCATGAGACTTGTATGCGTTATTGTTTATTTTTCTCTAATATCTACTTCACCTAGTGGGAGGCAAACAAGTAAAGCTCTCCCTGATATGACGCGGTAACTGTAGCTTATAAATGAATTACCTACAAGCATCGATTGCGCGTTGCCACCCCCGTTACTACCGTAGGAACTCTGCAGGAGGTGGATACTATTAATATCACTTACTCGTAAAAACACCTCCAGTGGTTCGGAATTATTGTTGCTATGGTCTTCTGCATGATGTAGTACAGTTGCAACAGCAACAGTTGGACACAAATATACAATTGATAAGCATACATAAATATTGTTTGTTAATAGTCACTTACATACATAGAAAACACCCAAACCAAAAAAATCAGGTATCTTTATGCACACGTTTCTCCTGCGCGGGAATCGAACGCTCAAACCGTGTTATTAAAGACACAATTGCTAGTCACTCGGCCACCGGGCTTCACAAACTACTTGACTGTGCATAGATATACCCGCGCTGACAAAAACGTTGTATATATCAGCTATTGGAGTCTACTGACCAATGGAAAATTATTTTAACCAATAAGTCGATACGTGCCGCGATGTTGACCCGCGAACCAGCCAATAAGAACTCCGCATACTACTTTACCCCACGACCCGTAGTGGTGAATTGAGTTACTACTTAACGTAGTATCGATCTATGACAGTTTTCCTTGTTCATGCCGGGCTCAAATCAATGGGGTTAAGCTACATAATACATAATCAGTTCAAATGCCTCACTTAGAAAAGTTGTCTATATAAATAGTCATAGTGACTTATACATTTGTTTTAATAATTTGTTCGCCTTTCCAGGATCAAACATCGATGGAAATTAAGGACCTACAACCAAACTCCATGTACTTCTTGCAAGTCCAATCTATTAGCCAGTTTGGTCTGGGCAAACTTCGTAGCGACAAGGCAGCCATATTCTATAATACGACCAGCGCTACTTCAGGAAACCAACGAATAGGTAAGTAACGGCAAAGCAGCTTTATGCACGTGCCTAGATCAGAGAGAAGTAGAACAAAGGTTGTTGTTCAATGTACTGAGATGATGATGAAGATGGCACTGTAATAAAGTAAGACCAGACTTTTTTTATACCACGTCGGGAGGCATACAAGCATATGGTTTACCTGATGTAAAATGGATACCGTAGTATATAGCATGCATTATGAGGAGTATTTTTGACGAGTCCGGTGGTGGAATGGTTAGCAATGTTCCTTTAACACCAACGTTCGTGGGTTCGACTCCCACACAAGACAAATGTTTGTGTGCATAAACATGTCTGTTTGTCTTGGTTAAAAACACCTAGTTTTTAAGATAGGTAGAGCACATCCAAACATACGACCTGGAGAAGTACTTCCACTACACAGAAAACCGCAGCCAAATAACAACTCCCTGGAGGGTTGTTGTGTTCTTGTGAATGAGTGAGTTTGCCAGTAAGTTCCTAAAGAGTTGTTATGTTAGCATCAGGAAGTTACGTCCATGATTGCCATTGTTCATATGTTCCAGTAACCAGTTTACATCAGGTGGACCGTATCCTTGTTTGCCTTCGGACATTAAAGAAAGTATCGCTCACACGTTGCCACAGCTGCTGTGGAATTGCTACTGCTAACACACCCATTCTACAGTAGCTTACTGATTACTGATAACGTGACTCACACGCAGGGATACAATGGCCATCCAGAGAGTTGTTATTTGTCTGCGGTTTTGTATGAGATGGAAATACTTTGCCAGAGTGTTTATATGCGTCATACCTCCCTTAATCCTGATTATCACTCGGATGCCTTTTCTTTTATAGATCCGGCGCCAGAAGCACTTCAAAAGAAAGATCGAAAAATTAGAGCTTTGAAATTACACAAAATTATATGGAACAACAAAAAAATAAAGGCCAAAATCTCCTGGGATCCCATTCCCAATGTATATGAACAGCCGGGGAGGTAAGTTGTTTCTTCAGTAGGTACAATACAGTTAAGTTTATAGAATTCCATACCTAAAGCCCTTTTAAAAATCGTATCATTGTGTTTATTACAGATATTTATCTCAAAAGTATTTGACATACAAACATAACACAGCAAAAAAATGTTGTAACATAGTTACATAACAGCATTTAATTCATAAAATGTCACAAATGAGATTGGGTCAAAAAGTGATGACTATTTTCTTATATTTATTTACAAATTAAGCAGGAGACAGTACGTAATCTGAGTATATCTTAAATAGGTACATGTATAATGAAAGTACTTGTGCTTGCATGTTGTTGAAAGGTTAGAAGTTAGTGAAGAGTGGGATACAGGTCTAACCAATGATATTGTATTAAAAAGAGGTAGATGTCGTACTAGCGCGCAAAAACTGAGGCAATGAAATGAACCCAATTGGTCTAATATGCGCTATTCTATGATGCGCTGACGTATTTAAGCGCAACTCTTGACAGATAGCTATCTCTCTCTATATCATGCGTTCCGTATTATCTATCCCCTTCTTAAGTAAGTAAGTACTATAATGTCGTAGTGGCACAACAACAAAACGACGCGCAGTATGAATATACGTCATCTTTAAATACAATATCATTGGGTTTAACGGCCATTTTCAATAAACATGTATGTGTATATGCATGTAGGCTAGGCAGAGAGCACCGAGTGCTACGTGACTGGGGCCTTAACTCTCTGCTTTAACATTCATAGCTCTTCTCATGTTTCTAGAGCTCCTGACATCACCTTCTGATAAAACATGATCAATTTGGCCACGGTAAGCAAGTTGGCCTTCCTCCACTATTAAAATCATCTACCATCGACATATTCTATCATCATTTTCAATTTACGTACCTAGGTATGTAGGTAAACTAATTTTGTTAAACAATTGTGTATTAAAATACATAAAAAAAATATTTCCTTCACTGCACAGATAATCGTAACGCAGATAGTGGGACGCGCACCGATAAAAATAGGTCAAGTGCGAATCGGATTCGCGCCAAAAGAGTTCCGTGCGTTATTTAATTCTATACCGTATTTTTATTTATACCCCTTTTTTCGCTCACAAGGTAAGTAGTAAGAAACGAACTATAGCCTCAAGATTGTCCTGCAGACAATTGAATTAAAGTACGTTGGATCGAAACATATTGCTAAAATTATACCATTTCGACCTCTTCAAACTTTTTGGGTTGACAAATTAGATTTGGAGGTTAAGGTGTATGAGGTTAGATATTAGATGGAACTAACTTCGAACTGGGCGCCAGCTGGCCAATAGGCCGATTCTTTATCTACTAGGCTAGCACTGTTCAAGATATAATAGCACACGGTTTTCTACAGAACATAGTTAATATAAGAACTCTTTTTATGTTTATTGTATTGTTATTTACTATGAGTGTACAATAAAGAAGTTACAAACAAACAAACAAACTCTGCTTATGCGCAAATACATACCTACAATAACATAGGGCAAGGCGCTCAGGCGAAAATGTGCCTTAAAACTAGCCTCAAAACAAACGTGCCGCCCATGCTGCGTTGTAAAGTATTACAACAAAATGGGAAAGTATAGGTTTAAAGAAATTTTATTCCCAAAAAAGACAAAAAAATAGTCACTTACATGAGAATATGAATAATAGATTATTAAGTATTATAACAACAATAACAGTAGATATACATATTCATCTGTTTTTTCAGATACTACATACAGTGGAAAACTATGAATTGCCAAGATTCAAAAGTACAGAAGAAAGATTTGGCGGCGGTAACAGAGGCAAGTTTAGTTTTGTACGATTATTGGTTTTATTTTTTTACATATACCTACGTTCAAACTTTTCTTATTCTTCATAAGGGTGACAAGACCTTATTGAAGAATTACAGACCCATCTCAGTTTCACTCAAACTAAAGAAAATTTTCAAGAATTGTCACGAACCGTCACACCCAAAGGCTAACAGATAACTGGCTGGGTTTCGTTAAGCTCAGTACCGTGGAACACATGCAAAATTTGTGGTAAATTGTGCGGGAAACTACTGAGTATAGTCTACCATTCTATGGCTTTTGTGGACTCCATCGAAACCTTAAGATGCATTCATATTGTCTCGAATTAAGAAGCCATATTTGAAACGGGTTCGAAAAGTTTTTACTTAAATTCCATACATTTTGAGTGAAATCTTTTCTACTCCGATTCGAATATGGTGATTCGAGGCAATGTGTCTACTGGTCTTTTTTAGATTCATAATATCGAAGCGCTGCAATCGTCATTCATCATTCCATTAAGTTTCCAACGAGGAGTGAGACGAAGGAAAGCGGCTGTGAATAGTCTTGGAGAGATAACTTTCCTTCCTTCATCTCACTTTATTTAAAAGAGGACTAGTTTAAAACACTGGTCTGGAAAAAAATCACATCAAAATTAAAGGCCATACCATATCTCACGTACAGACAGTACGCTGACTGTGTGGTCATGGACGGCTGAATAACTGGAGAATCGCAGTCACTGCAAATGTTGCGGTAAATGTTGATCTCTAACCATGGGCTGGGGATAAATTACAAGAACAAAATCTTATTCAAGCCAAAAGCAAAGAATTTGTTTGTTCGTTCGTTCCCTACAAATGATTATCTACGCTACGAGAATGCAGTGACTGAAGACGATCCTGACTTCGTCGATATTGGATAACTATACAGCTTGGCAGATATAACTTCTACAAGGATATTGATAGGCGTATTGAATACTGATTTGGGCAGCATTTAAGAAACTTCGTACTTACCACACAAATACCAGTGCGCCCTCTCTGCTTTGACCTACGGTGCAAAGACGTGGATCATCATCCTGGCTGTGCTTAGGGTTTCTATACGTAAATTCTACGGAGAATCAAATTTACTCACATAGCCTTCAAAGTCAAAACTGAAGTGGCAGTCAGGCAGGCAGGTCGCATCTGCCTAGTCAATAATGACAGAACGTGGTGAAACAGGGTACAGGAGGAATGGTTCTTGGGGGAAGATGGACAAATGACCTACCCATAAGGAGCGGCTGATAGTGGCTGAATGCGGAAGTCGGAGGATGGTATCTGCGAAATCTATTATATCCTCGTTGGATATGATACGCGGTAATGACTGATGATGCATGTAAGATTCAAATATTAGTGAAACGGCGCGGGTCTACGGAAAACACATCTCTGCTCCAGAGCCTAGGTTTTATATTTACTATTACCATGAAGGAAATAACCCAAGGAGAGCCGATGACACATATATACTTTTTTTTTTTTTTTTTTCTTGCACCCCTGCCATGGGCAAGGCTATTTTAATGATATTTCATTAGCGAACTAATTATTAAAAATAAAACACATTCATACACAATACTCCCTTTCATTCCATAACTCATTCATACATTCATCAACTTTCAGTTTTATGCCCATTTTGGAACGCCGGTGAAACGATTTTAACTGTTTTAACTTCCCTCCCCATACTGTGTCAGTCCAGCCATGGGCGACAGAGAGCTTCACAGCTCCACCTAGCCACCGCGATCCCATCGGCTATACAAAATATAGCCGAGGTATACAGCATTAGTCCTAGGTGGAGCTGCTCAGCTTATTACGATCTATGACAGCCGTGGCTAGACTGACGCAGTATTTTAAAAATTTTGCCCGAGTTTTCCCTACCACTATTTCGGAGACCGTTTCTTCGGTGGCCCGCATTCCCAACTCCTGCTCCAAATCGTACCTCTGTTTGGAGAATGCGGGACACCGAAACAATATGTGCTGCACTGTCTGGTCCACGCCGGGCTCGCAGAAGCAGGACGGGTCATCCGCGCACTTGAACCTGTGCAAGTACGCGGAGAACCCACCATGCCCCGAGAGGACCTGCGTGGTGATGCTCGACGGCACCATTTTGCCCACGATGCCGTACGCCTCCGCCGCACTCGGGAAGAACAGCTTCGTCGTCGAAGCTGTCGTTCCCGATTTGTATCTCCTGTCCCATTCGTCAATGGTCCCCTTACGGATCATACCTTTGACGAATGAGACAGGGCAGCGGTCGTAATCTGGCCGCCTCCGCAACCCCAGTGCGGCGCTCCTGGCGAGTTCATCGGCACGTTCGTTCCCCTCCAACCCCGCGTGTGCCTTGATCCAGAACAACGAGACGCTCTTACCCTGGCTTTTGCACAGTTTAAGAGCGTCCCGTGTCTGCACCGCCAGGGGATGGGGGGACTCGACGTTCGCCACCGCCTGGAGCGCCGCCATGGAGTCGCTGAAGATGCCGATACTGGGTCCATCGCAGCTCAAAGCGTACTCGGCCGCCGTGCAGATAGCCAGGAGTTCCGCCTGGTAGACGGTACAGTAGGACGACAAAGCAAGCTTGACGGCCTTGGTTTCCGCGCCACCGTTCCATATGGATACAGCGGCGCCAACCCGGCCCTCAATCTTGCTGCCGTCCGTGTAAATTCGCAGGGCAAAGTTGGAGTGTGCCCTGCATTGTTCCTCGTCCACCAGGCTGCCGAACTCCAAGCTATCTAGCTCCGCGGGATGCGGGGCCTCGATCTTCGAGGCCATCCGCTCGATCTCCCTGTCCCCGAGCAGCGGATGGGGTAGCCCCCTCTTGGCCTCGTACAAAGAGGCGACCTCGCGCACTCTGAGGTCAAGAGGCAGCACCCCGGCCAGCAGCAGTGCGGAGTTCAGGGAGACCGTGCGGTAGGCTCTGCAGATCTTCTGCGCGAAGCCCCGCTGTACGCTGTTGAGCTGTTTCTGGATGACACATATATTACGTAGTAACTCAATTCACCGCTACGGGTCGCGGGGCAAATCGTTGACTAGTTTGCAGATCAACATCGCAGCCCCTATCGGCTTATTGGTTAAATAAAAAAAATATATTTCTTGCAACGGTCAGTAGGCTCGAATTGCTAGATGTTTTTTGAGCGCGGGTGCCTCCGTGCGCAGTCAAGTGGTTTATTGATCTGAGACTATTACCCATAAGGGTTAAAACTTGCATGTCCCATTGCTTACTGTAAAACACAATAAATGTAATGCACAATGACAAGAGTCCATAGGCTACGGCAACTACTTATCATCAGGCATGCCGCATGCTTGTTTGCCACCTTCGTAAAAAAATAACTGTGTCATTCAATACGATAAATGACGATACCCAAGTCTAATTGTTTAAGTTATCGTGTGCGCCTCGAGTATCAAGATGCACTGTCCGTGTGTACCGTCAGGAGTCAGGACTTGCGGCGTGCGTCAAAGGAATGAATAATTAGTACAAGTAAAGCAACTGTGCTTGCCATATAAGAAAAATCGCGGCTGCAAGCTAATCTGAGTAAAGCACAATCCTTGCAAGGACACCAGACTAAGCAGATATGACAGAGTAAGACGAACCTAAGTACATACTACGTACGTAGTAGTATGTTTTTGTAGTGCAGTGAAGTTAACAACAGATGTACGCAGTAAGTTAGAGGGTTACCATATTTACAACAATCGTGCTGCAATTTATTTTCTGGAAAATATTATACAATGAGAAATAAATTCATTAAAGATAGCCAAAAGTCGTATCTCTCTTAAATCCAAGTATAATAGATTAATTTCTTCATTATTATTCCGCGAGTGATACTTTATTGCAAGAATTAACAGGCTGCGGCGGCCGCTGTACAAAAGTTGCTTGTAATGCTTGTTTAGTTCTGGACGTTGAAAAAAAAAACACATCTGTTAGGAATAAACAAGTTATAGTATTCTACTACTGCCTGCGTTTTAAATTAAAATTTGCATTGAAAGGAAGAATAACAATTATTCTACTGCATCAGATCAACAATTATTTTAGTAATATATTTAGATATTAGAAAAACCTTTATTGTATTTTTTTTTTATTAAAGTTGTTTTGTTTCACAGGAGACCACCTTTGACATTTACGAGCTACATTACCGATGCAACTACAAAGTTAACGTAAATACATCATGGAAGGCCAAAACACCTGATTCTGAACTAATAGTATCCATTCCTGGATGTGAATATTTTCAACAAAAAGTTAACGGCACAAAGTTTATCTGTGAAACTTGAAAAAAATCAGAAGTAAATTAGGAAATGTACCTTATTGTGGTTTTAATACCTATTATAAAATAATATGACTTACATCAAAATAGTGTAACGCAAGCAACAAAGTTGCATACAAGTATTTAGCAAATATGTTAGCTGTTGTGAAGTTAGCTGTGAAATGCATTGCAGTGCAATATATCAAGATAATAGAAAACTACGTGTTGGTGAGATTTTAGAAATAGATGAGTTTGCAGTGTTACCGCTGACGTCAATACAAACAAATTTGGAAAGGTCTTTAACTATGTTGTGCGTCTACATAAAGACTAGTTTACTGTCTCATGATTAGATTAATTTAAATTAGGCAAGTATTGTAATTTTTAAGCTTATCTTATAGCTCCTAGGAAAAAGATATTATGTAAGTTTTATTTATTTATTAACGACTTTTAATTAAAGTGAAGTATCAAGATACAAATTACGTTTCATTTTACCCTAATTTATACTATTTAAATAACATACAAACCAGTAAGAAATGGCAAAATATTTTTTTTACAACAGCACCATAAAATAATAGAAAATATCCTTTTTTAAATAATATACATTATAATTGAATTAAACAATTTTTAACGGAAGTATTGCGTGTGTTATTTATTTTGTTGAACCTGACGTTTCGAATGCATTGCAACATTATAATTGATTTTCATGTTTTTTATTATTTCATAATGGCGATTTAAATACTTCCGATAAGTGAGCTATGAGAGATAGGTCAACAGGGTACCGACAAAAGTGAAGAGGGGAGTAGCAACACAGATTTGTGAGGTCACGGCTCATTTTTTGACACGTTAATATTATCTTCATCTGCAATTATGTGCAAGAACTAATACAGAATCGAATTTAAGCAACTTGTAATTTCTTATTATTATATATCTTATTGGTTTGAAACATCGGAAATGTATGTAACGCCGATGCCATAATAATAATATTTTGGTTTCATCTAGCCGATCTAATGATACACCCGGGAGCTTGTTTTTGGAATTTTTGATAGTTTTTTAACCATCGAAGTTTTGCAAACCAGCACTTTTTTATATACAGCATCGGAAAGCATAGAAGCATACGGCCCACCTGATGATGTAAAGCTGTTACCGTAGCCTATGAACGCTTGTAATAGATTAAGTATCAATCGCGCGATGCCTTCTCTGTTGTTATCACAGCAACTCTTTAGGAGCTTACTGGTAACTTCAATCACACGCAGGACCACAACAACCCTCTAGGAAGTTATTTGGCTGCGGTTCTCTGTGAGGTGGAGGTACTTCCCCAGACGGGCTTTAATGCGCCCTACCTCTCTTAAAACATTCAAACAACACAAACAGATATGTTTATTCACACAAAATATTTGCCCTTTGTGGGAATCGAACCCACGAGTGTTGGTATCAAAGCCGTGTCATTTGCGTCTTCGCCGCTAAGCTTGTCAAATATCCCTCGCGGATAAACCCTTCGAGATTGAATTCATTCGATTTATTTTAACGAATGGAATACATTGGACTTGGCGTCGAAGGCCTGATGATGTATCCTGGAGGTGGATAGTGGAATTCTTCAATGGTTACTTAGTGAAGACCTTAAGTTTGGCGTCAATTCGTTTGTTCAACTGAGGGTGAACAGTGGAACTCTCTAATCGTTACTAAAAACTCTTCATGTGGGCTTTGATTTATTTTAATGAATTGTATACATCACAGTCTCAATTAGATCTTTTTAGGCAAATGTGATTAACGTACAAATGTAAATTTTGCGCCTGACAGACTTCGTCTTTCCTGCTGCAGCTAGTTGCATTTCTATTATTTAAGATTTTATGTTGACCTTCCATCCTAAAATTATTAGGTGTCTAATCCCTCGGATTCATATATCAGCGCTTGATTGCGATCAGATAACAATAACAATCATAATGCCAAGGCGCTCAGGAGGCACTTGCAATGTTTTTTACACTTTTCAGGTAAGAAGATTGTAGTGAGACGCGCAATTCCGGCCATGGTTACATATCTGTTTTTCGCTTAATAACCACAGTGCTTACGATGTTATGAATCTGTTCTATACTGTGTTCAATACCCAGGCGAATATAATCATTTAACATGCAGATATCTTTACACTTAAACAAAGTCGGAACACAGTCTCCAAGTACTTAAAAGGCAAGACATTCGTTACTAAAATTGACGGTGAACATGCAACTCATGCGTTTTGATTTCTCGCCAAGCGTTCAGTATAATTCCTCTCAGCCCTCGTTACCATGCACTCATTAATATAATCTCAAGAGGTATTGACTATATAGATTATCTACCTCTGGGCGTAAGCCTCACTTTCATCTTTAAAATTAAACTCAACATCAACTACTTTGCACCACACTGCACCTTGCTAAAAACGACTTTTTGGAGGTTGTTCTATTCATGGGGTTTAGAAGGTTAGCAGTAAACCACACATTTGTGTTGCAAGGGTTCACAGTCTACGATAAATACTTCTAATTAGGTGGGTTTTATGCTTATAGTTTCCTAACGGTTTATTAAAAATAGCGGTGTTTCCACAATACTCTCATCCATGACAACAAAATTTGTCTACACGTAGCAAGTCAATTATATGCACCTGTATGTATAGTACCAACTTAAAAGTTATGTAAAAACATTATAAATTATTATTTCGATGTTATTTTCTTTTTTTAAAACTAATATCTCGGGTTCCAAAATGGAAATAATTTGATCTACGAAAGTGGAAAAATAATTTTTCTCTCATAACTAGTTACCAAACAGCAAAAGAACAATCTTGTCTTGTAACTGGTTACGTATTTTTAGTTATCAAAGTGGACAAAACGGATAATTGATAGTCAAACAGACAATGAACGATTTCGTTCTCCAACAGAATGGATACTTTTGGTTAATTTCTGTCATAATAAATTGTTCCTTTTTCTTACAATGCCATGGCAACACAGTTTATGGTGCGAACTTCAGTCCAAACTTTTGCAACCCTCGTAATGTCAAAAGTAAATAAAAAATATAATACTATAAAAAATACAATTTTACTATAAAATAATATTGTTTTTCTACTATTTATCGTTCTGCACGTAATTCAAATGTTATAACACTTTTTTACATCCCAAACCACACGTATTATATAGTGGTGTCTTTTTACAGTGTCGTTTAAAGAATTCAGCGATTTACTTCAAATTTAATATTTTTAAAATGCACAGTTTACGCTTTTTCACGGGTTTTCGTGTATTATTTATTAGTGACATTCAGTACTTCCTAATGAAATATCACTTGGTGTTCATTTAATATTAATAGTGTCCTTGTAAATTACGAATTCGTCTCTGGGCGTAACCTTCGAATTCACGGGGTGAAGGCTGTGCGAAAATGATATTTTTTACCCTTTTCTGAAACATTGTGAACTGTGTTTGTGTTCAAAATGGCTGATGACGAAGTTCTTTTCGACGATGTGTATGAGTTATGTGAAATAATTGGCAAGTAAGTATTTCCTTTTCAATGATTGAAGATATTCTCTAGCGACATACTAAACACAAATTATTCGTACTTTTCACAGAATAATGAACTCTAAACAATTCTTATCAGTCATATCAGGCACTACACGACACATAATATAAATTGTTGACACAATTTAGGTAAAGCAGAAGAAAAAGAAGAAGACCAGAAGCATGCCACTTACTATGGAAATAAGTTGCTACTTATATTTCATTTTCTCATAACCAAATAGATTTTTGTAATGCAAAACATATTTATTTTTTGAGAAAAGAAAACATTTTCTATAGGAATTCTACATTTTAATATAGATTACTGTGCAGCACCTGCCTAAGTAAACTTAGTGCTTATTACATGAATGGCTTATGCCATGCATCCCAAACAGTAATGTTGATTGACTGTATATATGCTGTTGATGTGCACACATTGTCTACCATTTTCTCGGCATAGCCCCTCCTATCATACCATAGTCATACCACCCCAAAAGGTCAGTTGGTCATAGATGAATTCTTGGCCTTGTTGTTTGACAAGTGTTGATACCTTATCTGTCTGAGTTGATCATCTTGCATTATCATGTGTATGTCTTGACCCTGCAGATGTCACTCTTTAACCTGTCAGACCCCGTTATATACGTTTTCCCATACATTTCGTGACGCAAAAGCGGTCTGCCGTATCCGTAATGAGAGATTAAACAAAGCTTTAACGTTTGGGTTTCATTGGCATATCTTACTGACTAGTTCACTTTCTAGACAAAAATGTCATAGTTCGATGCAATGCCACATCGCTAATTCTTACTCCATACCCTCATTTTGCTGACCCTTAATCTTCACCACCTTGCGTTAGAGTTATTAGTTATAGTTTACGTATGGGCAGGCCCCGCTATCAAACACGTGTAATATTTTCATGTCATTCTGTTTTATGACAAGAAATCAAATTACAGCAGACTTAGTCAAAGGCTCAGTATAGTAGCACTTCTTATCAGGTAGGCAATATACTTGTTTGGTACAAGGTTTGCCTTTAGTTCTTAACATGGCCATGAGCACATGTACTTGATTGTTTTTCAATTCATTTGCTAAATAAAGTAGCTTCAGGAAGCAAAGATAAAAACATATTTTTAATGAGGTCAATAAGTAAATTGCTATGGTATGTAACTAAAAAAGAGATCCATAAAAATCTGGACATGAGAACCTGTGATGGAGGAAATTCACATTGCCACTCAGAAGTACCAAGGACGGCTATTAACCCGTCGCGGTCTCGACGCGCTAATACATTCAAATGAACTTGCCGTAAAACTAGGAATAAGAAGTTACAAAAAACACCTAAAAAGAAAAGATGTCCTATAATTGCAGAGCCAAGGCAAACCTATGAGTAGTTGCCCTCACTGGAGGACACACTTGAACTGCCATGAAACACAATCAATCTGCTTTATAGCATAATGTTGGTTGTAGATGAGACAACAAAAAAAAAATTCATTGATTGTAGAACTCTTCTACCTCCTAACATTACTACCACGCTAAGCTAGGCATCTCTACTCTTTAATTTAGTATTTACTCTTTTCACTATGTATTTACTTTAACAAAATTTAAGTGAACAACTGGAACTAGTCAGTAGCACAATTGCCTAGTTACCTACCTACTGAAATGATATAGGCAAGACTTCAAAAAAGGCATATTTTTATTATAAATTATTTTTTAATTTAAACAATAAAATATACAATATAGATAAGGAGATTGTAATTAAAATAAATATCTGTTCAGTCCAGCCTCTAGTCACATGTCATTACTAAATATGTAATAATGTCATGTATCTTATTTAAATAGGCATAGGTCATAGGATTTATTGCTTTATTATTAGTTTCTTTAAATAATTGTCAATTAAACCTAAATGTTATTTAACCTGCCAAATGTATTGATTTCATGTACAGACATGATTCCCTTATCAAAATTTATAGACAGTAATACTTAGCAATAGTTATGCCATTGTTCCTGCCTGCGAGAGAAAATTATGGGAATACTTAGCATTTGATATGTAACGAAACCTGAAATTCATTGAACACATTTTAGTTGTTCTAAGTTTACAAAATGTACTAAATACCACAGGGGACCATTCAGTCTGGTTCGGCGTTGTGTCCATCGTCAGACTGGACAGCAGTTTGCAGTGAAGATAGTTGATGTTGCAAGATTCACTGCCAGTCCCGGGCTCAGCACAGCAGGTAATTATTGTTTTTATAATGTCAAGAATCACTACACTGCACTTGAGTACAATCATCTACACTTATGTTTTTTGTAGGTTTCTTTTATTTGTATTTAAGTGATAATATCTGGACACAGACACACACTGAATTAGATGCCTTAAATTTTGACAACAAAAGTAATCATATTATATGTAATTTCTTAATAAAAAACGTTTAATTACTTTATGGAAAGAAGAAATCTTGGCTCATTAAGTAATACCATTTTGGTAATGTGGGCTAAACATGACTTGAAAGAGAAAATCCATATGTTTAGTATAAATATATTTTATAAATATAATATTGTTTATAATATTTAATTGATTGGAATATAGTTTTCCATTGAAAGTGTGTTTTTTAAATTAGTCCATGCATCATTAAATTTCTAAACTGAATTTGAGCCAATTCAATCCTAACAAGACACAAGTCTGCGATTTCACCGCTAAGAGAACCCCATTTGCTGTGGTTCTCCAATTCTAAAACACACTGTTTACAATTGCCAAGAGCATTGGGATTCTCGGTTCAGTCCCGAAGTCACCCGGAGTAGAATGTCAAGCTGCCATCCAAGAAACTTGGGGTGCATAACAGAGACAAACAGTACTTCAGCTCGGAGCAAAGACTTATGTCATATAAGTCCCAAGTCAGACCCCATATGAAGTACTGTAGTCACCTTTAGGCGGAAGCGCCTACATACCAACTAGGACCTTGTGACTCGGTATAAAGATTACCTTTGAGGATCGTCGATGATCCTGAACTCCCTCACGGTATTGAGCCCTTAATTTTGAAAAGAGATTTTGCCTCCCTTTGCATGTTCTATCGATTGTATAATGGGTTGTGTTCTGAGTTGTTCTTGCTCGACATGATGCCAACAGCCTCATTTTACAATCGCATAGCTCGCCGACGACTGGGAGTTCATCCTCATATACTGAAACCGCAATGGTCACGTACTGTGCGGTTCCCGAGAAATTTTCTACCAAGAACAATTAGGTTGTGGAATGAGCTCTCAGCCAAGGTTTTCCCAAGGGACTATAGCATGGGGTTCTTCAAAAAAGGTGTGAAGAGGTTCTTACAGGTTCGGCTACGCAAGAGTGACACCCCTGGTGTTGCATTGGCCATGGCGAAAATGTGCTTTAAATCTTTCCTAAACACAACCGTGCCGCGTTTCCCATATATTTATATTTTTTTAGAAACCATCTCCAAGTTTCAAACAAGGTGGGGGAAACAAGCGGACGATCTGTCTGATGTTAAGTAGTGAATGTAGCCATATGGACACATACAATACCTCATGTTTTACAGGCCCTGTAAAATACTCTTCACGCCACAATTCAAAAGCTCGGTCGGAATTTGCAGGCAGTTCTCGGAAGAACCGCACAGCAGTCGTTAGAATAACAGTAGCATGTTATTCTAACGACTGCTGCAACTAGCTGTGCGGGTGGGTGCCGGCCGGCATGAACTAATCGGTAGCGGGCACAAAGTAGTTTCATTCAAATTGCCTATTAATTTGACTTTCGCAAAATAACTACTTATACATTTAGTTAATTATTCACTTTTCAGATTTGAAGCGAGAGGCTACAATATGCCACATGCTAAAGCACCCCCACATCGTGGAGCTTTTGGAAACTTACAGCTCCGAGGGAATGCTCTATATGGTCTTTGAATAGTAAGTCAAGCATTTAATTGTAGTTTGGAGTGGAAAAGTTTTATTTACAAAAAATAGTGGAATTACAAAAGTTTTTCTAAAAAAAGTAAGTTTTCTTGGTTCTGCACTCTGTGCGCAATTGCAACGCATATTGTCCTCTGATTTTTTTACTTTGTTATGAAGAAGTTAATTTGATACTATTTTCCTTACAGTAATTGGTTACACGAAATCGTTAATATTACATGTTATCTTAATTTATCATTACAATTGATCATCACAAAACAAAAAATATAGTTGGGGATGATTAGCATGATTACAATACAACAATTCAGTCACTGGCAACATAAAAGGGAACGTAAAATTTTAATATTGTCATTGTGTATTGACTAAACGTTATTTTATTAATCTTCACTTTAAGTCACTGGACAGATTATTCTGAAATGCAAATCGAGTTAACGAACGAATTTAACCTCTAAGCAGTTCACTTGCTAAGTAACTGATTAAAGCTTTACTTATTCATTGTGAAACAGACCCTTAAGAGGCGGGAAGAGGTTTGAGGTGAGATTATACCTTTTAGAATATGGACTTACGTATGTACGGCTTATAGTCTTTATTGTTTTTTGCATCACTCCATTGGCAAGCAAGCCGTCACTCGATCCTCGCCACCTCTGCTGCTAGTGTCGCTTATGTTTGGTCATCATCTCAGCCCGTATTCGTCCACTGCTGAACATAGGCCTCCCCCCTAGAGTTCCATTCGTCTTGATCCTGTGCCACTTCAGGTCGTCTCCGTCTAGTGGGGAGTCGTCTCACAATGCGTGTACCAGTACGGGGACGCGATACGAGAACTTTTCTTCCCGAGCGGTTGATGGTTCTACAAACTATGTGGCCGGCCCACTACCTGTTCAGCGTAGCCCTTCACTGCGAGCCGTATGTGGAACTTCAAGGTCGCTCAGCGTGCTATGGAAAGAGCAATGCTCGGGGTTTCTATGCGTGATAGTATGAGAAATGATGATCTCATCCCACTGCAGGGATACGGGTCTCCCTTCAACCGAAGCGGTTTAGAGCACGCTGCTCAAATGACTGAGACGGATTGGCGGAGGCCAGTCTTTTCAAGGCGCCCTACAGGCCACTGTCTTAGCTTAACGACTGTCATCTATCGACAACAGCCGGGACCGACGACTTAACGTGCCTTCCCTACGGAGAAACTCGAGATAGATAAACCCATCTATTGACAGGCGTTCGACGTTGCTTAACCTGCTAGTTAGGTTAGAATGACACGCGCAACGACGCAGTCGAGGTCTCATATTCTGTATATTACGCTTTTATTTATAGTGCAGGCACTGCAGGCTTTAAATACCTGAGCTTTATTCTTGCCTGAAACTTTGTCAAGACATACCTATTTTCTTAGTAAGCAGAAGAAGACGAAAAAATCCTATGGGTCTAGTGTGATGTATACAAGAGATCATTAATTACCTCATCCTCATCTTTATTACTAATTTACTCATCATTCACGTATTCCAGTAGTGGGATATCCCTACAACAGAAATTTGGCATGCGCTTTGCCATGCTACTCCATTGCGGATTGTTAGAGATCAGTGTTTTCAGTTAATCAGTTGTCGCCTGTATGCTACGCACTTGGTTCAGCGAATGTCGTCTACCTACAACAGTCTTTTCTATGTATTGTATGCATATCTTCACGCCAGGAGCCTTGTGGGGTAGTGACTGGAAAATAAATATCATAATTTAAAGAAAATGGTGATCAGCTTACACTGGACGATAATTAATCACGAAGTGAAGACAAGTCACGAAGGTTGATACCTACCGATAACCTATCTCTAATTTCACGCCAAACGTAGGCAGAGAGAACCGAGCGCCATAAGACGCGGTCCTTACACACCTCGCTCGCCTTCCGTTGAGGCCCGCGTGGCTTAATTCCGCCATGCGCGTTATGGCACCAAGTATATGACGGGCCTCAAGGCGTCAACACTCATAAAGTAGGCATAAAAGCATATGAGCCACTTGATGTAAAGTGGCTACCGTAGCCTATGAACGCTTGCAATAGTAATAGCTTGCAGTTGTCTAGTACCCATAACACAAGCTTCGCTTACTTTGGGGCTAGATGGCGCTGTGTAATTTGTCTGACAATATTTATTTATGTCTGACAATATAAATTTATTAATTAATAATTAATATCTTAAGTATCTCTCGAGCGACGCCATCTCTGCTGCTAACTCAGTAACTCCTGAGGAGCTTACTGGTAACTTTATTCACTTTCAGGATCACAACGACCCTTCAGGGAGTTTTTATGTGGCTGCGATTTTCTGTGAGATGAAGGCACTTCCCAAGACGGCTTTGATTCGTCCTACCTCTTTTAAAATCACCCGGTCTACACGTACACACGTAGACCGTTATAAACAGACAACGTCTTGCACACAAATCTCGTCTTATGTGGGAATCGAACCTACGAGCGTTGCTGTCAAAGTGGCGTTACAAACCACTACGCCACCAAGATCGTCAAAAGTTGATGTAAAACCTACGTTTGATTAAAATAGGTTTACTAGATCACGTGGTGCAATAAAAAGGGGACAAAAACCGGATGCACAAAACTCGCAGAAAACCGCAGCCAAACAACAAAATACCTGGAGGGCCGTTGTGCTCCTGCGAGTGAGTAAGGTCACCAGTAACCTCCTCAGGAGTTGCTGTGTTAGCAGGAGAGGTTTATAGGCTATGGTAATTGTTTTATATCAGGTGTGCTGTATGTCTCCCGACCAGTTGTATAAAAAAAAATCGGCCAAGTGCGAGTCGGACTCGCGCACGAAGGGTTCCGTACCATTATCTATAAAAACAGTAAAAAAATCACGTTTGTTGTATGGGAGCCCCCCTTAAATATTTGTTTTATTTTAATTTAATTCTTTATTCTTAAAGTGAATATATAACTAAATATTCTGTGAATATTTCAAGTGTCTACCTGTTGCCGTTATCAATATCGAGTAAAAATTAGCAAAAAAAACAACGTTTATTGTATGGGGGCCCCCTTCAATAATTACTTTATCCTATTTTTTAGTATTTGTTGTTATAGCGGCAACAGAAATACATCATCTGTGAAAATTTCAACTGTCTAATTATCACGGTTCATGAGATACAGCCTGGTGACAGACGGACGGACGGACGGACGGACAGCGGAGCCTCAGTAATAGGGTTCCGTTTTACACTTTGGGTACGGAACCCTAAAAAAGGTAAATTTTTAATTAATTTTTTAATTTATATTTTATTTCAGTATGGACGGCTCTGATCTCTGCTTTGAAGTGGTTCGCCGCGCCAGCGCTGGATTTGTCTATAGTGAGGCTGTTGCTTGGTGAGACATTTTTTTATTTATCACACATTCAATTCCAAAACTTCCTACTCCTACAAATTTCTTCTGATTAAATTCGTTGTGAGTTCCGAGGCAGCTGTAGTTTAACCCCCGGGACAGCAGTGAACTTCACTGTTCATTGTCTTTTTGGTAGTCACTGCTGTTAATTCTGACTACACAGGAGACACAGTGGTGGTTATGAGTGGTGCGCCTGCCCCATTATCACACATTCTCGTCATGTTAAAGTATAATATACGCGAAGTAATTTTATTTTATTTAAAACTTTATTGAACACTTCACATTTTGGTACAATAAGCGGACTTAATGCGAGTTGCAACTATCATTGGCGCGTTGCCACCACTACTTCTGTCGATGCTCCTAACGGAATTATAATGCAGATTTTAGTACACTGGATTTCGATTAGCCTTTCCCTCAGTGATACCATCAAGGTCCTCTAACTTTATATATTTACATAAGTAGTATGGTAAGGTAAAGTTTTGTAGAAACAGATGAGCGTGCTTGAAAGAGCTGTGAATATTAAAGAAGTCGGTAAAATGCGTACGGACTCGGTCGTGTGGCGCTCGATTCTCTCTGGGTACCGTGGAAGAGATATTACGTAAACATATAGATAGGTTATATAGGTTTTTATAATTCTATAAAAACTCAAACTCTCACTCGCTTCTTTAACATTCATCGCTCTTCTTCTTATTGTGTGGGGATCGAGTCTCTCTCTGCCTACTCCGTACGGGATTATGTCTTCACTTCGTGACGTGCATGCATTCATTATCGCCCAGTTTATGCTTACCACATATTTTCTATAAATTATGATGTTTATTTTCCAGTCACTACATGCGTCAGATATTAGAAGCCTTGCGCTACTGCCACGAGAATGACATAGTGCACCGTGATGTGAGACCTCACTGCGTGTTGCTGGCTGGACGAGACAATTGTGCCCCCGTCAAACTTGGAGGGTTTGGAGTAGCAGCTCAACTGCCCACACCGACTTCGCATCGGGCACCGCCGGGTAAAATTCTTCTCTTAAAAATACATAAATCTTTCCATTACAATAAAAATGGTTAATATTCTCTCTAAAGATACAAATGCATGTAAAACTGGCATGATGGTAGGTATGTAAATATAGATGACTATAACTGACAGATATACTACAGAATATACAAATAGGTCCTGGCATATAGCGTTTAATGACGCGACGTTTTTTATATGTCTCATGTAGGTGCTCCACATCAGCCCTCACTCATCCGACTGCAGGGATACGGGTCTCCCTTCAACCGAAGGGATTTAGAGCATACTGCACCACGCTGCTCAAATGCGGATTGGCGGAGGCCAGTATTTCAAGCCGCCCGAGGGCCACTGACTTAGCTTAACTAACGACTGTCATCTATTGAGAACAGCCGGGACCGACCACTTAACGTACCTTCCAAAGCTCGGAGACACTCGAGATAGATAAACTCGTCAATAGACAGGCTGCAGTCGACGTTGCTTAACCTGCGGTTATAATGTTTCTTTCTCTTCTGTAGGTGCTCATTAGACGTTAAAAAGAGGCTATACGAAGAGCTATGGTAGAATAAAATTAAACCATACTAACGGCGCCAGTCTGTCTGGCTTCCCTTTCTCTCACGCATACGGCAGCTTAATTATATGTAGATTAGTTTAAGTCACTTCTGTCGGGCGTCTCGCGACGCACGTGGTTTTTTTTTATTTTAAACTTTTTTACACATGTTTAGTTAAATTGATACTGTACTATGAAAACTTATTGTATGGGTAGTTGTCCGTTTAGTTATTTGTCCACCGGTCAGTGTCTTTATTATAAGACATAATGAATGTTTCAAGTATAGAAGTACAAGCATATATTCTGAAAATAATATGTATGTAGTATACATACCTGTCCGAGTGATTTTGCGTTTTTTATTAAAATGTTGTTTGCTGTACTTATATATACTGCTTGAGTTTTCAAACCCACCACGGGTTTGAAAACTAAAGCAGTATATATAAGTACAGCAAACAACATTTAAAAGTGCTGCAAACTGCGAACAAGTCCAGTCTTTCGTACAGTTTTGTCTAGTTCATTTTCACTGGAACAACTTACAAACTTATCTCTTATTCTGACTTGTACCTGTGAGACTAAATTGTTTTTATTTAAAGTTATGTGCCGGGATCGAATTAGTCTGGCCATAATTCTGCTACATAGAAACTATTTTTTTTTTTAACTCTTTAATTATTTTGAATTTGGAACGCGTTTATTATATTAAAAACTTCTTTCGATTTCGCGACGTTTTACATATTTTTTTCGTGTTTACTATCAAATTACAATATGAAATGCGGTGTTAAAGAAAATATGATTGACTTGCACAAAGTGGGTATGGAGCCGTCGGTCATATTGTGGCCAAACAGATTAAAGGCCTGTATCAAAGCCATTTTGAATAGAATAATTTTTTGAATTTTTTGTTGAAACATCCATAAATATGCACATATAAGTTTTATTAAGATTAAATTACTTAAAAAAATCAATGCATAATTATTCATTTGTAACAGAACTTATGGCCAGACTAGGTATAATGAGGATTTTACAAAAAAAGAAAATATTTTCAGCAAAGCATGGTATTTTAGTGACCGAGTCGTTGTGTTTGTAAAGACGCGTGACTTACGGCGACGAGCCTTATAGCTATTATTTTGCGTGTGCAAAGTATTAGTGCCGAGTGGCAACATCGGCACGTACGCTAAATAAATAAATATTTGTTTATACAATCCTACGAGTCCGTCCACCTAAGTCGTACGTAATTACCCTAATTACATACTTAATTTTAATTTATGAAGGTGTATATTTATATGTTTATTGGCTTAAAATCAATACATTTCTGATTCTTTAAAACATGCAATTTTTCTATTGAATTTGTAGATTACTATCTCAAAATTCTTGATAATAGATAATAATGTACGGTAGTATAAGTTGTGATGTGTTTTACTATCGAAATACGTTGTAACAGTAGATTGTATTGTACAGAACTGGTGATGGACGCTCGACCGCTTATGGGCCCTTTGGGGCAATCGTATCTGAAATCAGATGAGTACGGTAAGACTTCCCAAGTGAAGTTACCCTATGCATGCACATTTGTGCAATGTTCATTGACGCATTGTCAGATCGTAGGCGTTTAGAAAGTGAGGTGAAATTTGATTTATCGTTTACTTTTTGAACGGTCGTTTCTTATTGGCAAAATAGAAGTATAATTGACGCGCTGCAGCACAACTTTGAATAAATTTTGGTAGTTACTTATATACTTTTGCATGGGTAATTTTATGAGACTGGTATTTAACTTAGTAGGCTCGTAAGGCCGCCTTAAAAATAAGACAATACCTTATTCGTGTACAAAGTTGTACTCTTTTGAGCGTAACACTGAATGCTCTCCGCTATCGGCAATATCGCTTGAATGTGATAATTATTGCTTTTACGTAGATTTTGTACCTAGGCAATGTTAATTTCAGAATAAAAAGCTGTTTATAGTTACGATGAATAAAATTTCACCTATCATCATGATATTATATTTTTAGTCTTCACTCCGTTAAAAACCAAAAAAAGATAAAAAATGTTTTGATAACCAATTTAAATTTTAACTTGGCCTTTGCAGATTGTTTTTGTGTCATTCTACGAATGATCGGCTACTTGGTAGTGCTTCATTTCTTGTACTAGGAGTGTCCAAGGGCTGTAGTAACTGATTACTAAGAGATAATTTAGTTGCCACCTTAGTGACACAATGAAGCTAGAATTTTTTTAATTGTGCAAGTCATCGTTACACTTTTAAAATCTGGCATTTAAAAAAAGTTTTACATACAACGTAAATGAGGATAAATAACCTAAATTTGAATACAAGTATATATAGAAGGCTTTTTTGAACATTTGCATTATCTACGTGATTTACCTTTAGTGAAAAACATTTTCTAAACACCTACGACGTAATAACCGCTCATTCACGATTAACACCATTATGTCTTATGCGACAGGCAATAAAAAGCAATTCGCTTTAACTTAACACAATAATTAACTTTATGTATCAGCACTTTGTCACAATAACACTGTAACATGTTGACATCATTTCCTGAATCCCAGTGTTATACTATAATGTGGTAGTTTTGTGTTCCCTAAGGCTCGGCGTCTGCTACTGCGATTTTTGTTATTTTTTTATTTGTTGGACAAATTACACAGCGCCATCTAGCCCCAAAGTAAGCGTAGGTTGTGTTATGGCTACTAGACAACTGATATCCTACCTACATATATACTTTTTCTTTCTAAATATATATGTTATGATGCATGGAAAAACATCCGGACCCAGCCAAACAGATATGTTCATGCACACAAATGTTTGTCCTGTGTGGAAATCGAATCCACGAGCGTTGGTGTCGATCGTACGTGCTCCGACATATTTTTTATTGGGTATAATCACTAAGTTAGCTAACCTTACCGTAATTACTACAATTGAAGGCATAAATGAAAGAAGGTGTTATGTATTATTCGTATGATGTTGGTTTTTTTTCGTATAAACAATCCACTTATATACCAATTTTTTTATAACCTTACTACTAGTACTTTCAGAAATAATAGTCGAAACGTTACGTATATATACATACATAAAAACGTTGAACTATATTTACTGCAAATGATGTCATTATAGGCAATTTGAACAAAATGACTGCGTGCTTCCGCTACCGATTAGTTCATGCGAACTAGTGCCGGCACCCACCCGCTATCGTTAGTAGATGCATGCCGCTGCTGCCAGGGCTGCTTCGGTCGTCTCTGCCTCGGCTGTTGCGGTCGTCTCTAATGTCCGCTCTCTGAAACATGACTCACCACCGTTGCTGCCCTGATTGCTCCGGTCGATTCTGCGACACGTGTTTCACCTCTACACGAGGCATCCTCAGTTGCTGTAAAAGTTAGCCATTAGAATAACATTACAGTGGCGGCATGCATCTACTAACCATAGTGGGTGGATGCCGGCCGGCACCAGTTCGCATGACCTAATCGGTAGCGGAAGCACACGTCTAGTTCGTTTAGATGAAATTGCCTGTAAATTTGACTCTCGCAAAATAAATATCATATCACCACCATCCACTCATGTCTTCAATTATATAAGGAGGAACTAGAAGCCGAGGAAGGCCAAGACTCACCAACCATGATCGAATTCTAAGAGAGGTAGGGCGCATCAGAGCAGCCCGTCTGGAGATATGCCACATACAAAAAACCGCAGCCAAATAACAACCCCTTAGAGGTTGTTGTGTTCCTGCGTGTGAGGCAAGCTCCTAAGGAGTTGCTGTGTTAGCAGCAGAGGTGACATCGCGCGAGTGACACTTAATGTATCGCAAGCGTTCATAGTCCAACCGCTTTACATCACGTGTGCTGAATGCTTGTATGCCTCCAGAAACAGTATAAAAGAAAATTGGTCATGTTTTATTAGAATTACATGTCAGGCGCCCTTGGAACCGGCGAAGGCTATGAATATCAAAGAAGCGAGTGTTGTGTGCAAGGACTACGCCTTACGGCACTCGGATCTCTCTGCCTATCCCGCAATGGATCTGGCGTGAAGATATTATCACTTTACATGATAAGTATAATTATCATGTAAAGTGATAATATATCATTTTAACGTATGAAACGCACTGATGAAAAGCACTGTTACGTTACTTTAAGACCGCTTGTGGGTTTGATTCCCACACAGGACAAATGCTTGTGTGCATGAACATGTCTGCTTGAGTAGGTCTGGGTGTTTTTAAGAGAGGTAGAGCGCATCAAAGCAGTCCGTCTGGGGAAGTACCTCCACCTCACAGAAAACCGCAGCCAAATAACCCTTAGAGGGTTGTTGCGATCCTGTGTGTGAGCTAGGTCACCAGTAGCTTCTAAGGAGTAGCTGTATTAGCAGCAGAGGTGGCATCAAAATGTATTGCAAGCGTTCATAGGCTACTGCAATCGCTTTACTTTACTGTAATCAGGGCCGTGTGCTCGCTCAAATTTTGAATAGGTATGGCACGTTAAAGCTGCCCTACCAGGCAAGGTCCTTATAGAAAAACGCAGCCAAATAACACCTTGAAGGTTATTGTGTTCCAGTGTGTGAATGAGTTTGCCAGTAAGCTCCTGAGGAGTTGCCGTGTTAGCCGCAAAGGTGGTGGTCGCGTGAGTGATACTTAATGTACTTCAAGCGTTCATAGTTCATTAACTGCTTTACATCAGATGGGCCGTATGCTTGTATGCCACTCGACTTGTATACAAAAAAAGTACCACTTGTATTTATTACTTCTATTTAACTCTGCCAGACGAGTAAAATAAAAGGGATGTAAGGGGTAGTACTGAGTTCCGCAGCGTAGTAAAATGGTCGGATCCTCTTTAAGTGCTACCTCCACGAGCGAATGAATCGCGACCATACAATTTCAAAGTCGTCGCGATAATATTTATAATAGGCGGCAAAACTATAACATTGTCGCTATAAATTCGGTCGTAGAGACAGCGCGTTAGTTGAGCGCCGCGCTTTATATTTATTGTACTAACAATTCCTTTAAAATGATATGTACTATAATCAAACATAATTAATATAATTTAAGATTATTTTAAGTGAATGAAGATAGTGAATAATTTTTAGGGTACGTCCTAAGTGGTTACGAGGACTGACTCAAAGCTACAGGAAAATCGAAAATAAACCATATGAAAAATGGGGTTAACTTTTAAGTTTATTTTAATGATGTTTGATTGAGTAACCCTCTTATAATTCTGGGCCCGAACCTGTCATTTGTTCCTTGCTTTTAATTCTTATTGTATGCCTAAGTTAGGATACTTATATATTGTTTTAGCCGTCTAAGCGTAGTCATTTTGAAAACGTTGATACCTTTTCTAAGTTAGTATTAAAACTAGTTAGTTTAACTCTGCAGTTCATGCAATGCACGCGCGACCATTGTGGTTCCAGTGCGTGACTGAATACTATGCCGATACCAAACTGTATCTCGAGCTTTTTATAGCCAGGGTTTTACTTCACCCGCCCGTTAGATGGAATTATCATCACGTAACAGAAAAACACAGCCAAATAACAACTCCCTGGAGGTTGTTGTAAGCTTTCTGTAATACAAGAGTTCATAAGTGTATATACTTTACATTAGGTGAGCCGTATGTTTGTATGAATTCCAAATACTGTATATAAAGAATAGGATCAATCCTAAATCTTTCCTATTGTAGCAATTGTGAGTAAATATGAAGGGCATGTAATAAAGTCGTAAAAATGTTATAATATATAAAGATTTATTAATATAATAGTATCTTTTCTCAGGTCGTATCGGAACTCCTCATTACATGGCTCCTGAAGTAGTATCCAGCCAGCTGTACGGGAAACCAGTGGACGTGTGGGCAGCTGGCATCCTGCTCCATGTGTTGTTGGTCGGGTATCTTCCCTTTACTGGTACCAGGGAGAGACTGTTCGAAGCTATTTGTAGGGGAAGATTGAGAGTAAGTATTCAGCTTAAATGTTCTTTAACTCGGTGTTCTGTAATGTTCTGTTATTTTTTGTGTTCTCAATCCGGGCGGGTTATTGTGATTTCCCTAAAAAGTAGAAATTATTACAAATGAGTTTATGTTTCAAGCCCTCCTGAGTCGTTCGAAACCGTCTTTGAGAGTATGACTGTGTGTTTACAATGATATTGTATTAAAAAGAGGTAGATGTCGTACTAGCGCGCAAAAACTGAGGCAATGAAATTAACCCAATTGGTCTAATATGCGCTATTCTATGATGCTCTGACGTATTTCAAGCGCAACTCTTGACAGATAGCTATCTCTCTCTATATCATGCGTTCCGTATTATCTATCCCCTTCTTAAGTAAGTAAGTACTATAATGTCGTAGTGGCACAATAACAAAACGACGCGCAGTATGAATATACGTCATCTTTAAATACAATATCATTGTGTGTTTATGTATATATGTATGTCGGTGAATAAACATACAAAAGTTCGCTTATAATTATATAAATAACACACTTACTGTTTTGTGAACTCTGTCCCAAAATCCTACAGTAGCGGACGTAAAAAATGCCATCATTTGTCTCTTTCCTGTGTCCCATCATGGGGACCTGTTCCCCGCACTGTGTACATAGTATGAGGACATTACTCGGGAACCTTTCTTCCCTAGCGGTTGTCGGTTCTACGCAATCGGCTTGCTTATCCTTGCTTATATGTCGAATACCCTAGTCAAAAACGTGGTTAGCTAGAAAGATCCACTACCGAAGCTTAAGGATTTGGCGAAGATACTGATTTTGACACGGAGCTACTGCAATCAGGCTTTCACAATCCAAAGGCGAAATCAGACCTTTCTTCTCCACACGTCATTCGAAATATAATTTCTTGTATGTGTGAGTTTCCTCACGAAGTTTTCTATCAGTGATAATTATAAACATGTACATAAATCTGAAAAAAAAACGAATTTTGTGGTGCATGGTGTGGACATCAGAATTCGAACCCAGGACCGTCGTATCTTTATCCAATGGGCTATCACGGCTTGTTAAATTTAAAACTGATTTTGTCCCCTCTATCATAATATAATCTCTGTAGAGAAAAGTGGAAAAATACGACCTAAACCTCTTCAATTGAATGCATCCATAAGATGACTAAATGATGGTCTTCACAGTTTGATGCACCCCTTTGGGATGATGTAAGCGATGCCGCCAAAGACCTGGTCCAACGGATGCTTACCGTCGATCACACCCAAAGAATCAACATACAAGAAGTGCTCAATCACCGATGGATAAGGGTAAGTTCGTATGTGAACGTAAGGTTACTTTTCCGGTAAAAAATAATGGGTATCTTTGCTTTACATCTAATCTTTTTCGTACGAGAATCAAAATAGAACGAGGAAAACTCCGTCTATGCGTTGAAGAGTCCTTAATTTGGATTTGTATTAGCCTTTGAAACCGCCCCATTAAAGTTTGGATATTTGATAAAGATTCCGCCAAAATAATTTTGCGGTTATTGCATTTTCATAAATCGACTAAATATATCCAGTTGGCAAAATATTCGTGCTGGTCTAATTTCATGCTATACTGTTTTAGTTTGTGTCTCTATTAATATATTATTGACAACAAGATCACGGGGATTTTATACTTACCTCAATTTTAGGATATTTAGGAATATGTTTCTAACATTTAATTGTCTTAGTTTAGTGCTGCTGATAGTTCAGTAAGCAAGTCAAACTTCCTTGCTGAGCGATCTCACTGAATTATTCCGCAGTCTGGCTGTGTGTGCAGATGGTATTGTTATGTAGCTGTGACTTATACTGTAACTGAACTGAACTCCGTGCCGAGGTTTTCCTAAGAGGTTCTACAAAAAGTTCGCATGAAGCTGCGCTCACAAAAATGTTGTGTTATAGAGCCTAAATATCTCGCAATTCAGCCCTACTGACCAATGGGAGGATATTTTAACCAATCAGCCGATACGTGTCGCGATGTTGATCCCCGCGCTAGCTAATAAGAACTGCGCGTTTACCTCCCGACCCATAGAATTTAATATAGTTATATGCAAAATAGGTCTCATCAGTTCTCCATAGGTTATTTCCTTGGTAGACGTAAATAAGTACCTAACTAAAAAAAAAAAATTACATAGCGTAAGCGGCTCTGTTCAATTTGTGACTAATTGTAGTAGTTGATATTGATGGGCACTCTCTGCCGCTGTGACAAAGCGATGTAATTACTCATCTGGGTGCAATCCTAAACCGCAAAAAAGTGTCTAAGCATCCATTTCAAATTGTATGCGAGCAGGATGTCGGGACAAGAGGTAGAGTATCCGTGATGCGTTCAGACCTGCGTATATCACGTCTGATCTGAAGAAATACGATATAATTGGTGCAAAAATAATCATTTATCATCAGAAAGGTGTACATATTATCTATTTAATGCAAGATTGAATTTTGTGGTTTAAATTCGGAACTTTTTGGATTGGATTAAAATCAGATAGAAGCACAGGTGTAGACGACGCGCCGCAATTTTGAAAACTAAAGTAAATTAATAGATAAATATAAAGCTGCACAAATAATTATATGTACGCATGTACATATTATATACAATAGTAAAACATTTTACAATTAATTTTAACTTACCGCACTACTTACGACATCTAGCGGATGTTGATGAAAACTGTATTAAACGTAAAGCAATGATCGTACTTACCTGCTATTTTTTCAATATGTACGTGACCAGTCGCTTATGTGCAATGTCGGTTGAACGTTATAAATTTAACTTACTGTAAATTCGTTGTAAAAGGATTATTTTTGACAGTTTTTGCTATCCAGGATTAAATCTAACTTCACTCCTGATTCTTTGGTTTGATATTTCCGATCCCATCGCCTACAACAGGTATAGCTCTAATTGCCTAATTAAATATTTCTGGTTATTTAAATCGTAACCAATGGATAGTACCGAAGTACAAAGGAAATATTTTAATTCGCTATGAAAAGAATAGATTACGTTGTAATATGTCCGGTATGTATGTATGTATAATAACAGACAGATGGCAGAGAGAACAGAGCACCACATGATTCGATCCTTACACACCTCACTCGCTTCTTTAACATTCATTGCTCTTATCATGCACGCTCGCCGGTTTCTAAGTAAGTTGCTTTTGGCTACGGTTTTCTGTGAGGTGGAGGTACTTCCCCAGACGGGCTTCGATGAACCCTGCCTGTTTTAAAAACACCCAGACCAAGGCAAACACAGGGCATACATAAAAGTTTGCCTTGTGTGGGCTACCCACGAGCGTTGGTGTCAAAGTAAAATAACAGCGCGTTTCGCCACTGCGCCACCAAGCTCGTCGTCACCTCACCTTATGTCCGGTATATTTTAATATTAGGTATTAATGATGTATCTATTTTGCGATGTATACAATAGATATATATACATCGCAAAAGCCGAAGGATGTAGGAGCCGAGGAAGGCTAAGACTTACTTACCATGACCAATTTGTTTTATCCGAAGGTGATGTCAGGAACCCTAGTAATCGGTGAGCGTGCATGAGAGGAGTTATGAATGTTATAGATGCGAGTGAGGTGTGTAACGAACATCATGTGGCGATCGGTTCTCTCTGCTTACCCCACAAGGGATATGACGTGATGTTATACATAGATGTGTCCCGGTATTCTGGTTTGGCGTTACTCTTATTTTTTTTAATCTGCACAGGACCGTGACAAGCAAAACCGCAATCATCTAGCGGGTACAGTCGACGAACTAAAGAAGTTCAATAGCCGCCGTCGTCTCCGTGCTGCTACCCTCGCTGCTGCGGCGGCTGACGACGAAGAAGATGAAGAACAGACCGCTCGACGGCAGGTCATGTTGGAAGAGGCCAATGCTGCTGGTTAGTTGTCTACTGTAATGTTATTTTTTAAATGTTTAATGTCATCTCGGCGCGGGTATCCACGCCGTTTTTGTCTAATGACTAAGAAAACACAGCGTTATGTTTTGAGCGTTATGAGCGCGTGTGTTTAATATAGGTAACATGGGTAACTTCTAATTGCAAAGAATAACTTGTTCAAAAATCAAATGCTTTCAGACGAACCTTATGGCTAAATTTAATTGATCAACAATATATAAACAACAAATGGTCAACATATTTCCGAGTTTGTGAGACACTTCAAAATTGTTTCTGAAATAAAGACATTAAACAGAACTCTCTTGAAGAAGGACTGTTCTTGAACTTATGCTACATGTCAAACATGATAAAGAATCGCGAGCAACTGTACATACTACCAAATCAAAGCAGCTCACCTTTCTGCTAATAGTCCTTAAAAAGGATAATCTTGAGCGCAGGAAAAGACTAAAAACAATGGCTGCACGCACCAAAATTGAGATCTTAAGAGAGGTAGGTCGCATCAAAGCACCCCGTCTGGGGAAGTACCTCCATCTCACAGAAAACCGCAGCCAAATAACAACTCCCTAGAGGGTTGTTGTGTTCCTGCGTGTGAGTGAGGTCACCAGTAAGCTCCCAAGGAGTTGCTGTGTAAGCAACAGAGGAGACATCGCGCGAGTGATAATTGATATATCGCACGCGTTAATAGGCTACGGTACCTGCTTTACATCAGGTGGGCCGTATGCTTGTATGTCTCCCGACGTAGTATAAAAAAAGAAGATATACATGGGTTGAAACTTCTGAATTTATGAAATAAAATAATTCTAAGAAATAAGTAGTGTGTCTTTGTTTCAGCCGTAAATCTGGTCGTGGAGTCACTGGACGATGTGTCTGTTCTGCATGATGGACCAGGCTTCATGGACCCTGACCTCTTCCACAGCGTGTTGGATGATCTACAGTTAAGGGCGCTTTTGGAGGTAATTACTGTCGAAAACATACCGGTTAAGGCAGCACAAAAGTGGGCATATGTTTAATCTGCACGTCTATATATTTGGAGTCTTTTCTCTCTAATATCTCTAATATCCAAACGGGGTCTAATTTGACACATGTCAAAGAACGAGTAATTATGTAGCAAAATAACCGCATGTAATAAGTCACAAGCCTAATAGTGTGTTCCTGTTAGGGAGTGAGTACATGTGTTGTATTTGCGGTCGCTAGTTGCACCCTTACTCCTTTTGTTGCCGTTTCAAATCAGGTATATAAAAGTAAACGCTGTTTTAATTTTTGAATTACGCACTTTTTTCAGTTATGTTCAGAAATATGCCATTTTCTTTATAGTCTATAACTGGAATAAACTAGTTTATCTTAAACTAGATGAATAGGTGAGATCCACATCAACCCATACTCATTCCATTGCTGGGATTCGGGTCTGTTTCAAAAAAGGCTTAGAACATATTGCGCCATGCACTGGTAATTCAAGTCGGCTGAAGGCCACTGAATTAGCTTCGCGACTCTGACAAATAACAACTTCCTGGAGGGCTGTGGTATTTCTGCAACGCGCGAACGATACTTCTTGCATTGCAAGTGTTCATAGGATATGGTACTTTACATCAGATGAGCAGTATGCATCTTCCTAGCATTATCCCGTTCACTAATCCATTAGGATTGGCGGAGTCCTACCTAAGTCTAAGGATTTGTCAAAGATACTGACTTTGACATGGAGCGTCTTCCATTAGACCTCCAAAACCTAGACGGAAAATAAGACCTTTCTTAGGTTAGGGCACGCGTCTTTTGAAGTATATTTTTTAGACGTGCGGGTTTCTTCGTCAAAACACGAATTCAGTGGTGCAATTCACGAAGACAAGCGAGCTATACTTGTGGTAACTACGTATCTGTATAAGTGAAAGTATAAACACAAGTGATCTGGAGCGATGGCACGCCCGCTACTCGCTACTGATTGGCTCAGACACACACACTATCGCACTGTGTATGAACATGTTCAACCACTAGTAAAGCCCTCTCGCCTTAGTGAATTGCTAGATCTGTACACGCCGACGCCAGGATACGAATCAGGGAGCGTTGGTCAATAAGTTTGTTCTTTAGCCACTGGGCCATTACTGTGTATGCCTTTAATTCAACAGCCACATTTATCGCACATTTTCACATGCGACAAATGTGTCAGTGCGGCCATAAATTCTGAATTTTATTGTATTGGAGGTACCTTCTCAGTCGGATTGCTCGATATTAACCTTTTAGGCGCCACGATGTTCTTTAGAAGACTAATATTTTCAACGTAATCCTTCATCAGAACCTAAAAAAAAGCAGTGGTGAATAACGACCACTTTGACACCAACGCTCGATGGTTCGATTCTCATTTGTGTGCATGAACATATTTGTTTGTATTGATATGGGTGTTTTTAAGAGAGGTAGGGCGCATCAAAACAGCCCGTCTGGGGAAGTACCTCCACCTCACAGAAAACCGCAGCCAAATAACAAGTTTCTGGAGGGTTGTTGTGTTTCTGCGTGTGAGCGAGGTCACCAGTAAGCTCCTAAAGAGTTACTGTGTTATCAGCAGAGGTGGCATCGCTTGAATGATACTTAATGTATTATAAGCGTTCATTGGCTACAGTAATCGCTTTACATCAGGTAGGCCGTATGCTTGTATGCCTCCCGACGTTGTATAAAAAAAAAAAAGATTTGTACCCCAGATTTTACAAAAAATGTCTTAGCCATTATATTGAATTTTCGTCTCCAAATTCACAGGTACTTATAAGAAATTATCCGTTCCAAGTTATATCCAGAGTTCAAAACGAAGCATCAATTAATTATATATCAATTCGTAGCAAAGTTGTTAAGAGAAGATTCTATTATTTTAAGAATATACAAGTATTTTAAGAAATAAACTTCATATACAAATCACGAGTAGTTTATAATTTTTACCTAAATATGAAAACCTAGGATAGAAAAGTCTCAAAGGTACATGCTATTTTGTTTAATTTATTTTTAAGAGTCTAGTTTATTGTATTATATGTATATATGAGACTGACAAATATCCGTAATAATTTAAATAAATCTATCTGTCTGTATCTTCACACCCAGTCCCTTGATTTGGGAGAGAGATATAACTGAGCACTACATGACTTCCTACACTGAGACACCCTATATTCACACCTCACTCGCTTCTTTAACATTCATAACTCTTTATGCACACTCGCCGTTTCCTAGGGCTCCTGTTTGTTTTAACGAAATTCATTACCCTTGGTGACCTGATTGTGATGAAGTATCCTGGAGGTGGATAGTCGAATTCCTGGTCCAGTAATGGTTCCTAGTAAAACTCGAGGTTGGTTTTATTTGGTTTGTTTTAATGAGTCTACTACTTCACAGTTAATTTAAGCTGTAAAGTCCATCCACAGCAGCAAACTTCTTTACGCCTTTCTTGAAGAATGTTGTAGTCCCTTGGGCAAACCTCAGCTGGGAGTTCATTCCACAACTTGAGAGTTCTCCGAGAAAAACTTCTTTGAAACCACAAATAATTCTTCAGAACAAAACCTGTTTAACCTGTTGTAGAACACACAAAGCGAGGCAAATCTTTTTTTTTTATACAACTAGATTGATAAACAAGCATGCGGCCCGCATTAATTGGTAAGCGGTATCCGTAGACTATTGAGGCTCGCAACACCACGGGGATGTTATTCGCCCGCTGTGACCATATAAATATAGCTGCTTGGCGGTAGAAATAGGTGAGACAGAGGTACTTATGTAGACGACTATTGTACAAAGTCTCCCTCTGGTGAAATCTCCTTAAACTTAAGGATTCAATACCGTGTGTGAGCTTAGGATCGTCGATAATTCTTACAGCTCGTCTCTGAATCGATTCACACGATCCAAGTTGGTACCCAGGTTTTGCCGCCCAAAGGTGACTGCAGCACTTCATTTGCGGTCTTAGTTGAGACTTATATAACACTAGCTGCTGCCCGTGGCTCCGCTCGCGTGGAGTCAAATACCGTAGCCTATGTGTTAATCCAGATCATAATCTACGTGCCAAATTTCATTCAAATCCGTTCAGCCGTTTAAGCATGTAAGAGCAACAAACATCCATCCATACATACAATCTTTCGCATTTATAATATTAGTAGGATGCTATCAAACTGTCTTTATAACATTATGAAATTGCATTTTCTTAGGTGTACGACCGCATCGCCTGCACGGTGGTTGTGACCAGCGGGAGAGCTCCAGCAGCTGAAGGCCGACAGCGTTGCCGACAGGCTTTAGAAGCTGCAACGAGGTTACGGCATACTGGACCTGGACCTGCGGCTGCAACTCCTGCTACAGCATCAGCTATACACGAGATGCGGAGGCTGCTTGCACTGCCACATATTAAGGTAAGTGATCTGTTATTACGCAGCTTCTTGGGCACCAGCAGTGAATATCATAGGATGGGACAGTGCACTAAACTCGTCTCGAACACCAAGAATAAGGATTTAATCGCCTTTTCTGTAAGATATCTCCACAAGAACACTTCCTAATCCTACAAGGTGTATAACATATTCTTCGCATAATTCCGCCAGATTAGTCAGAAACATATACATGTTGATTCTATTAAATAATTGGTTACCGGCATGAATGAAATGTGTTATTATCCTTTGCATAGTTCTTGCTGTCTTTGTCACACCATTTTACCGAATGAAAAGGGACGTATTATATTTATTTTAATAGTTATTTCAGGAGAACATTCGCAGCGCAAAATTATCCTCGCAATGAAACGTAGGCTTTAAGCGGTGAGATATTTAAGCGATAATGTGAGTGAGGGGTGCCATATTGCGCAGTCAGATGGTTACCGGATTCCACTAAAGAATTGCTTTAGAATTTATTTTTAAAATCATTGTATATAATAATAATCCGAAAATTGCATTTTTAACGTTGCCGAATTTAAGACATTGGAAAATTGAGTATTGACTTATTCTATTGGTATTAATAAATCTCTTTTTTTTTACAAAACGACAAATTAGTTTTTTTTCGCATGTCAGTTACTTGATTACTATTAATGTTCTGCTTATGAAATAAGAAATAATGAAATTTCTATTCGTATAGCGTCCGTGGTCTTCCTGCGACCACGGACGCTGCAAAGCGTTCGAAACGTCAGGCTCAACAAAATAAAATTCAAATATGACTAGATCAAGAATTTTAGTCATCATTTTTTTCTTTTTGAATTGAAAACTTCTTTAGCGGCGTTGTGCACTTTTTGGGATGAGCAAAAAATGCTATACTCGCGTCAGGGTTACGTGACCCTGACCGTAATATTTTGGTGAGAATTAGAACTTAAGTTCGCTGCAGCGCTAAAACATTAGTTACCTCTGGCTAAACAATTAAAACATGAAGCGCTAGATCGTTCATAGGGCATTATTTTCTCGCGACCAAAACGTTGTAAACGCCATGAAATTGTTGGCGTTTACGCGTTTCGTTCAACGTAGTTTATCAACATCGCTGTTTGGTTTAAGCGGCGCAGGGCGCTTGCGCGAATGTGCGTGTGTTTGAGTTTTAGAGATTGGCGATGATTAATGATGATGGTGAAAGAGTCGTTGAAATTATGGCTGAAAGTTGATTTTTCTGAGAGATAAACTTTTTAATGTAAAATAATTGTAATAAATGAATATTGTATCTAACCACATACATGATAGTACTTTTATACTGATAAATAAAGCAATTCGTGCGAAATTATTCCCTAACCATTCCAAAAAATTCGAAAATGCACAACGTTAATGTTCAAGTTTTCACTTCTGCCGGCACTCCCGAAGTGCAATCCGTTTTTTTTATACAAGTAGATTGGCATATAAGCAATGCGGCCCGTATTAGATGGTAAGCGGTCACCGCAGCCTATTGACGCTCGCAAGACAACGGTAAAGGATGTTACTCGCGCGCTGCCAATCTTGTGACCTAAGGATGTAATTTCTCTGCCATATCTCACCTTTCAAACCGGAACACAGCTATATAAATATAGCTGCTTGGCGGTAGAAATAGGTGAGACAGAGGTACCCATGCAGACGACTTTTGTACAAAGTCTCCCTCTGGTAAAAATGCCGTTTAATAAGATAAATATTAGATTTTTTTATGTTTTACGATTTCTAATTGTTCTGTAATATTAATCTATATAATGTGTATTATAATCACATAGAACGTAGGTAGTAAAAACCTAATAATATAGTAAGTGAATTAAAGTTGAATTAAAACTAAATATTAGAGTCTAAGAAACCCCCGTGGCAGTGTGCCGACGACGCTTTTGACGAACACGTGCTTGTGGCGCAGTGTTTAGTAACTCTACTTTGACACCAACGCTCGTGGGTTCGAGTCTCACACAGGATGAAGATTTGTGTGCATAAACATGTCTTTTTGTCTTAATGTGGGTGTTTTTAAAAGAGGTAGGACGCATCAATGCACCCCGTCTGGGGAAGTAGTTCCACTTCACAGAAATCCAAAGCCAAATAACAACTTCGTAGAGGGTTGTGTGTGAGTAAGGTCACCAGTAAGCTCCCATGGAGTTGCTGTGTTAGCAGTAGAGGTGGCATCGCGCGAGTGATACTTAATGTATCGCAAACATTTGTTGGCTACAACAACCGCTCTACATTAGGTGGCCGGTATGCTTGTATGCCTCCCGGCGTTGTATAAAAAATATATCGGGGTTACCACAGGATAAAGATTTGTGTGCATAAACATGTCTTTTTGTCTTGATATTGGTGTTTTTAAAAGAGGTAGGACGCATCAATGCACCCCGTCTGGGGAAGTAGCTCCACTTCACAGAAATCCAAAGCCAAATAACAACTTCCTAGAGGGTTGTGCATTGGCTACGATAACCGCTCTACATTAGGTGGGTGGTATGCTTGTATGCCTCCCTGCGTGGTATAAAAAATATGTCGGGGTTACGTCACTGTGTAGCAGCATTGCAATACTCCGAAAACACTTTGTTTTTGCGTTACGCAAGAAAGACGACACAGACTTTCAGTACCTACTTTCTATTGTATGTAAGATTTTGTATGTGTTAACGGGTGGGAAATTATGTTTTTTATTAACACGCATTTACGACCATTCTACCATTCACCTCTTAATGCACTAAAAATACATACCTTACGCATATGATTTTTACCCAACATACAGAAAACCTGTATTTACGTACGCGCTCCCTAAACTTATTAGAGCACACGTGCCGTGAATATGAAATGAGGCCGACCTTACTCAAACAAAATTCAATATCCATAACTTGGACTTATAAACAAGGAAGATTTCCAAGCAAACTGTCTCCCAAAATACTGTCCACGCGTTAAGGTATCTTTCACAAATAAATAAGTTTATATATTTTATATGTAAAGTTTGAGCCGTGCTACGTTTACAATAAGCTTTTCTTTTTACCCGACTTCAAAAAAGGAAGATGCGTTTTGTTCGTCGCTTACTTTTGAGGGTTCCGTACCTCAAAAGGAAAAACGGAACTCTTATAGGACCACATTGTTGTCTGTCTGTCTGTTGGTCTGTCCATCTGTCAAGACCCTTTTTCTCAGTCCCTGATCGGGTGTAGGTGGAGGGTGGAGCTATCAACCAAAAATTAATATCAAATACTCAGGTCTGCAATCCCTTCGAGCAGTGAAAAATAAAACTTCTAAGTCAACGCAATCAAAAGATACGGCTGTTTATGCCTCGTTTATGCGCATATTTTGAGGCTTGCAAAGGAGTCGAATCTTATAGGGTAAGAAGCAATGTCATATAGCATAAGCAAAGGAAAAATTCCCAAAATTGTAAATTTTTTTGCGTAATTCTTTTTATTTGCGGAACTCAGAGCGCGAGTCGGACTCGCACTTGACTGCTTTTATTTATTTTTTCTATATTCACCCATCCTTCAACGAGTCATATGAAGCATATTAGTTTTTTGTAATAGGTACTTTTATCAAAACTACCTTGTTAACTTCCGCTACCAATTAGTTCATGCGAACTAGCTCTGGCCGGATCCACCTACCCGAGCAATCATCATCTTTGTGATGACCTGTCATTTGGATCAGGAACCGCATACACCCGCCACCGCTGCTCCCCTGGCTACTCTGCTCGTCTCTGCGCTGCGTATTTCGGCTATTTAAATTAAAAAAAAAAATGACTAGATACGCTTTAGAACAAATATCACATGCTTTCACTCGCTATCAGCTCAACACTTTCTTGTGACCTTTCAGCAGTACACAACAAAATTAAGGATTTGATACTTTGCTAAGATTTTCTGTAATATTTCGAAGCAAGACTTGTTGTCGCGTTTCTGCGATCTGAGAGTGATTCAGGCTGCTAGGCTAGAATGCTCATCTCGTGCTCAAGTGAGGTGAGTGAGTTGTGCAAATACCTCAACGCTGTAGCGCTCGATTTTGCGTGAAGATATGGATTGATAGATAATATTTCAAGCGGTTTTTTTTTATATTTAAATATACGCATATCTGATGCCTCTGATGTTGCAAGCATCAATAAGTTATGATAACTGCATGCTGCATTGGGCAGACAATGTTACCTTAGGTGTTTAAAAATTCCTTTCTGCTTGATGCAATGAGTTTACGGTATGCCTATGAACGCTTGCAATACCAAAACTGCTACTCAGTGCCGCTTACTGATAAGCGCCCTACCTAGCAGAAACACAATAACACTATAGATAATTATTTTAAGTCGTTCTAGAAAATTTCAGAGAAGGTAAGACGTACTCGTAATCCATCTAGCTATCTATATTTTCACGCCAATTCGCTTGTAGGGTAGGTAGAGAGAACCGAGAGCCACATGACTCTGTCCATACACTCATAGGTCATTTCTGGCTCCTGGTACCTGCTGGTGATAGCTCCTAGTACCACCTTATAAGACGTGACCAATTTGGTCGTGGTAGGTGTGTCTTGGCCTTCCTCGACTCCTAGATTCTTATGCTATACCAATTTGATACAAGCGCAGATAATAAGGGAAAACCAGAACCAGATACCAACTTTGCACTCATATAGGTGTTAATCGACCAGTTATGTCAGACAAAATTGCCATATTCGTAAGTCGTATAGGCGCATTTGTTATAAATACGAAGCAACATAAGAAAAATATTTAGAGTGATGAACATACTAAACATTTGTAACTGTATATGTTATGTATATTTATGCAATAAAGAGATTACAACAACAAATTATCTGAAAGTTGACGTGTACTTTATTAACTATTCTGTGCTCATTGCCCGTCGGCGATTATTCTCATTCAATTTTCATAACAACAATCTGTAATTTAATAGTGTCGTAGCTCGGTAGTCTCTGCCTACCCCGTAAGGGATTTGGCGTGAAGTTATAGATAGATAGTGTCGTAGATTCCATTTCGTAAATCCTTATTTAAATTTGCCTCTAAAAATAAAAGTACAGAGGAGTGAGGCCGGGACTTCTCGTTTGCCTAACTTTCGCTCCAACCGCCGGGTACACTGGAACGTCTCGTCTCTTTGAAAGTGAGCAGGTACTAAGTGCTTGGTCATGTTGGAAGTGCAGGTTTCGACAGTATACCACTGGTATCAGCTGCGGTAAAATTTCAGTAAGAACTCGTGAGATGGGTGTGTTAGAAGAGTAAGAACTCTGTTGTATTGTCTTAGGTTTTCGCGATTGTTACACATTGAATTAAACAATTTTTAACGGAAGTATCATATAAGTGTTTTATTTATTCTGTTGAACTCTGTGTTGTCCTGTCTGTCGTTTCCCATATAATACCTACAGTCATTTATAATTCCCACCCATACGTTCACATTACGTCTTAGAAAGAATTACATTTAAAGCGTCTGTTCTCGTTTTTTAGGGTTCCGTACCCAAAGGGTAAAACGGAACCCTATTACTGAGACTCCGCTGTCCGTCCGTCCGTCTGTCACCAGGATGTATCTCATGAACTGTGATAGTTAGACAGTTGAAATTTTCACAGATGATGTATTTCTGTTGCCCCTATAACAACAAATACCAAAAAATGGAATAAAATAAATATTTAAGGGGGCTCCCATACAACAAACGTGATTTTTTTACTCGTTTTTGCTCGATATTGATAACGGCAACAGGTAGACGTTTGAAATATTCACAGAATATTTAACTATATATTCACTTTAAAAATAAAATCCCTCCTCCTTAAATATTTGTTTTATTTTAATTTAATTATTTATTTTTAAAGTGAATATATAACTAAATATTCTGTGAATATTTCAAGCGTCTACCTGTTGCCGTTATCAATATCGAGCAAAAAAATTACGTTTTTTGTATGGGAGCCCCCTTAAATATTTATTTTATTCTGTTTTTTAGTATTTGTTGTTATAGCGGCAACAGAAATACATCATCTGTGAAAATTTCAATTGTCTAACTATCACGGTTCATGAGATACAGCCTGGTGACAGACGGACGGACGGACAGCGGAGTCTCAGTAATAGGGTTCCGTTATACCCTTTGGCAGTGGCGTGCACTCCATGTAGGCAAAAAGACATTGCCTACTCTATCAATTTGATAAATAACATCCGATGTTTCTTAATTCTTAAACATAGTTTTTAACTAATATTTATAGTATAATATATATAATAGTATCAAACAAAAAAAAAAACAGCTCCATCTATCGGTATCGGTGCAAGTTATTACATTTCATTATGCAAGATTCATTAGTACCTACCCGCTACATCGATGTGCTACAGTAGCGCCGCAATGGGATGGGAGCTTAACGGCACAGGCATAAACTAATTCTGTCTAAATTTACGTATGTGTGCCGGGTTTTAATACGGATAGTGTTAGTGTGCATTCCTGTAATTACATTGCCCACAATAACACAAATAACGCACACAATCGCATAGGATAGACAATGTCATTTTACCCGAACCATGACGTAAATTACCGAAGTGTCACACGTGCTACGTTTATTTTGTTTATATAAACTAGGCCGCCATTGCCCATTGTTTGTTTAGAAATGGTTTTGAATTGACTTGTGGTAGCAGTCCTGTAGTAAAATAAGATTTTAAGTTTTACAGTTGATAAAAATGGATAATATTCACTGCGTAAGTTGTTAATCGTAAGTTTAATGCAAAACCGAAAGGCCGCTTCGAATATCTGCAAATAGATATGTTTTTTTTTTATACTACGTCGGGAGGCATACAAGCATACGGCCCACCTGATGCAAAGCGGGTACCGTAGCCTATTAACGCTTGCGATATATTAAGTATCACTCGCGCGATGCCTCTTCTGCTGCTTACACAGCAACTCCTTGGGAGCTTACTGGTGACCTCACTCACACGCAAGAACACAACAACCCTCTATCTAAGGAGTTGTTATTTGGCTGCGACGGGCTGCTTTGATGCACCCTACCTCTCTTAAAACATCCAGACCAAGACAAACAGACATGTTCATGCACACAAATGCCTGTCTTGTGTGGGAATCGAACCCACAAGCGTTAATGTCAAAGTCGCGTCATTCACGACTGAGCCACCGAGCTCGTCTATATGATATGTATATAAAATCAATCAATCTATAGATATTTGAGGTGGCTAACCAATCACATACATCATTATTTCCACAAGACTGGGTAACCAAAATCAACATGCTGTATTTTTTGGTAAGTTAATAGCTTTAAAAAAATTCTGCCTACCCTGTCACAAATCTCTGTGCACGCCACTGCCCTTTGGGTACGGAACCCTAAAAACTACACTGATAATATTGATAGAGGTGTATATATACTTAGTACATAAATATATGCATAAGATTTGATCTTTAAATTAAAAGCTGTAATAAACGGGTAGGTACACGTTAAATTTTAATTTCCAATAAATGTAATGGCATTTTTTTCCACGGAAAAGTAATCACTGAGACCCGTCGGGGAAGTACAGAAGTTCTTCCCTAGAAGGGTCTCAGACGGACGGGACGAGCTGCTTTGATGCGCCCTACCTCTCTTAAAACATCCAGACCAAGACAAACATTCATGTTCACGCACGCAAATGTGTGTCTTCTGTGGTGAACCCACGAGCGTTGGTGTCAAAGTCGCGTCATTCATGTATATTACCTTCAATCATGCCAAGTCTTTCTTTCGTTGTTGTTGGTTGACACAACTGCATATGGTTGGTATTGTATCTATATTATTAACATATTTTGTGTATAAGATCTTTTGCTTTATATCAATATGCGTTATCTACCATTATTTGTGCCAGTTCTCCTTTATGTTAAGGTTGCCTGGAAGAAATTGATTTTTTTTTATACTACGTCGGGAGGCATACAAGCATACAGCCCACCTGATGTAAAGCGGGTACCGTAGCCTATTAACGCTTGCGATATATTAAGTATCACTTGCGCGATGCCTCCTCTGCTGCTTATCCAGCAACTCCTTGGGAGCTTACTGGTGACCTCACTCACACGCAGGACCACAACAACCCTCTAGAGAGTTGTTATGTGGCTGCGGTTTTCTGTGAGGTGGAGGTACTTCTTCAGACGGGCTGCTTTGAAGCGTCTTACCTCTCTTATAAAAATACATTAGTGATAAGGCCGCCTATTCTACTTCATTGTATTTATATAGTACTAGCGGCCCGCCCCGGCTTCGCACGGGTGGACATTTATTTTTTAAACATTTTGGGATAAACGAAGAGTAAATGTATCTTTAGAGTTTTTTAAATAGTTTTTCTTAAGTAGCTTTTTTTTCAGACAAATTACTTTAAGTGGTACGTACTTAGTGGTATTTAATTTATTATTAGTTTTTATCCATAACCCTAATTACAATCGGAAAGTTTATTTTTTATTTATTTATATTGTTTTTAGTTTTATTTTTACATTTCTATTTTACATTTATTTTAATATATATAACATATATTTCGAGACTTTATATTAATTTAATAGGTTTTACTTTTTTAGTTTCCAATATGTCTACCTTAAGGCTGTATACTATATTGGCTGTGGTATTCGTAGATGGCAACAAAATATATTGATTTTTAGGAATCCTACTCGTGAAAGTGCAACATATAATTGGCTATGAGAAAAGCATTCTTCTCTTAGGTCGATGCCAAACATCGAGAAAGTTTGTCCCTGGGATTTATTTATTATAAGGGCAAACGATACCTTTACAGGAAACTGTAACCTTTTAAAAGACATGGGCAAATCTGTTGGTATCATCGGGATCCGCGGAATGTGAGCTAGCTGTCCGGCCGTGGGACCGGTGATGATTGTTGCTATAATCAGATTGTCTCGTAATTCCTTTATCAAAAGCCTTGTGCCATTACACATATTGGGAGGGCTTAAATTTCTCAACAGCATAATGGGAGTACCTACTTTTAATTTCAGTTCGTGTGGTGGCAAGCCGGCGGGATAAAGAGAATTTAAAAATTCTTGTAGATAGTGCACTGTATCTTCGATGTTGCACACGTTATCAATAGATTTGTAATATTTAAAATCACCTGGTACTTTTTCAATGATCATTTTGTTTATCTCATTTACTGAGTTGTTTTTCGGTGAGACGATCGCCCTCGAATAGAGCCAATCGAAATTTCTTTCTGTAAGATGTTCGATGTCGGGATAGATTGTCTCTATAAGGATTTCTAGACTGTGAACAGTTTGAGCCAATTCATTATCCAATAATACTTGGAGGCTATGTGCAATTGGAGATGGTAATTTTCCGCTTCCAAGTTTAAGTAATTTTTGTGAGAAATTGTCGTTGCCGTCATTACTTAAACGTGCTCTCATATTCGTGCGCAAATTGAGAGTTTCAATTGATTGCCATAAAGGTGATGATTTGAGGCACGCTTTTCTGAAAAGAACTTTTTAACTGGAACAGAAAAAATGTGGTATGAAAAAGTCAAAACATTCAATGTCGGTAGCGCGCGAATGAGCCGCGCGGGTATCTATCTCATAGATGTGCGCCGCGCCGCCCGCTGCAACGCGCCGTGGCCGCCGGTGTCGCAAGCAAGGGATTGAAACACAGAACAAAATCCGTAATATCTTTGGAATGGAATGTCCGATTTCGTTAATTCAAAGAGTAACCTACAGGCATTGAAACAGTCTTGAATACGAAATGATTTATTTGGATAAGGATTAATACCAAGGTACGAATAATGTGGCCTAGTTTGTACCGGCGTTACTATAGCATATTTTAACATGAAAAAGTAGTTATTGTGACGTAACTGTAATAGTTAGACATATGGTATCGCGGACTTTTTTGTAGATATTGATGTCCTCTATAAAACTGTAGTACATTACTTTGCTCTATTGTCAATAGTTTCAGCAGCGTACGCGGTATAAGGATTTTTTGGTATCTTTTTCACACATTATCGAAGTTTTCATACGGATCCCTAACTATTTTCAAAATATTTTATAGCCTATGTTAATCATTTATATTGTAGCATTCTAATGGTGAAAGAATTTTTGAATTTGTCCCAGTAGTTTTTGAGTTTATTCATAACATACATACAAATCTTTCCTCTTTATAATAATAGTATAGATTTATATTTTGTATATTTTATTAGTGCTATAATGAGTTTTGTATTTTAATGTGTTATATAATTCGCGATTACTGCATAACATTTTCAGTTTTCACTTGGTGCTTCACTGTAATCCAAAGTGAAGATATATACACTTAGTATGGCTCATTTATACTGATTATTATTGTACGATAATCTAATTCAGGGCACGGTTCCGCGGCGACCGGCTTTGGTTGACTTTGTTTACTTTTGAAAATTTGTGCAAACCGTTGCGGTGCGGTACCTTCAGGCGTACACGGGCGGGCTGTCCATGATTTCACACTGGCCTTTAGGCTTCGCTTAGATACCGAATCTGTTTAATTTAAATATTCATTGTTATTACTACGAGATCCTTGTAGGCGTTTGGCGATTTGGCTGAGATAACGCGGTATTTAGTAAACAAAAGTGTTATGATAATTCATGTGATAGTTTATTAGAGTAGTACTGAAGTGGTATAAAAACAATTGCTTTTTTAATCAAAGTTTATCGAGTGTTTTCGTTGTCAATTAGGTTACGTTGTAGGCTAATATTATTGCACAATTGCTTTGTCTCATATGTCTTGATATCTACTTATTTAAAAGTGTCAATTTCGTGACGCAGTATTGACTCATAGGGGCCAATTGCATAGTCAGTGTTTACCAAACAAAGTATATTTGCCAAATCCTTATGCTTAGGTAGCGAACCCCGCCAATCCTAATGGATTAGGATACAGGATATCTCTAGGAAGAAGTGTGATACATGTATACAAAAGGAAACGCAATGTATGAACGACTTCTAAAGTTAATTGTGGAACTTTATAAAAATGTATTGAAGAATATTATGCTTCTGCGCTGTGTCGTATGTTGCACTTATAAATTTTTTATTCTATGCCCCCATATCTCTTCACTTACATCTCTTGGGTAGGGTCACCATAAATAACACGCACTATTACGAACCTTTCGTGAAAATTTAATGGATATTCGTTTTTTTTTCGTATATAAAGTGTTTGTTATTTGTTGGTTCGGACATGTAGAAAGAATGCAGGATGAAAGAATGACGAAGCAGATATACAATGCAAAAGTGGAAGGATGTAGGAGCCGAGGAAGGCCAAGACTTACCTATCATGATCAGATTGATCGTGTTCTATCAGAAGGTGATGTCAGGAGCCCTAGAAACCGGCGAGCGTGCATGAAAAGAGCAATGAATGTGAAAGAAGCGAGTGAGGTATGTAAGGATCGAGTCGCGTGGCGCTCGGTTCTCTCTGCCTACCCCGTAAGGGATTTGGCGTGAAGTTATAGATAGATAGATAGATAGATAAAGTGTTAAAATAACTGTCGTATTGGTTTTTGATAAGGCTGTGATTATTCATGCATAGAAAACTGAAAACTGACGAAAATATGATTTAGTGTAGAATACAAAAATAATGAAAAGTATAATGCTGTTTTAACAACAACATTAAAGTAATTTTTTAATAACTACACTTACATTTTTTTGTGTATGTGTTATTGTACATTGTACAACACTGGTGAACCTTGAAATGAAAAAAAAAGTCGTCAAGTGCGTGTCTGACTCGCTTTCGAAGGGTTCAGTAAAAAAATATTTTCGCAAATTATTTTCGCACAAAACATTTTTTATGATATAACTACAAATTTACGGTTTTCAGATTTTTTTCTTAACTTGTGCTACATGACCTTGCTTCTTACCAAATTTCATGGTTCTAGCTCAACGGGAAGTACCCTATAATTTTTAATTCCGTGCGAGTGTCAAAATATGCACATAAACGAGGCATAAAAACAGCCGTATATTTTGATTGCGTCGTCTTAGAAGTTTGATTTTTTCACTGCTCGAAGGGACTGCGGACCTGAGTATGTAATATTAATTTCAGCTTGCTGCTGTAATATTTCATTAGCTACTGGGACTGCATTGAACTTCCCTGGTCAATGTCAATTCTCACGCATGTGTCTGTTAAAGATACAGGCGAAAGAATAGAGGCAGAACGCCACTCCCTTTTGTTGTATATATTTGATTTCGGGATTTGGTATTCTTTTAATAATATTGCAAGAAACATGAAAATCATTGTTAATATGTCAGCAGCCGGGCGAGTGTGCACGAAAAGTATTATAAATGAAGCGAGCGAGGTGTCCAAGGACCCCGTCTTATGACGCTCGGTTCTCTCTGCCTACCCCACAAGGAACTTGGCGTGAAGATATACATACATAGATAAAGATAAAAGATAAAAATTCTTTATTTGCCTTTAGATCCTCACGGGCACTTAGACACTTAGACATTTTCAATATTATATCTTATCATTTTTTTTTTAAGTTTTTCTCTTTTTTAATCTACCAGCATTTCAAATGACCATTGGCGAAGAAGAAATGCCAAAAGAAACTTGCCAATATAGGTCTTTTTTTTCCAAATCATCTTATACATATTACAATAAATATAATGATATGAGTGTACATATAGTGATATCAAGTGGTACAATTAAAGTTATATTAATTCATGTGCTGGATCATTTCCATACATCTCTGTCAGTTAGATATTCATCGATTCTATAATAACCCTTCTTACATAGAGCATTTTTGATGTGTCTTTTGAACATATTGTCAGGCAAGGACAGAACTGTTTCAGGTAATTTATTATAGAATCGAATACAATTTACCACAAAAGATCTATTAGTCTTAGCAAGCCGATGTACTGGCATACGCAATCTATTCCTGCTCCTAAGATTTTCAGTACATTTTGAAAACGAATATATATTTTTACGAGCATACATTTTGTTCTCATAAATATATTGAGAGGCAACCGTGAGGATATTTATTTCTTTAAATAGTTCTCTAAGTGATTCCCTGGAGCCCATGTTATAAATAGATAGATTACATGAAACAACTGACAGTAATTGTCGAGAATCTAATAGTTGGGAAATAGCGGTTGCTCTATTTTACTATACAAATCGATATTAAAGACAAAACCTGGTTCTCTATTGTAAATTTCTGGATGTTACTGTAATCTTTGTATTTTATGCGAGACGTATTTTCTTATACTTTATACGTATGAGTATAAAATATAACCCTGTTTGGATGCTTTACTTTGTGATGTGAACCGTGTATCTCGAATGATTTACGTTTCTTTAAACCAAGTCACTTCTTTGTCAAGTTTGAAGTCGACGGCGAATGTAAGATTTTTATTTTCGTGTTGGAATATGCGCTTTTTGTATTTTCCGTGAACTTGTTTGAAGAATCACAATCATATTTTATCTTAAAACATTCCATTTTGTAAATATAATGGAAAGAAAAACGATCTGGTTTAAATACTGGCTTTAGAACTTTATTTAAAAGTGAGCAGGGAAACGCTACTATTACTAACGCTTTTTATACTACTAGGATGGCAAAAAAGCCACCCCCCTCACGTGCAGCGGTTATGGTAACCCATGCCGGCTGCTAATGTTGTAACTCAATACTTAGGACTAACAATCTTCGTCTCCAACGGGTTTGTTTATTTTAATACTTTTCCAGTACAGTTATGTAACTTGCACCACGTGCAGGTGAGGTTGGCTTTAGCTCTAAAGACACCTGAGCAAGTTACTTGTAAAAAAATTGAAAACAGCTTCTTTTGTTCATGATTCTATTCTGATTTTTATTGACTTTGGCTCTAAAGATGTAACCTAAGCCCAAACAAGTTAATTAAAAAAAAGTTTTTTAAAACAACATTTCTTTAAGTCTTTGTTTTGTTCATGATTCGATTCTGATTTTTATTGTCTTTGGCTCTAAAGATGTCATGTGTATTGCTGAGAAGTTTCACAACACGATCCATAACAGTCTCTTGATACAATAACCTTGATAAGGCACCCCGCATCAAGCCATTACAGACGCATGCAGGATGATGTCCACGTTGTAACTTACCGACCACTTGAGCGGCTTCTTTAGAACTGTGTGCGTACACTTTGTCATTTTGCCAGTTGTAGTGCTCTTTAGTTGTCAATATTTTTTCGTTAGTGAAGAGGATATTTCTTTGCCTTTCATCTGCGTATCGGTACAGGAGGCGTTTTGATCGATCCACTGTCTTCAACTGTAGCGATTGATTTAGGGCATGTCCTGTATAACGACTATAGGCGCCGAGCTTCAGATCTTGTATTATTATACGCGACAGAGCCCTAGCGGAAATATTCATTACTCGCGATAAGTTTTTTTGTTTCCTAATGGGGTTTCGGAGAATACTGGCTTTAACAGTATTAATAGCAATTGTAGTTTTAACAGCACGCGGTCACCCTGATCTTTTATGGTCTTCAACAGAGAAAGTGTTGGTATATCTGTCGATAGTACGATAAACGAATACACGGCTGATATCAAGCTTTTGAAGTGTCTTGAATATGACCGACGGCGCCATTCCCACTTTGTGCAAGCCAAACACTGCAATCCTATTTTCTTTAAGACCCCATTCCTTATTGTAATTTGATAATAAACACAAAAAAAATAAGTAAAACGGTAGGAAATCGAAAGAAGTTTTTAACATAGTAAACGCGTTCCAAATTCAAAATAATTAAAGTTGAAAAAAGGAAAAGTTTATGTGTAACAGTATTTATGGCCAGACTTGTTATAAATCTAAGCTCGTGCAAGTGGCCTAGTTATTACCCAAGACAAGAAACTGCTCGACAAATGTTGCCGGCAACCGAGATGCAATATTTCAACGTCATACTAAAATCTGTGTACTTGATAACAAGATATTATTTTGTCACATAATTCCGTATTTTTTTTTAAATAGAATTGTGTACACATATACTTTCCAAAGAAATATTTGTAAAGTCCCTTGCGGGATAGAGACACCACATGACTTGATCCTCCACGAATTTGGCCAGTAAGCTCAGCTCTGCCGCATATGCCGTTAGGAGAATTAGACAATTGACGGATGTGGCTACTACTCGCTTAGTCTATTTTAGCTACTTTCACAGCGTTATGTCATATAGTATACTGTTGTGGGCAAAAGAGGCTGATATTGAAACTATTTGTATATTACAAAAGAGAGATTTATAACATGAGCTCTAGGGAATCACTTAGAGAACTATTCAAAGAAATACTCGTAAATATCATCACAATAAATATCCTCTCAGTACATTTATGAGAACATAATGTATGCTCGTAAAAATATAAAGTAGTTTTGTGAAAATCTTAGAAGCAGAAATAGATTGCGAATGCTAGTACATCGGCTTGCTAAGACGAGTAGATCTTTTATTGTAAATTATATTCGATTCTATAATAAATTACCTGAAACAGTTCTGTCCTTGCCTGACAATATGTTCAAAAGGCACATCAAAAATACTCTATGTAAGAAGGGTTGTTACAGAATCGATGAATATCTATCTGGCTGACAGAGATATCTGGATTTGATTCAGTACATGCGTTAATATATATTTAACTGTACAACTTGTCACCATTATACACTTGTCATAAATTTATTGTAATATAAATTGACGATTTGAAAAGAGGCCTATATTGGCAAGTTTCTTTTGGCATTTCTTCTACGCCAATGGTAATTACGGAACAGACTAAAAAAGAGAAACCAAAACTATGAAAAATTAATGAGATTGGAGGAGGGAGGTGTCAGTCCTGAAATCCGCTTGGACGACAGAGGTGGAGACGAAATATAATTTTCTTGGACGTGCGGGTTCCCTCATTATTTTTTCCTTTACCGCCGAGCAAGTGATAATTACAAATATGTACATAAATACGTAAACACTAATTTAGTGGTACTGAGCTGTCACCACCAACACCCAGATTCCAACCAGGGACCATCGAAAAATAGGTTCGTCCTTTATCCACTGAGGTATCACTGTTGTAACTGAAAAAAATCACGACGACAATATTGCACCTAAAATTTTTAAGACAAATATTTCTTACATTCAACGCTAAACTCGTCTGTCATCCACAGCGAGTCGCAATTTATAACGGGGACAAGACAAAGCGATAAAGCACAAAAACACAGAAACCTACTTACCGTTCCCAACAAAGTATGAATTGTGGGTGGGGAATTCGCATAATATAATTTTTTTTATATGTCACTCCGCTTGTCGAAGTTTGAGGATCGTTTCGAGTGCATAGCATGTGCAATCTGATATGTCGTGTATAAGGAATAAAAGTGCAGCGAGGAAATTCTTCGAAACTATGCACTATTTGATGCAACTATAATACATATATGTCTATATTTTATACAACGTCGGAAGACATACAAACATACGGCCTGATGTAAAATGTTACCGTAGCCTATATTTACTTGTAACTCATTAAGTATCACTCGCGCGATGCCACCTCTGCTGCTAACACAGCAACTCCTTAGGAGGTTAATGGTGACCTCACTCACTCGTAGGAACACAACAACCTTCTAATGAGTTGTTATTTGGCTGCGGTTTTCTGTGAGGTGGAGGTACTTTCAAACACGGGCTGCAATGATGCGACCTACCTCTCTTAAAAACTTCCAGACCAAGATGATACAGACATGTTCATGCACGCAAATGTTTGTCCTGTGTGGGAATCGAACCCACGCAAGTTAAGCAGCGTCCATCGCAGCCTGTCTGGGTTTAGTCCAGTTCCTCCTCTCGGAGGGCACATAAGGCCGTCGGTCTCGGCCGTTTTCGATAAATGTGGGTATTTCCATGCCCAAGTAAAGTTTTTACCTGCTCCTTCATGCAACTGTTTGACGAACTCGGCGGCTCAGTCGTGAAAGACGCGACTTTGACACCAACGCTCGTGGGTGCGATTCCCACACAAGACAACCACCACACAGAAAACCGCAGCCAAATAACAACTCCCTACAGGGTTGTTGTGTTCCTGTGTGTGAGTGAGGTCATAGTAAGCTCCTAAGGAGTTGCTGTGTAAGCAGCAGAGGAGGCATCGCGAGTGATACTCAATATATTACACGCGTTAATAGGCTACGGTAACTGCTTTACATCAGGTGGATCGTATGCTTGAGTGACTCCCCACGTTGTATAAAAAAAACTGCAGGAAGGCATGGGTGTAAGCGAGACAGATAGTAGGTGTGAGCGAGCAAGGAATACTTGTCTGCGTCGTCTGTTGTTTGTTGTTTAGTCTGCTTATATGATTCATCCGTGGTAGATGCGATATTCCGTGCTCTCTGATTTTAAAGCGAACTTGCTTGTACTCTTTATTATTGACCAATGAGGAACATGTTGATATTCTGATGTGTTACGGATTTTGCCAAGGTGTGTCTGCACGTTCTCAAGCAGAATACGTAAGACGATATCCCGACGAAGAACGCCGGAAGTTAGTGTGCTTGACCGAATTTATTGTCGGCTTTGACTTACTTATTATTGGATTGGAGGCTCTGTCGACCAATATATATAAAATAAGACGAATAACTGATATGGGTAGGCCTCGTCTTAATGACGCGGAGGATGAAGAAAACGAAATCAATCGACATTTTATAGAAGATCCGACACTTCCACCAATATTGTTGCTCGAGAGACTTGGACTTTCACGATGTAAAGTATTGGTCACTATGGATAGGTGCTTCAGGGGAGTATTCATACCGCTATACGCCTGTGCAAGTAATTGAAGGAGATCCGGTGAGGAGGTTGGTTAGATTTTTGTAGGTTTATGTTGAAAGCCGATTTAGAAGATCCATCTTTTTTCCAAACGTATCTTGTGGACAGATGAGTCCAAATTTGATCAAGACGGCATCACAAATTTTCACAGCGCTCATTGTTGGGCTCCAAAAGTACGAGGAATTCTCAACAAGAAGCTGATAAAATGATCGCAGAGACGATTCAGTTTGAATGTGATTATACCCATCCATAATATCCAATTATTTAATTGGGCCCTACTTTCACCCACAAAATTTAAACCGAGAACGCAATGAAAATTTCATGAGCGCAAGTTTGCCGCTTAACCTGATAAGAGACATGTGGTTGCCCTTCACCTTACAGAAGAAGTGTCAAAGAGTGTTTAGACACTAATTATGCTGATAATTGGATCGGAAGAGGTGAAGGTGGGTCGTCAAAAGTGGATTGATTAATAAAGAGATTGCGAATATGTGTGCGAAACAGGGGCGGCATGTCGAACATGCAATAACGTGACATGATGGTTTCTAAAAATAATTAATAATTTCTTACCAATTTGTATTTTTTATTATTTTGTTTTACTATCAGAAGTGTTTCCTTCTTTTGAGAATTTTTGAGATGTAGGAACCTTTTCGAGCTGTTACCTGGGATTATTGTACCTTCATAGAAAGCTAAGGAAATGTAGATGTTTTAGCAAATATCTGCAGGTCTGTTTTCATGGAGTGTAAAAGATGTCAAATTATTACATATTATTTTGAAATCATTCAAATCTTTGATATTTTTGTAAGATAATTTTTTGGGACGATATTTATCAATTGACTTCCCCCACCACACAAAAACTGTTATAAAATCATAGTAGGTAAATAGAGAAACCTAAAAATGAAAAATAAATCTTTGCACAAGGGTGATTTAAAAAAAAAAGGTTGCACTCCGGGAGTGCCGGCAGAAGTGAAAACTTGAATATTAACGTTGTGCATTTTTGAATATTTTGGAATGGTTAGGGAATAATTTCGCACGAATTGCTTTATTTATCAGTATAAAAGTACTACCATGTATGTGTATGTGGTGAAATACAATATTAATTTATTGCGCTATCGTACACAAACATGACAATTTATATTACATTAAAAATTTAACACTTCGGAACTATTACAATTATTTTACATTAAAAAGTTTATCTCTCAGAAAAATCAACTTTCATCCATAATTTCAACGACTCTTTCGCCATCATCATTACCAGCATCATCATCACCAATCTCTAAAACTCAAACACACCGCGTCGCTTAAACCAAACTGCGATGTTGATAAACTACGTTGAACGAAACGCGTAAACGCCAACAATTTCATGGCGTTGTAAGCGTTTTGGTCGCGAGAAAATAATACCCTATGAACGATCTAGCGCTTCGTGTTTTAGTTTAGTTTAGTTTAATTAGAGGTAATATATATAGAGCTAATGTTTTAGCGCTGCAGCGAACTTAAGTTCTAATTCTCACCAAAATCTTACGGTCAGGGTCACGTGACCCTGACGCAAGTTTAGCATTTTTTGCAGTGCACAACGCCGCTAAAGAAGTTTTCACTTCAAAAAGTCGAATATCTCGAAAGGTGTTCATTTTTAGATAGGACATTCCATAGTCAAATCTGTTTGTAATTACTTCTACTACAACCTGTTAACGGATCTACGTCGATTTTCCTTGTATGGGGCCATCCATAAATTACGTCACACGAATTTCGTGATTTTTTGACCCCTCCCCCGTCCTTGTCACAGCTGGTCACATTTGTGAGACTCCCCCCCTCCCTAGTGTGACGTCACATATTTTGCAATTTTATATTTAGAAATTATTGAATTCAAACAGCAGTTCCGAAATTAGTTTTATATCCATTTAACTTATTTTTTAATAAACATGAACATCAAGTCAAACATTTCAAGAAATTAACAAAACAAAAAACGATTACTTTATTAAATAAAGAAAACCTAATCATCTTGAGTCAGAGAGTTGAGTGGGACTTTGAACCCACTCCATGGCATAGCAATCATTTCGTTCTCGTTTGGATTGTTGATATCGGGAACATTCGTTGTGTCAACATCTATTTCATCCAACCATACAGCATCACCGTCATCACCCAAACAAAGAATTTCTTTGGCACGTCTAGCAGCAATTCTTTGAGGATGTATCTTCGCGATGGACAAAACTTCTTGTTGACTCTTATGTGATTGCTTGTGTTGATTAGTGGCCTTGTATGATACAAAATATAGACCACAGATGCCACATGATCACTTAAATAAGTATGCCTCGACACTGGGGCCATAACTACCATATGGAACTTGCTTCAAATATGAGGAAGCTTGGAGATCCAAAGCTAGCTGAAGTAACAGTGGAGCGAACTTACCTTCAGCGTCATCTTTTTTAGTGTTAGATACCCGCTTGACGTCTGACTAATTAAAACAGGTGGTGGTAAAAACCCCTCTCAAAATAAAAAATCTAAAATTACTCTCATGAACAAACAGACTGATGTAAACCATTCCCACTATTAAATATCTTTTCGCTGTCACCATCCACCCCCACCCTCAATTCAATATAAGGGACGGCACTGCGATGGGTTTGTCACTTGTAGCATGGTATTCTTACGATTAACGTCTACAACGCCTGATGATGCCTCGTGGAGAGGCGAAACACGTGTCGCAGCGACGACCAGGCCAGTCGTGGCAGTGACGGTGGTGGTGGGGGCATGCGGATTCTGTTCCAGATGGCGGACGACCGCAGCAGCCGAGGCAGAGACTACCGGAGGAGCCATGGCAGCGTCGGCATGTAGCACGTACTAACAGTAGTGGGTGGGTGCCGGCCGGCTCTAGGCCGCATGAACTAATTGGTGGCGGAACCACAAAGAAGGTTAGATCAAATTGCATGTAAAACCCCTCTCGTAATAGTCGTCAAAGGCTAGATCGTCGTACATTAATACAACATGCGACAACCTCGCATTTCACTATTTGTAATAAATATTGCGATTCACGCACATGATTTCCGTACCAAGTGGCATCATTTTTCAATTCCTTAGCCTGTTCAATATTCAGTCTAGTATCTGTTGACACAATATATTCGGCAACCACAGGAAAACCATCAATGACCAATTGGCTCCAAATATTAGCCAGCACAATGCCTGCACTCTCAAAGTTTCGTTTTTCTAATTCCAAATCCTTTGTTCGATTACTGGAGTTAAGATGTGAACCGAAACTGTCATGTTTCAATACAACATCAGTAAGTTCGCGACTAAGAGGCGCCATTCGTCGTTCCACTCTGTTGAAAGCACTTCTTCCTGGAACATTTGTTGCAAATAGCATCCAAGTCAAAATATTTAAAATGGCGTATAGCTGAAATTATAACTCGCTCGTATCGTGGATTTTCGTCAGGACCACCATCGCAAGTAATAACATATACGGGTTTTACAAAACCTTCACGAGTTCTCATAAACTTTTCGAGAGCAGGCATTTCAGAAAGTCTATGAATGTCTGTAGCATTAGTCTCTGCATTAGAAGAACCATGCTTTCCACTACGAATTGCTACGTATGTAGGTCCAGAGTGTGTCACAGCTTTAGGTTTCCCTTCACCATCTTTCTTTACAATACCTGCATAAACAGAAGGAATTAGTTTATGTTTTTCCGCGAACACGAAATCATGATCTGGTAATTTTACACGATAATCGAGGTGCATTAATATTGGAGCTTGAGCGTTCGCTGCTGTAATGCCCAACGGCACGCGTACTTTGTCATCCATTGATAAAAAGAAAACATGATCAGGACCCAAAATTTAAGCTAAAGATTCCAGGTTTCTTATAGTAGCTGTACAGAATGTGACATCTTTGTTTTTCGAATGTAACGTAGAATCTGGATTGTATAGTTTAACAGGAACAGTTACGACGTGTCTTTTTCCTTTCTCTGTATTGGCTCGTCTGGGAAGAAGTCTCAAGTATAACTCTGATCGACTGATAGTATATCCTTGTTTACAAAGTTTGGCTTGTAAATCGTCCAATGTTTTGCAGCACCTTATAGTTTAAGTGCGACGTCGATCATCAGCTGCATCACCGAAAATTGCAATCTCCTTTATAACTTTAAGTATACCGGACTGGTTTTCTTCTACTCTAGGCCAACCGACAGAGTCGCGAATTTTTAGAGCTGCTGCAAAGTCGGTATTACTTTTACAAAGCTCTAAAAAATTTTGTTTTTTCGAGTCACGACTGTGTGTTTGGCGGCATTTATCGTTAATAGTGCAAAGTTCGTGTTTTAACACGTAGATTTGGAAATGTGACGTCACGAAATTTAGGACCCCTCCCACCCCCCTGTCACACAATGTCACACTTCGTCGACCCCCTCCCTCCCCCTTAACGTGTGACGTAATTTATGGATGGTCCCTATACAAGAATTGCTCGTATAAATAATATAATATAAATAGCCAAAGACAAAACAGGTCAGTAATTGTTTCTACTCTGTAATGTTTTTTTTAATCAGTGATGTCAATGAAAATTTTGAAAACAGTAGAAGTCATTAATGATCATTGTCGAATTTCGACCATAGATTCGACTCTGAAAACTAGATATATGAAGTTGAAATATTGCAAAATTTCAACTTTATACATCTAGTTTTTTAAGATTGCTAGAATTTTGAAAGGAGACAATTGAACTTTCTACGAAACAAAATACAACTGTAGAATTGAGTTCGGTTGATATCAATTGTGTAGGGGTTCGCTAAGGAATATTTTCATCATTAAATTTATTCTTAGTATTCCGCTATCAAAGCGCGGATGCGGTGTGGGAGGTGGATGTTGTTTACGTGTGAGGCTGACATTTAGCAGAAAGGAAATTTGAAAATGAAAAAGAAGCAATGTATAAATAAAGCCGGAGTTACTCAAACATCCATGGGATACCTACCGGGATCCGCGGAAAGAATGTTAACGGGGTACACTAGTTTTTTTAGAATAACTAGCTGAACCCCGCGACCTTGTCTGCGCGTACCCCGGTCTCCCGTAGGGGCCGCTTTTCCTACTTTCTTTTTTCGGCTTCTAAGGGTCGTATCGTGATGTTGAATAGCCTATAACCTAGCTTAAGAATGGGGGTATCAAATGCAAAAAGCATTTTTGAAATGCATGTGGTAGTTCCAGAGATTAGCGCGGTCAAACATACTTTTTTGCTTTGTGTATTAGTATAGATATTACTAACTGACAGGTACTAGCCACGCAGTTCGACGTAGACTTTGCCTTTTACGCGTGAAACCTATTTCATGATAAAATGCGACTTGCATATTAATTCACGATGTATTTCTGAATAAAATTCAATCCAAACCGCCTATATCGTTTGTGCATGAGTGAGGAACAAACCCGTCTAGACGTCATCATAAACTGTCACATTTATAATATTTGGGAGGTAGATTTGCCAAACAGGTCATAACGTGCCTTAAAATTAATTCCAACTATTTAAATATTTAATCAACACTCACCACAGGGTAAATTACGCTGCGAACCGTGAACTTCCCTGGTTTTAAATTATAAAGTTTGGGAAAAACGTGATGCGGCATCGTTGGTTGTACGAGGGCACATCTACTTTTAATATATGTATAATTTTTTTGCGGAATGAACTTTTATCTCAATTAGGCGAGTCTGCAGCTTTCCTTCTGCAGTACATATTTTCGCACAATTTGGGGTAGCTCTGGTGCAGTGCGTGCGTCACAAGTAAGCCGCTACTAAGTACTGTGTTCCTCCTTCTTCTTAGCATTATCCCGTTGAACCATAGAATATTTAGATACTGTTGGATAGTTGCTCGAACCATATACGAATAGTTTAAGGCCGCTATACCACAATCATATAAAAAAGTCCTGTTTCTATGGTTCACAAATATATGAGAAATGTGTGACAGTGTCATAAGTAACATATGAATCATGTGCTTTTGATCCTATTTCTATGATGTTTGACAACACGTTGCGAGATGTGGTAATATAACGGGGATTCTGTGTACCTACTCAGAAAAGAAAATTTTAAAAGGTACATGATCAAAAATATTGAATATGGACTAAACTTGAGCAGTGGATAAAGAATCAGCCAACCAACTAATCCCCGGTTCGAATTCTAGCATTTACCACTAAATTCGCGTTTTCGCGTTTATGTACCGACACATTATGCAATTATCACTAGCTCGGCGGTGAAGGAAATCATCGTGAGGAAACCCAAGTCCAAGAAATTGTATTCCGAAAGAGGCGTGACCTAACCGAAGTCTGGTTTTACCTCTGGGTTGCGGAGGTCTGACGGCAGTTGCTTCAAGTAAAAATCAATATCTTTGCCAAAATCTTAGGCTTAGGTAGCGAGCCCCGCCAGTCCTAATAGATTAAGAAACGGGATAACGCCAAAAAGAAGAAGAACAAGACTAAGACTGTCCTACCTCACATGTAATATGTCGTGAACACTTCCAAATTCAGTATGTGCTGAATCTCTTTATTTATATAATCAATTCACTTGAATAAAATTTTAGCCAACCAACATTTTTCTCGGTTAAAGGGGGTACACTTCTTTCTTCATATGATAGTCGAGCGCGCCTAATTTAGTTATACCAGCGGTTGCCTTATCCATGAATGCTATTTGAACTCTATCAAACGATTTATACGGCTTTAGGAGACATTCGAAATCGTAAAAAGTCGTTGGGTTAAAATGTTTCCGCTGCCGATCACGCGATATTTCAATTCAGTTTTTGAAGAAAATTTAAAATATTTTAATTGTGTATAAAAAAAATGCCGTCTCCATTTAATTTCAACACAATTAAGACAAAAGTAAATAGCTTGCATGCAGTTTTAACCTGCTTTGTGCACACAAAACAGGTTAGATCAAATTTAATTCAAAACCCATTATCGTTACTAGATGAATACCATCGTTGCCATGGCTATTCTGGTCATCCCTGTCTCGGCGCTGCTCATCTCTGAATGCCCACCATCTGAAATATGAACCGCATGTACCCTCCGTCTATGCGACACGTGTTTCGCTTCTCCTCAGACGCTGCAGATGTTAGTCGTTAGAATAACATGCGACGTAAATGCATCACAGCTGAGGCATAGACGACCTGAGTAGCCATGGCAGCGACGCATGCATCTACTAATGGTAATGGGTACTGGAAGCACACAAAGTAGTTTAGATCAAATTGCTTGAAATTTTTTATTTCATTAAGTATGCTCAAAATTTCTCTCATTATAAATTAAATATTATCCAATTATTAGTTGGAAGCAAAAAAATGCGCTATCATCTATTTGCGACGTTTTGACTGATACTGAAGGTGCTTGTCTGACTCAAGTTACACCGGATGTTCTTATGCACTTCATTACTACAAAAAATGTTTATCATTGAGAGCCGATTGTCAAAACTGATGGAAGAAAACACTACAGGTTTATGGGATATATTTACCTTTTCAACTTTTTTCTAAATTAACTCACTCCTTTCATCAAGTCTATGTTCCTTTCAAACATTTTCCGTGCAAGCGGGTAATGACGCACCGTTTTTCATATTAGGTTATTAAGCGAAGCGAGGTTACGCGATATTGGTCCTGTCGTATTTAGACGGGCGTCGACTAGGCGAGCATGGCTGTAATTTCAATTATATTATTTTGAATAGAAGCTGCAGTGTTGCTGAGGTTATACAGGCTGATTCTTGAAAATATTACGGGCGTCTTATTATGAGAGTGAAGGAAATTTCCAAAAAGATATAAACACCTCTATAGAAATAGATGAAACAGCCAATCAAAAATAAAGTTCTAAAATAAAATGAAACTAGTGATTCATCACCTTCAGAGTTACAACCAATTTCACCTACACGTGCTATACTAACAGATGTATAGCACTGATATCGTAGTGGATAAAGAACTAGTACATCAGCCAACTGGTCCGTAGTTTGGTTCCTGGATATGTAGTACATACATTAGTGTTTTCGAATTATTTATGTATAGGTGAAGCAAAATAGCTTGAGAAAATACACATGTCTAAGAAATTAATTTTTAAAAGACCTAACCAAAGAAATGTCTATTTTCGGATTCTGAAGATCTGACGGCAGTCGCTCTAAATCACAGTGAGTATTTTCACCAAATCCTTAGGCTTATGTTAGCGGATCCTGCTAATCCGAATGGATTAAGAAACGGTATAACTCTAGGAAGAAAAGGAATGGTATGCTAATATGCTCTGGCTAAGTAGTGGTAGTGAAGGGCACAGTGATATTTAAAAAGGAGCAGTCTGACTGAGGTAATCGGTTCCTCCACATTCAAGAAGACTGCAGTGAATTGCCATATCCATCTGAGCCCTACCCACTATTTCTTTGACCAGTCTCATTTGCTTATGGGTATGATGGCAAGCCGATGACATATCTACCAAAGGCTATGCTTCACTTATCACTTTGATACGCCGAAAGACTTTAATGTTAACAACCTACCATTTCTACTTGTCATCAAGTTTCATTTAGATTTCTTGCGTAGTAATGTTTATATGGACACATACATGTCATTTGATAGTGTCATTTTGATATGAACGAACACGGAACACCTGCGTATCGCGATATCTGTTTTTCAGTCGTGTTAAAGTTTTTTTTGGTGCAAATTATATGTTTACTTGTTACTATTTATTAGAGTAGACTTCCCATTATATATTGACTTTTATTTTGAAATACGAAAATAGAAATAATGTTTGTTTGAAGATATCGTAAAAATTTAACAAAGTTTCACTTTCGTTTGAGTGTAGATTTTTAAAAAACCTTATTTCGTACGATGATAGTATAGTTAGTTGTAGTTCTTGAGGTGAATAGGGACTGACTCATGTGGCGTTAAGTTCTTCCACTTTAAATTTAAATGTCTAGCAGCAAATACCTAAAAAGTAAAAAAGTATTATTTCGGCTACTATGTCAAAAAAACGTCCATCTCACCTGCGCGATTCCGCTAAACCCTGGTTTTTTTTTGCTAATGAGTAAATTTAGTTAAAACTATTAAATATTCCGTTAAGCTGTCAGGAAATTGATACCAATTGCTCTATCAACACATCATGTGACATGTCTCTTGATTCAATAGACTAGTGTTAATTGGAGTCTATATCTAACTTTAGACTAGACAACTTGAATTGGAGCATGGTATTTAACATCTTGTATTGCATCTGACATCTTGCCGATGAGTACGTATTTACATGTATATTTTGTATGTATGAACATGTTGATTTGAGTATTGGGTATTTTCTTCTTACAACATAGGCAATCAAACAGGCACACGACCCGCCCGATGTAAAGTGGTTACCGTAGCCTATGAACGCTTGCAATAGTCCTTGTATTATGTGTTTTCACCTTCACTATTATCGCAGTAATTCTTCAGGAGCCTGTTGGTAACTTCACTCCCTCGAGAGAACACGGCAATACTCCAGGAACTTGTGTGACTATTCGGCTGCGATTTTCTGCGGGCTTGTGAGGAACTCACCCAGTATTTATATATGCATTGATTTGATTAGCTAACAGGGTGCTCCATGGGCAGGTGGGGTTGGTTTTGACTCTAAAGATAATAGTAAGTAGCTTACGCCTCTAACCCCAATGCACTGACATATGTTTACCAGTAACGTAGTACTTTCTACCTTAATACACGCTTTGCTTGGTTTGGTACTGTTTGATGCTGTGTCATTTGTTAGAATATTTATGTTCTATTTTTTGTACTGATTTCAAACTGGAGGAGGTTCTCAATTCGACTCGTGGTTTATTTTTGTGGGTCCGTTGCGCGACCTCTGCCAAGTGAACTGATTTTTTTATTGGAAACGTAGTAGTATTCGATTGGTTCCATATACATTTGTTGGAATTTAATTTTCATTGAAATCGGTGTTTGTATTTATAGTTTGATATTCAGTGGTCGTGTTTCCGACATGTATCATATATTTTAGTTTCCGATGTTTTTTTATACAACGTCGGAAGGCATACAAACATACACTCCACCTGGTGTGAAACGCTTGTAATACATTAAGTATCACTCGCGCAATGCTCCTCTGCTGCTAGCACAGCGACTCCTTGGGAGCTTACTGGTGACCTTACTCACACACAGGGACACAACAACCCTCTAGGGAGTTGTTATTTGAGGTAGAGTAACTTTTCCATGCGGGTTGCTTTGACGCGTCCTACTTCTCTAAAAAAATGTTTGGTGATTTGATCTTCCTACCGGTATAAAACACCCCTTTGACTTTCAGCGGGCGAGTGGTTTGGGCACGTGCTGTGAGACGAGGTATAAGGGGCGAGCGATTGCGAGGCCATATTTGCAGCCTATGAGGTGGTAGTTACGCTTAATTTTATCCACGGCCAATATAACACTGGTCGATGTTATCGATGCAAATGCTAAACATTATTACATGACTGTGTCTTGATGTAGTGATATCATTGCATTTGCGTCAAACCTCAGTGGTTTATAAAATGCATTAATATTGTTTTTATAAAATGTTTATGTAAACTGGTGTAATAAATAAACAAATAAAATAAAAAAAAATAAAAATAAAAAATATTGTCGGACAAATTACACAGCGCCATCTAGCCCCTTGTGTTATGGCTACTAGACAACTGATAAACATACGTAAATACATTTTTTTTTTTGTAAATACATACTTATTATACATAGAAAATAATTTTCTTCACTGTTAAACGTGCGAATTTCGTCGGAAATTGAGAAGATTACCAAACGTTCATTCGCGGTGCGCATATTCTATGCTAAGTTCATGAACCAGAGCAGCATTTAACCGTGACGTTCCTTCTAGCAGAGATTTTACGTGTACGATACGTTTTCCGAGTGAACTGGCGACCACCATGAACCACTCGTGACCACCTCTGCTACTAGCACAGTAACTCATTGGGAGTTTACTGGTGTCCTCACTGACACGCAGAAACACAACGACCGTCCCGGGAGTTGTTGTTTGGCTGCGGTTGCTGTGATGCGCACTACCTCTTTTAGAAACACCCAGATATATTCATGCACCCAAATGTTTGCCCTGTGTGGCAATTGAACATACGAGCGTTAGTGGCAAAGAAACGTTACTAACTACTGTGCCATCGATCTAGTCAAATTCATCTGCATAAAATGCATCATTTTTATCTCCTTGAAATGAACACAATAGAAGTAGATTACAACCCGTTGACGATCTTATAAGCTACGCGTTCTACATGCACCCCTATTTCCTACGAAGTCATAATACCCATCGGGAGCTCGTACTGACGCTTAACATGTATTTTTGGTGAACACACAGATGCCTTTTATCTGCCGTAGCCTATTGTGTGATATTCGAACGTCACTTCCGCAAGCCGTTTCATTGCAGCGTCACTGCTTAAATGGATGCTAAAACGACTATTAACAGGCCCCTAAACGACGCAATTATTTATAACGTCGTCGATGTACCTCACACACACGCAAGAAGAACAGCGATAACCCGTTGGTTAAAGAACCCGCCTATTGACCAACTGGTCTTCGGTTCGAATTCTGGCATCTACCATGAAATTCGTGTTTTCGAATTTATGTACATATTAATTATCACTTGGTCGGCTCAGTAAAGGAAGACTTTGTGAGGAAACCCGCATGTCCAAGAAATAATATTTCGAAAAACGTGTGACTTAACTTGAGAAAGGTCTGGTTTTCCCTCTAAGTTGAGGTCTGTCGGTAGTCGCTCCATGTAAAAATCAGTATCAGGCCCCGCCAATTCTACGTGTCTTGTGATTCGGTTCAGAAACGTCCTGTGAGAATTGTCGGTGATCCTAACATTACCATTCCAACTAATGGAGTCCAAATGTCTTCGAAGGGTTCGTACTATTGTGAATGTGAAATTGTATTTATTTGTCCTTTTTTCAAATCAAAACGGAGCGACGGATTGATGTGTTTTTTTATGTAGATTTATTTTGTGTGCCCGACAGTGACATACTCCCACAGGAAAACACGCTTTGTTTCCCTTTGACCATGCGGGCGAAGCCGCGGGCAACAGTCAAATTGATCTTGTTTTATCAAAGGGTCAAATGAAAAGAGTTATGAATATTAAAGAAGCGAGTGAAGTGTGTAAGGACCGCGTCTTATAGCGGTCGGTTTATCTGCCTACTCGGCAATGACGTGAAGTTATAGATACATAGATATTTTTTTAAAAATCACGCGGCGGAAAATAGTCTTATCAAAAAATTCAAATAAAAAATTTCTAAAACCCGCTGCTCTGGAATGAGACTTACACAAAACAAAAAACTGTTTCAAAAGCGGCCTAGCCGTTTCCGAAAAACATAGTAACAGACACAACAAACACCTGTTACCCCGAACGCGTATACCGTTTCCGTGGCCGCCGTAAATAGAATAGAAATAACTTTAAGAAGGGTGTTATGCGATTCTTAAGGATCTTATAGGGTCGGCAACGCACGAGTTGGTATTGCGTACTACGGTAACTGCTTAGCATTGGGCAGGCGTTACGTATGACACTTTAGTTTATACCACTCTTAGATCACTAAACGTTTTAGAAGGGAATTTCATAACGACTCCAAGGAACGACATGGGTTGCCCAGTAACTCATTCAAAAACGCTATCTGAAATCTGTTCAGTGGATAACAGAAACAATGGCTGAACTTGTTATACAACTGCAAGTGAGTCGGTGATAAATGTGGATAAGAATTGAGTATGTGGTAGTGCAAAAAACCTCTTGGCATTATTCAAATAGTAATGAGTGCAAGCTCAACAGTTTTTCAGCACCGTTCGCTGAACCGAGGATAATGCGCTTTTGCATCTAATGAATCCAACTCGGGAATTATATTAGACGGTGTCCAGGACAAAAGAAGAAACTTTTAAATGGCCATATCTTCTTTTTGCTAAGTAAACTAAATCTCCATCCTGTTGGTGGTAAATTGAACCTGGAGATTAATCTAACTACAGTTTTTGCTTGTTCTCGCATTAGTAAATACATATACCTTTCATTACCGTATTGTTTTTTTAGGGTTCCGTACCCAAAGGGTAAAACGGACGCTATTACTAAGACTCCGCTGTCCGTCCGTCCGTCCGTCTGTCACCAGGCTGTATCTCATGAACCGTGATAGATAGACAGTTTAAATTTTCACAGATGAAATATTTCTGTTGCCGTTATAACAACAAATACTAAAAAACAGAATAAAATAAATATTTAAGGAGGCTCCCATACAATAAAAGTAATTTTTTTGCTCGATATTGATAACGGCAACAGGTAGACGCTTGAAATATTCACAGAATATTTAGTTATATATTCACTTTAAAAATAAATAATTAAATTAAAATAAAACAAATATTGAAGGGGGGCTCCCATACAACAAACGTGATTTTTTTTGCCGTTTTTGTCGATAATGGTACGGAACGCCTCGTGCGCGAGTCCGACTTATTTAGTGAAATTCCTTGCATATTTCCATCTTAGCATTATCCCGTGTCCTAATCCATTAGAATTGGTGGGAACCGCTATCTAAACCTAAGGAATTGACGAATACGAGCCCTGTGATTCAGCTCAGATACGTGCTGGGAGAATGAGAATTATTGACAATACCAAGTTTATGTACGGTACTAGTCCCTATTTCAACGTCAGGAGACATTTTTTTTGGATTTGGGATGAGTAAAAAATGTTAAACTCGCGTCAGGACACGTGACCCTGATGTAAGATTTTGGTGAGAATTCGAACTTAAGTTCGCTGCAGCGCTAAAACATTAGTTGTCTCTAATTAAACAATTAAAACATGAAACGCTAGTTCGTTCATAGGGCATTGTTTTCTCGCGACCAAAACGTTGTAAGCGCCATGAAATTCTTGGCGCTTACGCGTTTCGTTCAACGTAGTTTATCAACATGGCTGTTTGGTCCGCTTGTACAAGTTTTCACTTCTGCCGGCACTCCCGGAGTGCAACCCGTTTTTTTTATTTTTATATATTAGTTCAGCATAGTGGCGCCTTTTTGTCTGATGGTAAGCGAAAGAGGAGCCCAAATCGCAACTGCAACTGACAAAATACCACACCGTATCCTGTCAGTTGACGCTGCCATGGTGACCCGTAAGATGCTTCTTCACGCTTCGTTCGAAGGATCCCATATTGTAGGAAGGAGGGAACACATGTGCAGACAAGGTGTTCCACTTTTTAAGGGTACGAAAAAGGTAGGAGTTGCCGAACTTTTTGGTACGCGATGAGATATTCTCCACAGTGGAACGATGACCATGCGAACAGACGGACCACCTGATGTTAATTGGCTACCGTAGCCTGTGAAGGCTTGAAATACAGGAAATATCGTTCGCGCGTTGACACCTCTACCGCTAACATACCAACTCCTTAGGAGTGTATGGTAGTGGGGTTACCCCCACTCACTCGCAGTAATAACTCTGTGTCTAACATCGTCATTGCGAATACGGTCTACACGCGTTACGCCATAAATTTTGTACAACGCTCGCGTTTCGACTGTGTTTATTATTTGTCGTTTGTATTATTATTGTTTACTACTCCGCCACTGAAATAAAGAGATTACCTCCGTATGTGATTTCTAGATTCCATGACACACTCCACAAAACAAGAAGAGAAGTTATGTGATGTGATGGAGCTTCCAACGGCTTCCATATACAAACGCACCGCTAGCTGTTGACTATAGAATTTATCTTCACTCATCGGAAACATGATTGTCGCCTACTGTACGATACATTTTCTTAGCGAACAGCTTATCATCAGGCAAGACGTAGATTGTTTAGCATTTTGGTGGAATAAAAAAATATTTCATTGCTTTGCGCACCCGACAAATAGCATCCGTATTAGACTTTTTTTTTAGGTAAACCTATTAGGTATTCTAACAAAGCAATCCCCTCTGTATCCGAAAAAATGCCATCAGCTTACCGGTCGAAGGTCGTACCTTAAACTTTCGATGTACCTTTTCTCCTTTAAGCCGTTGTGAGATTCTTGTTTACTTTCAGAGCCCCAGTCTCGAATACACATTTAATCACTGGCTACTGTTCTGAAAAGTATTTGTTCCTTTTACCTGACTCCAGCGAAACAAAGAAAAAAAGAATTGACCAGGCTATATGTATGTGGCTGCTAATGGATGTTACATGGTAACCGATTTTAACAATCTGAAATCTATAATATAAGCAATATTATGGCCATAAAGTTACCATAAGCTCCATGATTCACGTATGCTATACGCAGATGACGCGGCAAACCTATTGTTGAAATGAGATGAAGAACGACCTCATAATATAAAAAAATCGGCCAAGTGCGAGTCGGACTCGCGCACGAAGGGTTCCGTACCACTATCTATAAAAATGGCAAAAAAAACACGTTTGTTGTATGAATATATAACTAAATATTCTGTGAATATTTCAAGCGTCTACCTGTTGCCGTTATCAATATCGAGCAAAAACGAGCAAAAAAAATCGGCCAAGTGCGAGTCGGACTCGCGCACGAAGGGTTCCGTACCATTATCTATAAAAAAGGCAAAAAAATCACGTTTGTTGTATGGGAGCCCCCTTAAATATTTATTTTATTCTATTTTTTAGTATTTGTTGTTATAGCGGCAACAGAAATACATCATCTGTGAAAATTTCAACTATCTAACTATCACGGTTCATGAGATACAGCCCGGTGACAGACGGACGGACGGACGGACGGACGGACGGACGGACAGCGGAGCCTCAGTAATAGGGTTCCGTTTTACCCTGTGGGTACGGAACCCTAAAAATCACGTTTGTTGTATGGGAGCCCCCTTAAATATTTATGTTATTCTATTTTTTTGTATTTCTTGCTATAGCGGCAACAGAAATACATCATCTGTGAAAATTTCAACTGTCTTAACTATCACGGTTCGTGAGATACAGCCTGGTGACAGACGGACGGACGGACGGACGGACGGATGGACGGACGGACAGCGAAGTCTCAGTAATAGGGTTCCGTTTTACCCTTTGGGTACGGAACCCTAAAAAGGAAATTGTACAATGGACTTTTTTCAGCTGGCTACGGTGCTCAACAACCTCACCTGCCTTATAAACGAGATTTAGCACCGTGCTTTTTTGTTCTTCACCAATAAAAATACCTACATGACACAAAATGAGACTTATGACGGGGTGGGCGATGTATTCAAGCTAAATTGTTCCGGAACGCCGTAAATTTTAAGTTTTGTCGAATGAATGTAAATTTCGGGATTTTCTAAAAACATGAATTATTTTTTTCTCACATTCTATAATTTATTCTTTTCCTACTAACAATATCTTTCAATGGGATATGTGAGCTCTTTCTGAACGTGTTTTATCAGTTCATTGTATCATTTTCAACACCGTTCCTATATGAAATGTATATGTTTGTCTCTCTGTGTGCGTGTGTCTGTCGCTTTTTTCGAATATTCGAATTTTGACTTCAGAATCGGATTCAGCATAAAAAAGTAGAATAGGAATGTTCAGGAACACCGTTCCTATCTCTTAAGGAACATGGTCAAAATGACCGACAAATTAAAAAAAAAATGGATTGTTATATAATTGACGAGCCAGGTGTTCCTCTGGCAATGCAAGCTTGCGCATTCTCAACTGGTTTTTTATTAGTTTAATTTGTAAACATAGTTAAAAAAAGTCTATTGAAGTTGATTAATGTATAAAAATGGAATGGTATGTTTGGATCGCTGCACTTGACGTTCCGTAGTACCCCAATTAGCCTATAGGCTTTCCACACACTGTGATCACACAACAGCCATCAGTCTTAGCCAACCACCTGGCAACTAAATAAGAAACTAAATGAAACAGCATATACGTATGAGGCAGAAAATTATATTTGTGCTGCAATTTGAACTTGTCTCCGTGGCAATATGAGAGACAGAACAAACAACACATAAAGGGCGCTGCTTTAGCCTAAATAAGGGCTAGTCAAGTCAAGTGAATACCGCATTGAATTATTTTATCTTAACTACTTTTACTCCCACTTTTGCCTTAAATTCCGCAGTCTCTTACGTTTCGTCTCAGCTAGAAATGAGGTCAAAGGTCACCAAGGTCTTTTCGCGTAAAAATCTACTATTTTTGGTTCTACACAGGATGTATTAAAAAGAACCACTATTTGAATGACTTTTTAACTTTCATCCTTTTGTCTCACAACCCGAACTCTAATCTAAATTACAGCCAGCAAAATTATTTTATCTTAATAAATTTTGCAAACGCTAGGACTACCCACCGTCATTAGCATTATGAATGTTATCTACTACCGCTGCTAACGAAAAAACGTAAAATGTGATAACAAAAAGCTAAAGTTGCTCTGCTCTGTATGTACATATTTGCAATAGACAAATATTATTGAATCGGGTGTGGAAGTTACTCAAATATAAATGATGGTTATATACATACTGTAAATGTTTTTTTTTATTCAACGTCGGTAAGCATGCGGCCCACCTGATGTAAAGCGGTTACTGTAGCCTATGAACACATTAAGTATTGCTCGCGTTATGCCATATCTGCTGCTAATACAGCTACGCCTTAGGAACTTACTGGTGACCTCACTTAGTCACAGGAACACGACAACCCTCCGAGGAGTGGTTATTTGGTTGCGGTTTTCCGTAAGGTAGAGTTCTCCAGATGGGTTGCTTTGATGCACGCTACCTCTCTTATAATACTTGTAATATATGCAACTGGAATCAATAAATACGGTAAATGTGATGATGAGCTAATAAAAACCGGGCAAGTGCGTGTTAAACTTCGCTCTATAGGGTTCCGTAATGCCATGTTTTTGTATTAGTTCATGTTGCAACAATCTATTAATGAGAAAAGTAAAATATTTTTAAGGTCACCATTTATGAAGTACATTGTGTGACGTTTATATTTATTTATTAATTATATCTAAATGAGTAAGGGTGATATTGAAAGAAGAGTAAAAGCAGGAAAGTAATTTGTCTATAACTTTACGCTAAATCCCTTGCGGGGTAGACAGAGAAATCCGAGCGCCATATAACGCGGCCCTTACGCACTTCACTCGCTTCTTTAACATTCATAACTCATTTCATGCACGTTCGCCGGTTTCTAGAACTCTTGACATCACATTCTGATAAAACACGACCAATTTGGTCATGGTAGGTTAGTCTTGGTCTTCTTCGCCACCTACATCCTTCCACTTTTGCATTGTATATCTGTTTCGTCATTCTTTCATCCTGCATTCTTTCTACATGTCCGAACCAACGGAGCATGCCCTTTCTTATCTTAACACACACACACAGCAACACCTCAAGCTGAACTGTTTGACCTTTGTGTCGTTCTTATTGCGCTCGCAATAAGAGTCGAAATAGTGCTGCAAGTGTCTAACGACATGTCGCACACATTTTGTCTTAGCCATGAACCCCGCCCGACCCTGAGTAGCCAATGTTAATCGACTCAACCTAACTCGTCAATTTAAAAAATCAGTCTGTTTCTAATACGGATTTTTTTTCTTTTTTACTCTTCGTGAAAATAACTTAAAAGTAACTTTCTTCTTTTCACTTTTAGCGTTATCCTGTCTCCTAATCTATTAGTATTGGCGGGGTACGGTACCAGAGGGAAACTTTGTACAAAAGTCGTCTGGGTACCTCTATCTCACCTATTTCTACCGCCGAGCAGCTATATTTATATAGCTGTATTCCGGTTTGAAGGGTGAGATATGGCAGTGAAATTACTGGGTACTGTGACGAAACAGCCTTCGGTCACAAGATTGGCAGCGCGCGAGTAACATGCCCGTGGTGTTGCGAGCGTCAATAGGCTATGGTGACCGCTTACCATCTAATGCGGGCCGCATGCTTGTTTGCCAATCTAGTTGTCAAAAAAACTAAACCAAAGTCTTTGGCGAAGATACTGATTTTTACATGGAATGCCTGCCATTATATCTCTACAAACTATAGGGAAAATCAGACCTTTCTTGCGTATGGTCACATGTCTTTCGAAACATCAAAAGAAGCTTTATTGTACCTCCAAATAATAAAGGTATTTGAAAAGAGTCACGGGATGGCAATCTAATAGTATTATCGGAGAGCGATCAAATGTCACGCGGCTGTGACAGCGATATAGTTTTTTGTCACAAGCGATTGGCTGTTAAAGGTCACATCAAACGTATACTACTCCATACATATTATTACTTCACGAATGAAACGTGCTAAGTTCAACGCTAACTGTATGTTTGGTTACATCAAGTGGGCCGTATGCTTGTATGCCTCCCGATGTTATATACAATGTGTTGTTTTTCGGACCCGACAAACTTTAAGGGTGGATTCTACGAGTAATTTCATCGAGAAAACACCCCCATATGTGGGGTCAAATCTCGATATTCTAGAAATGGCGGCCATTTTAAAATTTTGATACTTATTTTTTTCTTTTTTTCCATAAAAATTCATATCTCAAGATTTAAAGGCCCTACGGACATGAAATAAAATGCTTTTATCTGTAAAAAGTCGTCTCTATCGAACAAAAATATCCGCAACTGCTGAAAAGGTACATAAAATAAGTTAAAAGCACCTAATCTCATTTATTTAGCAAAAATAAACAGCAAAAATCTACATTTACTTGAATTACTTTGAAAATAGCCCCCCTTTGATAGTATTTTTATGTATTTTTTTTAAAGTATTTGATATAAGCTAAACAATGATACCAAAACCGTATCTCTACGTCGAGGCAGTCAAGAATTATTGAAAATTCAAAACATCCCTTACGCAGCTCATGTAAATTGATTTCATTTACAAATAGAACTCTTTCACTTAAAATTATGAGAGAAACACCAAAAAAGTGGCAATTACTTTAATAAAAATGATTAACATAAATTGCAAAATTAAAACAATAAAAAACAAACATTAATTGAACATTTGCTCAAAGTGGCCTCCTCGGTTTTGAAGGCAAGCAAGTTTTGAACTTTCAATAATTCTTGACTGCCTCGACGTAGAGATACGGTTTTGGTATCATTGTTTAGCTTATATCAAATACTTTTAAAAAAATACATAAAAATACTATCAAAGGGGGGCTATTTTCAAAGTAATTCAAGTAAATGTAGATTTTTGCTGTTTATTTTTGCTAAATAAATGAGATTAGGTGCTTTTAACTTATTTTATGTACCTTTTTAGCAGTTGTGGATATTTTTGTTCGATAGAGACGACTTTTTGCAGATAAAAGCATTTTATTTCATGTCTGTAGGGCCTTTAAATCTCGAGATATGAATTTTTATGGAAAAAAAGAAAAAAATAAGTATCAAAATTTTAAAATGGCCGCCATTTCTAGAATATTGAGATTTGACCCCACATATGGGGGTGTTTTCTCGATGAAATTACTCGTAGAATCCACCCTTAAAGTTTGTCGGGTCCGAAAAACAACACCTTGTATATAAAAGAGCGGTCAAGTGCGAGTCCGACTCGCGCACCGAGGGTTCCGTAAAAACATTTTCGGAAATTATTTTCTTCTTGAAACTTTTGTTTGAAGTTTACTCCTTAAAGACCCGGTACGGAAATTTTATGAGGAGTAAACTCAAGTGAACTCGTTAACAAAAAATGATGCCGTTACGCTCGTCCGCTTAAAAAGAGACAAACATATATAGGATTTAAACGAGATTTATTTTATATACCGTCGAAAGGCATACAATCATAGGCACACCTGATGTAAAGTGGTGACCGTAGCCTATGAACGCTTGTAATACTTTAAGTAGGTATCAATTGTTTGATGCCTTCTCTGCTGACACTCAAACAGCAACTCGTTACTGGTGGCCTGACTCACACGCAAGATCACAGCAATCCTCTAGGGAGTTGTTATTTGCCTGCGGTTTTCTGTGCTGTGGAGTTACTTCCCCAGACTGGCTGCTTTGTTGCGCTCTCATAAAACATCCAGACCAACACAAACAGACATGTTCATGCACAAATGTTTGTCTTGTGTGGGAATCGAACCCACGACCTTTGGTGTCAAAGTCTCGTCATTCACGACTGCGCCACCGAGCTCGTTAAAATGAGAATGAGATAGAAATCATTATATAGTGTTTAATACTGGAACCGAGCATTGTACGTGTATTTTGTTTTAGTAAGTGTGTGTGCGTACCAGCGTATTACGAAGACTGGTATATTTTACGTATATTTTTATGCACAGCTAAGTGCAGCTCAAGCTTTACACTTTGACCTTCGTACCGTTCTTATGACATTCGTGATAAGAGTTACAGTCGTACTTCAAGTGTTAAGCGTGATCTGCTTATAGCTGTACTATTAAACAATTCATGAAGTAAGTAAAGTCAAAGAATTTTTCTTAGAGGAAAAGGTCAAACTGGCGTCCAAAAAACTTTGTGTGCTCAACAGAGCAAAGCAGTACTTCAGTGCGGTTCAAAGACATATGTTATATAAGTCTCAAGTCAGATCGCACATGGAGTAATGCAGTCACCTTTGGGCGGAAGCACCTAGATACCAGCTTGGACCGTGTGATTCCGTTCAGAAACTAGATGTGAGAATTTTAGACGATCCTAAGAGTTTTTACTACCGCACCGCTCGCCGACGGCGGGAAGTTCACTCTCACATGCTGGAACCGCAATGGTCGCGTACTGTTCGGTTCCAGACAAGTTTTCTTCCGAGAACTCTCAAGTGTGGAATGAACTTCCAGCCGAGGTTTTCCCAAGGGACTACAGCATGGGACTCTTCAAGAAAGACGCGACGAGGTTTTTAGGGGATCGGCAACGCATGAGTGACAACCCTGGTGTTGCAATTTTCCATAGGCTACGGTGACTGTTTACCATCAGGCAGGCCGTATACTTGTTTGTCACCTTGGTGGTATAAAAAAAACATTGGAAAATATGATTTGAGTGGTAATGAAGAATAATCCGAAAAACACGTGAATGCGGTTAATTCGTAAACCTATATAGTAAAATTTATATTATTCATATATCACATTTGTGAATAATATCAATTTTATTCTTATTAATTTAGAAGATTTGTTCATTTATCCGTTTTTTCTATTCAATAATAATATCTTTATTTCATAACATGGTGTACATAAAATGTGTTGTCACGGTTTCAATTTAGGCAAACCATGCCTGTGTTTGGAATACCCCGCTCTTACACAACTAAATATTTAATACAATTATAGTTTCTTATTTCTAATACAATATTATATCATTTCTAATAATAATAATCTAAGAAGTTACAAAGTATTTCGTCCTATACCTAGAGGCATACAGCCTTAATTACGAATTCACCATATTTATGTGTTTGTGTGTGTGTGTGTGTGAGAGAGAGAGATAGAGAGTGTGTGTATGAACACGATAATACATTGATATAATATTAGTGAGTGCAAGCGTGTATACATACATAAATATATATATATATATATACATACATACATACATAAATATATATATATAGATACATACACTCATGTAAATTCTATATCTGGAGTTTAATTAAGAGAATTAAGAGGTACTACCTTCAATTAACCAGTACTTTATTCATTGCATAATGAAGAGTAAAGATTCAGTTTCCTCATAGTCCTTTGACTTAAAAAACGCTGTAATACTCGTAGATTCTTTACAATCATAATGAGTCTTTGGATATATATTGAGCCTTTTATTAATTAAATTATAAAGATGCGCAGATCTATGTATGTACTGTCTTTCTGCGTATGTAGTTTTAGCTGCCTTTACAAGAGCTACAGCATGTTTGTGTCGTTTATTTAGTTTTAATTTGCTGTCGTCATACGGTAGATTTTCAATATATATCGCAACTTTCGTTCGTAAGGAGTAAACTCCAGTCGTGCGTCCAAACGGACACTCACTCACGTTTTTTTTTGTGATGTGACAACATATTTGCGGTTTTCGGATTTTTGCCTTTACTTGTGCTACGTGAAATTGCTTTTTACCCAATTTCATGATTCTAGGTCAACGGGAAGCACCCTATAGGTTTTGATGCCCTTGCGAGGCGTTGACTTAGAATTTTTTCACTGCTCGAAAGGATTACAGACCTGAGTATATGATATTAATTTCAGCTTGATAGCTCCACCCGTCTTAGAGAAAAAGAGTTTTGACAGACAGACAGACGGACAACAATGTGATCCTATAAGTTTCGTTTTTACGGAGGTACGTAACCCTAAAAAATACCCTGTTGATGGTGACCGGTTCTGTGTGAGCCTGTAGGCATCATTACTTGAAACCAACCCAGTACAATGAGAAGGGACATATAGAACTGAAGTATTTTCACTCTGCCCCCGGTACAGTTTCTAATATCACAAGTTTTAAAATTGAGTTTGTAACTTGGCAACCCAGTTCATGCTGCGTGGTTAATGAGCGGTAATCAAGTTGTCAGTTGAGGTGTCTGCCAGTGCATTTATCACGGTGAATCTAGTTAGTCTCATCTCGAGGACAAAGCCTTGTGTGACAGCTAATCAACCTGTTCATATCTAGTAAATCGTATGACTCGGTTTATTATATAGTAGATATATATGTGTCTCAGTTGATTACAGTTTAATGTCATATTTAATTTGCAATATATAATTTATATTTGGCTAGCTTCTTAATAAAACTCATGGAAAGTATTTACAAGGTTCAGAAAAATACCAAAGTTTCTTAAAACAATTGATATAGTAGATATAAGGGGGTTTAAGCCGATTTCAAGTTTTTAATTCGTTGTGCCTATTTTTTATATACGTTCTCTATATTTTTAAAACGACTTGACCGATTTAGATAATTTCGACTGTCAAGTTATATTGAAAGTTCCGTGTAAATTTTTTGAATACTTACGTTTTGTAAATGTGTAAATAAGTCAATTTTAGTTACTACTCGTAAGAGTATTGATATACGTAGTATTTTGCGAAAGTCAAAATTACAGGTAATTTGGTCGACACTACTTTGTGCGCTTCTGCCATCAGTTCATGCGAACTAGCGTCGGTACCCATCCTTAATAGAATCGTGGTCGCGATGTCATGGGTGCTGTCTTTATCTCTGCGCCTGTTGCTGTGCTTAACATTGTGAATGGCCACACTCTGTAACAGACATTTCGGTAACGACCTAATGGAGAACGGATAGAAAGGTTTTATTTACAGCATGGAATTCTGCAAGAAATGCGTGAAGAGGTTTTTAGAGGGTGGGCAACGCATGAGTGACACCCCTGGTTTTGCAAATGTCCATAGGCTACGGTTGACTGTTTACCATCAGGCAGGTCGTATGCTTGATTGCCTTTGCGGTATAAAAAAAAATCAATATCTATTCACTGCTACTTGGGGGAGAGATAGAACATACAGCTCTTGTTTGCAGGTTTACGGATCAACATCGTGTCACCCATCAGCTTGTTGGTTAAAATATCCTCGCATTGGACCATGCCTTTATAGGTTTGTGGTAGCAGATGATACATCCAACCGCCATCGTTCCTGTGGTTGCCTACGCGAGTGTCCCGTATCTGTGAAATAAAATGCAACCGCCACCGTTGCTCTGTCCCCACTTCAGAGTATTTTCAATTGAAAGTAAAGACGCGTTACCATTCCCCACTGCTAACACAGCGACTCCTCAAGATCTTACTGGTAATCTCATTCACTCGCAGGCACACTACAACTTTCCAGGGAGTTGTTATTTGCTGCGGTTTCTTGCGAGGTGGACGTACTTCCCCAGTTGGATTGCTCCCTACCTCTCCTTACGACTGTCGTCGACGAAAACAGCCGAGACTGACGGTGTAGCGGTAAATTGTGTTACTATTGTAAAATAGTCTCAAAGGTTCTCCATAGGTGATTTGTTTCATGCCTGGTAGGGACAAAATTGGCGCTGATTTAATACTTATCCTGCTATATCGGCAACAAAATTAATATTCAAGATTTTGCATGACAAACACGCTTGTACATTCACACCTTTCATTGGGAAGCCGGTATCCTCTTCAGGATGTGAAAATAGATGAAGGCGCATCCCACGAGGACCATTACCTGGTAAACAAAACATTATTGAGTACGTACTGCATTCATCTTTTACGTGGGTATATTCATATAAATTCCTAATAAATGTGCAAGTTATTTACCTTCAATAGAGCTATATTAACTCAACGTAAAGACAACCATTAATGGAGTTCCATATCTCACTACACCATATAACGTAGAATGACTCACATTTCTCAGACCAAAGGCATCCAATTATTAATCCGAAGGAATAGGGTTTGAACCAACAGACTGATGAAAATATAGCACAATGGGATTTCGAAATCGAAATAGAATTTCAGGCAAAAGTGAATTACATCAAGTGTATTTAACATGATTTAAAAGTTAGGTGATTGGCACGCGTATTGGAAACTATTACACGTATGCCATTGAATACGTGATTCTTGATTGATGATCTTAGTCATATTAAAAACAAATAATAATATTTAAATTAACCTAGCTACTCGACCCAGCTTCGCACGGGTGATCCAAGCGTTACCAAACTTCACAGGATCACCTGCTGGGCTAACCTGAAGATTCACTGAAAATTTCATCAAAATCTGCCCAGCCGTTTTTGAGTCCATAGAGGACATACAGACAAACATTCATTTTTATATATATAGAAGACGTTTCTTCTTTCACAAATTCTGATAAAAAATGCTTATGGGTGGTGTACATATTACCTATGTTAATTAATTGCTTTATTTTTTATTTTCTCTATTCTTTATTTTTATGCTAGTAACTTGGTTGTAAGATATATTACCTATACAAATTTAGGAGCTTTTTAATTGATTACCATAACATCGCTATTAGTGCCGTCTGAACTTTTACCTACAAAACACGTTGCAATATTTTACGAAAAAATTGACAGTCAATAAAATACTTGACACCTGATTCAGATCTCAGACCTCATCAATTTCGCTCCATAATTGTCATTGATATTGTTAATTGCCTGATACTGTGAATGTACACCCTGGGTCCGGCAAAATACATCTACTATCGGAGTGACGTCACGGACGTCAACCACGACTTATAGTAATCCCGTTTAATTGCTTTGAATAAATAGTTACACCTTGTATTTGTACCTCAATAGTTGTTCAGTGCTAAACCTTAGTGTCATAAAAGCATATACTGTGTTATAAACTGCCTAACTGTGGTTTATATAGAGATACTGTTCAATTAAATATAGCATTAGTAAGTTAGTATCATAATAACTAAGTGCAGATACCCTCTTGCTAAAAAAAAAAAAAAACAATAATAGCAATAAGAAATAGTAATAATAGTTTATTGTGCTCAAGTGCTCATAATTATTATCGTCTCAACATCTTAATAATGGTTAAGTGTGGTGCTTGCGGTCGCTTTCTCCAGCAGACAGAGGGGGCTAAATGCAGCAAATGTCCTGTGCATTATCACCGTACATGTGTTGGCTTTGGTGATGCAGCAAAGATTTCGTCGTCATGGTTGTGCCCAACATGCAAGCCAAAAAAACCTAAGGGAGACAATTCAGAGACTCCTGTAAAGGATTCTCATGACATGTGTGAAACCCCCGTTGAATGTGAGAGCCCTAAGGTTCCTTTCGAGAGCCGCTGCCTCAATGAGGAGTTACTGTTAGAATTACGCTCATTTCGTGCAGAGATGGGTGTATTTCGAGACGAATTCAATAGTCTCAGACGGGAACTTTAAGTGAACCTTAAGTCTTCTATTGACAACAATAAACAGCGTTTGGATGCCCTAGATATCAAGATGGCACAGATAGAGGGCCAGCTGGAGAAGCCAGATATGGACAAGCTCTTGACTACCGCAGACCTGAAGTTAGAGCTCAATGATAGAGATCAGGCGCTACTTATGGAAGAAATTGAGATCACCAATTTGCCTGAAAGTGCTGCGGAGACTGTTGTGCATACTGTGGGCCTTATATATAATATAATATATTTATTAATTGCTTTATTTTTTATTTTCTCTATTCTTTATTTTCATGCTAGTAACTTGGTTGTAAGATATATTACCTATACAAATTTAGGAGCTTTTTAATTGATTACCATAACATCGCTATTAGTGCCGTTCAGACGGCACTAATAGCGATGTTATGGTAATCACGTACAAACGTACGTTTACGTACAAAACACGTTGCAATATTTTACGAAGAAATTGACAGTCAATAAAATACTTGACACCTGATTCAGATCTCAGACCTCATCAATTTCGTTTCATAATTGTCATTGATATTGTCAATTGCCTGATACCGTGAATGTACACCCTGGGTCCGGCAAAATACATCTACTACCGGTAGTGATTGGATGAGAACTAGTGCTAGTTCCCTTGAGCTAACTGATGCCAGAAGCTCACAGAATTGTATGGATTAAACTATTTATAGTCTTTGATGAGCGTAGTAATGAGAAGTGATAGCCCAAGCAAAGAATCAGCTTAACCATTAAATTTGTGTATTTTTTTTTAATTTATATTGGTAATAATTATCACTTGTTTGGTGGTGAAGGAAAAGATCGTGAGGAAACCCATATGCCTAAGATATTATACTTCAAAAGATGTGTGACTTAACTTAGTAAAGATCTGGTTAACCCCTCTGGGTTGTGAAGGTCTGAAAGCAGTCGGTCCATGTCAAAATCAGTATCTACGTCAAATTCTTAGGTTTAAATAGCAGACTCCGCCAATCCTGATGGATTAGTAAACGAGACAACGCTAGGAAGAAGTCTTTGAGGAGTTAACTATTATGAACAAAATAAATTGAACTTCTTGAAATAATAACTTTTAAAATAAAAGTGTGAAACTGTGTTTAGTGAAATCGACGCGACGTTTATTCAAATCTTCTGAAACAATGACCATAGACATCGCATTGTAAAAGCAATTTTATTTATTCTTAAACAATAGACATTGTGGTTGAAATCCGGACTACATTTTTAACAATCATTCATATTCTGGTATCTAACGTTTTAGTATTAAAATTCGTTGCAATGCTAATTTAAAACAATGCTATTGCCAATAATTATGAAAGATAAAAAATATATATTTCTATCTATAACTTCACGCCAAATCTCTTGCGGGGTAGTCAGGGAGAACCGAGCGCCACGTGACTCGATCATTGCACTTACTCCTTATTTAAAATATCTTCAACATTTTAAAAATAACTGTTAGTTAGTTTCGACGAGCTCGGTGGCGCAGTGGTGAAACGCGTTGTTACGCTACTTTGACACCGACGCTCGTGGGTTCGATTCCCACACAGGACAAACATTTGTGTGCATGAACATGTCTGTTTGTCTTGGTCTGGGTATTTTCTATGTATAATAAGTATATATTTACAAAAAAAAAAGAAATGTATTTACGTATGTTTATCAGTTGTCTAGTACCCATAACACAAGCTTCGCTTACTTTGGGGCTAGATGGCGCTGTGTAATTTGTCCGACAATATTTATTTATTTTATTTATTTGTTAGTCATACTTTGTTATATGTGTGGCGCAAGCGGTAACCAATCACAGCACTGACTTTATTCGCTTTGTTTCGCTTTTATTATCACTACAATGTAGTAGTAGCGGCGACACTGATTTAACACTGGCTTTTATACGAATTTTGCGCTAAGGCCTTTGCAGTTACTATACATACGATCTGTGCTCTATACTAATCACATTGTCAGATAAAACACGACTCAATCCTATTGAGAAACTATGTATTAATCTTAAACGATGTTTATTCCCTTTCGTTCTAGTGTTATAAGGGTAATTTGGCGAATTTGTCAAAGTTTCTATATTAACTTCCGGGTCGATGGAAGCGTAACAGATCTGATTTCATTTGGAAATTATATAAAATAGCGAGATATAACGTAAGAGCGACCAAACGACTGTATTTTCACTATAATGTTACGTATCCTTCTTCCCCATTCCTCAAGTAGGTACATGAATTTTTTATCCTCAGCGTTGGCATGGTTTTCAGCCTATCTTTGGAGCCGACAGCAGGCAATTCGCGTAGGCTAATATATAGAGTTAAAAATATTTGTTGCGTTGCCTACTGCCAGTATTTTGTATTGTTTTCAATTTTATATATTTTCTATCTCTTACATTAATTTCTTTTATAATTATTATGCAGACGATCTACAAATTTAACAGCATATGTCTTCAGAAATATTGAATTCAGAGATTTCTCTATTGAATAGTAGTCTGTGCCAAATAAAATCCTAATTTAACAAGTTTGGAATCCCAGTAAGCTCTAATAAAGTCCCAGACCATTAAATTTTAACCATTACTATTAAAATTACGATAGCTGAATTGCTCATTTTTCCGCTAATTTATTATTGTGATGTTCGTTAGTTATGTACATTGATTTTATAAGCTGAACCAAGAGGTCATCAGGCGAATCCAACTTGGCTAAGCAGCGCTCGGGACACGTCGACATATCTCGTCCAAAATACCTCATCACCCGAAGACTAAACTCATCGAACAGAGTGTGTTGCTAGGAATGACATACGGAACTGGACCCTCTACTACGGGTCGTATGGTAAAGTTCAAAGTCGCTCAGCCTGCTATGGAAACAGTTATGCTCGGGGTTTCTGTGATAGAGTAAGGATGTCCCTAGTAGAACTAAGATAACCGACATAGGCCAAAGTTGCGAGCTCAAGTGGTAGTGGATCGGCCACATTGCTTTTAGAACCGACAACGACTTAGGAAAAAAGGTTCATGAACAGCGTCCCCGTATTGGTTGGTGCATGCAGTGTGAGACGAGGGGGCGAAGACCTCAAAAGATTTGTAGGGAGTCTATAGATTCAGGTGGCTTAGAATCGAAACGAGTGGCTCTCTAGAGAGGAGGTTTGTTTAGCAGGAAACAAATACGGGTTGAAATAATGATCATGATGATAAAGCTGTACCGGCCCATTTACAGTGCAATGCCATCTATCTTCTGCCTCCGGAAATGTGACTATACTTCGATTTACCGGTCTGAACTTGAATGACATCCTATTTCTCATTTATGGCAATTAAAGTTAACGTTACTTTGCAAGTTTCTGTATTTTACAACTTTCATTTAATCTTAAACCCACTTTTCTACTCAGGTTTCGTGTCGAATTCCTATATTCTGCAAGGATTACTACAGTGTAATGTGTTACCTAAACTCATTAGAGACCCGCCCTATAAAGAAACGTATGTGCCCATCTAGATAGCCTGTGCAGACATTAGTCGACATGCTACATGCCAGACATTTGTGTAAAAATATGTATGTATTACTTGCTATTTTTATGTACTTTACAATATCAATTCAACAATTAATAAAAACCGCAATCGCGTTGTGCTCACTTCCGAATGATTAACTGGTAGAAAATGCAATTAGAATTACGTTCTTTTGTACCATCTTGTTACGGTCAGTACAGGTTTAATGTACTAAATCAAAATTAATAATAGAGTAATGCATATTTGTATGAATAAGATCATTGTATTGCCAATAAATAGAGTTTATCCAATTAACATATTCGTGTTACTGTTACCAATCTATTATTCGCAACATGTGTTTACGATTGTAACATAATAGGTATCATGTGTAACAATGTCGTTATATTTAAATGCAACTGCTTACAATTCCCAGTTTACAACGTAAACAAACCGTAATAATTATCAGAATAATGCACTTGCACTCGAGAATAATGTGTGCCCCGTATTTCGCATTAATTATGGTAAATCCAGTACAGAACGTGTTTCAGAGAACAATAGCTTATATTCAAGCTGTGTGGTATTATTCAAGACTTCTAGCCCGAGCCAAGGCGCGGGTTAAATTCTCGTGTATTTTTATAACTACGTATGTGATTGCCAAAAACAAACGTATAAATACGACTATAGGTCAAATCTGTAGCTTTTAATACTCTTATTTTTAGATAACTTTATCTCAATGTCTTTGACATACAAACCTACCTACGAACGTTAATACGATATAAACATGCTAACCAAACGTATTTCCGGTATTTTTCTGACGTATGAATGAATGACGAAATATACAATGCGAAAGTGAAAGAATGTTGGAGCCGCGTCTTATGGCGCTCGGTTCTATCTGCCTACCCGGCAGGGACCTGGCGTGAAGATATACATTCTAACGTATTTCAATATTATTATAATATATTTTATTGTAATGGATATACAAACGGCAAAAACATGTAATATAATTTTCCGGCCCGTCATCAGCGACACGCGTTTAAACAGAAATCCTAATTATATTCAAATAATATTCAATCAGTGTACGGATTTAGACTAAATTTAAATAGGACTTCGTAAATGGAATTGAATGTAGTTGTAGCGTGAGAGGAGCATGTACTTGTTCTGGTCTGTTTAACCTCTAGGGACTCCGTCGTCGAGTTACTTAGGACCGGATAAACCTCACAATCCGCTTTCAGTCTAATTTATCTTTGTCACATGTGAACTTATAACATAATTTCTTCAGATGCCCTTGACCTCGTAGATTCTCTAGCGCCAATTTCTCAGGCTTTAGTCCGAAGGGGACAAATTGGAGTACATTACCTGACATTTTACGTAGAAAATCTGGGAATTGAAGCTTCCAAGGAAAGAAGTACCAATAATTCTTCGCGTACTCCAGTTGAACTAAAATAATAGTAGACTGTCTCATTCTAAGTTCGATTAACACTTAGTTATTTGAATATTACTTCGATTTAAGATATTAAGTACGGATTTTTGAAGTGAAAACTTCTTTAGCGGCGTTGTGCACTTTTTGGGATGAGTAAAAAATGCTAAACTCGCGTCAGGGTCACGTGACCCTGACCGTAAGATTTTGGTGAGAATTAGAACTTAGTTCGCTGCAGTGCTAAAATATTAGTTACCTCTAATTAAACAATTAAAACATGAAGCGCTACATCGTTCATAGGGCATTATTTTCTCGCGACCAAAACTTTGCAAGCGCCATGAAATTGTTGGCGATTACGCGTTTCGTTCAACGTAGTTTTTCAACATCGCTGTTTGGTTTAAGCGGCGCGGTGTGTTTGAGTTTTAGAGATTGGCGATGATGATGCTGGTAATGCTGATGGTGAAAGAGACGTTGAAATTATGGATGAAAGTTGATTTTTCTGAGAGATAAACTTTTTAATGTAAAATAATTGTAATAGTTCTGAAGTGTTAAATTTTTAATGTAATATAAATTGTAATGTTTGTGTACGATAGCATAATAAATGAATATTATATTTTACCACATACATGATAGTACTTTTATACTGATAAATAAAGCAATTCGTGCGAAGTTATTCCCAAATACCATTTGCCATTCCAAAATATTCAAAAATCCAAAATATTCAAAAATGCACAACGTTAATGTTCAAGTTTTCACTTCTACCACTCCCGGAGTGCAACCCGTTTTTTTTAAAGAGACACTTGAGTCCAATCTTCAATGGAATAAACGATCAATCCTTCGGATAGGTCAAGTTGCTCTAGTAAGTTCAGATGTACCGCACTGCTCGCCGACGCCGTCGAGTTCACTCTTACATGCTGAAGTCGCAATTGTTGCGTACTGTGCGGTTCCAGAGAAGTTTTCTTCCGAAATCTCTCAAATTGTGGAATGAACTCCCAGCCGAGGATTTGTTTAGGGTCTACAGCATGAGGTTCCTTAAGAAAGGCGTGAAGAGGTTTCCTACAGAGTCGACAACGCATGAGTGACACACCTGATTACTGCTTACCATCAGGCAGGTCCTATGGTTATTTGCACTTTAGTGGTACAAAAAAAAAATACTGTGTCAGTAATCAATAAAACATGAAACAATAAATAAAGCCAGATTGATTGGTTCATTCAACAGCAACGTTGTAAAAACCCGTACCAGATGCCGTATCAGCAGAAATGGTACGGATTGTACTCGTACTTGTTCAGGGTTTCGGTCGTCGTAACAATTGTGGGTTTGTTTGAAACATGTTTCTTTGTTCGAATTTAGAGGTTTTGTAGGAAAACCCGTAGTTGTTACGAAGTTCAACAATGTCTAGAATTATTATGCAAACTTGACAATTTGAAATATATTTCCGTGGTTTTTGGAGCGTAACATTTATTGTAAAGTTGTTCAGTGTCGTATACATTCTGACATTTTTATCTGAAGTTATTAGGTAGGTCGAAGATTTTTTCTAGAACTGCACAGTACAGGGCCATTGTGATTTTAGTGTATCTAAGGGTGAATTTCTTACCAAAGGCGAGCGGAACGGTTCTAAGCTGACGCTGTGGTCATCATATTAATCAACTGTTTGGAGCCTAATCCATTGTAAAATCAGTAAAAAGAGTCTATGTTTAATGTCTTTATTAAATTAAAAAGAAAAATGCAAGAGGAAAGAATGACGAAATAGAAATATACAACACAAGGGATGGTGCCGAGGAAGGCCAAGACTTACGTAGCACGACCAAATTGGCCGTGTTTTGTCAGACGGCAGTCTCAGGAGCTCCCAGAAACCGGCGAGCTTGTATGAAAATAACTATGAATGTTAAAGACGCAAGTGAGGTGTGCAAAGGCAGAGTCATGTTGCAATCAGTTCCCTCTGCCTACCACAAGCTTGAAGCTATAGAGTATAGAGAGATAGTATGATATTTGTTAGAAAAGCTTTACTTTACCTTATTATGTGGACCTGTTTGCAACTATGTAATGTATGTATGTATAACTTCACGCCAGGTCCCCCCGCAAGGGAGAGGGAACCGATCGCCATTAGACGCGGTCCTTACACAATTCACTCGCTTTTAACATTCATATCTATTTTAATGCTCACTCGCCGGTTCCTAGGACACCTGACAGCACCTTCTGGTAAAATACGAGCTTCCTCCGCTCCTACATCCTTCCACTTTCCAACTATGTAATGAAATTCAAGAAATCTCATTTCTACCTCTTCTAACTGTTGTATCCATACACCTTAGTAACTCAGTGGAGTTCTGATGCCAATAGATAAATAATAATATCTTCTATCTCATAACTTGAGATTGGCTACAATGATCATTAGGGAATCTTTATCGGTATCAATAATCATTAAAATCAATATCGCCTAGAAGAGATTGATTCTTCATAGACTATATAGTACCATCTGGTTGGCTGGTATGGCTGGTATGCTAATGAAAATCGAAAGTGACCATAGGTACTCCTCAACGGTAAACAGTAAGTTCAGTTACAGGGGCTTTTGCTGTTACGCTATGTTTTATTAATTAATTATTGGGTTTATATGAATTTTTATCAGTATCAAAGTAGCCCGACTGAGGAAGTTTATCCACCTCACAGAAGACCGCAGCAATGTAACAACAACCTTTAGGGTTGTTGTATTTCTGCGAGTGAATAAGGTTACTAGTAAGCTCCTAAGGAGTTATTGTGTTAGCAACAGAGGTGACAATGCCCAAGCGATACCCCTTGCGTTGCAGGCGTTCATTGGCTACAGCAACCAGTTTACATTAGATCAGGTGGGCTCATGGTACGACTTAGCGTAGTAAATAAATTCACAGCTACTGGTCGAGGGGTAAAGTAGAACGTGCAGCTGTTATTGGCTAGTTGGTTAAAATATTCTTCTATTGGTCAGTAGGCTCGAATCGCTTATATTTAGGAGCTAAAACCACTGCGTTTTGGTAAGGGAGGTATTTATGCGTTGTCATGTAATTAATTGGCTTGTGGGTGGGCGTATGATTGTTTGCCCCCCGCTTGTCCTATTTAGATATAAACAAAGTAATAATTCCAATTTAATATTTCCATTTGGTTATAATATTTTCAGAATTCGTCCTACAATTCGTTCTAATTCGGTGGCGCATGTTAAATGTTCTCAAAAGGGAACGTTAGGCACGTAGCTTATCATGTTGGCGTACGAAGGTACACAGAGGTTGATTCTCTAAGTACGTCGCCAATTGGCAATTTCATTTGTTAGCTCCCAAGACCTTACACTTAACTTATCTACTAACTGTTACATGAACGAAGTGTGTAAAACGGGTATTTTGCGTTACAGTTCAATTAACCTAATTTTTTTTCTAACAATGATAACATTATGTTAAATTTATATTAAAATACATAGTATGAAATTTGTACAATAATGGTCAAATATATTATCACGTAATTGTGTTACATAATTTAATTTATATAATGTATCATGTTATTATTGCAATATTTTTCCAATAAAAGGGTAGCTTATAAGCGATCGCTGTGTTTTGGGGATTTCCAGTCATCATCGTCGTTTCAGCCTGTATTCGTCTGCAGACTGCTGAACATAGGTCTCCCCTCTAGAGTGCCACTCGTCTCGATCCTGTGCCACCTGCATCCATCGACTCCCTACACACCTCTTGAGGTCGTCGCTCCATCTAGTGGGGGGACGCCATTCGAGAACCTTTCTTCGCCAGCCGTTGTCGGTTCTACGACCTATGTGGCCGGCCCACTGCCACTTCAGCTTGCTTATCCTGTGGTCTATGTCGGTTATCTTAGTTCTACTGCGGATATCTTAATTTCTGATTCTATCACGCAAAGATATCCCGAGCATAGCTCTTTCCATAGCACGCTGAGCGACCTTGAGCTTCCCCATACGGTGAAGGGCCAAGGTCCGGATTTCCAGTAGCTTTAAAGAATTAGTTTTATTTTATACATCCGAGGGCAGTGATGGCTGGAGGAATAAGGTGCCGTCGACCCAATTACTAGTCCCGGCTTCGAATCCTGACACCTACTACTAAATTCGTGTTTTTGTATTTATGTACATATTTGTAATTAGGTATTACTAGATCGCCGGTAAAGGATAACATCGAGAGGAAACCCGCCCGTCCAAGAACTTATATTTCGAAACACGTGTGACTTTACCTAAGAAAGAACTCGTTTTCACTCTGGGCTGTGGACCAAATCCTTTGGCTTCGGTAGCGGACCTCGACAATCCTAATGGATTAGGAAACGAGATAACCTTAAAAAGAAGTATTTTATACGTCCGTTAACTAATTGCTAAATGATACATCTGTCTGATATAAAGCAGTCATCGTTGCCTATAGATGCTTGAAGACAAGCTTGCTCGTTCAAGATGAACTAGTTGATGAATAGATGTCGATGATCATCATGTCAGCCGAAGGAAGTCTACTGCTGAACATAGGCCTCCACAACGATCGCTCCCTGCGATCTTCACACGATCGTCGGTTCACCGTGCAGGGGCTGTCCTACGCTGCGTCTTCTGGTTCATGGTGGCCATTTTGTTTGTACCCCAACAGCCATCAGTTCTTCGAGCTATGGCACACTACCATTTCGACTTACTGTTCCTATTACTTGTGCATTAGATGGTTTATAAAAATTAAACAATGTTTCAAAAACCCTATGAAACAATAGATGCTCGTAGTTGATAGATTTCAAATAATTTGAAAGAAAAGAGTCATCAATTTAGTTTAAATATTTGTGACAGTTTGTGAATTTGTAGAAATTTGTGAATGGGTCTCAAATTATGAAACTAGACATACATACGTATAGACACAATTGACGAAGGGAATTTCGTTTTAAATGCATCTTTAAGCTGTATTCAATAATTTTCATAGCTGATTGAACTAAATGTTTTCCCTCTATGACACTATGTTCTACGTTTGTTATTAAGAAATTACATCTATGATAACATTTATCATAGAAATTTAAGGGGAATGAGTTGATAGGGCTCACATCCTCGCCGCGGAAGGTGCATTATTGGTAAACACTGTATGGTATTTTGATAATATGATATCCTAACAGGAACACATTTCGTATAAAATACGCTGCTGAGATTTCCAAGCTCATATAGCGTTATCTTATTCGGTGTTTATATGCATATCTCATATAGAGCCGTGATTTGAACTGGACATGCTCTTGCCCTACTTTGACTACCTATTTCACTGGAAACATTTAATTAGCAATATATATGTGATAGAAGGACCAATACGCAGTAAACAATCACACCTCCGCATACATAATGTTTATAAGATTAGTTCAGTAAATCTAATACTAATATATACAGCGGAAGAGTTTTTGAAAAGAGGTAGGGCGCATCAAAGCAGCCCGTCTGGGGAAGTACCTCCACCTCACAGAAAACCGCAGGCAAATAACAACTCCTTAGAGGTATTTTTGGTGATCGCCGCTGTTAATTCTGGCTACACAGGAGACACAGTGGTGGGTATGAGTGGTGGGCCTGTCCCGTTTACAAAAAAAAAGAAAACTCCCTAGAGGGTTGTTGTGTTCCTGCGTGTGAGTGAGGTCACCAGTAAGCTCCCAAGGAGTTGCTGTGTAAGCAGCAGAGGAGGTATCGCGCGAGTGATACTTAAAATATCGCTAGTGTTAATAGGCTACAGTACCCGCTTTACATCAGGTGGGCCGTATGCTTGCATGCCTCCCGACATAGTATAAAAAAACGCGGTCCTAACTTACCTTACTTTAATGTTTAATTATTTATTTTATATCACTAAGGTGGCCAACATGCATACTGCCAGCCGATAGTAAGCAGTTAACGTACCCTATAGATATTTCCAACACGAGGGTTGTTACTCATGTGTAGCCGACTATTTAAAAACCCCTTCAAGTCTTGTTTCGAAATACTTTGTACTGTAGTCCCAAAGGAAAACCATCAAATTGTTATCATAGTACTATTCTATAGCTACCGTAGCCTATTCTTGCGATAATATATTAAGTATCACTCGCGCGATGCCTCCTCTGCTGCTTACACAGCAACTCCTTGGCAGCTTACCGGTGAACTCACTCACTCACATGAACACAACCATCAAGGGAGTTATGGGAAGACGGGTTGCCTTGATGCGCCCTACCTCTCTTAAAACATCCAGACCAAGACAAAAAGACATATTCATGCACACAAATGTTTGCCTTGTGTGGGAATCGAACCCACGAGCGTTGCTGTCAAAGTCGCGTCATTCACGACTGATTCACCGAGCTCGTCAAAATGGCGCGTCTTATGGCGCTCGGTTCTCTCTGCCTACCTGACGTGGCGTGAAGATTAACATATACAACCATCAAAGTAGTTTTATATTTTTAATTCCGCTAACAATTAACTGTAGACGAATTGAACCCAAATATATATTTCTCATTCAATCAGCCTACGGATTTGACAGAAGACCCGAATCCCTTTTGACACTGAATAAGAATTAATTCTCTTGAATAAAATTATCCCAAAAAGTTGATTATTCTTTTAAAAACACTTTTGTAATGACAAGTTTAAAACCGAGCCTGTTTTAAAGTGAATGATTTGATTACACAAGAAAATTAAGTGATTTAAACTTAGAAAATGTTACGACAGACGTAAATTGATACCTGGAAAATTGAAAGAGCCAAAATTAATTTATCGTCGATGTTTCCAATTCTTGAAAGAATTTATTAATTAGAGAAGGCTCTGGATGTTTAATCAGGAGCAGCCGGCTACAGGAGTACCCGTACCTTACCAAGGACCGTAGACAAATAATGATTACCGGAAAATTGATGTATTTTTACGAGTGAGTGAACTAGGGAACTTGTGAGGCAATTGGTGGGATCGGCAACGCCCAATCGATACTCCTTATATAGCAACTATTTAGGCCACGATAACCACTCTTTTGGTGGGCCGAATGCCTGTTTTTCGCTGACTGTAACATATAAGATAACCAGCTCCACCCCGCTACTTCGTTCGCGCGTGTCCAGCTCTCTCCTGGGAATTTCGCTTTTTCTTATTTTCATCCTTCTATTTTAAGGGTCGTATTGTGGTGTTGAATAACCTATAACCTTTCGCAAGAATTGGGCTATCAAGTGCAAAACTACTTTTTCAACTCCAAATGGTAGCTCCAAAGAATAGCGCGTTCAAACAAACAACACGTCCGTTTTATATATACACGTATATATTCCTTTATATATATTCCCCTTGATATTATTTTATGTAGTTACTTTCAGGTCGATTTAAAATAGGGTGTTAAAAAGTATCATAATGTATTCCAACTATGAGATTGTGGCTAATCTGGAGTTTATAGAATAAAATGTAACTCATTGTAGAATACGTTTGGGGTTCAATGTATATTAGAATCAATACCGTGAACTTGGGTTCGTCAATAATTCTCACACTTCGTATCTTACTTGTTGTGACAATAATACTCTACGTGTGGTTCGACTTGTAGTTGTGTGACTTGTGAGTCTTTGTCGCGGGATGAAGTATTGATTCACTCTGTTAAACATACTGGATGCTTATGAACAATTTTGTTTATATTCACAAACAGTGAGAAATTTCATAAACAAAACAACTTACAGTGCAATTAAATGAATTGCAATCGTAAAAGTACGTGCTTTACGATGTTTTTCAATGTTATGCAAGAGGAAAACCGGAAGTACCGTATGGTACAAATGACAAAGCTCGTGCTTGTTAGTCGCATTCGTTATCCTCTGTTTCCATGCGAGGATTATTGAAATAGTATTTTAATGTTGATTTTAAGTTAAGGTTTTATGTTACTGTTTGTTTACGAGAAGGACTATAATATTCAATTAGTGTATTTTTTATGGACAATTGGAAAACTACACAGATTCTTGACTTCGGGTATAAAAGGACCTATTTTGAAAGTTTCGGTAGCTTTTTCTCTGTCTGTGGTTAGTTCCGAAATACTAAATGACTACAATTGTTCAAGTAATTAGAAAATAAGATAAAAAGTAGATGAAAAAATGACGTAACAGATATATACAATTTGAAAGTGAAAGGATGTAGGATCCTCGGCTCCTAGATCCTTACACTTTCGAATTGTTGAGCTATTACGTTATTCTTTTATTCTGTTTTTTTCTACATTTTTCTGCTGTGGCTTACCTACCTCTGTCAAGTTTTATTAGTAGGTGATGTCAGGAGTCAGATGTGTTAGTCTTGTGAGTAGTGACGGTTGGTTTTCTCTGCCACGCATGTGAAAAGTTAAATAAATAAATTAAAAAAATAGATGTTTTTTAGTTCCCTAAGCGCCCTTAAGGCTTCATTATTTTTGCCTTCAGCTTCGTCATGCACTACTCTAGCCGCTGCTGGGTTTCGTGTATTCCTTTAACTGAATACGGGTGCAGGGAATTTCTAAGGTCTTTGGTTAATGAATATCATTTAACGACAACAGTCAGAGCTGATTTTTTCGTGCATCGCATGCTCCTCTATCAACATTATGGGAACGTTATGTTAATTCTCGATAAAATTGTCGGATATGTTCATGTAAGTTTAAAAATAAAAGTAGCAATTATTTAAGGATAGATTGACCACTTAAAAGTAAGCTATTATATGTTACTTTATATTGGCAGTGCGTTGCATTATTAAGTCTCTTTTTTGTTATGAAAACGATATTTTTTGTATGTTCATTGTAACAGCTATCATTAAATTGTAACGAAAATTGGCACCCTTTAGACACTCTTTTATCGGCGACACCGATTGCCGCGGAGGTCTTTACTACCGAAATTGGCCTCATTTTTACACTTGTATATTTGTTCAAATACCAATTCAGAGCATAAGGAGTCTAAACATGTACTAGTAAACCATACAGCATTTGTAAAGACATTATTACATCTAGTAATCAGCTATTATCAAGCTTTATAGTAGCGTTAAAATAGAATCAGTCTACACCAATTAAACGCAAATGACAACAATTAACATTTATTACAGGCTACAGTAAATTAAGATGGAACACTTAATCGCGATAAACAGCCATTAGCCCTTTCGGACCGGCAAGCAAAATACAGATTTTTTTTTTAATCCAATCGTAGATTATAAGTAATTTGGGGGCGCAGATTCCAATTCTGGCATAATTTTCTTTGTTTTCCGGCGCCATCTTGGAAAAACTATATACCAATAATTGTATCAAACTGGGCCCTTAATTTCTCACGTACAATTGTGAGTGTCACAATTGTGTTGGACTGGGCCTATCATTACTTACGCACAATTGAGATGCTCACAAATGTATTAGAGTAGGCCCAATCTCTGTATTTTATTTAATTATAATCAATTTAAAATAAGTTAAAATAATAAAGATAATCAAAACATTTATTAGAAAACGTAAATTTATTATCCTTTAAAAATTTGTTACATAATTAACCATCTTTAGGCACTTTTTTATTACAATCAGTCTTCAATTTTCTTACACACTACAAAGTAATTATATTAATAGGATCAATCCTTGTTGTGGAAATAAAAAAAAACAGTTGCGATCCTTGGTAAGGCACAAGTAAATATCGCATTTGGTGCAGCGACAGCGACTTCGACTAGTACAGCCAAGTGCACGACAGCAACGTGGCTGTTTCAAAGTACGAGTATCAAAAACTGGCCAATGGTTAAAACCGTCGTATTGCCGATCCACGGTGGGAAGTGACTTTAATCTATACTTCGAAGTAGTAGGCACATCCGCGAACTCCAGGTCATCTCTGTTCCGTTTTCTGGGAGGATCATTTAAAAGATGGTCACATATTGATAAGCGAAATGACAGTAAATCCATAATTTCTTTGGTCTTTCTGTTACCGGCTTTACTGTCAGCTCGATACTCAAACCAGGAGTTTACAATCGCCAAATCAAACAAGTGAAGAATCACTTTCACAGTCCACATTCTGGATTTACGCCACGTTCGGTAGGTCTCCATCATTTGGTCACATACGTCGACGCCACCCATGTAAGTATTATAGTTTTTAACTATGGCCGGGCACGATATGCTGATGTATTGCTTCCTTTTCTTGTCCCACCTAGAAACTTGTGTTCGAGGCTCAGCTCCAAAAGCAGTTGACACCATGAGAACTCCTTTATTATCTTTCCATTTGACAACACTTAGACTATTATCGCTGTTAACAATCGCTTCATCTTCACCTCTAGTCATCTTGTCTTTCTTGAATTCAAAATTTGTATGCGCCTTGGTGTTGAATCGATTTGCCATCAAAGTTCCTGTACCCTCTATTTTCCTCTTTACTAACTCTGCCATCAAAGGAATTGAGGAAAAATAGCGAACGAAATAGAGGAAACTTCCTTCTGGGACTGACCTAGCCAAGCGCAATACAACAGCAGCTCCAACGCCATAATTGCCCAAATCTGGTAAATTCGTAGTATTCCCTTGATAAATTTCAAAGTCTAAGACCTGCCCTTTGTAGTCGGTCATAACATAGTTTTTTAATCCTACTGGTCGAGGTTTATTTTTTACGACAACCTTTAATCCTCTACAGCGACCATCAAAGGGAATCATCTGCTCGTCTATTGAAAAATTACCAGCGTCTCGAGGCAACTCCAGGCACCTGTTACGGACGGCATCTATGACAGGCTGCACTCTCCATAACTTATTTTTTGTTTGTTCCTCGGCCTGATTCACGGAGTTAACGTCTACCACATGGAGGTTTGTTCTAAGTAAAAAAAACCGCTCTCGAGACATTGCATTTGCTATAGGGTCATATCTGAATTTTTCATTCCAGTACAGTTTGAGTCTCGGAAATTTAATACAGCCAATCATGGCATGAATCCCAAAGAACTTTTTTATATCCACCAAAGTACACGCGGGTTTAATTTGCATACCAGTTATGGTCATATAATGCTGGCTAGTGAACAAAACAAACTGTTCAAAAAGTTCTAACGTAAAATACCGCTCAAAATACTCCGCAGTGGTGAGGACTTCACCTGGAGGACGTACAGGATCCTGTCGAACGGTTTTGCTGGTGAAATTTTTCTTTTGCCATCTTAATTGACTAAGTGGAATGTTGTCACTTTCGCTGTCACCGTCTGACAATGATGAAGAAGAATGAGAGTTTTCTGTATTATCTTCCGGTTGCAAGTCAAGATTCTCAACCTCACCATCAGTAGCATCGTCTCCGGAATCTTTCTGCGATAGCAGCATCGCTTAAAATATTCGTTATCATGTGAAACTCTGAAAGAAAACGAAAATTAATTGAAGACCTTTCATATATATATGGTAACATTAGGCCCAAGTTGATACAATTGTGACGATAAAGTTCGTTAAGCCAGTATATCAAGGCTTTCATTGTTGAATCGTCGTTTAATATCACCAAAACATTAAGACATTATGTATTTATCTAAATTGTAACTCAAATTACATTGTGCTTGTAAGATAAATAAACTATGATACTTACATTCGATAAATCGGGGGTCACGAATTTACATCGAAATGAACACGTCGGTGCTTGATCGCAAACTGTCAAACCTAAGAAATTTGCGCGGGAGGTGAACGGACGTGCTCCGCACAATCGTACGAGACCAGGCCCGTTCATTAATGTTGTAAAACAGATGAGCTATTTGAAACCTTTTGACCCGCACAATTGTATTGGACCGTCCCGAAAGGGTTAGGAAGATTTAGTTTAGTCTTCTAAACTAGCTAGTAGTAGCCGTATATATGGAACCGAAGTTTCGAACTGCAGCGTTATAAATTCTGCTTAATTGTGTAAGGTTACTGAATTAGACTTACAAAAAAAAAAAAAAACCAGTTGAGAATGCGCAAGCTTGCATTGTCAGAGGAACACCTGGCTCGTCAATTATATAACAATTCAATTTTTTTTTTAATTTGTCGGCCATTTTGACCATGTTCCTTAAGAGATAGGAACGGTGTTCCTGAACATTACTATTCTACTTTTTTATGCTGAATCCGAATCTGAAGTCAAAATTCGAATATTCGAAAAAAAGCGACAGATAAACACACAGACAAACGCACAGACAAACATGTAGATTTCATATAGGAATGGTGTTCCTGATAATATTTACAGATATTTATACTTATAAAAAAAAGATGGGTTTGAAAAGTTATAAAATTCGTGCTAGGACGGGCTTTAAGAGCTCGCGAGGACAGCCAATGTTCAGGAAGATTGGGCCGGGAACATTAGGAGGCCCCGGCGGAGATGGCTGGTAGTTACGGACCCGACAGGAAGTTTCGACGGAGATGCAGGCGAGCAGGACCAGGCGCTCACAGTCACAGGAGGTCCAGGCGTATATCTTTACGCGAAGAGTGCTATCCACCACTGCAGCAGCGCTGATGTGACGGCGAGAGGAGTCGCCCTGCGGCCCAATACAATAGGGTACAGTGGGGCATACCGCACACAGAAGAAGGACAGTCCGGACACCGTGTGTCACTCACTAGTTCCCAGCGTATATGGATGCTTCTTTTCTTAATCCGGTATTCTATAGATTTATATTCAAAATTTTAAATTTCCCACATTATTATTTTTTTGTGACAGTAGATTTTGACAAGACAATAAAATAAAAGATAGCTATATACAAGAGTAAAAAAGTTTTTATTGCATTACGAATGGTTTTTTTTTATATTTTTTACCTACTGTAAAATCTTTGTAAGAAGAAGCATAAAAGAGTCAACGCTGTTGAAATGAGGACGCTATAGAGCATCTGTGGAGTTAAAATGATAGATACAGTAAGAAATAGCACGATACGAGAACAATGTGAAATGAAAGATCATGTATTGACAAGAATTGAATGGGTGTGTTGGGATTTTTGGACATTTGGAAATAATTAAAGATGAAAGAGTTACGGAAGAAGTATTAGCAAGAGTGAGTGAAGATATAGGTAGGGGCCGCCCTACATGCACACATGTGGATCAAATAGCTATTGTGCTGAAAAGGGCCAAATCAAAAATCCCGAAACCGTAGAGCATGCGAGAAGAGGTTGATGAGTGTGGAAGAGGCGCGATAGGTATGTTTGGATCGGTGCACCTGGCGTTCCATAGTCTTTGCCTACCCCAATGGGAGACAAGCGCGATGGTATGTACGTATGTATAGTCTTTGAAAAAACGAATGCAGAAGGATCTGCCTACCCCGCAAGGAATTTGTCCAAAATTTATATATAGATAGATAGTAAAGTTGTTAATCAATTGTGCTGCTTAACAGTGCCCGAGTACTCTAATAATACATCTTTAAGAATTTACCTTCCCTTTAGTACATCTATAAAAAGACCTTAGTCTATAATAACAATAGCTTGTCTTCTACCTAGCATTATCCCATTTCCTAATCCATTTGGATTGGCGGGGTCCGCTACCTATAAGCGTAAATATTCGGCGAAGATATTGATTTTGACATGGAGCGGCTGCCGTCAGATCTCCACAACCCAGAGGGAAAACCAGAACCAAAGAAAACCTTTCTTAGGTTAGGTCTATCGAAATATATTTCCTGAAAGATGGAAGACATTGTGAAACCCGTTTCCTCACGATGTGTTCCATCACCGCCGAGCAAATGATAATTGCAATAACAATAGCTTCTATATAGACATAATATTCAAATATGCTACTTGCCACGTTCTACAAATAGGGTAGGAAGAGATTTCAATAGAGTTTTTGATTACGAATGATGCCCTGGCGTTCCAAGAGTCTAAGAGCTTCGGTAACTGCTTGTCATCAGACAGGCCGTTCGTTTGTTTGTCCACGTAGAGATATAAAAATACACAATGCTTGTCTGATGCGATGCGATTATTGTAGTATATATATATTCTTTATTGCATGACATTACACACAGAGTTAGTTACATTAATAATAGTGTACAATGGTGAGCTTATCTCTTTAAGAGATCTCTTCCAGCTAGCCGTAGCGTGTGTGCAGTTATTTTATTTTGGCCGGGAGTTACAAAGTTATGCGAAATTAAATATATTGTATATATATATATATATATATATATATATATATATATATATATATATATATATATATATATATATATATATATATATATATATATATAATATATATGTTCATGAATTTCATACACTAATTTATATGCAAAAATACGTACATACGAGTACATACATAAATACATGCATATGAGATACATACACATATCCACATTTGAAATACATACATAGTCTTTATTATATCAATACATACAAATAACTACACATATAAATATTTAAGTACCTATACATATAATATCAATTATTGTGAGTAAGATAGTACTCTCTCAACCTTTTCCTGAAAGTAACTAAAGTGCAACTGTCCCGTATTTGTAGCGGTAATTTGTTCCACAGCTGTGCGGCATTAACAGTGAAAGAACGAAAGTGAAAGATAGTGTTGGATGATGGACAATTTAAACGGAACGGATAGGAGTTGATTTAAGTGAAAAGTCTATGCACGGTTGCGGTAAGTACCTCCACCTCACAGAAAACCGCAGCCAAATAACAACTCCCTAGAGGGTTGTTGTGTTCCTGCATGTGAGTGAGGCCACCATTAAGCTCCTATGGATTTGCTGGGTTGCTGTTTATTGGCTACGGTAATCGCTTTACATCAGGTGGGACGCATGCTTGTATGCCTCCCGGCGTTGTATAAAAAAAAGATTTCATATGAAGACTTATCGTTCGCGAATAAGTCTATTCGATATATCTACCTTCACTATTTGCACGGGATTTGAAAATTCAATAGCCATTTTCTGTCTTTCGTTCACCTGTAACAGAATATACGTTTAAGAATTTAGATATTGTAGTTTCCCGTGATATATAGCTTCTTAACCTTTGAAATTTTCAAATGAATGGCTTCTTTAATCGTAGCACAAAATTCATGTATTTTCACCGAGCTGTGCCCGATTTGGGGGCCCATGTAAAAGTCACGGATCACTCTGTATGGATGTATGTCTGTTTTTAAATCTTTATCTATACTGACGTACTTATTAAATAATTATATTTATTTATTTCTTATATCTCTTACTTGCAAATTAGCATTAAAACATTCAGAGTCCCCCCTACGCTGCATTCGTGGTCGCCGATCGAGAACGTTTCGGTCCCAGTAGCCGTTTGTTCTTCGAGCTATTAGACCTGTCCGTTGGCACTTCAGCTTTCTGGTCTTGAGAGCCACATTGGAAACCCTATTTCTACTACGGTAGTACTCATTTCCGCATCTATCAGGGAGATAACCTCCCAGCATGATTTTCCCTATCGCACGCTCGTGCAACATGAGCTTCCGTATGAGGTCAATAGTTAGAGACCACGTCTCACTAGAAACAGAGAGACATTATACAACTTACTTTTTTTAAAAACTCGCCAGCAATCTTCTTCATCTGTATCGAGAAAGCTCGTGTTCTCAAGTCTTTACAAACAAGGAGAACGAGAGGTAGGGTCCATCAAAGCAGTGTGACTTGAAAAGTACGTACCTCCACCGTACACAAGACCGCAGCGAAATAAAACCCCCCTGGAGGGTAATTGTGTTAGGTACTCCAAGCGAATGAGGTAAACAGGAAGCTCAAAAGGAGTTGTTGCAGAGTTATATTGTAAGCGTTTGCAACAATTACTGCAACCATTATAGGCATATCTGGCAAGTTGTATGCTAGGTTGCATACCGAACTTGCAAAAAATTAAAAAACCTTTATTTCTTTAACAAATGTGTGTTACACAAAGATGATTATGAGGACTGCCTATTAAGCAGAACAGACCTGCCCTTTCTTAAGATATTAAACACATTTCGAAAATGGAAATTTCAAGGAGTAACAATAAAATGTTCATTTCCACTAATAATACTAGGATTTCACATATACTCGTACTAGCAAGACAAGATTGTTTGAACATATTCATTATAGAAATTTATAATTGTACAGATAATGCCAAAAATATAAAAGTTCATGGATGTGTTTATTTTATCAGTATTTCTGTCTCCTAAATATTAAGTAATTAGTTGTAAGTTGAACTAGCGTGGAGCTAATGAAAAGGCCAAGTCAAGTTTACTAACAAGTAGTTGTCGGTTTTTGAGCGTTTTGTATGTATTATAATCCCACCCTCTCCCTACCGTCATAGAACCACACGTGCAGGCTTGCGATGTCATCATTCCACTGTTGAGGACATTTTTTCTCGTATTAAAAAGTTCGGCAACTCCTATCTCTGTCGAACTATCAAAAAGTGGAACGCCTTGCCTGCACATGTGTTTCCTCCTTCCTACAACATGGGATCCTTCAAACGAAGCGTGAAGAAGCACCTTGCGGGCCTGTATGGTAGCGTCAACTGACAGGACACTGTAGTCCTTTGTCAGTTGCCGCTGCAATTTGGGCTCCTCTTTTCGCTTACCAACAGGCGAAGCGAAGCCACTGTGCTGAGCCAATATAAAAAAAACGTATTACAGTATTTCAGAGTTGACTATCTTTCATCAAAACAATCACACTTTTTAGTTATTCCACAGCACCCATGTAGCCGTTTCGTTTGGTCCTAAGCCATCTATTGATAACTCTACTCATTATATATCCACTCCTTTCAGCTAAATCCTGAATATTCCTCTCATACTCCTAAACATAGGAAATATTTTTGTTGAAAACTTCGTGATTTGGCTGGGGACGTACACTTATGTGTCGCTATTGTACCTTAGTGGTATAAAAATTACAATCGAATTCGCTTCCTACCGAACCCTTTATCGTAAACCTTAATCCTAGTGAATTCTCCTACGAGTACGCGAGTGAAGACACGGGCAAAACTAATAACATACATAAACCTAATATGTAGAAGATTCATGACTTAAACAAATTGTCCAAATTGCTTAGGTAGATATGTTTTTTTTTATAAATTTGAGTTATTATATAGAGTTCATGTATTTATTTCATCCTTATCATATTTAGTAAGTAGTTAAGTCCATACTGTCGGAAGGGCTCTGAGGTGATATTAAATCTCTCCCTTGGCCCCGCCACGCAGGCGTCGATAAGGAACGCGATTGAGGTTTAGTGATGTTTCTAGTCTATATACGCGTATCTGCTTCGGAATTACTCGTCAGGAGTTTTTTTAGGACTTCATATTCAAAGAATACTAATGGAGTATATATTGCATGTTTAAAGAATTGTAGCCTTTAGAATTTTCACATAAGATGAGATATTATAGACACATAATAAAAAAAAACATCGGATTAGCCCAATGGATATGGAACCAGCCTAGTAAGCAAATGGTCCCCGGTTCGAATCCAGGTGGGGGTGTACCACTAAATTCGTGTTTTCGGACTTATGTACATATTTATCACTTGCTCGGCGGTGAAGGAAAACATCGTGAGGAAACCCCACACGTCCAAGAAAATATTTTTCGAAACACGTATGACCATCTAAGAAAGATCTGGTTTTCCCTCTAGGTTGTGGAGGTCTGACAGCAGTGTCTTCGCCAAATCCTTTGGCTGGCGGACCCCGCCAATCCTAATGGATTGGGTAACGGGATAACGCGAAGTAGAATAAGAATAAAAGCATTGGCTAATAGGTACAATACTTGTCTAGTGGTATTTAGAATATTGGCAAGTAGAGTTTACTAAATAATACCGAGAGTAAATTTCTGGTACCACGAAGGTGCCAAGCAAACTGATACACTAAGGACACTTGCTACACCAGGGGCATCACTGGTGTGTTGCCGGCACGGTAAAAATCTATTCATGTCATTTTTGAAGAACGTTATCCTATTTCCTCTTAAGAAACCTCGACCCACCGCTGGGAGTACGCGACTTGTGCACTGTGGTTGCAGTTTGTACAGTATTCTACCTCCATCGGACATGGAATACTATCATCCCATATGAGATAGGCTGCATACCGGAAGCTTCCACGAAAGGCTGCAGTCCTCTGGCTGGAGGTGCATATTTTGAGAAGGGACGCTCTTCTCTCAGAATTATTGTATCATGCCTCATGCGTCCAGTGCAGCTTTTGGTATAAACGATTCGGTATGGTTGTATGCACTACTCAATACTCAAGTGCGAAGACGAATTCCCTGTACAATCTGTAAATCACAAAGGGAGGCAAAATCTCTTCTAAAACTTAAGGCCCTCAATACTGTGATTCTTAAAATCAATTGGTGTGGCCATATAGCACTAAATTCGCGTTTTAGGGTTTATATACATGTGTGTAATTATCACATGCTCTACGGTAAAGGAAAACATTGCGAGGAAACCCTCACGTCCAAGAAATTATATTTCGAAAGACGTGTGACCTAACCTCAGAAAGATCAGATTTGCCCTCTGGGCTGTGGAGGTCTGACGGCAGTCGCTTCATGTAAAAATCAGTATTTTCGCCAAATACTTAGGCTTAGCTAATGGACCCCGTTGATCATAAATCAAATAACGCCTAGAAGAAGAAAGGGGGGCCAAAGTGGATTGAAAGTTCTATGTAATATATGCACAGGCCGTTGTATCGCCCTCTTCTTTTCCGAACTTGGCCGAAACACTGCCGTGTGTCTGCTGGATCATTGCGCAGGTGTTAGCTTTAATTAGTATATCGATCGATTTAACCAACAGATGTCTGTTAATTCCATATCAGGAACAATTGTATTTAATATTAATTTTGAAGCTGACGTGTTTCCCGGAATATATGTAGTTAGGCGTGAAAATGACTTGCCATCATCCTTGTATCTTAAACCAACCTGGTGCAGCACGCCAGATGGCGAGTCCTAGCGAAACAGGAGTAGAGAATCGGGTGTGTAAGTGTTTTTACAGTCAAAGCCAAACTCATCCGCACGTTGTGCACTTTGCCATTAAGCAAACAAGGCACTAGCACAAGTGACTTAGAGCGCTATCCTTCATTTTCATGTATACATAGGCTGACGGGATTTGCATGAACTTTAGCACATAAATATAAAATACCATATGTTTTAATTTTAATCTATAAAATTCTTTATAGTTAAGAGATTCAGACGTTATTTCGCGAAAGTTAAATTTACATGCAATGTGATCTAACCTGCTTTGTGTGTTTTGGCCACCAATTAGTTCATGCGAACTAGCGTCGACCGGCACCCACCCACTACCGTTAGTAGATGCAACATGCCGTCGCTGCAATGGCTGCTCCGGTAGTCTCTGCCTCGGTTGCGGTATGCTGAAACTGCATGCACCCGCCACCATTGCTGCCATGACTGCCGTGGTCGTCGGTGCGACACGTGTTTCGTCTCTCCATGAGGCATCCTCAGACGCTGTAGATGTTAGTTGTTAGAATGTTCTTAAAGACTCCCAGACCAAGACAACCTGACATGTTCATTACAGAAATGTTTGTCAAAGTTGCGTAATTGTATTTCTATCTTTTTTAAACCTTAATTGTTTACGTTTCCTGTGTGTAACTTGAAAAGCCGAAGTCCATGCGTGGGCTGCGGGCACCAGCTAATATTTTGTACAAGTAACAACTCCGCGGTGGGTTGTTGTGTTCCTGCGATTGAGCCTGATTCTAAACGATATAATAAAAAAGAGGCCAGTGAGCGCCTGAGGAATTCCTGCGTTTGTAGTGGGGGCAGCCACGTTACCTATTGCTCAAGTGTAACCACTACCCACTACACTTCTACCCACATTGCTTCCATTGAATATGTTTATATATCTAATCAATACACGGTACCAATATACGGTTTATATATTTAACCGTGTCGTGATGTCCCATATTAGTTGTCATGTACTTTACGAAGTTTTAATCCTAAAGCTCCCTGCTTCGACGTAGTTGCTTAAGTGTTTAATCCGATGTAGGTACTTTGGTCTGCAGAGCTGTGATAGCCCAGTGGATAAGGAACCGGCCTATTGACCAAATGGTCCGCGGTTCGAATCCTGGCCGGGGGCATGTACCACTAAATTAGTGTTTTCGGATTTATGTACATATTTATCACTTGCTCGGCGGTGAAGAAAAACATCGTGAGGAAACCCACACGTCCAAGAAATTATATTTCAAAAGACGGTATGACCTAAGATAGATCTGGTTTTCCCTCTGGGTTGGAGAGGTCTGACGGCAGTCGCTCAATGTAGAAATCAGTATCTTCGCAAAATCCTTAGACTTAGGTAGCAGACCCCGCTAATCAATGTATTAGGAAACGGGGTAACGCGAAGAAGAAGATACTTTGGCCCATGAACCTAAATGAGGAGGTTCTTAATTCGTCTCGTATGTTTCGGTCTCGAGTATTTCCGATAGATGTCAGTTGATAAGATAAGTTAAGAAAGAAATGATGCTTTGATGCACCCTGTAAGATGCAGCGCCCGAACACAACAACCCTCTAGGTAGTTATTTGCCTATGGTTTTCTTGATGGTAGAGATACTTCCGTAGTTTGGTTACTTTGCGCCCTACTTCTCTTTTAGCATTAGCAATTAGCATGGTGCACCGTATACAGCTGAGCTTAGTTTTGACTCTCAAGATGTTTGTTAACCATGTTATAGCTATGTGAATTTTTGTCTGTCAATCAATCAATCAGTATTATTATGACTTCACGTCAAGTCCCATGCAGGGTAGGCAGAGAGCTGCCACACGAGCCTGTCATTTAATAACATTATAACATATTTATTAATCAACACTATCAATATTTATTTCCGTAAAATGTAGGTATTTCATAAAAAGGGTGATAATTATTTTACTGCTATATACATTTTGCCTTAATATTAGGGGTTAAAGTATGATTATATATATTGTCGATTTGTACTGAAAAAATAAAACTATTTTTTTCTAAGATGGAAAACATTCTACAAACTGAAAGCATTTTGTACTGCCCCTTGAGAAGAAAATATTTTGCCACATAGAAAATTGTTCAAATCACGCAAAAAAATGGTAGTCAGTTGAAGCAAGGTCTGGCGAGTACGGAGGATGCCGTATGGTTTTTAACTGCAGCTCCTGTAGAGTTACAACGGTTTCTCGTGCAGTGTGAGGTCTTGCGTTATCATGGAGCAATAACGGTGAAGACCAATTCACGAGTCGAGGCTGTTTCGGTGCCAGTTTCGCCATCATTGTTCGAAGTTCGGCACAGTAAACATCTGCTGTTATTACTTGACCAGATCTGAGAAAGCTATAGTGAATAACTCCATGAAGAGACCACCAAACAGTTACCATTACCTGGTATTATGTGAAAAAAGTTTCACTCGGAATACTCATACCATGAAGGTTTAATGTCAATTCAAAGTATCTATTACTATAAAACGGCAATTTCATACTTTAACCCCTATTATAAAGAATGCAAAATATTAAGAAACAGGTGAGGTGTGTAATGTTCGAGTCACGTGGCGCTCGGTTCTCTGCATATCCCGTAAGGGATTTGGCGTGAAGTTTTGACAGATGCAAAATATTTCCTATCAAAATGGATATGTCAAGTAAGTCATAAACTGTGAAATAAAATACATTCGTTGAAATTTCTCATAATTTGAAATCTGAACATTACGTTTGTGAACGAATAATTCTAGTAACTTTTTTTTAAATGTCAAAGGCAATTCTTTCAGTCAGGTACATTATTAAAGTACGGCGCCATACTATTTTTATTCGATAGTTTTAAGCTCTGAAAATGCGTTTTTTTTAAATCGAATTTCTCCAGAAAATTTGTTAGCTATTAAAACAGTTTCTATGTTAACTTACTTAACTCTGTATCTGTTATTCTGTATAGATTCTGTAGATGTTTGAGACAGATTATTCTCTTACAATACGAAACCATAAGGAGTATCTTATAAGTTGTGATGTTATTGTACTTTTCCAACTTTCTATTTCATTAGGCCTGGTCCCTTGCGGGGTAGGAAAGCACCGAATGATACAAGACGCTGTCCTCGCACACCTCGCCCCCTTTTTTCAGCGTTCATACTTTTTTTCATGCCCTCTTCATTGTACCCTTCCGCTACGTAAATATACCCTTACCCTACAATATTATGTACTTAAGTAGATAGGATCCTTATACAAAATAAGGTCATAAACCTGGCTTCCACTGTAACAACATTTATTACCTTAGACGTCGCTTCTTGTCATAGTATTCGTGACAAGTAATCACAGCCGATATTGATTCCATGATACCTTATCAAGTTTTATGCTTACACGTAATCTATGGCATGTTTTATTTTATGAGGTTGACCGCCATCAACTTAATAAGAATATAAAGGGTATGTTCAGGAGAAAATTGGATATTTAAAGTAATTGTATGTATACCTTCACGCTATGTCCCTTGCCGGGTAGGCAGAGAGAACCGAGCCATAAGATGCAGCCCTTACATACCTCATTCGCTTCTTTAACATACATCTCTTTTGATGCATGCTCGCAGGTACTAGGGCTCCTGTCATCACCTTCTGATAAAACACGTTATGATAGAAAGTAATAGTACGTTAATACAAGTTATTGTGAGTGTTAGCCAAGCAGGCAAGTTAAGTAACAACGATCGCTGCCTAGGCGCTGGAGAGATTTATTTATATCGATCTCTTCTGGCTTTGAAGGGCACGTTAAATCGTCAATCTCGATTTTCGTTGTCATTACACTAAGTGTAAGCCTTTGGACTGCTTGAGAAAATTAGTCAATCCGTGAAGTAAATCTGCAATATGTGAACATACACTGGACCAGCCAAACCATTACATACGGTTCGATAAACCACAAATCCTCGCCAAGGAGAATCGCTACATGCCGAGAATGCTACGCGAGGCTATTGAAATAAGAAAACACCCCAATTTCAATAGAGAAGATGGTTGGCAAGTAACCTGCTTGGGATCCAGTCCTAAAAATAATCAAGTCACATTCCCAGAGATCTACTAAAAACGTCCGGACACTGTGAGCGATTTTTGTGTGAATCGGAATATATATAATTAATCCATCCATGTCGGTAGATGTAATAGTTGAATAACCAATGAAAGACAAATATCACCTCAGTCTTCCTGCGACCACGGACGCTGCAAAGCGTTCGAAACGTCAGGTTAACAAAATAAATAAAATACGCGATATTTTCGTTAAAAATTGTTTAATTCAATAAAGAAGTCAATTTGGCAATCCGGAGCATGGGTAGGTATTTACAGGGTCGACAATGCATAAACTTTGTCCCTGGTGTTGAAAATTTCTATAGGCTACAGTAACTGCAAGTTATTGGGCATGCCGTACCCTTTTTAGGGTTCCGTACCCAAAGGGTAAAACGGAAACCTATTACTGAGGCTCCGCTGTCCGTCCGTCCATCCGTCCGTCTGTCACCAGGCTCTCATGAACCGTGATCGTTAGACAGTTGAAATTTTCACAGATGATGTATTTCTGTTGCCGCTGTAACTACAAATACTAAAAAATAGAATAAATAAAATATTTAAGGGGGCTCCCATACAACAAACGTGTTACTCGATATTGATAATAACGGCAACAGGTAGACGCTTGGAATATTCACAGAATATTTAGTTATACATTCTGTGTACTAAGTATCGGGAATTTGTCAATAAAACAAAAAATACAAATTATTCATCTAAATTTATTTTATCGCCTTCAAAGTAGGCCCCATCGCTTGCAATACAACATCTCCACCGCTTCACCCAGTCTTCCATACATTTTTCATAGGCTATTTGCGGTATGGCCTTTAGCTCATTCAGCGAATTTTCTTTTATGGCTTCTATCGACTCAAAACGTTTTCCTCGAAGTGGTAATTTTAACTTGGGAAATAAAAAAAAGTCAGACGGAGCCATATCAGGTGAATACGGTGCTTGGTCGAGAACTTTTGTTGAATTTTTCGCTAAAAACTCTTTCACTATAATGGCTGTGTGTGATGGTGCATTATCATGGTGCAGCATCCATGAGTTGTGTTGCCACAAATCTGGACGTTTTCGGCGGATACTCTCACGCAAACGCTTCATGACGCCTAAATAATATTCTTTATTCACTGTTTCTCCCTCTGGAAGGAATTCGGAGTGAACCACACCACGGTAGTCAAAAAAAACTGTCAGCATCACCTTGATTTTGGAGCGACTTTGCCGCGGTTTTTTGGGTTTCGGCTCGTTTTCGAGACGCCATTCTGAAGACTGTTGGCTTGTTTGCATGTCGTACTCATAAACCCATGTCTCGTCGCCAGTTATTATACGTTTCATAAAGGTCGGATCCGTAGAAGCTCGGGAAACCATGTCTTCAGCGACATGCTTTCGCTGCGCTTTTTGAACAAAATTGAGCTCTTTTGGAACTAGTCGAGCGGCGACGCGTTTCATGCCTAAAATGTCAATGAGAATGTTGTGGACGGACTTAAAAGATATGTTCACCTCACTAGCCAACTCTCTCAGACTCATACGTCGATTTTCGAGCACTAGCTTCTTGATTCTGTCGATGTTTTCTCTGGTCGTAGCGGTTGAAGGTCTACCAGAACGAGGCAAGTCTACTACTACTTCTCGGCCTTCTTTAAAAGCCTTATACCATTCATAAGCCCTTGTTTTCGATATACACGATTCGCCGTAGGTATTTCGCAACATTTTTAGTGATTCACCACATGAAATATCATTTGAAACACAAAATTTAAGGCACACTCTTTGTTCAACAATATTTTCCATTGTAAAAATCGCCGAGGACTCAAAACTATGACCAACAAAAAGTGTAGTTTAAAACAAATTAAATGACAGATCCCGCTCAAATTTTGCGCGCTAAATCAGTACAGTGCTACCAACATGCAGTAAAAAAATTAGAACGACCTCTTTTACGCGGGTCTTTTTATTGACATATTCCCGATACTTTTTACACAGAGTAGTATATTCACTTTAAGAACAAATAATTAAATTAAAATAAAACAAATATTTAGGGGGGCTCCCATACAACAAACGTGATTTTTTTTTTGCCGTTTTTATAGATAATGGTACGGAACCCTTCGTGTGCGAGTCCGACTCGCACTTGGCCGATTTTTTATTAAATTTTTATTAAAAATTTGTTTGCTCTTTACTAAATCCGTTAAAGGAAGGTTCATATCCAGGCAGTGTCATGACTATGGGTTAGTATGGACGTAACAATAATAGAATTGTATTGTAATAATTTCTTTAAAAACTACAACTCACTGGGATTTCTAATGTTGTTTGTGTCTTTATTTTAAACTGTTACGATGTTGACGAGCTCGCTGGCGCAGTGGTTAATATATAAATAAATAAATATTGTCGGACAAATTACACAGCGCCACCTAGCCCCAAAGTAAGCGAAGCTTGTGTTATGGGTACTAGACAACTGATAAACATACGTAAATACATTTTTTTTTTTTTTGTAAATACATACTTATTATACATAGAAAATACCCAGACCAATACAAACAGACATGCTCATGCACACAAATGTTTCTACTGTGTGGGAATCGAACCCACGAGCGTTGGTGTCAAAGTAGCGTAACAGCGCGTTTCACCATAACGCTACTTTGACACCAACACTCGTCGGTTCGATTCTCACACAACCTGTCCGTATGTGTGCCCATCAAAGCAGTTGGTCAGGTGAAGTACCTCCACCTAACAGAAAATCACAACCAAATAACAACTCCTTGAGTGGTTGTTGTATTTTCTACGAGTGTATGAGATCATACGACGGATTGCCACCTTAGTGGTATAAAAAACAAGTATGCTCCTAATGAGTAGCTGTGTTAGCAGCAGAACTGGCATCACGCGAATGATACTTATTGTGTTGCAAGCGTTCATAAGTTACGGTAGCTGCTTTAAATCAGGTGGGCCGTGTGCTTCTGTGTCTCCCGACGTTGTATAAAAAAAGATGGAATACAAGAGTCTATAGACGCGCAGTAACCATCGGGGCTAATTTCGATCACCTATTACTAATCGCCGGAAAATGGGATAAGTTCTTAGTAGATTTAGGGCTCAGAATCATATTGACGAGATTAATCACATTTCTAAATTATTCACGAATTGGATATTATATTTATTCTAATTGAATTGTTATTGGATTTAGGAATAAGGCCGCCTTGGTGGATCTGTTGTTCGTTTTTACCATTATTCTACAATGAAAATTCCAGGCTCTGCTGATATTGATAGCTTCCAAAGACTGACTTTCCGCCTACACATACCCTTTATTACATGAATGATAGATAGGCACACTCCCCTCGTCAAAACCTTTACCTTCGAACGTAAGTGCCGTTATGTATTACGAGATCCAGATTATTTCCGTATACAAAAAAAATGCGAAACCCGAATGAAAATGTTGCAATGACACTGAATTTTTTTTAGAAAATATTAAGGTCGGCAACGCATGAGTGACACCCCTGGTGTTGCAAATGTCCATGAGCTACGGTCACTGTTTACCATAAGGCAGGTCGTATGCTTGTTTCCCATCTTAGTGGTATAGAGCAGGGTATAGTTTAATTTGAGTGCCTACCTACTACTACCTACGTTCGATACTTTATCAAATTGAAAATAAAGGTCTTCGTTAATTCGTCAGGAGGAAGAACCAAGATCGTTCTCCACGACGTTCTAAGAATGCCAGTACCGTTTAGCATGCGCGTTTAGTACTGTATAGCGTGCCCTCCAAAGTATACCATGGTGAAGTTTGACACACATAAGTCTATCTTTAGACAGACTACAGTCGCTGTTGTTTAACTTGTGCATTTGATCTTTAAAATCTAAAATCTTTAAAAGCAACGTAAAGATTTGTACGAGAAAACATGTTTGAAAGTTTACGTTTTTGGATATTATCCAGCCTCTTTGAATGAACCGTATTGAACGCAAATGTGTGTCAGTAAATATGACTGCGAGGCCTTTTCATAAAGTTCACTAAGTTGCATCCATAATTTCTATATGTATGCAAAAAATATGCAGTATTCATAGCGATTGCAGCCCCACCAGCCTTTCTTTGCCGCGTGAAAAGCTGCCCTTTGCTGCAAAGCGCTGTGAAGTATCCAGAAATACGTTCAGAGAGTAAAAAATATTGCTCCGCGATGTAAAGACACGTGGTATAACGAGAAAATGTTGCATTTGCTTCATGCATACTCTTTCTCTTATCTACATAGGTACGTAATCTTCACGCTTGACACCTACTCTATATTCAATTGTTTGTTTGGTGATACTTGTTTATTTGCATTGTGTGCAAGTCGCGATTCAAGGCAATTTAATTACAATTAATCGTGAAGGAAACATCATATGTATAACCAATGACACGATTTTGTTTTCATTATAAATACTCTCTGTAAAATACTCTATTCTCCTCAATTATTGAGGTAGGCACAGTCTGTAATGTACATGTTCTTTTGCGACACTGTAAAATTTTCTATCAATGACGCTAAGGTTGGCTGGTAGAGATCCCTTATGGGATAAGTCCGCCTATGTACCATTGTCTCTTTTTGTGCTTATTGTTCTTAATGTACGTTAAAGATATTACAAACAAACAAAAATATTATCTGTAGGAGGGCTTATTATAGAATTGATGAATATGTAACTGACAAAGATGTCTGGAAATAATTCAGCACAGACTACCTGTCCTTATTAATTTTTAATTTCACCATAAGATATCATTATTGTACCGGTATGCTTATGTATTTTTTGTTTTTGTAATATCTAATTGTCAATTTTAAAAGAGACCTATATTGGCAAGTTTTTTTCCGCATTTCTTCTTCGCCAATGGTCATTTCCGAAATGCTAGTAGATAAAAACAAGGAAAAAGTAAACAGAGAATTAAATAAGATGCAATAAGATTATATTTCAAAAATTGTAAGAGGTGTCTAAGTGCCCGCGAGGCCCAATGGCAAATAAAGAATTTTTATCTTTTATCTTTGCACAGTGAATAAAATCATCGCTACAGGTCGCACGGTGAAGTAGAAAGCTCAGCTATTATTGGTTAGTTCACCGATCAGCATCGCGTCCTTATCTTCGTATTGGTTTAAATATCCTCCCATTGGTCAGTAGGTTCGAATCGCTGGGATATTTAGGCACTAAAACACTATATTTTGGTGAGTGAGGGCTACTTCATACGCAGTCAGGAGGTTTATTGGCTACTGTAATCTAGAATGCTAAATTCGTAATTTGTAACAACTGGCGAGTTGTTCATTTTGAACTCTTTCTTTTTCTTAACGTTATCGTTTCGTAATCCATTAGGAATAGCTGGGTCCGCTACATAAGCTTAAAGATTTGGCGAAAATACTGATTTATACATGGAGCTACTGCCGCCGCCAACAACACAGAGGGACCAGACATGTCTTAGGTAAGGTCACGCGACTTTCAAAATATAATTTCCTGAACGGGTTTTCTCACGATGTTTTTCTTCACCGCCGATCAAATATGTACGTAAATCCGAAAACACTAATTTAGTGGTAAATGGCCAGGATTCGAACCGAGGACCAGTTGATCAATAGGCCGGTTCTTAGTCCACTGGGCTATCACTGCTCCTTTATGACAACTAGCTAGTAGATATGTATAGCTTGCTCATGAACACTGTTGTCTAAGCAATAATTAGAATAATGTACCTATAAATAAATATTATAAATATTGTCAAACAAATTACACCGCGCCATCTAGCCCCAAAGTAAGCGAAGCTTGCGTTATGGGTACTAGACAACTGATAAACATACGTAAATACATTTTTTTTTGTAAATACATACTTATTATACATAGAAAATACCCAGACCAAGACAAACAGACATGTTCATGCACACAAATGTTTGTCCTGTGTGGGAATCGAACCCACGACCGTTGGTGTCAAAGTAGTGTAACAACGCGTTTCACCACTGCGCCACCGAGCTCGTCAAATGTAATGCTGATATTCTCGTTACTGACAGTCCCAGTCCCAATACAATTTCATTGCATTTAAACAGTTAGTTCAGTGACAATGATGGCTGTATGTGCCTAGTATTAATTATTCAGTGCCCGGTATGTGAATGGTTAGTCCAATTTGTGAACTCATTAAATTATATACTCTTTACATTAAATTCTATTTCTATGTTTATGCTTCGTTTAGAATTACTGGCTTCGTTTAGAATTACTTGCTTCGTTTAGAATTACTTGCTTCGTTTGTGATTCTTTATTCGTTATAGTTACCTGTAGTTTCTGGTTTTGAAAGTATGATGTATGAAATGAAAGACGGACTATCGCATACTGATTTATTGTACGAAACGTTTGAGTAACGAGGTTATAATTAAGTGGGTAGGTAGTTTTAAGAAAGTTTTTCAGTCACCCACATACAAACATTACATTTTTCTCCTCTTAAAACTAACAAATCTAAATATTACCTATAACCTAGAACATTCTGATCTAAACATAAGTATACGTTCTTATAAATAGCAAAAGGGCCATTTTAATATCGGAGCGACTAAATATTATACAATGAAAATCAAATAGCTATTTTACTCTTTTTTCTTTCGCGGTCTCAAAGTCATACCAAGCGGACCAATAGTGCGGTGCTCTTTTGAACTGATAATATCATTGCTTGGATTCCGTTCGATTATCGACGTTGCTGCAGACAGCTGTGCTTCGTGTACACTGTGCGGACTACTGGTGCTAATATCTACATTGGATGACTGCCCTATGCTAGTACGCGGAGATTGGTTTAAAGGCGTTGACCAACCATCAGGCTCGGGCTGCTCATAGTCATTTTCCTTTTTAGAAAATGTCGTCCCTGGATTATCCCGGCAAGTTACGGAATACCGCGATTTAGTAGCACTTTTATTAATAATTTGATCAATATGACGTTTATGTAAACCTTCTTTAGCTTGAACTACATATGAAACAGGACCGGATTTCTTTACTATAGTGCCTTCCTTCCATTTGCAATCTTTATTATTATAATCACGCATCATCACTACCTCTCCAGGAGCTATTTCTCGCATTTTACTATTTCGACGCGACTCCTGACGATCTTGTTGTTCGCGAACTATCTCCTTAGTATTCGGTCGTAATAAATCTAATCTACCACGCAGCCTATGCCCCATTAAAGCCACTGCTGGTTCTTTTTGAGTAGTGCAGTGTTCTGTGTTTCGATAGGAAAACAAAAATTTACACAGTGCCTCATTGTAATCTACACCTTCTAGGGTTGCCTTTTTAAGTACTTGTTTTATAGTACGCACTGCATTTTCAGCAGCTCCGTTACTAGATGGATGGTACGGAGCTACTAATATTCTTTTGATTCCATTTTTCTCTAAATACTTTAAATATTCTGCTGAAGAAAATGGAGGCCCATTATCACTGACTATACTCTTTGGAATACCGAAACGTGCGAAAATTTTTCTTAAACTATTTATAACTGAAGAGGCGGATGTGCTAAATACATTATCAACTTCAATCCACTTGGAATGGGCGTCTACTAAAACAAGAAAATATTTGTTGCGATAAGGGCCTAGAAAGTCAACGTTAAGACGTGTCCATTTCTCCGTAGGCCATGCCCAGGAGTGTAATGGGGCGGGCGGCGGCTGATCCCGCTGAGCGGCACAAGCTGAACATTCACGACACATTCGTTCAATATCAGCATCTAATCCCTCCCACCAAACATAATTTCTGGCTAATTGTTTCATTTTAATTACGCCTATGTGTCCACTGTGTAACTCTTCTAAAATAGTACTGCGTAACGAAGACGGTATGACAATACGATACCCCCAAACTAAACAGTCATGTTCTAAAAATAAATTTTCCTTTTTTATAAAATAAATTTTGTCTTTGTCTTCTTCGCAACTATTTGGCCAACCGAATTTAATGAAACCCGCAATTCTATTTAATTGATTATCACGTTTCGTCTCTTGTTTGACTTCATGAAACGTAATAGGCAATTCATCTTTGATAAAATTAAAATAACTGTTTGCGCGGCAACTTTCCTTAATTGAATACGCTAAAGGTAAACGTGATAAAGCATCCGCAAAACAGTTATTTTTAGAATTAATGAATTCAATATCAAAATTGTATGCGGCTAATCTAACAGCATACCTTTGTAAACGGCTAGCAGCCGTCTGAGGTATCCCTTTATTTTTACCGAATATATAACTTAAAGCTCGGTGATCGCTACGCAATAAGAAATGTCTACCATATAAGTATTGATGGTGTTTGGAAACACCAAACACAATGGCTAACGCCTCTTTGTCAAGTTGTGAATAGTTACGTTCGGCCGCATTAAGTGTACGCGAGGCACAGCTGATCGGGCGCTCCGAGCCGTCGGAGTACCGGTGCGCGAGCACGCCACCTATCCCATACGCACTACTATCGACAGATAATATAAGTGGCATACTCGGGTCATAATGTGCCAGCACCGGACTATTACTCAACATTTTTTTAATTTTATTAAAAGCTATTTCACACTGGTCGTTCCATTGCCATTTAACATCTTTTTTAAGTAAATTATATAAAGGTTGTAAAATATCACTACTGTTTGCACAAAACTTTGAATAAAAATTTGTAAGGCCCAAAAAACTCTTCAGTTGTGTTACATCTTGAGGAGTGGGCGCTGCCACAATGGCTTCAACTTTTTTATTGTCCGTATGAAGGCCTTCTTTATCTATACGATAACCCAAGTATGTAACACTATTTTGAAAAAACTCACATTTTGACCAATTAACACGTAATCCAGTGTCTTGCAATCTAGTTAACACTGCCCGTAGATTTTCAAAATGTGTTTTTTTATCTTTTCCTGTAACACAAATATCGTCTTGGAAAACCACCGTTGACGGCAAACCACTCAGTGCTTCTTCAATTAATTTTTGAAAATTTTCTGGGATACATTTTATACCAAAAGGAACACGCTTGTAAACAAATGTACCTACGTGAGTAGTGATTGCTGTCATCGGCTGTGAATCTTCCGATAATAATGCTTGCTGATAGGCACTGGTAAGATCCAATTTCGAGTACTGCTCCCCACCAGCGAGATTGGCAAAAATATCTTCAATACGCGGGAGGGGATAATGAAAATCTTTTAACAATGGATTTATTGTAACTTTGTAGTCACCGCAAATGCGTATACTACCATTTTTTTTAACTATTGGAACAATCGGCGTCCCATAATCTGAACGTTCCACTTTATAAATGACGTCATCGCGTTGCAGACGTTCGAGTTCGCGTTCGACCGGGCCGCGCATAGCGAGCGGCAGTGGACGAGCCTTAAAAAAAACCGGGGTGGTGTCCTTCAAATGTAACCGTATTCTAGATTTATTATAAGTACCTAACCCGTCAGCAAACACCTCGGGAAATTCTTTTTTTAACATATTGACTGATTCATAATTAGTGCTGTCGTCGGCTATACTATAACAAGGTATAAATGTCTTTAAATTTAAACATCTAATCCAGGTACGGCCAAGCAATGGAGGGCCACCGTTTTCAATAACAAATAGTTTTAAGTTTTCTTTTATTCCGCCATAAATAACCGAAACTGTGACATAGCCGAGAGGACTAATTATGCTGCCAGTGTAAGATTTTAATCTAAGCCTTTCATTAACTAATTTAACATGTGAAAACCATTTATCATAACATGATTTGGATATAGCCGATATTTTACTACCTGTGTCGATTTCGAACTTTATTATTCGACTTTCAACCATGACATTCACGAAATAAGGTCCGTCTTTGCCTTGGCACGATAACATAAAAAAATCGATATCACTTTCCGAACTAGATTCCTTTAAAAAAAACTGACCTTTGGTTGCTAGTGACTTACGACACACTGCCTTCAAGTGTCCTTTTTCTCCGCACCGGTCACACGTATACATCTTGAATCGGCACCTAGAGGGCGCGTGGCCTTCCTTGCCACACCTGCCGCATCGCGCACCGCCGCCGCCAGCAGCCGGCTGCGCATGTGTCGCGCCCGCTCCATCCGCGCCGCCCGCGCTGCCGCCGCCGCCGCTCACCCGCCAGCGCGAGCCGCTCGCCCGCGCCACGCGGTGCATGCCCTCGGCCGCGCCGCCGCTCGTTGCGCCGCTCAAGGTGCCGGACGCCGCCAATGCCGCGTGCCTGTCCGCCGCTTCGAGTGCGAGTGCGAGCTCCACTGCCCGTTTGTAATCGAGCTCTCGTTCAGCAAAAAGCCTGGATCTCATATCCTCATGAAGCAGACCAGACACAAATTGATCTCGTAGGTTTACTTCCAACGTAGTTCCAAAGTTGCAAGTTTTAGCGAGATGTTTCAAACTCTGAAGGTATTCGTTAATATTCTCGTCCTGCCCCTGCTTCCGTTGCCGAAACACGTGTCTTTCTGCGATCTCCGACCTTTGTGGCTCAAGATGTTCCTTCACTGTACGTTCGAGTTCCTCGAACGATTTGGTTTCAGGTGCCGAAGGTGCGCATAAATCGCACATTAATTCGTAACAAGCGATGCCAACATGTGTTACTAACGTGGCCACATGAAGTTCTTCTGTAATGTTGTTAAGTGCAATAAACTGTTTTATACGCCTACAATATGCATCCCAATTGTGTGCACCTATTATGAAAGGTTCAATTTTTCCAATAGGCATGTTTAACACTTGCACTAACACAATGTAAAACACCGTTATTCGTCGTATTTAGACTGCGCCAATATGATGTATGGAATGAAAGACGGACTATCGCATACTGATTTATTGTACGAAACGTTTGAGTAACGAGGTTATAATTAAGTGGGTAGGTAGTTTTAAGAAAGTTTTTCAGTCACCCACATACAAACATTACAGAAAGTATACTTTGTTTTACTATTAAATTCTATTTCTATGTTTCTGCTTCGTTTAGAATTACTTGCTTCGTTTAGAATTACTTGCTTCGTTTGTGATTCTTTATTCGTTATAGTTACCCGTAGTTTGTGGTTTTGAAAGTATACTTTGTTTTACTGTTTTATTATACCGTTACGTGTTTCATTAAAGTTCAGCGGGTCAGTTGACGGAGTGGTTAACAATCCTATTTTAACACCTGGGGTTCGATTTCCACACAGGACAAACGTTTTTGTGCATGAACATGTCTGTTGGTCTTGGTCGGGGAGTTTTTAGAGAGGTAGGGCAGTACGTAAGGTCACCAGTAATATTCTGAAGAGTTGCTGATTTAGCAGGAGAGGTGACATCGCCAGCGATACTTCAGGTATTGCACGCGTTCCTACGTTTTGGTGTCCACTTTACATCTGCTGGGCCGTATGCTTATACAAACATGACATTGTATAAAAAAAATCTGGTTTTGTAGTTTTCATGAAGAATCTTTCAGACATGTAATTTTGCACACGTTTAGAATCATTTGCGAATAGATAGGGTTTAGTATAAATAATCAAAACCAGTTCGATAATGATTGTGTTGTTCAAAGTTACTATTTTCCAATACTAAAAGGTTGTTTTTTTTTCAGGTAAGTGTTCTGTAGATGGCTGGCTTGGTAAGTGCATTAACTACATATTCACTGAAAACGGGTGATGCAATACAAAAGTTAAAATCTGCCATTACATCTCGTCCATTGTAATTATGCTGTAGTATCGTCTTAATCAATTGCAGTATGATTGAGACTTAGTTTTGCAGTTCCCGCATTCAAATGATCGTTTCTGGAGATGCAAAATAGATATTTGCACATATATACTTAGATCAGTTATTGAAGGGAAATGGAAAAACTAAAATTCAGTTTTAGTATTACGACACAAGGGTTCAGTGTTAAAAACTGGGGCCAATAGTGAGGCGTCAAAACGAGTGGAGTCTCTTTTTAAAAGCCTCAAGGGACTTGCGTCTGTTTCATCACAAATTTTAAGATCTAGGTTCAAAGTAACGAAAGATGCATGTTCTAGGTTTATGGATATAGATTATATATATTTTTTACATTAGCATTGTTCGAAAATAAATTAACAACGGAGTTTTACACAGTAATAAATTCTTTATAGCACCATAAACAACAAGGTTGAATACAGGGAATATACTAGAGTACTAAGAAAAAGATTTAACGCATCTGTTGTCGTCGTTATAGCGTTTATATCGAATAAATTAAGATAATCGCCATTTAACGCAGCATTTTCCATAATTGGTAAATTGTCTTTAATTTTCGAGAATTAAAAAATAAAAATAATTAAAATGTTCAATAGACCGAATATTTTTAATGTAAGAGACTTGTTTATTGCAATAGAAGAACCATGGAATAGTACCTATATCAGCTGTTGCGGGTGAAATCCGTGAAAATGGTGAGAAATGTTACTAATCGTGTAGCTCTCAGACAAACGCGTGTATAATCAATGGCGGTCGTTTTGCATAAAAAATTAACCAAAATGTAAAAGTAATATAATATAAATTTAACTAAAAATGTAAGAAGTATATTTCTTTAAGTTTCACACACAACTTAATATATATATTTTTTTTATACAACGTCGGTAGACATACAAGCATACGGCCCACCTGATGTAAAGCAGTTCCCGTAACCTATTAACGCTTGCGATATATTAAGTATCACTCGCACGATGCCTGCTCTGCTGCTTACACAACTCCTTAGGAGATAGCTGGTGACCTCACTCACACGCAGGAACACTACCAATCCTCTAGGGAATTGTTATTTGCCTGCGGTTTTCTGTGAGGTGAAGGTACTCCTATCTATCTTTAATATTGTTTTGTGCCTTTTTTCGTAGTACCTACAAAGACTAAATGTCTTGTTAATTACGTGTTGTTTACTCGTGTTGTTTACTTCTTTTGAAAGGTATATCTGTACTGCAATTAACATCAGTATTTTTTTAAAATAAATATGTCGAACAACTCAAATGCTAATAAAATAATACAAACGAAGTTAACATAACGACCAAGCTTCGCCGATATGAATAACAGCAAATAATTACATTGCAGCAAGTAATAATAGCAAATAAATATAAAATTATACAGTTCGTTTATTTGCCAAAATGCTACAAATCTATTGTAATATTTTTACATATCGTCGTTGAAGTGCCAATACCTCCTAAGTGACATTTTTGATTAAATTGAGTTTTTTAATACAGTAGGCTTAAAGTTGGAATTTGCATCGGTGGCAATTACACCTAATCATCAATCATTACCCGAAAGGCTCTATACAGTTTGTGGAATGGTTATTAAATTACTAATAACAGTAATAAACCACTTTAAGTCTCTCGATTCTCAAAAACTAAATTTAAGCAAAAATGTCAGATAGGAGGTATTGGCACTTCATCGACGATATAGGAATATGCGATTCTCACTCTACGGGTTATTTTACCTGTAGAGGTCGAAAAATGTAAATAAAAACCAGTTGTGAATGCGCAAGCTTGCATTGCCAGGGGAACACCTGGCTCGTCAATTGTTATATAATTAATAAAATAAATAATTTTTTTTTTTTTTAATTTGTCTGCCATTTTGACCATGTTCCTTAAGAGCCCGCGCACACAGGCAGCGGTCAGGAGTTCCGAGTTCCGAGTTCCGCGTTCGGCGTTCATTAGAATGTACCGAGTCTATAACAACAACGCACACAGCGGGCTGTCTGACCGCGGCGGTCAAAGCTGAACGTCGCGTTCCAAGAGTTCTTTTCCCGCCGAGACAGAGAACGCCGGAACGCCGGGATGTCTGAGTTAGCAAACACGGAAAAGTTGATTGAATTGGTTAGGGAAAGGAGTTTATTATACGATTTAAGTAATAAAAACTATAAAGTAAAACATCACTTGTTGTAATAATTATATTTCAATCATTGATGTCAGTCTAATATTGACAACCTGGTATATATACACCTACCTATTGATTAAAATAAGCGATATATTCGTCCCGAATTGCCTACGCATACTATTAATCGACATTCGAAAATAAATATAGAATCGTTGTTCATCTTTAAGTAAATCCTGAAAAATATTACTGAATTCGCCTTGTTCTTCTCGCGTTGTGTTAATTGGGTGCACCCAATACTTCCTTTTCTTTTTAGAAGCTGCTAAGCTCCACAAGAGCTCCACAATAATTCTTCATCGGATGACGAACTTTCTAGTGGCATGTGCAAAGACCCAAACGAAACTATGTAGAACGCGAGAATTTGCACGCCGCTTGTGTGCGTTGGAACTCTTGGGCGGTCAACGGTCACTAGAACGCAGAACTCTGACCGCTCTCTGTGTGCGCAGGCTCTAAGAGATAGGAGGTTGGTTTTTCAGACATTCCTATTCTACTTTTTTATTATGAATCCGAATCCGAACTCAAAATTCGAATATTCGAAAAAAAGGCGAAAGACACACACACAGACAAACATATAGATTTCATATAGGTACGGTGTTCCTGAAAAGACAGAAACCTTTGTATTTCTTGATTAGCAGTTCAAATGGACGTATTAGATATTGTTTTTCCCGATAAATGGAGTGTAGACACCGCCATTAAAGTTTTGTTACTACAAACCCACACACATCGTACTAACAGATACGCGTAAAACATTAGCCTCCGGCAGAAGGGTCATAACCAGTAGGGCAATAAAAATGTTCTGTTTGTCGTTTGTTATATTTTTATGGCATAACCATTGACCCGAATTTTAATTTCTGCTACAACCTAAGCAAATAACCTCAACCTTTTGTAAGGACCGAAACTTTTCTTACAAATTACATATAGGCGAACCATAGACAGGCGGTCGTAAAATATGTTTGTGGAGAAATGTTAATTCAGGCGACCAATTTTCAACTTCATTTTGCTAATTACATTATGCCCGCTGTGGTTTTGGGGCTTCACATAATGTAAACGTTCGTTAAATCATTAAATTGAATGTGGTATTTAATGTTTATCTGTATTCAATGTACACTAACTTCAGCCCGCGACATCACGTGTTTCGATACATCGGTTAAGTGACATGTATTTTTCCAAAACATGAACTGTTTTTGTGCAGTTTCATCTAAATTTGTTGAAAATTGCCGTGGAGGTGTCAGGAGATTATAGTAATTTAAAACATAAAACTCATGCTGATAGTTTATTCCCTCCTATCCACTGCACTCTTTTTTTTTTTTACCTCACTCTCTTCTTTTTTATTGCTGCTATTTGGCCGTCTTTTTTTTATACCACTAAGGTGTAAACAAGCGTACGGCCTTCCTGAAGGTAAGCAGTCACCGCTGCCTGTGCACATTTGCAACACCGGGGGTGTCACTCTTGCGTTGCCGACTTACGTACCCTTCTATTATACCTTCCCTTATCAATCATTCAATCTGAATATTTCCTTTTGGTATCAATAATTATTTGCTTATGTTAAATTTTAGTGATACTGGACAAGGGAAATAAAAAATCGGCCAAGTGCGAGTCGGACTCGCGCACGAAGGGTTCCGTACCATTATATATAAAATAAAAACGGCAAAAAAATCACGTTTGTTGAGTTGAGCCCCCCTTAAATATTTGTTTTATTTTAATTTAATTATTTATTCTTAAAGTGAATATATAACTAAATATGTATTCTGTGAATATTTCAAGCGTCTACCTGTTGCCGTTATCAATATCGAGTAAAAATGAGCAAAATCACGTTTGTTGTATGGGAGCCCCCTTAAATATTTATTTTATTATATTTTTTAGTATTTGTTGTTATAGCGGCAATAGAAATACATCATCTGTGAAAATTTCAACTGTCTAACTATCACCGTTCATGAGATACAGCCTGGTGACAGACGGACGGACGGACGGACAGCGGAGCCTCAGTAATAGGGTTCCGTTTTACCCTTTGGGTACAGAACCCTAAAAATATCTATATTAATTTTAAATTTCGAGTAAAGTCTTCATATAAATTTTTACTACCTATTTTACACGCTCAAAGTACGAATTTCTCAGTTTAATATCGTATAAGTAGTTTCTAAAAGGAATAGTTTTAAAATAGTACATAAAATCTGTATTTTCGCCAAATCCTTAAGCTTAGATAGCCGACCACTTCAATGCTAATGGATTAGGAAACTGTTTGTGTTTGTCAGGATTATATCCATCTATTATATATATTGTTTGTTACTAGTAGGCGCTGAGCATTTTGTCTATATAACATTTATAATTGGAGCAGTGATAGTTCAGTGCATAAAGAACGGACGTATTATCCGACGGTTCCGGGTTGGAATCCTGGTGTGGGCATATACTACTAAATTCGTATTTTCGGATTTATGTACATATTTGTAATTATCACTAGCTCGGCGGTGATGGAAAACATCGTGAGGAAACCCGCACGTCCAAGAAATTGTATTTCGAAAGACGCGTGACATAACCTAAGAAAGGTCTGGTTTTGCCTCTTGGTTGTGGAGATTTGACGGCAGCTCCATATAAAAATCAGTATCTTTGCTAAATCCTTAGGTTTAGTTACCAGAATAATCCTTATGAATTAGGGAGCGGGATATCGCTAGGAAGAAGACTATTTATAATTTTTATTTTCACACAATGTTTTCGCGCGCCTCCTCTTTATATCGTTTATATTCAATCTATATATAATTCGTCTATATAAATAGACTCATTTTGTAAAAAGAGTGATACTCATAACATAAATACTAGATATAAGCATAATCTTGTGTTACATGCAAGCCGTCTCCACAAAATAAGTAATTCTTTTACGGGGCAATGTATACGGTTCTATAACAAACTTCCCAGCAGTATAAGAGAATTGTCAATAAACAAATTTAAAACTACTATTAAAGCCAAATTGTGTAGCAGGGCATATTATGGAGTATCTGACTATATTAATGATAAAAATGCCTGGGATTGAGTCGATCCAATTATAATGTAATTAATAAATTATGTAAATTTGTTTGGATACCAAAAGAGGGATGCCTGAGTTTTTTGGCAGTATTTTTATCAGTGCTCACCTAGTCATGAACTGCACGGTAGGGAAAAAATTGCCAAACAAATGTAGCCATTTTTACGGAATAAAAAGATTTTGACTTTGACTATAACAAAGAATCAATGAATACAAAAATTATCCAAATACCCACATTCTAATGAACTGCGAAACGGAATAACGCGAAAAAGAAGAAGAATATATAAAAGGTATATTCTATTCGAATGTCGTGTTATTAACTTAACTTGTTTCGGCTGTATATTGATGAATCGTTCGCCCACAACGTGAGAATAAAATCACATTTCCTGAATCCTTTCGTATCTCCCGGGTGTCAAAGAAACATATGCTCCTTCTATTACGAAGCGGTGGCTGTAGCCTATAAGCCTCTTGCAAATTCAACTTAATTTGCTCATACTTGACTACTAGCTGCCAACACAACTATTCTTCACATCTTTCTGATGACAAAACTTGAACCTCCAGTGACTTGTTATTTGGTTGTGGTCGTCTGTGAAGTGTAGGCACTTCTCTTACCAGACTTTTTGTAAAACTTATTTGTAATTCTATATCACTATGCTCCACTAATTTAATGTTATAGCCCCTTTTGCTAATTAGCACTGTGCATCACGTTAAGACGAACCTGGCTTGGCTCCAAAAGTGTGTCATCTATTTATCTTTTTATAATTATACTTATTTCAGGTCTAATTATAAAAATTTCGAAAAACTAAAAAATACATACAACATGTATGTTTGTATGTATATCTTTACGCGAGGTCCCTTGCGGGTAAACAGAGAGGATCGAGCGCCTTAAGATGCGGTCGTTGCAAACCTCGCTTGCTTCTTTAATATTCATAGCTCTTTACATGCACACTCATCAGTTTCTAGGGCTCCTGACATCACCTGGTGATAAATCACGACCAATTTGTCGTCCTTCCTCGGCTCCTACATCCTTCCACTTTCACACTGTATATCTGTTTCGTCATTCTTTCATTCTGCATTGTTTCTACTTGCCCGAACCAACGGAGCATGCCTATATTTATACATGATTGTGCAAGCGAGACGCAAACACAAAATTTGGCCAGTCCGGGGAGCATTACCTTACAGGGGCCGCTTTATTTTTTACCAAATTTGCAAACAGTTGTTCTTATTTTCCATACTTTTGACCCTTTTTCATACAAAACTTAGTTTCTAAACACTTACAACCTAAGGGGCAATGAGGACACGTTATGGAAAAATATTTAATAAGACAACTTAATCTAGCTTACGGCACTATTTGTTATTTAGTACGTAGGTACTAAACGTTTATAACTATATCTACACATTTCTTATATACCTATGTGCTTAATCTAAAACGTGACTGCCGCGACCACTAAATCTGTTTATTTACATAAGTACCTATGTGGCCGCGAGCGCAGTCCTATCTAGTACCTACATAACTATCTTAATGAATTATTAACAGACATTTTGTATTTACATAAGTGAGAGAGTTACCTACACTGCAGTCAGAACCCGTTATATACGTTTTCCCATACATTTCGCGGTCGTATTCGACCACCCGGGTCTCGAAGGGTTACACCGACGTGTATAATAGTTAGTTATCCTACGTGACAACTCTTACTTATATCTAATACTACAGAATACATAATGAACATTACACTTATGTCCGTCTACTCAATATTCGCGCACAAATAACAAATCACGCGGCTATCTATCAATTTACATATTAATCGCGAAAAGTTTTTTTTTTAGTTTAGTTATAATTATTGAGATTATTTCTTTTTAATTTGGAAACTTCACTGTAACTTTCATATACGTCACTACCAAAGAATAAATATCTATAATATATCATTGAGCCCATAGAGATTCTAAAAGATACCAGTATAACTTGTTCCTTCATAAATCTTGCAATTTCGCTGACTATTAAATCCAGCCTGTAGAACTGTAAGGAAAAAATGTAGTGTACATACACGTAAAGAGTTTGCTCTGGCAAGTTACACAGACGACCTGAAGCCCGCGGCTCTCGCAATTCAGGCTTGGCAAACAAACGCCACTATTCATCCTCCCAAACTCCGCGCTGAAATATATCGATAATGCATGTACCGGAATCCTCGAGAAATGAGTCCTTTGTTTTGGCGGCTCATTGTTTGCGTTGTCTTTCATTTTCATTCAAGGATGCTTTCATTAGCAACGATGATTTTGATTGTTATGTTTATTTTATTGTCCTATTCGTTTTGTTTAACACATGCTTCTGGATCGGAAGTAGTAACTTGTAAATTTTCACCTTACAATATATTTTTATAGCATATTTAATTATGTCATATTTTTCTACCTATTCCCTGTATTACTTATTTATAGAGGGTAAGAAGAGAACATTACTTAAATTATTTTTTGTGTACATGTAATTATATACATTCTATAGAATACTATATTATAAAGATATATAGTATATCATCATTCTAGATATCACTTTTGTCTGATCTGTCATTATGTCCACGTGGAAATGCTTAAAATTCTTTACGTTTATTACTTATGTAGGACCACCGCGATGTTCCATTTATAGAACTTTTGGGATTGCCCAAACTTTCACTAGTCTGAAGGAATATCTGAACAATCACATTAGGAACTTACTCGTTGGTAGCCCGTGCGTACTAGCAGGCATCCTTCAATTTATAAACATCGGTTATGCAATTGGATCTAACTTACTTTATGTGCTTCCGCCATCAATTAGTTCAGCGACTAGCGCCGACCGGCACCCACCCAATACCGTCAATAGATGCAACATGTCGTCGCTACCGCGGCTGCTCCGGTCGTCATCTCTGCCTCGGCTGCTGCAGTCGTCCTCGCGATTGCCCGCCATCTGGAATAGGAACTACAGTCTCCCGCTACTGTTGCCGCCATAACTGCCCAAGTCGTTTCGCCTTTTCACGAGGCATCCTCAGACGCTGTAGATGTTAGTCGTTAGAATAACATGCTACCAGTCAGTCCAGATGGCGAGCAATCGCAAGGACGACCGCAGTAGTCATGGCATAGACGACCGGAGCAGCCATGGCAGCGACAGCATTTTGCATCTGCTAACGGTAGCGAGGGCTGGGCAGCGTTAGTTTGCAAGAACTAATTGGTAGCAGAAGTACACAAAGTAAGTTAGATCAAATTGCAATACCAATGTTTATAAATTAAAGCGGTTAAATTGCGTGTAAATTTGACTTTCGCAAAATAACGCCTGAAGCTATTAACATGTTTCGCTGCCTCTATTTTGGTGTGAGCGGGAAAGCGAAAGTCATTAATACTGTTAGGTGATTACGTTTTCAATCGATCCGCATTGTTTTAACTAGCCTATACCTTTGTTATGTATGACCTATTGTATTCTTTTTCGTAATTACTAAACTACACACTAGCTCTCAGAAAGAAGAAAGACATAGTTTAGTTACAAAAATTATCAAGTAGTGAAAATTAGTATTCACATCAAAAAAATAAAATTAATAAACGTAAATACTAGATATTTAGATCGGGTTCTACAAATGCAGAATTGAAGCAACAGTGAACACCAAACAAGCGCCATATATTATACTCTACAGACTACATCTACATTTGTATATACGAGTATGTTTAGATAATATATGTTCGTTTCTTTACATTATTACTTGGCAGTTGTATATTAATATGTTATTTATCTTGACGGTTCTGTATTACACATGGGAAATCAGTTACGAATTTACGATATTTGTATTAAAAGGATTTTTTTAATAGAATTTATTTATAGAAACTGAAAGCCTGTAATGGTTGTACATTTTACCTATATGTTATATCTTTGCATACATTGCCTTGTCAAAAACACTTCTTATTAGCTGTATTATCACTTAAAATCACTTTTCGTTATATGTTTCATAGAGATAAAGATAGTTTAAATATATAAAAAAATGCTGTATGGCCATTGAGACAGCAACCAACACTGAGACAGACCAAAGGAGCTCAACCTTTGGCGAGTTATGTAGTTCACTCATAACCTATAGTACTCGTAACAATGTGCGCAAGAAACTTTATACGTTCATAGGCTACGTAATAAATTTCACATTAGGCCAGTAGTAAGCGTGTTTGGCGTATTATACAACAATAATATTACCAGCAAGCCATCATCTTTATGTTTTAAACACGGTACTATGATGATAAATATTCTTTGTTTCTTTCATAGAATACTGGACTGTTTCATGTAGTACACTCAGTTTCTCGTGCCTGCGGCAGTATTTCAAATTGCGCTTTGCAGAACGAGAACTCGACGAATAACGTGTGCTATATGTTTATTTGCTAAAACTATTTGTCTCTGAGATTTTCTCGACTTATTTTCAAAACTTCTCTACAAAAACGTTATTAAATGTATTTAGTTATTTCTTAACTGTTTAAATAATATAGTTTTAATTGAGAAAGATAAAGTATCAGTGACGCTATTCCGGAACAAACATGCTTGAAGGTAAGGATGTAAGGAAGGAAAGGTAAAACACTATATTTAACCTACACAACCTTTACAAATTTAACTAAATATCTTATCTACTAGGTAGTCTATAATTAAACCGTATTTAGTGCGTTATCTAAATGGATAGCAAAATACCGTGCGTTTAGAGCACGCAATGGATCGCACCCGAGTCATTACAGGAATCCACTCTATGTACGCAAAATTACGGTAATCTAATTCACGTAGTCTCGCTAAGGGTAAAACTCCATAAGGCATTCGCAGTACCCTTGTCTTGGACTGCGCTCTTCGAGAAAGTTAGTCAGATCTATGTTATTTTCGCAGCCATTACATGCCATCAAGTTTGTTCGGGGCGACCACGTTTTCTCTTTTCACATTGTCCATCTTAGCTATTGTCTATGATCCATCCATAGTAAATATAAAGACCAGTATGCCAACTAGCGCAGTTAGGCCTTTTTGACATAACTGACTAATGCTTGCGTTAGAGCGTCAAGGCTGTCTCTTCAAGATCGCCATTTTGAAGAGTGACGTCCCTGACTGATGTGAACTGCTAAATAGTGAATTGCGCGTACACAGACCGTAAAATGAAGAACCAGTGATTTCAAGGCACTAGCTGCTGTACATTAGGGTTGATGAGGATTCCGCTTCCTCATAATGCGGAAATTCCGCATGTTTCCCATAACCGTTACCGCTTTCCTACAAAAAAAAACTCAAAAATTCCTCTTCGCTAGCGCTTTCACATAGTTTAAGAGGAGAATAAGAAATTTCTTTGCGTATGCGCATATTCACGTGTATACAGGTGCGTAGCTATAGCAACCAACTCACGCCACCTGCGTTCTTCCTTACTTGACGCTACAGGTCATAGTTTTTGTTTTCGCGCGTACGCATTGTATACGTAGTATCATATTATTGACAATACCTTTCTCCGCCCTTCGTCAAGTGTTACCAGCGGGCGCGTTTTTAGTAGCGCTGGATTGATTTTTGACCAGATAAGAAATCGAAAATAAATTTCATTAAAAGTAAACCTAAATTATATCACTCTCTTGCTTTTATCCGCTTCCTATCCTCTTCCGCAACGTCTTCCTCACAAATATATCCTCATTCTCCCCCGCATTTCCTCACCCGTTTTCTCTTCCACATAACCACTTCCTCAACAACTCTACCATTTATATTTGGCTGCGAAATTCACTTAGTATTGTTAAAAGAGCGGTGCTTGTCTCTGTGATCGCGATTTTGGGGTGTTCATTTGAAGTTATCCTACTTTTGACCCAGGTGTGATTTCTGTCAGATGTAGTAATGTGAAAGTGGCATAGATAAATCCGAAGTATTATATAGTATATATAGTAATTCAAACCACTAACGATAGATTGGGGGAAATGATGACAGAGATAATATTGAAAATCGTCGGTCAGAAAAGTACACCAGAAAATTTAGGCAGAAAGTTACCAGCAAATTAATGACAGCGGTAACGGTTGAGTTGCTGATTAAGGATGGGTTTATCCAATAGGGGGTTAAACGCCGCCAATTTATCTTCAGGTCCACTTTTTAAACTGATTCAAATAAATTCAGTCATTCTTAACTTAATGAGATTTTAACTTTTCGATAAATAGTAATAGTTTTTTTGCAGAAGTCATGTTTTATTGATTAGTCATTGGAAATATTTAACGAAACTTAGTGTCCTTAAGCAAATATATAAATATATATACTACTACCTACTACTACTAAATCCTCGCGTGTCTCATCTGAACTCACAGGAACAAAAGAACTGTTTAGAAAATTGTTACTTGGGGTCACTTTACTGTAATTTAACATCTACATATGTTTATATTTTGCTGAATACTTTACTGTTGTTCGGCGTAGGCAGAGAGAACTGAGCGCCACAAGACGCGGGTGTAAGATAAGAAAAGGTATGCTACATTGTTTCGGGCATGTAGAAAGAATATGTAACGAAAGAATGACCAAACATATATACGATGCGAAAGTGGAAGTATGTAGGAACTGATTAAGCCCAAGACTCACCAAAGTGGTCGTGTTTTATCTAAGTTCATTTCGATCATGCATGGTATTGTAGTCACATATTTTTTTATCAAAGATGCTCCTATAGAGAAAGTTATTATTAATGAGTACACTCATCTTCTTATGGTTTTACCAATGATTTTCATACATGCCCTGCCAGCACCATCTCAGTGCAAAGGGGAATTACCTAGTTAGCTAATTCCCGTTTGCATTTGCGCATCAGTTTTACTCTTATCGTATACATTACATTACTTGCCATTAAAATCTAGAAATATTTTCGAGATTTATCTAAACTTGAACACAGGTCATCCCTTCAAAATATCGCAAGGCCACATTTCATCACGAGCTGGTAACGAATCCAAATAATAGCTTAATTATTTTATACCCCGTAGAGTAACTATTATACGATCCACCTGATGTGAAGTAGTTATCGTATCTTACAGACTTGCAATACAGTGAGTATAGCCGCGAGTTTTTGTAGCTTCATCGTCGCTACTCAACGAAAAACCTCAAGGGAACTAATATTGTGCTACGTATTTTTGTAAGGAGAACGTAAGGTCAGTCGGGCGTACAATACAATACAATATTCTTTATTGCACCACACGAAACAGTAAAATACATGAAATTAACTTATAATTAATGTACAAAAGGCGGTCTTATCGCATAGCAATCTCTTCCAGACAACCTTAGGGTAGAGGAAAACAAAAGAAAAATTCAGGCAGATAGGTGGCGCAGTATAAAGTAGAAAACATAAAAGAGGATTAATTGTTAATAATCAAAACAATAATGACGATAGATACTTATATATTAATTCACTTAACAAAGTTATACAGCAGTGACAACCAGATTAACAAAAGAACGAAATTAAAACAGGATGAAGGAAAGATAGTGTGCACTAACTCGATCTTTAAAACTGAATATACTTTCTGCATTTCGGATTGTTAATGGCAGAGCAGAGCATATTGCTCAGCGTGTAGGCGACGTTGGCTTAGGTTCCATAGTTGACGGAGAACCACTTGTAATCCAAAAAACTGATGTATTATATATAATCTAACCTTCAAATTTCATTCACTCTTCACTGGCTTCATCTTCATAGCTATGCCACATAAGGCGTCCCGAATACATTTTTGTCGCCCATTTGGTAAGAATACACAGTTGTATTTTTATGTAGACTATTACATTAGCAAACAATGTCATTTCGATTGGGATATGATACTCTATAAAAGTATAAAACGCTCTCCCAATCGACACAAATATCCGTGGTTATGTGATATAACTTGTAATTCTTATTCACCTTTGCCACCTTTGGACGCACTTCGAATATATTCGTTTAGATATCAGTATTAATTAACTGAGGTTAACTTTTTATCTCTAGCTACATACACAGATTCAGTTTTATCAAAAATAATATTGAAGAGATTAATTTAATAACGTGCAAACTTAAGTGGTATGTACTGTAGTCATCTTACAACACCTTTTGCTCTGGTTTGTATTTTGAATGAATGCCCATTTTAGCCACGCAGGTCAGAGTGGACGTTAAGTATTTTTAGTGGCAAGTTTTGTATTTTTGGTAGAGGAAACCCTGAATAGTTTTTGAATCTCATTGAAACATTTACTTCACATCCGTGCTGAATATATATAGTGAGAGGGGAAACTGTTGGGACGTTTGTGGTTTTGCATTTAAAACACATTGCAAATGTTGATCTATATATATATAAATGAATGTTTGTCTGTATGTCCTCTATGGACTCAAAAACGGCTGGGCAGATTTTGATGAAATTTTCAGTGAATCTTCAGGTAAGCCCAGCAGGTGATCCTGTGAAGTTTAGTAACGATTGGATCACCCGTGCGAAGCTGGGTCAAGTAGTTAGTTTCTTATATATATATATATAATAGCTTCGGAAAAAGTTGCATAGTGTAATAAAAGTTGCGTAGTTGCTTATTGGCGTAGTTAATATAAATCAATTGCATATGCAACCAAGAATTATTTATTTCCAACAACATGCTTTTGTACAATTAATAACTTTCTAGTGTTGTAAAATAACAGTCCAGCTTTGGTATTGTTTACATTTGAATTGAATATCGTATAATTAATATGTTGCATTAAATCCGGCCAAATAAAAAAAAATGTATTGTATTAAATCCGGCCGTCCTAAGCTTTCGCTTTGGAGTCCGGGATCCACTTTCCTACTTTTACTTCTCCACTTCGCACGCTCTTCGGCATCTACTTATTGGACCATTGGCGCGCATAACATCCGGTATGACGACACGCCAGCACTTTTTGGGCCTTCCCCTTCTACCGAAATCCGGCGGAGGTGGCATGGTTAGTCATTTGTTCCCTACGTAACTTGCGGATTTTCATAAGATTTTACCATATCAGCGTAGGCGTTTTTCCAGTGCACGGCGGCATTCAAGTATGAAACCTGAGTTTCGTGTGTTGAAGTTTAGAGCTTGCGGTACCGCCTTGCTGTCGGACAGTATGTCGTACCCCTTTTACCTTTTATGGCAGCTGCTGCTTCGCTTATACCTACACACTCAGCTTTGTTGTAGGTCCCAACGGTGTTGTGTGGAGTATGTTCAGCTCTTCGGAGAAGATACCTGTGTCAGCTCCTGTTGTAGTCTTGGATTCGTCTGTATAGATCCTCAGTAATATTGTTAAGGTTTCCGTTTGCAATTATTGGGAGCGTCGTATTTTGTGCTCAAGTGCATCTTTTATGCTGTCCAACACTACGTCTAATATTACGCTAACAGAAACAGACTAAGGACGGATCCCCAGTGGACCTTGATGGTGATCGGAAAGGGTGATCGTGTCGGCAACAGCAGTCCTAGCTATGGGATCGGAATGGAGATAAAGTTTCGCCAAATATCAATTTCAGGTTTAGGGTAGGGTTCAGGCACTCTTTTAGAACTCAGTGCCCACCAGATCATTGCGACCAGGATACAGTCGAACGCCATCTCCATGTCTAAAAAGATGCAGAGTCGTTCTTCATCCTGACCCCTAGGTGAAACATGGTCCATGGTCCCATGACCAGGGCGAAAGCCATGCTGACACTCTTGAGACAGTGGACTCCTGTCGTATCCAGAAGTCAATTTTACGCTCGAAGAGCTTCGCAGTGTGAAACATTTATATCGTGATAACTGCCACACTCCTGTACCGATCCCTTTCTTTTAAAGACTGAATGATGACGCTCAATCTCCTTTAGTCCGAGATTTTACAGGAGAGGAGTATGTGGTTACATAGGTCGATTAAGATGCTCGCACTACGAGACCCCATCGCTTTCCTGGCTTTCATGTGAACCTTCAGGCATTATAATTGACACTAGTATCTGATTTCAAAGAATGATCGGTAACTTAACCTCTTTGTGCTGCAGCTTGTCAAAATATAAGCGCCATGTTTCCTTTATCGCGGGGTTCTGGCGCAGCAGGTGGCCGCGAGGGTCATTTACACAGCGACACTTTGGTGCGGCTGTAGAAGGAAGGCTTTTGCTATCATACCTATCATTAATTTTCCTGTCTGCCTACCCCGCAAGGGACTTGGCGTGAAGATATACATACATCATTAATTTCTTCGGCCCTCTATCCATATACAATCGGCAATGACTGCTGTCCCCTTAGACTAGCTGTTCCTACTTGGGCCAAAAACTTAGCTTATATTATTATATTATTTAGCTTTTTCCTCAGTACCTCGTTCATTAAACACCAACCGGAGATGAGATTGACCTTGTATCTAAAGACTTAAAGCATGGCGAACCGCTTGCCCACTATTTATATTCAAAACGTTTTATTAGTACATGCCCGTGTCGTCTTATAACACAGTCTACGGGGGGCTAGCGAGTTAAACAGAGCGTTGCATGACTCGGGTCTTTCCACTCTCTTCTTTAACATTCATAGCTCTTCATGCAAGCTCACCGGTTCCTAAGGCTCCATATACTAAGTCTTTGTGCAAAATTTCATCTTTTGTAGGTTTTCATTCGGTACATATTCCGGTATTTACAAAGATGCAGATGTAAATGTAGAAAGCAGGCTGGGAAACTTCAACTATGCTACTTTCTAGGCAATTCTCAGCAACTGTTCTAGCTCTTAAAGTTTTAGCTCTTATTTCAACTAAGTTGCCAAGGAGTGTGTACTGTAGAACGTAGTCTATATATTAACAGTACGTAGATCTTTTGTATTACATCGGGTGGTAAGTATTCAGGCCGCCTGATTTGAAATGGTTACTGATTTATAATGATACTTTGGCACAAAGGAGTGTTTCTGGGTTGAAAAAATGAATTTCGCCATCATTTTTGCATACGAGTACCTTTGTAGCACCAACGGATCAGAAACGGCACGTAACAACGTGTATAGATCAGGCACTGCAAGCCTTGCGTTTTTGTTGTATTACTTCCAGTTTTGGACTGCCTGAACTGAAAAACAACAATGAAATGGCTTAATTTAACATTACAACATCAGGTGGGTCGTATCCTTGTATTTCTATGAGCTATGAATATTCGTTGTACAAAAAAAAACTTGCTTAAACGAGGCGGTGAAAAACGATTTTAAAATGTTTATCGTTCCCATTCCCAGAATTTACGTAGTAGATGCATCAATAAACTTATATTAAAATTTCAAAAGTACAGTCAATAATGGCCACTGCAATTAAATATATACTTTAATTTAAAAATATATATTAAATTATGTATTTTCATAGTTCCTTTTATATTTTAATTGTACTCTATTGATCTCTCAATTGATATCTACATCTTGGGGACATGCAACGGAAAAGGAATTTGCTCTGTAGTACTGTCGAAAGTGTACACAAGATTTCATCAATTTCGTGACGGAAATTTTAAACTAGTCACTATGCTGTCTTCTACTATTCCGAAGTCAGATTGTAGTTTCTCAACTTATTTTTCATTTAACTATCTTTGGTGGGCAGCTGTCCAGTAGCAAACAGAAAAAGGCTGAGATGAATATCTATCTACATATATATTATATACATTTATAAATCAATCGCCGTGCGTTTGTCTCGCAAAAACTTGGAAAAATGGCTCGACCGATTTGAATAATTTTGTTTGTTAAGTTTAACTTATTACTGGTAAGGTTTTGTAGTAAAAAAAATGAACGCGAACGAACTCGACGAATCTCGTTAGGATTGAAATGATTTCAAGAGACTATCATAAACAAACTTTTAAAATCAATACAAGGAAGAAACATAGTCTTTCGACATTTTTCAAATAAATTTCATTTCTTGGTGTATTATTAAATAATTCAAATTTAGATGCTACGGTGAACACACGTAAATACGAGTACATACATAATCTACATAGGTATTTTTTGGTAGAGTCATAACCCTTTGATTTTGTCGCAGTCAGGTAAAAGAAACAAATCCAATACCGTATAGTCAATTCAGCGATTTGTATGACTTATTTGAAACGTTTTATATCAGGTGCATTAATCCTCTGGCCGGCTATCCGGCAATTTGAAGTGAAATATTGCCCTCATAGCTGACCAGGATTACGTACAGACTAACAGGTCGGAGACAATATATCATCTAGAGCCACCTGTCTGCCGTATTCTTTATTATGAGCGGCAAGTCTGTAAGCCTTTCTGTGATCCTGGTTGATTTCGGGCTAACATTCGTTACACGAAGTCTTATTTCTTTTAGTACATTAAATAATTAAGTATTTTTTTACATAACGTCGGGAGGTATACTACAATTCGGCCCACCTGATGTAAAGCGGTTACTATTGCCTATGATGCTGCTGCTGTACATGAAGTATAGCTCGCGCGATACCACTTTTGCTACTAACACAGAAACTCCTTAGGAGCGAACTGGTATTCTCACTCACTCGCAGAAACACAGGTTACTTAGGTCAAGACAAATCTCCACATTCAAGTTACACATTTCTCTATGAGAATTAATGTATTGTGTGAACAATGAGGTTTCTTTTTTTGAACAACCTTCTTTAAGCTTATTTAATAAACTTATATATCTAGATATATTTTATTTATATATCGATGAACCTAATATCTCCTACTAATATTATAAAGGTCAAAGTTTGTGAGGATGTATTTATGTTTGTTGTTATGTCACACGAAATCGGGCCCCAACGGATTTAAATGAAGTTTAGCACAGAAATAGAATATGTTCTAACTAGATAAACACATAGGTTACTTTTTTCCTCGAAATTATTTAGGGTGTAGAATTAGAGCTTCAAAAGTCGAAGTCAAGGCAGCTAGTATTCATGTAAAATCAGTATGGCTATTGTAAAACATAAATCGTCATATCGGTACTCAAAATTGCGCAATAAACGTCTTTAATTTAAAACGTATTATTTATATTCAAACGGATAAAACACTAAAACAACTCACAAACACTGAACACACAATGAGAATATGAAGTTCTTAGCAATACTAAATCCAATAAATTATCTGCGATAGTCAAAGTTTGCGCACATATAGCAGATGAACAAAGAAGGTATATAAAAAGGCACAGTAAAGAGCTCAGTGAAATTTCTTCCAAAGTTCCACCTTCGGCTAGATGTTTAACGGGCACTTCCAATAATCGAATACCATTTCCGATATTGGATCTGATTGGCCAACCCATCGGTCTTGTTAGGAAGCGCGAACTTTAAGCAGGGCACTACGATCATTCAATAACCATTTTGAAAATGTATTACGCGGGAGGTAGTCATCTTTACAATTCTACACAAGAAGAATACGACTTCAAAGACATGGAGTGAGTCTTTGTGTAGTATTGTGGTAAATGACAATATCAAATGGATATGCAAATGAAAAATGTATGTGTATGTAACGCCAATGAACAAACGCCACGCACGAATCAGCCAGCGCCGCTCAAAGGAAACTGAAATTATTTCAAAAGTAAACGTCGAAATAGCTTGAAAATTGTAATTAATATCCTGTAAATATTATAAAAGGTATCAGAAAAAATCTTGTAATGAGGTAGGTAAAGATTACTCTAGTGTATTCATTTCTACTATTTATGACATTACCATTCTATCACGAAACTTCATAAATAAGCTGTAAAGGTTGGGTGATTTTTTCTATAGAGATTTTTTTCGGTTTTGTTATAGATCGCTTTAAGATCTAAATTCTCAGTATATATGTATACACCCACACATACATAAACTAATGTTGGGTAGAATAAGGGATATTTGCACGTCACTAGCCGTTTTTATAGCGTAGTCCCTTATGATAGGATTATGTATTAGTTGATGGGCCGGGAGGAGTGTCCACGCCGCGCACCGTTTGTCGTTGTAATCGGGCAAATGGTGTTGACGGATGTCCAGCTGTTTTCGGTGCCTTTTACTGTACTTTACGTAATATGAAATAATAAAGATTTTTCAACAATAAAATTAACTAAGTATAAGAGCCTAGCACTTTACTACATACTAGTTATGCCCGCGACTTCACTTCCCGCTAGTGAAGTCGATAGATCTATACTATATAATGATTTTATACATGGAAAGTAGAATGCTTATCTAACAAAAATATTGTATATACGGTTTTAGACTGTTCTTGTTCTGAACACACATAAAAACTAACAAACTAACTAACTAAACATCTAAAAACTATCCAGGTGAAATATTTATTAGAATAAACAAAAATCTCTTACACATGTGTTCACTTACTTACGGTGTTAAGATAAGGCATGCTTCGTTGGCTCGGACATGCAGGATGAAAGAATGGTCAAATGTACAATGCGAAAGTAGAAGGATGTAGGAGCCGAGAAAAACTAAGACTTCTTCCTAGCGATATCTCGTTTCCTAATCCATTAGAAAGAGATTAATCCATGACGGAACCCGCTACATAAGCCTAAGGAGTTCGCGAAGATACTGACTTTTACATGGAGCGACTGCTGTCAGACCTCCACAACCCAGAGGATTTTCCCAGATCATTCTTAGGAAAGATCACATGTCTTCTTGGACATGCGAGTTTCCTCACGACGTTTTCCTTCAACGCCAAGCATGTGATAATTAAAAATATGTACATTAATTCGAACACACGAATTTAGTAGTACATGCTACTTGAACCGAACCGGGGATCTTTTGGTCACGAGGACGGTTCTTTATCCACTGGGATGTCACTGCTCGAGGAAGATTAAGATTCACCTGTCAGTGTAACTTATGAATTTTAAAAGCAAGAATTGGAGTTTTCGGCTATAACCGATCCTAACACGTATACCTAATTTAGACGAGGTATTTTAATTGAATTTTGACAGATATTTAATAGGGCACTTCCAATAATCGAATATTTCAATAATATTCCGATATGGTATGTGATTCGCTAACCCATCAGTCTTATTAGGAAGCACAAAGTCAAAGCAGCGATCAATTAATAAACATTATGAAAATATATTGTGACCCTGGTTTAGGTTCGGTTTGATACTAATTTAGTTCCGGTGCAAATTCGATTTAGGTCTAGTTTTAGGTTTTTTTATACTACGTCGGGAGGCATACAAGCATACGGCCTACCCGATGTAAAGCGGATACCGTAGCATATTATCACGCGCGCGATGCCTCCTCTGCTGCTTACACAGCAACTCCTTGGGAGCTTACTGGTGATCTCACTCACACGCAGTAACACAATAACCCTCTAGGGAGTTGTTATTTGGCTGCGGTTTTCTGTGAGGTGGAGATAATTCCCCAGACGGGCTGCTTTGATGCGCCCTACGTCTCTTAAAACATTCAGACTAAGACAAACAGACATGTTTATGGAAACAAATGTTTGTCTTGTGTGGGAATCGAACCCACGAGCGTTGGTGTCAAAGTCGCGTCTTTCACGACTGAGCCACCGAGCGTGTCTCCGTCCTGTTATTCTGTGTGTAATCCTAAGCCCGACCTCAGCCAACTTTAACACCCTATATCGTCTAACCTGTCCCGAAACCCAATTAAGGACGACCAAAATTGAACCTAATAATCTTAAATTTTGACCTAAGATTAATTTGATATAAACCAGATATAATCCCGACTAAAGCCTGACTTAAAAAAAGAACAAAAGTTTAAGTCTATTTCAAGTTTATTAAATAGTAGGTATGCAATTTGATCTAACCTGCTTTGTGTGCTTCCGCCACCAATTAGTTCATGCAGCCTAGCGCCGGCCGGCACCCACCCACTACTGTTAGTTGATGCAACATGCCGACGCTGCCATGGCTGCTCCGGGAGTCTCTGCCTCGGCTGCTGCCCCCACCACCACGGTCGCTGCCTCGACTGGCCCGGTCGTCGCTGCGACACGTGTTTCGCCTCTCCACGAGGCATCATCAGGCGCTGTAGATGTTAATCGTAAGTACAACATGCTACAAGACTTGTAGCATGTTGTTCTTACGTGTCGCAGCGACGACCAGGCCAGTCGAGGCAGCGACAGTGGTGGTGGGGGCATGCGGATTCTGTTCCAGATGGCGGACGACCGCGGCACCCGAGGCAGAGACTACCGGAGCAGCCATGGCAGCGTCGGCATGTTGCATCAACTAACAGTAGTGGGTGGGTGCCGGCCGGCGCTAGGCCGCATGAACTAATAAATTTAACTTGCGCAAAATAACGCCTGAATCTATTAACTATTAAATGGTAGGTACACTATTATCTAGGAATATAAAAATATGTGTGAGGGTGAGTATATGATATAGTAAAATGCTGATTTTGACATGGAGCGACTGCCGTAGACATCCGCAGCCCTGAGGAAAAATGACCTTTTTTAGTTAGGTCACACGAAATATGTTTTCTTGGACGTGCTAGCTTTTTCACAATATTTTCCATCTCCGCCTAGCAAGTGATAATAAGTATGTACGTAAATCTGTAAACACGAGTGTAGTGGTACATGCCAGTGAACACGAAATATTACTACCTATATACATTAGATATAAAAAACAAAACGATTAGTCGTAATGAAAATTGGCTGCAACATATACATAATTATGGTTCAGACAATAATGATACTAATAATAGCACTCCCAAGTTACGATCTTATCTGTTTTCACATCTTAATAATGCTATTTCTTAATAATTTAATGTTATTTGAATTATATTTCTTCAAATCGAAGAAATATAATTCAAATAACACTTATCTTCAAATGGCAGTAACAAAATTTCGCCCGTCTTTATGGTAATCCCACCCATCATTAACATTTATGTTATTGTTTTGCTATATTATGTAACAGTAAAACATGTAAATGGGTAAAAACTTGAAATTTCTATTAAAACGCCAATTCCGCTGCTAAGACAGCAACTCCTTAGGAGGAAATTTGTACTTCCGCCACCAATTATTTCACGCTAAATAGCACCGGCCTTCACCCACCTACTACTGTTAGTAGATGCATCTTTTCGTCGTCTCTACGAATTCCCGCCATCGGGAACAGAAACCGCATTCACCCGCCAATGTTGCTGTTCTATTCTACGACACGTGTTTCGTCTCTCCACGAGACATCCTCAGACGCTAGAGATGTTAGTCATTAGAATAACATACTACGAATGACAAATCTATCGCAATGTCGTCCCTTATATTATTGAATTGGAGGAGGGAGTGAAAAGTGAGTAAAAAATGTATTTAGTGGGTGCTAGTTGCTTAAGTCGATCTGTTTATTCATTAGAGAAATTTTAGATTTGTTATCTATATATCTTCACGCCAAGTCCCTTTCGGGTTAGGTTGAGGGATCTAGCGCCATGACATATATTATATGTAATATTTTATATATATAGTCGGGCATAAATTGTATACTTTATTTATAGATATTTGGCGAAGTTCGACGTTTCGTCGTTGTTGGTCGTAATTTTCAAAAACGATTTCTGGAATACTTGTCATGTAGTCGTCAAAGCCGATAAGTATTCATGAAATCGTTTTCGAAACTTACAACCAGATTGACCAATGTAAATATGTTCACATTTTGTCGCTTTTTATTACATATATATTTTTCCTAGGTATGCCAACAAGCAGGCTATTTATTTGGTATCGACTGTAGTAGGTTATTTTATTCGCTATAACTATAATAAGTAAATAAAGTGCATCATTCAGGCATTAAATAAAACTTTAATTCAGTAAAGTTTTATTTAAAATGTTAAAAGACAAATAAGTGGTATTTGTTTTTATTGTAACGGACAGAATGAATAACAACAATGTGCCTTATCGGATTTCTTCGTACTTCGCACAGTCATAATTCAACACAAAGTCAGACTCAAAAGTACAGACTCAAAGTCCCACTTGTATTTTATCCTGAAATGACACCCAAAGTTTTCATAACTGTCAGCAATGTCTGCAGACTTAGAACATTCGTGTTACGTCGAAGATACAAAGTCATCAGTCTTAGTCGTATAATACTATACCTTACTACTAACCATATAATAATTCTTATACATGTATGTTTCTGTATAATCTATCGTATGAATTTGTTGATATGAAATCGTATTCCCAGTTGCACATCCACGGTTTCATATTTTCTGCACATATAATGCACTCAGCAGTGCCTCAGCGTCAACAAAAGTTCTCAGCAACAGTGGCGGGCAAATGTGGCTGAGCGCACGGCAGCATTGCCTCTAGAAAAGCGCGCAGTAGCGACCACGGGACATTTCCACTTTGCTTCTTAATTACAGCAAAATACATAATACACACGCCTCAGATATCGGCCCATGTAACGCGTCCGTGGTTTCTTTTTAAAATAAATAACAATTCGAGCATCGAAATGCAGGTGGACAGTTAGCGTTTCTACTGATAAGTCAGTTTACAGTAACAATACACCTGAAATTTTACCGTCTATTTCACTTTTCATAGGAGTAATTCAATTGAAATATTATTTTTCATAAAATTGGATTATTAAGAAATCGCTTATCGATATTCCCATTTCCCGGACCGCTGATTTAATGAAACGGTTATGCAAAGAGCTTTTTACAGGGTATGCAACGTACGAGTGATGCTTCCACAGAGTATGAAAACTGCTTACACAGGAAAATTAAACGGTTGTTTACCACCTTATTATAATAATATAACTATAAAAATATTTGTTATCATTTCTTAATCGCACGTTGTCAACCCTACTGCCACACTCTAAGGTAACTCTCTAAGAGTTTACTGGTAACCCTATTCTCTCGCAGAACAACCCTTCAGACCTCTATTAAAAACATACAAATGAAGACAAACCGATATGTTCCTACACAGAATTGTTTATTCTGTGTGAGAATCGAACCCACGAGCCTTGCTGTTAAATAACATTGCTAACAGCTCCACCACCGGGTTGATGAACCCGGTGGTGGAGCTGTTAGCAATGTTAACTGTAACCAGTCTGGCCATAAATACGAGTACGTTACATAGAAACTTTTCTTTTTTTCAACTCTTTAATTATTATGAATTTGGAACGCGTTTATTATGTTTAAAACTTCTTTCGATTTCCCGCAGTTTTACATTTTTTTTTTCGTGTTTATTATCAAATTATAATATGGAATGTCGTGTTAAAGAAAATAGAATTGCAGTGATTGCCTTACACAAAGTGTGTATGGAGCCGTCGATCATATTCAATACACTTCAAAAGCTTCATCCATGTGTTCGTATATCATACTATCGACCGATGTACCAACACTTCCTTTGTTGAAAACCATAAAATATCGGGGCGATCGCGGACTATAAAGGCTAAACTACAAAGTTAATGCTGTTTAAGCCAGTATTCGCCGAAACCTCATTAGGAAACAAAAAATCTTATCGCGAGAAATGGAGATTCCCGCTAGGACTCTGTCGCGTATAATAAAACAAGACCTGAAGCTCGGCGCTTACCATCCATATACAGGACATGCCCTAAATCAATCCCAACAGTTGGAAGACAGTGGATCGATCAAAACGCCTTCTGTCCCGATACGCAGGTGAAAGGCAAAGAAATATCCTGTTTACTGATGAAAAAAAATTCACGATTGAAGAGCACTATAAGAAGTAAAATACCAAAGTGTACGCACCCAGTTCTAAAGAAGCCGCCCAAGTGGTCGGAAAGGTACAACGTATCCTGCGTCTGTAATGGTTTGATGGGAGGTGTCTTATCAAGGTCACAAAGCTTCATTTTTGTGAAAATGGAGTGAAGACTTCAACCAAAGCGTATCATGAGACTGTCTAGGATCGTCTTGTGAAACCTCTCAGCAATACACTTTTTAAAAATATACCGTGGACTTGCCAGCAGGACTCTGCAAATATTAGTAAACGACTTGACCTAACATAAGAATGGTCTGATTTTCCATGTGGAGTGGTGGAAGTCTGATGGCAGTCACCGCATGTCAAAATCAGTATCTTCGCCAGATCCTTCGGTTTATGTAGCGAACCCCGCCAATCCTTTATTAAGATTAATAAGCGGGATAAACTTACATTAGATTATAATTGGCATATGTAATATTTATATATCTCACTTCAGGCTTTATTCAGTTTACTGTCCATAAGATTTTTATCTTACTAACTTAGCACTTAGTAGTTTAGTTTCTTCTTCTATCTATCTATAACTTTACGCCAAACCCCTTACGGGGTAGGCAGATAGAACCGAGCGCCACGTGACTCGATCCTTACATACCTCACTCGCTTCTTTAACATTAATTGCTCTTTTATTCACGCTCGCCGGTTTCTAGGGCTCCTGACATCACCTTCTGATAGAACACGACCAATTTGATCATGGTAAGTGTCTTGGCCTTCCTCGGCTCCTACATCCTTCCACTTTTGCATTGTATATCTGTTTCGTCATTCTTTCATCCCGCATTCTTTCTACATGTCCGAACTTGGCTTTCCTCGACTCCTACATCCTTCTACTTCCACGTTGAATATGTTTCGGTATTCTATCTTTCTGCATTCTTTCTACATGTCCGAACCAACGGAACATGCATCTTCTTATTTTAACACCGATGCTCTCTTTCTTTTTTTAGTTTCTTCTTCCTAGCATTATCTCCTTTCCTAATCCATTGAGCTTGGCGGGATGCGTTACCTATACCTAATTATTTAGCGACGACACTGATCCACAATCCAAAGGGAAAACCAGACTTTTTTAGGCTATGTCTACGTCTTTTGAAATACCTGTTACATTATTTAGACACCAACGCTCGTGGGTTCAATTCCTGCACAGGACAAACATTTTGTGTGCATGAACTGTCTGTTTGATTGGTCTGGATGTTTTTAAGAGAGGTAGGGCGCAAGAAAGTAATGTATGGAGCCTTAGGAACCGGCGAGCTTACTTGAATGGCAATTGCAAAAAAAGAATTTTTATCTATACTTTCACGCAAGATACCTTGCGGGGTAGGTAGCTAAAACCGAGCGCCTGAAGACACGATCCTTGTACACCACACTTCTCTTCTTTAACATTCATAGTTCTTTTCATGCACGGAAAGAACGAACGTATAATATGTAAACTAATTATAAAATTCAGTAAGGGGTTTTCACTGTAATCAGATCACTTCCGATTTTACGTTTGCAATTATTTTCCATCGCGGTTGATGAATTTTATATTATTTTCTCTAAGAAAATACTTCATATACAGTCGCTTTGTAAAGAAATGCTAGCTCGACGATGTTAAACAAGGATCGTAATATCTACGGCGTATTTCATACTTAGCGACATGTCATGCCGCCTCCAAGGACCCACCCTCATCAGAACCGCCAGCCAACGTCAAGAACAATCTCAGAACTGTTATAACATAACTAATACACAAGTGACCCCACACAGCATTTGTTTAATCTTCTAACTTGGAGAACTAATTGCACAACTTAGCAACAAATATATCTTTACACAGATATATAAATGTCTATGGTTTGTTTAGAGGGATGCCTTGGCAACTAGTTTCATGAAACTAGCAACCAAGACATCGCTCAGTAGCCTATGTCTTGCGATATTGCATTTACACTCTACTCGAATTACGAAGTCCCTATTGTAGATCCGAAACTAAGAGCGATTTGCTTTTCGATTTTCCTATAATCGCCGTACCTACAACAGTTTTTATTTATACAACTTCGGGAGGCATACAAGCATACCGCTTACCTGATGTAAAGCGGTTAACTTAACCTATGAATGCTCGCAGTATATTAAATATCACTCGCGCAATGCCACCTCTGCTGCTAGCTCAGCAACTCCTTAGAAGCTTACTGGTAACCTCATTCACATGCAGGAACACGACAACCCTCCAGCGATTGCTATTTGGCTGCGGTTTTCTGTGAGGTGGAGGTACTTCTCCAGACGGGCTGCTTTGATGCAACATACCTTTCTAATCGTGACACCATGATTCTATTCTCATGCAGACAAAGCCGCGGTTAGAAGCTGATATGAATGTAAACATAGGAAAACGTAATTCACAAGTGCGTATTCTAAGAATTCTGCTTAACCTCCAACTTATCTATCTATACATCTTCTGTACCTCTATACAGATACATAAAATTGGAGTGTCTGTTTGTAATATTAAAATAACCGCTTTTTATTAAATGCATATGGATGTATACACGGTACATATGATTTGTTCCGGCTAATCTCTGAAATGGCTGGACCGATTTTGACGGGACTTTCACTGGCAGATAGCTGATGTAATAAGGAGTAACTTGGCTTCTTTTATTTTAGAAATTTTATTTACTTTTATTAATGTAAATAAGAAATAAAAAATAACTATTCCGCGCGGACGAAGTCGCGGGCACAGCTAGTCCTTAATATGTTCGCAGTAACGATCCCCGTCAGAAGTTATAATGTGTGGTTTTATGATCCACAATAAATATTATAATTCACCTGTTTACGTCTCTAGGAAATTCATTTATGCATAAAAAAATAAGGTGAAAATGTTTATTTTACGAGAATTTTATTTTTTTGTTATGCCGCCATTGTTGTGCAAGGCCCCTGAGATTTCATGATAAAGTATATGTCAGTATTTGCTTTCAGTGAGATTTAAACGGTTTGTGTAGTTGAAGAGGCCGCCAATAAAAATCCCTACGCGTATCGTGTATTGTTTGTTTTTTGTCAGCAGTTCCGATCATGTTTAACTTGAGGGCAGCCAATAAAAATGTGACCACGGAATAAATATAGGAATAGTACGAGTATTAGGGGTTAAAGTATGAACTTGCCGATTTGTACAGAAATATTAAAACTCTTTTTTGGGAACGGAACCCTATTACGGAGACTCCGCTGTCCGTCCGTCCGTCCGTCTGTCACCAGGCTGTGTATCTCATGAACCGTGATAGCTAGACAGTTGTAATTTTCACAGATGATGTATTTCTGTTGCCGCTATAACAACAAATACTAAAAAACAGAATAAAATAAATATTTAAGAGGGCTTCGATACAACAAACGTGATTTTTTTTTGCCGTTTGTATAGATAACGGTATGGAACCCTTCGTGCGCGAGTCCGACTCGCACTTGGCCGATATTTTCTACCATGTAACGTATTTATTTAATCAAAATGTTTACTCTCATTATATATATACTAATGTTTCCGTACTAATGTTTCACAGGCATCGGACTGAGGCTTTTACTGGTAGCTTCAGGTATGCGGCAACGAAGTGTTGAAATAATATCCCACCGCCGATGAGACTATTAACAGTACAACAGAACTATTAACAGTAAATTTACTTTTAAAGCTCGATATAAATCTTTTTTGTTGGAGAAACAGAAACAAGGTATTCCTCAAAACTTCGCTTGTCGCATATCTATATCTGCCTCATTATCTGTCTGATGGAGACAATGTGAAATGAAATTCATATTTTTTTTTTTTTTTCTATTTATTCAAATATTATTTCAAATTACATATAAAATTTAATAAATCTAAAATAATAATAAATAATAATAATAACTTCAAATAATATTATTATTTCATTAATCTCAATATAGTCTTTTTCCCACGCTTAGTTTTTATTTTCTATGACCGAGGTGTGGGAAGTATAAGGTAAATTTGTAATGTTTACAGACTTTCGTGCAATACGCGGTAGTTGTATGTGGCTGTTTGTCGTTTGTCTGACTACACTCGTCCTCGTCATTCTTATGGGTGATAGCTGAAAATCAGTGGTTGTTTCATTTAAGCAACGCTATACACTGAGCTATAGCCCATTTGCGCTACTGCGGCACACACACACGCACAAACAACTGAATTAAAAACGTTCCCTGCAGTATAGCGAAACTATGTTTTAAGTTAACAATGTAGTTATATCGATGTACATTTTATTGATGTGTGTGCATGAAGTACGTAAATAAATGATTTATCTATCTATCTATCTATATATATATACATTGCTACCATCTAATTGGAAGTTTATTTATGCCTTTAGAACTCTGGGGATCTAGATTCGACAACTGTGTGAAAGCATGTTCTACTTCCTCCTGGGAAGAAATTTTTTTTACCATGTAGAAAATTGTCCTAATCAGGAAAAAAATGGTAGTCAGTTGGGGCTAGGTCTGACGAGTACGGAGGATGACGTATGGTTTCTAACTGCAGCTCCTGTAGAGTTACAACGTTTTCTCGTGCAGTGTGAAGTCTACTGCTTACCATCTAATGCGGGCCGCATGCTTGTTTGCCAATCTGGTTTCTTAAAAAAAAAACATGGAGCAATGATGGTGAAGATCGCGATCACGAGTCGGGGCTGCTCACTACCAGTTTCGCCATCATTGTTCGAAGTTCGACACAGTAAATATCTACTGTTATTGCTTGACCAAACCTGAGAAAGCTATAATAGCGAATAACGCCATGAAAAGACCACCAACGAGTTACCATTACCCTTTTATTGATAAGCTTTGCTTTAGGGCACTGTTGCGGCGTTTGACCTGGGGTTACCTATTGCATTTTTTGCTGTAAAGAATCCACTTTTTGCCACATGTCACAATTAGTTCGAATATGGCTTCAAATCATGTTGCACCCTTTTTTCATATTTTTTTATCTTATTGTTTTGATGTAAATGAGTCAATATTGTAGGTAAGCTAATGTTAAACCATGCCGCTAATTCCTGGGTAGTTTGACTGGATCGGCTTCCACCATCTCCTTCAATTCAGCGTTATTCACCTGTGTGTCTCCCACGTGGTTCGTTCTTCAAGTCGAAGTTTCCATTACGAAAACGTTTAAACCAAAAACACACGGTGCGTTCATTAGCAGTCTCCTCTCCAAACGCAGCATTGATATTGTGAGCCGTTTCTGCCGCGTCAGAACTCGCATTCAACAATTACCCCGATTTTCGAAGTATCCATCTTTCCCGTCTAAACTGAATAATAAAAACAAATGAAATTCGAAAAGCAAATGTTGCACATTTTTTAAAAGAAAACCTCATAGCTATCACGTGAAAAAATCTCACACCATGAAGGTGTAATATCAAATTAAAGTATCTATTACTATAAAACGGCAATTTTATACTACCCTTATTATATCTGTGTATAGGTGGGTAGTTTCGGGATGCGGCAGAGCATTAAAAAAAAATCGGCCAAGTGCGAGTCGGACTCGCGCACGAAGGGTTCCGTACCATCTATAAAAACGGCAAAAAAAACACGTTTGTTGTATGGGAGCCCCCCTTAAATATTTATTTTAATTTAATTATTTATTCTTAAAGTAAATATATAACTAAATATTCTGTGAATATTTCAAGCGTCTACCTGTTGCCGTTATCAATATCCAGCAAAAATGAGCAAAAAAATCACGTTTGTTGTATGGGAGCCCCCTTAAATATTTATTTTATTCTATTTTTTAGTATTTGTTGTTATAGCGGCAACAGAAATACATCATCTGTGAAAATTTCAACTGTCTAACTATCACGGTTTATGAGATACAGCCTGGTGACAGACGGACGGACCGACGGACGGACAGCGGAGCCTCAGTAATAGGGTTCCGTTTTACCCACTGGGTACGGAACCCTAAAAATTAGGTTCTTCGAAAACGTATTTTTATAAAGTGGTTTACAAAAAAGATATATAAAGTGGACAGGGGCGTAACTTCGCCGAAAACAGCGTCCCACACAGCCACTTCCAAAGTAGGACGATGGCGGCGGGTGGTACTGCTTAAAAATATCCTAGCCAATCTGCAGCGATACGATTTCAAAAAATATCGTTCGAAATAGGATGCAGCACTTGCCTACTTGGATGAACGTAGTCACCGAGTTCGTACATACAATAAAAATGTTTCCTTGAGGAGGTCAATATTTGTATAATACATGCCAACTACTTAAGCAGCACAGACACAGACAGCACCATCTGTTGGGGAGTAAGCGTAAATTCGTTGGGGTACTCCTGATAGTAAACGATTGTAATGCGTTGTTTCTTACATCTCAAGTTTTTGTATTTTGACTATTCCGAAAATCATTCGTTTTCACCGATAGCGTTTTTGTATCCTTTTCCAGAGTTTTACGTATTGCCTAATTTTAATATTAATTATTGTAAATATTTAAATTAATTTTGTTTCTACTTACGACATTTTGTTTTTAATCAGTTGTGGGTTTGTTGCAGTTTCTATGACCATAAAAAAGCGAAATTGCGCGTTATTATCCAATGCATATTCCATCCCGGCACCAGCGTAGCACAGGAGGCGCGCAATATCAACAACGTTACCGCAAGTCAACACACGGTGCGTTTTTGGTTTGATCGATTCCGTTCTGGCAACATCGATCTATAGAAAGAGCCTCGTGGTCGTCCGGAGATAAAGGTCGATAACGACGTATTGAAACTACCACTACTTTGCAAGCAAATTTATCTCAAACCACTTCAAAGTAAGTGATAAAATGACACCGATTTATTTACGATAAAAAAACCTGGAAAGTGTAAAGTGTGAATTTGTTGTACGAGTAGGTAATAGTCACCACTGTTATGATGTAGTAGAGGGTCACCACTTTAGTTTTTATTGTGGTCTGTGTATTCTATGTTTTTTTTTATACTACGTCGGTAGGCATACAAGCATACGGCCCACCTGATATGAAGCGGGTGCCGTAGCTTATTAAGGCTTGCGATATAATTAAGTATCACTCGCGCGATGCCTCCTCTGCTGCTTACACAGCAACTCCTTGGGAGCTTACTGGTGACCTCACTCACAGGCAGAAACACAACAACCCTCTAGTGAGTTGTTATTTAGCTGCGGTTTTCTGTGAGGTGGAGGTACTTCCCCAGACGGGCTGCTTTGATGCGCCCTACCTCTCTTCTCTTCTTCTCTTGAACTGGTCATGGAATGTCTATAGAGAGAGAGATATAAATCAGAAGATGAAAGTTCAACTTCTACTTTATTCTGTTCTTCACAATAGGTATGCATAGGCTACAACTGAACGCAGTTGTCGGACAACTAATGTGCTATATTCATTCGTATAATGTGCTACGCAAAACTGCTGACGCTATGAATTGCATGTACTGCCCACAAATTCACGGTATTTGTTGAATAGGCATACGAGTTGATTAGATTGTGAATCGTATTGTCACTTGTGATGAAAATTTGGTCCTGTAGGGAAATCTAAAAATCTATCATACAGGTTGGACATCGGAGAGACAGCAAAACCATGTCACAAACGAAATTGAGTCAAAGAATCTGCTTCTGTTGTTGAGTGTGGTGTGCCTAGCATTGTTCATACAGCTCGAGACCTGGCGCAACAATTACCTACTACAAAGATGGGCTGTGTGTGATGCTTTAATGAACTTCCATTAGAATAGCAAACGTGTATTGACAATCATATACAATACTTAGATTATTTAATTAACTTTACAAAATGTTTTACTTTTTTTACTGTCAAACTGCAATTTCATAGCTAAGGTATTAACCCTAATAAATCGTGAATCTTCATAATATTATTATATCTTCTGATTACTTATTTGAGTGCATTATAAGGGTGTATTTAACCTTTGATATTGGAAAAAAAATAAAATGAACGTGTTTGAGAAAAAAAAGCTTTTTTTAATTGTATATATACTTCCTAAAGAGAAAATATGCATGTGATATCTGGTGATATATGGTATATGTCATATATCATCAGTATACTGTTAACTAGCAAATGAGACTGGGAAATGCATCCACCTTTCAGAAGACCGCAACCTCATAACACTTCCAGAGTTGTGCTTCTGCAAAGGTGCAAAGTTACTACTCGTAGTAACATTTTAAAGAGTTGCTAGGTTGGGTAAAGAAGGTGGCAAGAGCGAGCGATACATCTTGTATTACCTATGTTACATTGACCGTTGTACATCAGTTTTGTTTATGGTTATTCCTAACCTTACGTCTTAAAACAAACAAGATTCCTATTTACTTATCAGCAATCTTCGCTTCACCAACTTTTCTTCTTAGGTAGACAACATAAAAGCTGATAACAACCTGCATTTGTCATGATTAGTAAATATGTTTGAATCATCGTTTTAATATCAGATCGTGCGGTAGCCTGATAAAAAGGGAGAGTTATATTTATTTTTGTATAAAGCGCCTACAGTAACCGAAAGCGGTTACTTAAATAGTTTAATAACATATTACAATAACTTATATCCCGACGCGAAGGAGTTGTGGAACGACTTTCCTGACAAACTTGTCTCAAGAATTACTCCATGGGGTTTATTACGTCCTGTGGACGTGGTTAAAATAAAACGTCGTACTTATGTTACATAGTTTTATTAGTGACAACTTTAATACTTTCACAACCCTAGTTATTTTAACTACAAACGAAGCTTGTGTTGGTTAAGTCATTTTATCACTATTTGTCTAAATTCATTTAGCGTCGACTGTCGTTGTTGATACGGTAAGCCCTTATGCGCCTAAATACGTACAGTGTTGGCGTCATATATTTCTTCAAAAAGGGCGTGAATTAATTTTCATAGAATTGCCAACGTACGATTGCCCCTGGTTTTGCAACGTGCATACTGCGGTCGCTGCTGGAAAGTATCGTCTATTATATTCTATAACTTCACGCCAAATCCCTTGAGGGGTAGGCAGAGAGAACCGAGCGCCACGTGAATCGATCCTTACATATCTCACTCGCTTCTTTAACATTCATTGCTCTTCTCATGCACGCTCGCCGGTTTCTAGGGCTCCTGACATCACCTTCTGATAGAACACGACCAATTTGGTCATGGTAGGTACCTAAATCTTGGCCTTCCCCGGCTCCTACATCCTTCCACTTTTGTATTGTATATCTGCTTCGTCATTCTTTCATCTTGCATTCTTTCTACATGTCCGAAATATATATATATATATATATATATATATATATATCGTATATTCGTTTGCTAAATATAAAAAACAAAACAGCAATCCTTGATAGGTAGTAGAAGAAAGATGACTATAGAGCGAGCTTGTCCCCTTTTCGTAAAGTGCATTATATTGTCTTTTTTTCGTTTAAATATCCGTATCATTAGTATGAATGTACTTTTCTTCAGAAATGGGAAAATGATCGCGAAGGAGAAAACGGTTAAATATATTTTCGTGTACACTTTCAGGCTCCATCAAAATAAAACAGCAGGGAGTTGCGACCGGCACACCGCGCCGGACCGCTATAAACCGACAAACGGAAAGGAATTTTCATTTGATATTCCATTTTTATGAGACAACTTGGTGGCAGCCTCGCAAATGTACCTTGGACTAGTTCGTGTGATTTGCCTCGAAGATTCAAACTTGAGGGAAAATGAGAGAAATCATTTAGTTGCTGTGGGTTTAAAAGTATTTGATTGTATAGTAATACGAGTAGTCATATAAAGAGTGAATGTCGAAATTGACTTAAATCCATGTGATGGTTATTTGATAAAATAGTAATTAATAAGCGACGGAGGCTACACGGAATTGAAAAAAGTTTCATTTTCACAATTTCTCGTAAATACTGTGAAATATTTATGCTGTACTATAAACTTTACTGTGCTATAAAACTGTCAAATAAAAACTTTTTATTAAAACAGAAAAGCAACTGGATAGATGTTGATGCATTGTTTTAAGTTTTATTGATTTCAATGGAGTATTTTCTTTTTGATATAAACATTTATTCTTCTAAAACAAATCCTTAAAGCTATGTATTTGGCGCAACAAACTAACGTTATTATTTATTAATATTAAATGTTAAAGTAACAATTAAAAATACAAAATAGTGTATACATATAGATTATATATGTTTTGTTAATTAAAAGTTTATAAGATCATCACTCTATACAATAGTACCACTCAAACACAGCAAATTACTACCATGGAAATCATGTTTAAATAAATAAATACAATTTTCGCATTCATTGCACATCTAGTACCAAACTAAGCCAAATTTCCACTATGGGTACTACTAGTTAACTGAGAACCGTATGTTAAAATACATTATTTTTTTAAATACATTCTTATAATACCCTAACTAACACAGATATGTTCATGCATACGAATATTTGACTTGATTCAAACCCACGAACGTTTTAAATTAGTCATTGCTAACAGCTCAACCACCAAATTTGTATATCTTTTGACATTTTGTAATACTGACAGATTAGCCAACACTTGCAGACTGCACGTTTCAAACGAGTATACACTCGCTCCCTGCAAGTGAGTGGTGTGACGTCTGCGCGCTGTCGTTACGCTTCACAGCTACCTGCTTTTACCTGGGTTTTTTACGCCGCCTTCGCAGTGTTTGCAGCACTCCTAGGACACTACTCCAACTACCTCATCCCATTTCAATCGCAAGCATCTAAAGCGTACTCCACCACGCTGCTCAATGGCGGATTGGCGGAGGACAGTGTTATCAAGCCGCCTGAAGGCCACTGACTTAGCTTAACGACTGTCATCTTTCGACAACACTCGGGACCGACGAATTTACGTGCCCTCCGAGGTACAGAGACGAACCCATCCATGGACAGGTTGCTTGACGCCATCGAGCTCCTACAATACTTGTTCGATTATTTAACCCACGCGACGCCCTAAGCCGAGGTTCGACCCACTCGATTGCCCTTAGGCTCTTCGCTTTTTTTTTTCATCAGGCTTTCTTCACGCCCACTTTTCCTATTCTATGACGCAGTAACGGCCTACAGTAGTTAACTGTATAATCAATGTCAAAAAAAGTACTCCGGCGCTTCCTTTACCTTTTATTTTTATTGTTTATTTTTTCTCTTTTTCGATTAGTCCTATAGCTATGATAATCAATTCACACAGTCCATTTATTGATTTAATTTTTAGAATCAATTATTAAAAAAGCTCCTAAAGAGTTGCTGTGTTAGCGGTAGCGGTAGGCGGAACGAATATTATTTATTGTTTAAGTACCTACCGACTTTTTGTATGCATCCACTAAATGTAATTGTAAGTTCTCATTATAAGTGAATTTTGTAGATTATTTTATAAGAATTAATTTCTCTAACCGTAACCGTAGCATGGCGCTAGTGATATTTAAATTTTACATCATGTGGGTCTCCCAACGTGTTATAAAAAATGTACAAAGTAACTTAGGTGTTCCTTGCTTCTTGTAGGTAATGCTGTTTTGCCGCAGTGTGTATGATTGACCGTGTGATATATGATTCAGTCATCACATCACACGGTATAATATACGTCAGCCATGTTAGAAGTTGATTGACGAAACTCTGGCTATATTGATTTCTGCGTTATGTAAACACGAAATATATTTTGAGTGAACGATCTTTTGCCTCCGCTTACTTCTTCGCTGCAGCTCCCGTTTACTTCTAATCATCGGATTTTCGGATGATTTTCATACGAAACTACTTATTTTAGGCGAGCTCGGTGGTGTAGTGGTAAGTAACACTGCGTTGACTCCAACGCTCGTGGATTCGATTCTCGCATAGGCCAAACATTTGTGTACGTACATGAACGTGTCTGTTTGTCTTGATATGGGTATTTAAGAGAGGTAGATAACCGCTGCCAAATAACAACTCCCTGGAGGGTTGATGTGTTTCTCCGTGATATGCCTCCCGATAATGTAAAATAAAACTACTATATTTGTAGGAATGTAATAATACCTTGTACACTAATAATAATAAATAATCAACGTACATCAATTTTTAAAGAATCTAAGATGTTTTTATAGTTATAGATACGTCGTACACGCTCTAGAATGGCAATACGAAAGTAAGGTAATTACCCAACTCGCATTGAGTTGGCCACGCATTCGCGTCGCGTCTATACGTATTTCGCCACAAAGCATAAATGTCTTAAGATCTTTCTAACGACAGGTATGCCCTATAATTAGTCTCTTTGTTAGAGCAAAGTGTCATAATAAATAACTGTACGTAGATATAGTATTAATTGTGCCATTTTAAAATACAATAATGTTGGTGTATAACGTGTCCTATTCTTGAGGAAATGTTAGAAATATTTGGGATGTAAGTGGATAACAATCATCTTCAAAATCAAGCCTTATACATTGAATTAAACCATTTTTAACGGAAGTATCGCGTATTTTATTTATTTTGTTGAACCTGACGTTTCGAACGCTTTGCAGCGTCCATGGCAGGTCCATAATTAATCCATCCATGTCGGTAGATGTAATAATTGAATAACTAATGTAAGACAAATACCACCTTAGTCTTCCTGCGACCATGGACGCTGCAAAGCGTTCGAAACGTCAGGTTCAACAAAATAAATAAAATACGCGATACTTCCGTTAAAAATTGTTTAATTCAATGTGTAACAATCGCGAAAACCTAAGACAATACTATCAAGCCTTATAATTCCATTACTTATTTGTAATTCCTAATCAAGCATGAGTGATGGAATTGACTGATACTTGCATGAGCCTCTAATGAATGCCTTAAATTGTAAGCAACACTCGCCCACGCCCTTGTTATGTTGGCTGAATATCTTGACATCACATCATTGTCTTCCGGGGTAGTGACAGGCCGAACTTCGCGAAATGTCAAACTCTATAGTAAAATATACTAACATAGTGACAATAATAGCACTTATCTGTGGCTACTCTCTGACAGAATAGATCTGAGCTACGCCAGTAAGTTTATCATAGTGGTTGTCAAAAAATTTAAGGTGTATATATCAAAATTCCCTTTATACCAATCGTATACCGATTTTACTTAATTTTCCCTTATTTTACGACATTTATAGCTGCCTACGAAGTATAGTATCACTCATTTTCTCTATTCAGCAGCGTCATCAACATTCCGGTGATCTGTCTCATTTGCAGGAATACAATGTAATATTAAATAAACTGCTTCGTGTGCTTCCGCTACCAGTGAGATCATGCGAACCGCGGCAGAGACGACCGGAGCGACGGCATGCATTTACTAACGGTAGGGGTGGGTTCCGGCCGGTGCTAGTTCGCACGAACTAATTGGCAGCAGAAGCACATACAAAGTAGTTAAGTTCAAATTGCCTGTACATTAGACATTCGGAAAATAACGTCTGAATCGTTTAACTATTTTAAATATCAAGAAATCGTTATGGCGCTGCGATATTCTGTAAGGTGGAAATACTTCCCAAGTTAAAGATTATATAAAAATATCTGTGTTCTATATAATACCTATCTTCTTACTTTTCGTATATATGTTACCAGCAATATGCATAATCCAAGTATCCTAAACAATACCTATGCAATGTATACAATACCGGGGTCGTTCAGGCAAAGTATGCGATAGGGTAATACGAATACACAACAATCGTGTACCCTCTTAGATTATGACGAGCTCAGTGGCACAGTCGTGAGTGACGCGACTTTGACACCAACGCTTGTGGGTTCGATTCCCACCCAAGACAAATATTTGTGTGCATGAACATGTCTGTTTCTCTTGGTCTGGATGTTTTAAGAGAGGTAGGGTGTATCAATGCAGTCCGTCTGGGGAAGTATCTTCACCTCACAGAAAACTGCAGCCAAATAACAACTCCCTACAGTATTGTTATGTTCCTGCGTGTGAGTGAGGTCACCAGTAATCTTCTAAGGAGTTGCCGTTGTTAGCAGCAGAGAAGGCATTGCGAGAGGGATACTTAATATGTTACTTGCGTTCATAGGCTACGGTAACAGCTTTACATCAGGTGGCCGTATGCTTGTATGCCTTCCTACGTTGTATTAAAAAAATACTCTTAAATTGGTATTTGAATTTCCAATATTTAAATGGCTAATAGCAAAATAGCTGCGTTCAACATCTAAATCTAACGGTATAATATGACGAAAATCATAATGACAAACTTCAGAATGGAAAAAGTTAGTAATTTGAATTGGTATATATTAGAATGCCGAAAAATAAAGGTAGAAATTTTGGATCTTGTTCTTGTTACACTACAAAACTGGGTAGGTATATCAAGTGTAGGTATATAGTACCTTTTTCTTTGTTTTTATTTCACTGATACCTTTTGAACTTAGCCTTTCCCCTTCCACCCTCTCGTCTGTTGTACATATTGCCTGACGCGCATTCGGTATGGTATACATTGCCTTGGTAAAGCATGAAATAAATGATGTTTCATATATTATATGCACATTTTAGACATTCTGTAGATTGTCTAGTTATTCTATACAATACCAGGTTAGCCAGATTGCCGGTAACATATGCATATTATATTATACATATATATGATCGTCACTACCTCACCCGATAGTTGGTGGATGTTACGATGTGGGATTTAGCTTTGGTTCTGGATAATGGTGAGCTACGTACACCCTAGGAACCAGTTTTTGTAGGACTGTATTTATTGTACACGGTGATCTAATGGCGTATAAAAAATCAAAATTACAAACTGAAATATTTTCAAGCCTTTCAGACAAAACTCAAATCTCTGAGCAAAGGAATTTAATTTCGAAGTTTCTATGGGGGTTTCTTAAGGAGAGTAGGCGTACGCTAAAAAACGGTTTTTGTAATTTTCCGTGGATTACGTGCAAACGATGTTGGAAGCTTTAATTAGACAATAATTAAATTAGAATTATTTCTGCATCAGTTAGACATACGTATGTTTTATTTCGTCTAAATTACATTCGTGCATAATATGTTGCTATTATAATGTTACCACCTACGTTCTTAAACTTTACCGCAACAAAGCTTTCAAATGTTATTATTTTTACGAGGTAACTTCTCGGTGCCTGCATGCGGTCGTTTAGACGCGACAAGGCCAATTCGTACCTCGTTTACTTATAAAACTTTTGATTGTTGAATAAAAATAACGTAATAATACCTGCATGTCATCACCTTGATTTATGCCACTGTGTGTGTTTATATTTAGTAATGCGAGAGCATAGCGAGAAACTCCTTGTTTTTACAATTCGCATTTGGTGCACATTCATATACACCATTTAGGTCCTATAGTGGTGTATAGTCCGCCTTACTGCAAGTAGTCAGTCACCATAACTGATGACGCTGGCAACATTAGGAATCTGATACGCTCGTTGACATCCCCTGATACGTTCATTTGTACAACTTTGTATTATTAACTCATGGATACAAACCATAAGTATATTGGGGTATTGTTCTACAAAATATTCTTGAAGGTAGATTAGTCAAATTTAAGAAATATCGCTGCATTCTACTCCTATTCTCTTTTCTATTTCTCTCAGTTTCGAAGGAAGTAACTAACATACAAAATACATATGGTCTCTTTCTTTTGTTTGTAAAATCGTGGCGAGATTACGTCATATATTCTCCTTAATACGCATAGCAGCAGTAAAAAGAGCACCATAATATTTCCTCCCTAAGTCCAAAATCGTATATTGGAAAATATTCCTGGCAGGTAGAAGCCTTTAACTCAAAAAGGCGCTTTGAAAAGTGCGGCAATGGGTCGAGAGCGATGACCGTTAATTTTTCTACGGGAAATAAGCTGGATCAAAGCTTCGTAGGTGACCCAAAAACAACCTAGGATCAAAGCCAGTCGCACTTGCTGACGAATTACTAGTTGTGACATTGAATTGTGGTTTGGTTTGTAGTTTGGTCGCAAATTCTTTTATTTTATTAAAGTATTTGTTTAGTTCGTTAAACCTGTCGGATAAAGAAAGTCAGAGCTAAGACTTGAACTATGGTTGCACTTATTTAGAAAGTAAATCCTTGGAAATTACATAGTTTTATATTTACGTGGGTATTGGAGTTAATATGTTTATATGCTTGGCGTAAACAACGCAAATGATAAATAAACCGATTGTTTAGGAGTTTATGGTAATGTATTTCGACGATAAAAGTGTATTATACTTTTAGAAATTAATTTACGGTGGGGACCAATTTTGGTCCACACTTAGTCTAGTCTTACATTGCAACTGACATGCAATGAATTTGAAAATTAATCTAGACATCGTCTTGAAATAGTAGAATCGTAGGCGCTGAAGACGAGATGTAAGATAACTGTGAAGAGAGTGGGAGTTCAAAGGTTTAAAACTCGCAAATTATACAAAAAAGAAATCAAAATGGTTGGAAGGGGTAGGAGAAAGAGAGATAGCAGTTAAGGGAAAAGAGGAGGCAGAATGATGTCAATGTGAGGTAACATTAGAAATATGAAATTTCATGTATATATTATATTATATTGTATGTATAATCTATAATTCTACTCATGTTGAAAAGTAAATACTGCCACAAGAGAGTGTCGTTCCTTCTGATGCACTGTTGTTGCTATGACAATCAACAAATCTCAGGGCAAAACCTTATAAAAATACTTACTACATAGTAACAGCTAGTTCATGTACAGGGTGGGGACATTAACACCGGCAATAACGTATTTTAGGTCGTGAATGGACTCTGTAGTTTTATATCAGTAATTTTTTATATGGGAACAACTTCAAAATAGCGAAAAATATCCCTAATGATAAACAAATTGTTTGATAAACAGATCAGTGGTATTTAATGAAGCGGAGCTTTTATGCGACTCCGGAATAAATCCCGTACTGAACATTTGTTACTAATTATGAACATAATTACCTTCTTTTGTTTTTTTTTTATATGACGTCGGGAGGTATTCAGGTATACGGTCCCGTAATGTGGCAACCGTAGCCTATGAACGCTGGTAATACATTAAGTGGCGCGACGCCATCTCTGCTGCTAACACAGTAACTCTTTAGGAGCTTACTGGTGACCTCACTCATATGTGTTTACACAACAACCCTCCAGGGAGACGTTATTCGGCTGCGGTTTTCTATAAGGTGGAGGTACTTCCCCAGATGAGATGCTTCGATGCACCTTACCTCTCTTAAAATCTATCTTCTTATTCTGCTCTCTGAAGTAATGCAGTTGTTTTAATTGCGATTCTGTATATTACGTCGTGTTGTTGTATTGTTATTAAGTTTATTCGAACACTTTAAACTGTATTCGTAGCTCTCTTCACTGTCAATGATTGACTGGTAGTGAATGCAATTGGCATTAAATCACCATTTGTATTGATTTGTTTTGTTAATGTTATTGTTATAAGCGAATATAATCCAATATAATATAATAATCCTCGGTTCTCTCTGCCTACCCCGCAAGAGATTTGGTGTGAAGTTATAGATATATAGATAGAATATAATCCAAATATCATTGGCATCTGAACAAATTACTACCGTTCAAGTGTCTTTTTTAATGTCAAATATCAATAACAGCTTTTTACTAAGTGTATATAATCATATGGTACTTATTCCAAAAAATCATTCTTATTTTTTTATTTGACTGTATGTTCGGCTTATCTCCGAAACGGCTTAAACGATTTTTTAGAAATAGAATTAGGGTTCCGCGGATAAAAACCCTGAAATTATGAACAAATTTCAATTTCACGCGGATAAAGTCGTTGGGGCCAAAAATAGCCTTTGGTTTAAAAAAAACCTAATTCTATTAAAAATGCTTTGAAGAACTAATGTGATGATCTCTACATATCATAAAAATATAATCTAAGCACACTATTTCAACACTGCTTTCTCTTATATACATAGTAGTTGCAAGTGCAGCTGTAAAAGTAACTCTTGAATTTATAAAAGAAATAACACAAAAGACCACGAACAACATCCAAATGATCTTACTATCTGCAGCCATCTTACTCAGACTTAAATTCTCTCTTTACATTATTCTGCAATTTGAAGTGATTCAATTTTCTATAAACGCAAACTACAGAATATTTGCAAACTCTACTCGACTCTACAATTTGGTTACTTATTATCATTGTTAACACGAACTTAAAAAAATCCATATCCAATAAAATCATGCCTGTAAGATGACTCCAAATTTGTGTTGGAATAGAATATGTTTACGATCATGACCAGGCTTAGTTTATTGCCCCAAACTCCCTCAGGACTAATAATAGCAGATCTAACGATAAATAGGCCGGCCGGCGAGTGGAACACACAAGAAAGGATTACATAGTTTGTACAGGTAATATATAAAATATTGAAATATCGAGATATGTTTTCTGTTTTAGTCATACAATTTCTATGGACTTGTTAGGGAAGGGCCGAAACAAGCGCATCTTGCTCAAATATGTGACATTCCGTGGGCGGGCGGAACACCGCACCTCATTATTATTATCAACATGTGTAATGTTCATCTTGTGATTGTTAATAAATAATTATAATTTGTTTTATAATAACTATTATATCTAGCTGTATTTCCTTACAAAGTATTCGCAGTTCCGATTGTACAGAATTTATATGAAAGTCTGTATTAACCGACTATACTTTTAGTTTGTCTACTACTACCAATAAACTAGAAGTCTACTAATTCGTGATAGTTTTTTTTGCCTTTTAAAATTTTTATTTATTTGGAAAACAAACAGCGTTTAGTTTTCACACATTGAAATAAAGAACCAGGAAAAAAACTTAAGAAAATACATACAATAGCATTTTTTATATTTTTTTATTTTATATTTATTTACTATTATTATTATGAAATCAATTAGTCAGGCGGCAAAATGAAGCGGTAAGGAACACACGGGGTGCGAGTCCTTCTCGCACATAACCCGGTATTTTTAGGTACAATCTTATTTTTGCTTGATATAGCTGAAAATTTCAGCTTATATATATTTTTACTATTCTCAAGCAATATTTAATATTCTCTTCGGATAAAGTGTCATTTTTCTCATATTTGGACTTCACTTACGTGCTACATGGTCTACACGCGTGTTTATACAATTTAAAATGCTTCATAACACGAACTACTGCTGACTCTTGATGAACTACTGACATTCGTTCACACCTTTCAAATTTATTGGTATTAAAAGGTTTGACAGGTACAATATTGGATAAAATACAGGTGTTCATTCACACTAAATCTTAACTAACGGTGCCGAATATTACAATTTATATTCTCAACAATTTGAAACAATCGGCACGTAGTTTCAATTTGTAATTTTCTGTGAACTTCAAAATACTAACAAATAACTAGACACAAACCCGTGGTAGACGTACATCAAACTTCCATTTAAGTGCGTAGATCCAACGTACCAGGACTGCGGGTTGTTGTTTTATTTATGAATAAATTAGGGTTGGTTTGAGCGAGCCCGCGCGTATGATCGGCTCTAAAATTGAATTATTTCCAGTTCGTCTGTCCCTTTTTGGTGTTCGCTGCACGGTGGAGGCGAGTATCCGCAATTTGCATAGTTGCTCTGTATTACCATTACCACGCAAATTTGATTTATTAGCTCACGAAACATCGTCCTTTGCGTAAGCTATTATTTCTTTCCGCAAATTTCGTAAGGGTTTGTGGAGGCGCCAGGTAATTTTTCATTTAAAGTTCAGTTGCTATTGTTGTATATTTTGTGCCGCTTATTCAACGTAATCGGTTTTCCGGGTGCAAGGCTTACCAAAATCTTTAGAGCCAAAAACAATTTCACCTGCCAACCAGGCTACTAGGCAACGAGGCGGGCCATTGAGAGGTCACGATTGTATATTAAAAGCTGTTGTTCACTTAAAGATTGTTGTGCTTCTGTGTGTTCTCGTTTTCGAACACCCACGCTCTCAGTCCTATTGCTCCTGTGGTTTTAAACAATATATTTATCGTCATCACACATTGTCGTAAATAGCATTGGAATATTCGTGGTCTTACTTAAGCAACATATTTATGCCCAATCAACACAAGTCGATTTCTGTTCATGAGAAATCCAATAAAACGACAGAGTTTATTAACTTTTAAATGTTCATGTAACTTTTTTACACATATTTTTTTATAATAAAATAATATAATGAAAGATTTTCGGCACTTCCTAATTTTCAAATGCCTTCGAATCCCCTAATGGGTCGGTTTTCTTTAATTAGCCGCTTCAAAGTAATCACGTTCTCTTCTGTTATGGCAGTGGAAACACGTATCGACTCTTACGGTGCTCATACAAGGTATAAAATTTGTGCAATAAAATCCTGTCAGTGCAACCTGAAAATTATATTTGTACAAAATCATGGCTACGTAGACACTGTTTCGATTGAAATGGAGCTACATGTTACATTGCTACGCGTCTTAATACCAATGGTAAAAAGTCAATTTTCTACAATTTTATTTATGTGTATTTTTTTTCAAGTAACAAATAATAAAAGCAGTAAAACCGTGCCTTATCTCCACAAGTTACACAATTAGGTTAAGGTCACTAAAGCAAATGAAAATCTGGGAGACAGCGCAATGCCCAAAAATATACGAGGTGTTATAATTATCTCAAATTTTCTTCACATTTCTCACTTTAATTACAGTTTTGTTAATTACGGTCTCTTGTCCATTTTTTGCAAAGCGAAAGCATGGATTTTAACACAATTCCCGCATCAGTCGATTATTGACGTAATTTAACTGGTAATTTAATTGTAAACAACATTAATCCCTTTTCAGCTGTTCTAAATACTGAGGTAGCCTGTATTATAAAAGAGCACATGCCGCATTAAAAGTCCGGCTGTTTTGAGCTAGGCCTCTGACGGTAGTGTGTGAGTGAATGAAGGCGGGGGTGTTTGGACCGCGCAGCCTCCGACGCGCCCGATCGCCCGCCAGTCGACGCCGCGCCGAGCGGGTATCCTCACGCCCCTGTTCAAAATATAATCAAAAACTAACCAAATAGTGTCAGGTCAAACGTGTGCAAAACTTCTTTGTCATCGTAAGTAAAAGGTGTTCCTCAAGGGAGTGTTTGGGTACTTCAGAGATTTAATTTGACACATTCGATCTTTTTGAAAATGACAATTAGTCGAACGTTAACGCTATCGGTGACTGCTTTTCGTAGCGTTTTTGCGTCGTTGGAGGGCAATTACTAGCAGCACAGCTGAATGTGATGCCTGTGTACAGTTTGCCCCTAGTCACCTGCGTTGTCTAGAGGTCGTCTAGTATGTGCTCTGGTTCATCTTCGGTTAGCGCACAATCACGTGCTTCGTGTATATCGACTCAATAATGTCCTGATATTGTCATAGTAATGTACTTTATGACATAAATTGCTTTCTACGTGAATATAATACGTCGTATCGGTACACTATTGTTAAATGAATTTTGTTTAGTAGGTCTTTATAATATATTGTAGTGTACATAAAGGCTACGTTTACTTTGTTTGTTTTTTACTCAAAGTTTTCATCTAGTATTTATTTATCTGTTATATTAATATGAATTGTCTTGTCCGTAGTAACGTTGTCACAGCCATGTATTTATTATGCCAGTCAAACATCTTAGTCTGTTCCTAAGTGGCTTCTTTCAGCAATAACAAAAACGCGTTTCTGTAAGGAACAGCATGACATTAATCACAGATATAATTACGCCGGACTCAGTTTCCCGTCGATTTCAGTGTTGAAGCCAAAATTTATTTGCTGTAGTGCGATATTTCTGCCAGTTGGCAAGCCTCTTGACATTAGAAACTCGCTTTGTAGAAGCGTAGTGTACATATCAAGTACGATGGTCGTTGAATCCGTGTTAACTATCTTAATTCCCCTATGTAAACCTTTAAGTCAGGTTTCAGATTAACAAAACGTAGCTTTTGTGGTGGGACTTAGCTGTTCTTTAGAAGTAATTTTAACAAAACTTACCATTAATTTTTATTTATGTTACTTTATTTAGATTACATGTAGCTTTGACACATATTTTCCAATGTTGCTGTTAATAATTTTGTATCAATGTATAATTGATTATGATATAAACAATTTATAAGGTGATGTCAGAAGCCCCAGGAACCGGCGAGCGTGCATGAAAAGAGCTATGAATGTCACAGAAGCGAGTGAAGTATGCAAGGACCGCGTCTTATGGCGCTCGGTTCTCTCTGCCTACCCCGCAAGGGACTTGGCGTGAAGATATACATACATACATAAACAATTTAATGTCGTTTGATGATGATCGGTTTTCTATCTTTTTTATTTTGTAATCGAAAGCGTAAAGTAACCTATAGCGGTCACCGGTCATTTGTGGCCTCTTCTAAACTCGCTAACTCGCTCGTAAACGAAATTAGTTTCAGCCATGAAATCTTTTTTGTTTCAAACGGAATATTTAATTGATAATTCAATTAAATGTTTGTTTCATTAGGGGTCTTATACATGAAAAGGAGCTAAATTTTGACTTGTTTTGGCTTATATATTTGGCTTTGGATCATTAGTTAACAAGAGATAATGTATACAATGCTGGTTGATGCAATGTAATAAAAACATTACATAAATCATCCAGAACAAGACCCCACCTACTATAGATTAGGTTTAAATTAATTTTTAGTATAACAATTTTGTGTATTTTACTCTGAAAGTGCTCACAATTGTAGAAACGATTTCATTGAGCAGTAAGAACCCTTTATATAAGTTTTCCCATACATTTCGCGGTCATATACGACCACCCGGGTTTCGAAGGGTTAATGGATGATCATTTTTGTTTAAATTAATCATAAATATTTTTTTGTCTCACATCAAGTTCTAAAATTTACCTTCTTGATATTATTTATTAATATATTCACGACGTTCCTTCGTATACATAATGCAAATGGTATATTGCGGAAATTCGTACAGAATTAAATTTTATACAGCTTCGAAATTTTCGAATTAAAATTCTCCAAACTTAATTCAAATCGCAAATATATAACCTCATTACGCTACCCTCTTCATGAGAGCTTTTGCTGATACGTTCCCGTGGCTGTAATCTAAGGTAACCCTTCGACCTCACATTTTCAGAATTTCAACGTTACACGTGTCTACAGTTGAATATCACTAAAGCTAAATTACAAATCTTTTCTCACTAATGTGATTCACCTATCGCGGGCTCAAAGGAACGCCTTATTTCTTAATGACGAAGTTCCCTGAAACTTTTCTATCTCGAGTAAGTATTTAATGCTTCCTTGATATGTTGTATGGTGATGTTCCAATGAATGAACGTATTTTTTTTAAGAACCTGGTTTTCATTTTTTGTCGTTGATGAATACGTTTACATCATAACCTCAATACTTAAACATAATGTAGTATACAAAACAGGCTCTGTTGCTTTTTTTTGTAATAAAGTGGCATTTTTAGAGTTTTCCAATATTCACGATCTTCATTGAATACGCATAGATAAAACTCTTTATTATGTTAACCTTTTATTTGGCCTTCAAATTCTGTATAGCTTCCTTTTGATGTTCACCTTTTGCTGAGAAAGCTTATATAAATCGCATATTACTTAATCTGCCTGGAATTACGTGGTTAGAAATTATAATAATAATCCTCGTCATTGTGGTAGTATATATAGCTTAGGTAATATCGGGAAGTAGTGAAGTAAATAATTCTTACTTTGATATAAGTGAACTCTCTAAAACTGACTACGAAAAGAAATGAAAATATTTGTGAATTATTGGTGGTATATGTTTATTATGCAGAAAGTAACTTCATAATGTGGTGGATTAATGATTTGAAATATTTTGATTTCAATATTACGCGACCAAATCCGCATAAAAAAACTGGTGAACTGAAAAAACTGAAAATTGATGTTATTAAGCCGTGCACAGTTTTTTATCCTTTATTGCACACAACAAATTAAAAAGTTACAATCGTTAAAATAAATAGTTCGCAAAGGCGAGCTTATCTCTAAAAGAGATTTCTTCCAGCCAACCTCCAACAGTGGGTAATGTTGTCAGTAGTGGAATAGCTGTATGTGCCTGAATAAGAGTTATACATACATACATACACACACTTACATACATAATCATATACGATACACATATATATATATATATATACATACATACATATACATACACATATATAGTCATTTCTGAATGGATAAGTAGTAATCTTTCAATTTCTTTTTGAATGAGAAAACAGATGGGCTTTCACGAATACGTGTAGGTAATTTATTCCACAACTGAGCAGCACTGAGTTTTTTACCACAGTTTCACAACACAACTTGTATTACTGATATATAAAATACATTATAAATTTCATATTGTCTCAAATTTTGCTTTAATACCTGTATGTACACTTACGGACAAAAAAAATGGCCTCTTTATTGTTAAGTGTCATTTAATAGATAACATTCCTAGGCACTGACTTACAAAATATTCAAACACGGTGTCTCAAGTAGGATAACATTATTTTGTTTGTAGGTTGCCGTCTGCCCCTGTATATCGGTCAAAGAATCTGCTTCAATCAGTACATCTTTAATTTTTTTATCCATGAAAGTAAGTACGAGTAGGTAGAACAGTACCAATTTATATAGAATTTGGTTGATGAAAAGAGCTATGAATGTGAAAGAAGCGAGTTAAGTGTAAGAACCGCATTTTACGGCGCTCGGTTCTCTGTGCCTACCCGCAAGGGACCTGGCGTGAAGCTATACATACATTCTTAATTGACAGATCTTGATTAACACAATCAAAAATTACGTGACGGATTAAATTTATTGTTCGCTTGTGTACATACGGGTGCATACAGATATCAAAACAAAATTTGTCATAATCTTTTTCGTTTAATTTCTGTAGTGAATTTTCAAATATTTCAACTACGACTTACGATATAGTACTTCGGGATACAGTCTATTGAAAAATTTAAAAGTTAAAAGCTTTTTCGTAAGTTTTAATTTTCACGTAGTACTTCGCATTTGACCCGTTGCTGACATTCCGAGTGCTACGAAGGGCTACGGTACGTAGTGATAAGCGTTCGAGAAATTGAAAAGGATTTAGCGTGCACGAGTAAGCCTGTTTGTAGGATTAACTTGGCTTAGTTTGCAATCCCAAGACGCTTCTTAAAGTTCATATATTTACAGCATTGTCTTCATGATTTCTAACCTCTTTTTTTTGTAGAAAATACAGCTCGCTTTGTACGTTCGGATGGATTATTCCAGTTTGATAATAATAATTACCTAATTACTAATTACGGATCTTTCACGCATAACTGGTATTACTGGAATACTGATCATATGTAGTATTTTTAATTTCATCACATTATCCAAGAGTCGGAATGTATTTTAAAATGGTTTTAGAATAGGTTTAATACAATAATGTAGACGTTATGTAGAAAAGCTAAACTTAAATGGTATGTATGTATGTATGTATGTATATCTTCACGCCAAGTCCCTTGCGGGGTAGGCAGAGAGAACCGAGCGCCATAAGACGCGGTCCTTGCATACTTCACTCGCTTCTGTGACATTCATAGCTCTTTTCATGCACGCTCGCCGGTTCCTGGGGCTTCTGACATCACCTTCTGATAAAACACGACCAATTTGGTCATGGTAGGTTAGTCTCGGCCTTCCTCGGCTCCTACATCCTTCCACTTTTGCATTGTATATCTGTTTCGTCATTCTTTCGTCCCGCATTCTTTCTACATGTCCGAACCAACGGAGCATGCCCTTTCTTATCTTAACACCGACACTCTCTTTTAGACCAACTCTTTCTCTCACGTCTTCATTACGAACGCGGTATTTAACTTGAATGGTAAACTTATTATATATATATTTATTTGTTGAGAAGTTACGCCGCAGTCGGTAATTTTAATTTTTGACTTATCTGCTTGTTTCGTATGTTCCTTGGATATTTTAATTATATATATATGGATTTATAAGAAAGAGATAAAAAATGTTCTAAATATCATTCTATTTGTAACTCACTTCAAAAAAGGAAAGCTTCTAAGTTCGACGCGTATGTTTCTCATCAAGATTTGATAAATATTTAAAAATTAATTTAAACACTCAATACTTACTTGTTTTTGGCAATTTTAAAAGGGGAAAGGTTCGAATTTCAATTCGTTTTTTTGTATGTTCATCGTTATCGAATTTTGATAGCTGAAACCATGGTATTTCTGTTTGTAAATGGGTTTTTTGGTTGTCTTTAGTTAGGGTTAGTCTTAGATGGTCCGGAGGGGAGTTCTTAGGTAAGTTATGTAGTTTTGGTAACAAAGTGTTTGTGTCATTTTGGTAAAAAAGGGAGATTTTATGAAGATTGAAGACTATATTTGAATGTTTTTCATGAAATTCCAAATTGAATCCTGTTCGGTTTACAGGTTACTGGACCCATTAAGTTGAAATTTCATATAAATATATATCATATATATGAAATGTCAGCTTAATGGGTCCAGTAGATGCAGAGCAAAACGTACAGACAGACACAACGGGTGATCGTAAAATTGTTTCGTTTTTCTTCTTATGACGTACGATACCCCAAAAATATAGATAATGTGAGTATTCTCTCTCGTTTGTAATCTCGATGAAATTGAAAATCTTGTAACTATTGAGGGTACCCTCAACCCTGAGATACAATTCAATAAACTTTATTTAGAAAATTGATATTACATGTTTTCCTTGCTCTAATTACTAACCTTTTCTAGTATGCGCTTCAATTCTACGAGTACAATAATTTTCGGGTTGATAAGGCATGTCAAATAAGAAACAGTATTTCAGTGTACATTTTCGTACGGAATTCCGGGCGTAAGTTCAAACTGCACCGAGGCAGGCGTTGCTGAAAGAGTCAATTGGAATTCAAGTCCGTACTGATATAAAAAGCTTTATCTACTGCTTTCTTTTGCTCCTGCGTTAAAATATTACTAATATCATGTTAATTTTTATAGAGGTTTGTAGGTTGTACTGCTTAGCTGTTTGTTATATTTACAAATTCTTTTTTGTTAAAATAATATTGTAATTAAGGTCACCATAGAAATCAATGTTATATTGAGATACGAACCTCAACGTAACACGCTCATGACATGCCATATGCTTGACAATTTTTACGATTCCGTACCTCAAAGTAAAAACGGAACGCTTATAGGATCACTTTGTTGTCCGTTTGCCTGTCTGTCTGTCAAGACCTTTTTCTCAGGAATGGGTGGAGCTATCAAGCTGAATTTAATATCAAATGATGAGGTCTGCAATCCCTTCGAGCAGTGAAAAAAACCAAACTACTGTGTTAACGCAATCAAAAAATAACGGCTGTTTATGGGCATATTTTGACGCTGACGTTGACCTAGAATCATGACATTTGGTAAGTAGCAATGTCATGTAGCACAAGTCAAGGAAAAATCCGAATATCGTAAATTTGTAGTTACATGATATTTTTTTTTTTTACGTAAATATCTTTATACGGTGTCTGTGCGCGTGTCGGAAGCACAGTTGACTGCTTTTTTTTCTTAAAATGATTCAATAAAATGAAAGTAATCGTTCGCGTCTGTATTCTTAATTCTACATAGCTTTTTTTGATTAAATTAATATGTACAGAAAATCCGGCTTCTCAAAGATTTTATTTCTTTCCCTTTTCAGCAATTAATCTAGGCCCGGAATGAAATTTTGAATAAATGAATGCAAATGGAGATAAATCGTTTGCATTTGCCGCGGTGTATGAGATAGAGCCTGCGGCTGAAGAAGGAAAGCCGGGACGTTTACCTAATTCGACCCTGACCTATATTGCTACATTGCTCAAGGTGACGTCCCTTTCAATACACACCAGGGATAAACTGACTTTTATGCATTGCTGTAAAAATAAAAGTTTTACCGACCGTGCGACCCCTGTAGTAAAGGCCTTTTATGATTCTTATAAGCCACAAATGGTGACGTGGTTTCTGAATGGGCTATTAACCACAAATGTATATTAGTGACCACATGATACGATCCGAGCGGTTACCCTTCTGGAAAATTGGGGAATAAATGGCAATCTCTAAATACGATTTTTTATACGTGCCAACTTTTGCGATTTATGATTTTAGTAATAAGTTTCAATTTATTAAGGCACTTGATTGACCTTTTTTTTCTGCAGAGTTGATCGTTGTGATTCTTGGTTTTTTTTTGTTCAAATCCTGATATGTTGTCTTTTTATACAACGTTGCGAGGCGTACAAGCATACGGCCCGCTTGATTTAAAGCAGTTATCGTAGCCTATTAACACTTAATATATTATATTAAATATCACTCGTGCAATGCATCTTCTGCTGCTTACACAGTAATCCCTTAGGAGCTTACTGATGACCTCACCTATCAGGTGGAGGCACTTTTCCACACGGGCTGAATTTCTGTCTTCTAAAGATATTTTATATTATGAATTTATATTCTACATGACATTTTGTTGCTTACAATGAAATTTTGAATAGGTTTTGAAACGTAGAACATACGAAATCCCTCCCACATTGTTTTCTATTTCGTGACCCAGAAATTTCTCCTAGCCTGAATGTAGTATTATGTTTCCATTAGAGCTTGTTGACTTAACACTTGAAAAGAGAACACTGACTGCGGTTTTACTCGTGTCTAAAAGCGGCAAGAGCACGTATCAAGGTTTTACGATGCAGAGGCACGCAGGGCTTTGTTGATTTATTTTCATTATCGCGTTCAGCTGTGCCGCTGGAGATATTTTTCACCGACCCAGATTGGCAAGGGAACCATAATTATTAAGCGATGAAAACATTTTTGGAAGAAAATTTTCCTTTCGCATCCATCGCTGCCAAAATTGCACATTTTCAGTAAAAACGGAAACGGATGCTAAACGCTCGGCATTGCAAAGATATCTCACTGTATGACAGGAACACCAAAGTGATGACCCACTGACCTGATTCTGGATTGCAGCATTCCAACATTGGGCACTTTGCTGTTTGCTCCACTTTCTGGCACTGGTCATCTGCTGATCTTATTCATATTTATTAATTTGACGCACGTCGTGATTCAATATCAAATTTTCACGTTAATTTTACTTTTATTTTGTATGCAACTAGTCTCGCTCTGGTCTAGTCAAAAATATACTCTTTGATTTTATTGCCATTTCAGCACCAATAGTATTGTCAGTTGTACTCGTAATATTTCTGCCGAACGATCTTGGTTCATAAAGAAGTTAAGTATTGTTTTCTATTTTAACTGTCATATTATAACTGTACTTTGGTATTGTCCGAACCTTTCTATTGTCTCCTGGTTCATCAGCGTTTTAATAGTAAAGGGCGAGAAGCGCTGCGAACAAGATGCGCATTTTTATTCTGCAGCTCACTTCGTATATTCAACTTGATTCTCATGTGTACTACTTGTATATATATTTTAAACGCTCGCAACTCCACCTTTGAAGTATTGTCGTACTCTGCTTGCCCATTAAATTTAATCTGTTTATCAATATATTTTTCTATAAATCATTTGAATATATTTTCCCTTTGAAGAGTTCTGTATCAAAAATAAAGAAACGGTACTTTTATAAGTTTACTCACGTATTGGTGGTATATCTGTTTGGCAGCATGTTACAGACATTTATCTTAGAAATGTTGACATATAAAATTTTGCACAGTAACGTAATGTGTAGACATCCATATTTTTCAACATTAATTTCTTAACATAACTTAAGTATAATATCGAAACAAAAACAAAATGGCGGTTGGTTCAAAAATTTAGATCATTTGGGCTATCGTAATCATTGTCAGTTTATATTTATTTTCCATGTTAATGCATGTTATGATTGGTTATGACCGCTTCAAAGAATGTTTTTAAAATAAATTACATTATTAACGTGCATATTTTTTATGCAAAAGTGGAAGGATGTATGAGCCGAGGAAGGCCAAGACTTACCTACCATGATCAAATTGATCGTGTTATATCAGAAGGTGACGTCAGGAGCCCTAGAAACCGGTGCGCGTGCATGAGAAGAGCAATGAATGGAGAAGTGAGTGAGATATGTAAGGATCGAGTCACGTGGCGCTCGGTTCTTTTTGCCTACCCCGCAAGGGATTTGGCGTGAAGTTATAGATAGATAGATATTTTTTTACATTTACACAACACATTCTATAAATTATAGTATGTTGTTTTTTATATTTTTTATACCACTAAGTTGTAAACAAGCGTACGGCTTGCCTGATGGTAAGCAGTTGCCATAGTCTGTGGACATTTACAACACTAGGGGTATCACTCTTGCATTACTGGCCGTAATTACGTGTCTATGAAATAGTGTACAATATTTGTGCCAGCTTCATTTGCTTTGTATCGCATAATATATTGGACCCCAGGGAAATCAATGACACAGAAATTTCTCAAAATTCATTCGAAACAAAGTTCCGTTATTTCGTTTGGTTATGCTTATTGATACGTATTTTATATTATTTATCAAGTTCAGTGAGAAATTCATGTCTATGGATTAACCGTTGCCTCGAACGATTGTATAATGTAATATAATACAAAGTACTTCAGACATAATTTGAATGAACATGTCATAAATTGTTTTATTTATTACATAGTCGTATCAGGCGGGCCGTAGGGTTGTTTCTTACGTAGTATAATAAATATTGTTTGGCTTAATGCGGTCTCGACATTTGGTTTTAGAGAGAATCATAAAGCCCAGTATGGAGAATAATAAAGAAAAACTGCTTCCTCAAGGTTTCCATTTAATTGTAATACAGCAATCGGTAGAAGCGAGACAGTGAAATTTAATGAGCCACATTCAGGTCAAGGCTTCTCTGCACATTGACAATATTAATGTTTAGTAGCTGAAAATGTTTTTGGTTGGGAGCTAAAATTCTGGTTTTGTTTTATAGAAGTGAGTACCTAGATCATGTTTAGTAATTTATGTGTGTATGTATATCTTCATGCCAGGCCCTTTGCGAGGTAGGCTGAGAGAAGTGTGCACAACAGGACGCGGTCCTTACACACTTAACTCGATTCTCTAACATATTTGTGTGTACTTTTATGTTTTTTCCTTTATTCTTGAACATTTATGTGATTTGTGAACCTGTCAATGTACAGTTTGTATCTGGCATTAGAGAATATCCTACCTACGTAGTGTCACATAACCAAAGATTTTTACTTTCTTTTCTAAACGACTGAAGCATTTTTAACTACATGTATTAATTATTTTTTCTGTTGTAGTACTATCACTTTGAAATTATTAATAATGACGGAAGTCGTTGTTAGTGTTTATTCCAATTTATTGGCTCGATAATTTGCCTTATCGTTGCTTGAATTTTAACCTCAATTAAAAAAACGTGCACCGCTAGCAAATTCTTTGGCTCGTTGCACGACTTGAATATTTTAAAGCTGCAGTCTCTCGGGAAATTAATGCTGGGTGCAAACCATTGTGCTTAAGATTTTTGTTTTGGTACATTATGTTGAAATATTAAAACTTATACTGCTTTCAACCAAATATCCGAACACAGTACAGTTTTAATAGCATTCACCGGAGCAAATTTTTTGTTACTAAGAACTCAATTAATTACTTCAAAATTTGTTTATTTTTCAGTTTCCTATATCAAAAGTATATTTTTGAGATCCACTAAAACCTAAACTGCGGCTTACCGCAGACTAGTCAAGTGCCTGAGGGACTCCTGCAACTCGCTACCCTATTATTCACACTATCTCCTTTTCTGCGTACGTGAGAGCCTTATTTATTGGTTAAACCTGATGTAGGAGCACTTTTCTGCGTGATCTACGTGTTCCGCAATCTTTCTGTTACGTCTCTGAATATTTTAAGGAAACATAAATTTTTATTTTGTGTATTTTCGACTGCTGTGAAGTTATTTGTAGTTTTATGCTTCAACTGCAGATAATTCATGTCAATGTTATAATCATTGTGCATTTCATTTATATTATAGTGATAGGTTCAAACCTAGATCTATAATATAAATCTATTTTTGTGTTATTGAGAAATAATAGTATATTTATTAATATATGATATTTATTCAGTGTAATGGGCCAATACTTGCAAACTCAATATTAAATATAAATTTAATATTATCTTATTTTCGTTCGACATTGGTTTAAAATGTTCATTGACTGCTGTCATCCAAATGTTATTCAATCTGAAATCGAATGTCGATATTTTAATCCAGACTCTCACGTCTAGAACTAATACGTAGTACGCTTTAGAGTGGAGTTCGTTCATTGCTATAAATTAGACTTAAAGTCTGTGTTGTAAAATCTTAAGCTAACTTTGGCTTGAAATCTGTTGCGCGTTGCCTTGAAAATAAAGGTTTCATTCTCTGAGCACCTGTATGCTCGATAAATATCTCAGAAATATTAAACTTCAGCACTAATTCCTTAATGTTTTCGTGGAAAACAGTTAAATTAATATACGAGTATTTTGCTTAATATTATTTGAAATCCTAATTACCATACAAGAACTTAGCTTATTAACTTTGTATTCGCTTAAAACTTGAAGCGAATGCGTTATGATTGCTCATGCTCATTAATAGGAATTCGAGAGCCAACGGTAGTTAGCACTGCTAGTACTCGAATTGAAGCAGGTAGATCCCTGCGGACTTTGCAGACTTTGGTTATTGAAAAGACAAACTTAAGCCATTGTGAACATTATACGGAATGTCGTTATTACCTTCGCAATGCATTCGTAACTGCTTCTACAATATGGGTCTTTGTTCTGGTTATTGTATTGGCAGTTGGCTGAAATTCTATATTTAGGTATTACGATGTTTTACGACTGCGTACTTTGTATTGATCCTGTTTTCAAAAAGGTCGAATGTTATTTGTCCATATGGGAATTTAAGTGATGGAGTTTTGTGAGCTGTTTTGTGATTTATTCAATTGGTTCAAGTGCGACGCTAACGATAGGACTAATTGCCACTAACTTACTACGTGAAGTGTCAACTGAACAAGTGTTGAACTTTACGTGTATAAGTAGGAAAGCCGAAAGTGTGTCGTCGGGATCGTTCGGATGAGAGGATGCGCGGCTGGAGGCAGGTCGCTCGGCGGAGACGCTAGCGGCAGAGGTAGAGACGAGCGGAAAGGGTGTCGGGCCGCGAGCGCGACGACTGGTGCCCGCACGAGGCGCGGCGACATGCGTTGACGTGCGGTCGGCGCTGCGCGTGCTGTGGCGCGGCGCGATGCCCTCCCGGGCCTGACATGGAGGAGGGTGGTTATTGGCGGCCATCTTGCTCGACGCTGTCGCTTGCTGAGCACCATGGCAGCTCGACTCAGCTGTGCGCTCGGCATGCGCCGCAGCACGCCAGACTATCTCACCGTCACGCGCCTCACGCCCACCATTCCCTCGCGCACCAGCACGCGCACGCGCATACGCATCATTTACAACACGCGCAGCATGCTACCTCGTGCCCGGTGCACAGCCCGTTCCGACAACCTACGCCTGAGTATTGTGCGGCCCATTCTCAGGTTTGTTTCATTTATTATATCTAGAAATAGACATATCTTAAAATTAACACCTAAATTTCAGATGTATATCATTATCAATACTTTTCTAAAGTCGGGGCTTAATTTTACGCTCTTCTTCTCGAATTGGGCCGTGATATTGTACTAACTGCAGTAGCGGCTCTAGTAAATTTTGCTCCAATTTAGAGTGCATTCAGGTATACTCATGTACAAAACTTCATTGGCTTATTACGGGTTTGCAGTGAAAATGCAGGAATATTGAGGGAAAGAACATTATCTTTTAAGGCTGAGCTATGTATTATATTCGTATTAAGGACATTTTTTCAGCCACTTTGATTTTATATTACGTCGAGTGGTACACAAGTATACTATCCGTCTGATGCGAAGCTGAAAATAATAGTGTGGCACATACACCTCTTAAATCTCCTTAATTTCACTTTCCTATGAATAAGATAAAAATGGGCTCATGGCTATAGATTCTGGGATGCACATATGTGGACCATATCCGTACCCAAGTCACGAGGCGGCAGCACCTGCAGCACCTAATTTATTACAAGTGCTTTCGACGAACCCCAGAGCACGGTTTCAATGATAGCGATTTGCATGTTCAGCGGTTACTCAAAGCCCTGATACGTTTAAAGGAAAGTTAATGTGAGCAAAACGAAAGCCAATTTTTGAGGCGTGAAATTGTTTTTTTAATAGATTCAATTTTGTTAACGGGCCTACAAAGTGTACGGTGGTTAGTTGACTAGGTATAGGTGGCAAATACTGGAATTACTGGTTTAATTTGTATTTTTGCGCGTACGAATTTCAATTTATTGCATAGCCATATAAGATTTTAATATATATAGGTATGGTATACTCCTACGTACGTAAGGAATAGCAATAGCGCATTTCTTGTTACAGTGACATTTAATTAAAATCTTATTAAATATTGTAAATAATTCCAATATCCTGCTAGAACTAAACTATGTAGGTACATTAAAAGTTTATTTCTAAAAAAATCGTTCTGCTGCTGCTAAAATCTACGGCAAGCACATTAAGTGATAATACGAGTAGAAGACAACTGTCTGTGCAATAGTAAAGCTCCGTTAGTTAAGTAGGCTAGTCTCAGTAGGATATTCCTATGACTATTAAATTGATAAAATGAAATTTAGATGACCGTGATGAATTATATATGATTTTGATTAAGTATGGAATTCAAGACATTCGAAAAGTATGAGGAATTTTGGCGAAAATTTACTAATACTTGAGATGACGGTATACCATTATCATGTTAATATGGCGGTGGTTGCGACAGCAGCTGTGCTTGATTGATGGGATGTCGGTTCATATTATATGCGGCATACGATGTATTTAGAAAGCCAAACGACTTGTATGAATATTAATATCTAATATATACACTAAAAACTAGATATGATTTGACAAATTGTGAAAATAAAAAGAGTACTTACTTTCTCAAAGAACGCACATAAGAAACAATTCTATATATCACTTTTATGCCAACATCCATATGAGATCTGCCAAGAATCTAACCTTGAAGGAGCACAATTATAACACAGAAGGTATGAAAGACAAACAAGAACATCCGCCAAATACTTGGCAAATAACACCGCAGAGAGGAAAATACGGTTCACATTGACGAGACAATTGGTGACAAATAAAAAAGGTAGTAACAGAAATCATTAATCAGTCTTGTTTTGGATACAAGTAAAGCCGAAATTGTGTCGTTCGAAGACTCCTCTCATGCAGAATACAAAGATCCCCCTTTAGAATCAGCGTGGAATATAAAGAAGACCATTCATCTATCTGAAATAATCCTCTTTAACGTTTTCATGAATTTCTTGAGTGCGTTTGACAATGGCAATCGTAGCACCAAAATTGCTTTTGAGGGAATACGTAATAGCATGGATGGTATGTTGTAACCACTCGCATACGATACAAATTGAATGTATTAAATTGAACTACCGGGTAATAGTAAAATAAGATTCGAATTCGGTTAGCTGAAACAAAGTATAAACGGAAATGTTTTCACACGTTTCAATTGAAAACAATACAGTTTATCGTATGAAAGGGAATAGCAATAAAATGGCATAATAATGGGCAATTTGAATTCGATTTTGAGTCACATACTCTGTACTTTTCCGGTGAATATTTTTTCGCTGTATTTTTTATAACATGCCAATAAATAAGGTGCAAATTCGAATAACTTTAATGAAATAGGAACGGAAATCTTTCCATGAGTTAAAATTGAAAACCAAACAAGTTACCGCGTAGTAGCAGTAAGTTAGTTAAGCCGGGCCATATAAGATTTTCTATCTATCTCATCTACAATAATTTTATATTTTCGCTTCTATGACAGAAGAACAAACGGAGCAACATTATAGGGCACAAATGTTATATTTATGGTACATAGCTAAAATAAAACGAGGTAGTAGTATCCCTACTTTGTCTGTTTTTTGTACGAAATCGTCTGACGTCTATTATGAAACATATTCGCTGGTTGTACCCACACCTCTTTGACACTCGATATTATTGAAATATTTTCTGATATTTTTTTTTTGTGTGAAACGTTCATAGATTTTTCTCCACCAATTCGTTCATGAGAACTAGTTCCGACCGGCATCCGCCTACTGCCGTCAGTAAATGCATGCCCTCGCAACAATTGCTGCCCCGATCGGCTCCACGATTGCCCGCCATCTGGAACAGGAACCATATGGACCCGTCACCTGCTTAGGCTGTTCTGGTCGTCTCTGCGGCGACGTGTTTCGCCTGTCCTCGAAGGCATCCTCAGGCTCTGTTAATATTAGTCGTTTGAATATCATGCTACAAAATTTAGCATGCAGCTACTAACGGTAGGAGGTGGATGCCGGCCGCTAGTTTACATGAACTTATTGGTGGTGGAAGCATAGTACGGCGGAAAATGGCTGTTTGGATCAAATTGCATTGAATATACTGGACTTTCGATAATGTACCCACTTATGGGCTAGTTTTCACAAATTTTAATAACTACCTTCATTAAATCATGAATTTTCGTTTCGTCCAGACAGATTGCAATATCGCCTTCTAAATGAAAGTCTCGAGCGAAATTACTCAGTGGATTTAAAGTTATTGCTCAGGTAATGCAGGTGCATCTGAGCAGTGTAACTGAAGTATTGGCAGTGAAAAATTGACTTTCCTTGCTTCTGACGTTTCATTTTCCGCCGAGAGCTATGATGCTACAGTTGCTTGCATCGTAATCTCATTTAGAAAAACCGAGACAAGTTTGTCGTTTTATATTAATAGAATTAATGAATTTTCAGTTGTAGCTTATATTTTATGCCATTAAATGTTTAATAGGCATGTTGTTTTATACAAAGTCCGGAGGTACACAAGCTTACGGCTCAACCGATGTAAATTGATTACCGCAACATACGAACTCTTGCAATACGGATTCGCATGTTGCCACCACCGCTGCTAACGTAGCAACTCCTCTGGAGTGTACTAATAATCTTAGTCATTGGCAGAAAATGCAACAACCCTCTATAGAATCGTAACATGGCTGCGAACATCCGTGATGGAGACATTCTCTAACCTGGCTGTTATGTGCCCTACCTTTTACCGGCAGCCTTGTTAGTTAATTATCGGGATGTACCACATGCAGGTGAAGTTGGCTTTGGCTCTACAGATGATAGTGAGCCACGTACCTACATCCCAACTCTGTTCACTCAATTTTCGTTGTGTATACTCATACATGTAACCAATACGATTGTATCTCTTTGTCGAGACTTTACCGCAAACTGTTTTAATGAAAAGTTTGAAGATAGCTGCGAATGTACACTCATGTAGGTAAAAGCCACGAGTATCTAAAGCCATGAACTTCATTGCTTTGCACCGCTCTAGAACATACCTATTGTTGTGTGCTCCCAGAGAGGTAATTATTTAGCGTTATCGCGTTTCCTAATTCATAAGATTCGGCGGGGTCCGCTACCTAAGTTTAAGGATTTGGCGAACATACTGACTCTCTTCTCTCTGCCTACACCGCAAGGGATTTGGCGTGAAGTTAGAGATAGACTGACTTTGAGATGGAGCGACTGCCGTCGGACCGCCAAAACCCGGAGCGAAACCCTGCATTCTTCCTACATGTCCGAACCGACGGAGCGTCTTCTTATTTTAATACCTACACTCTTTTTACGTCACATAATTTGCGCAACGCCCGCATTTCGACCGCGTTTAATTCTAATAAAAATTAATTAACTTTACCGAATTTGCTTGAATCTAATCATTTAAAATATCAGAAAGTTATGGTCATATCATAACAAAGCTATTAAGGGTATACCTTATATTCAAGGGTATAGAACTTAATTATAAAATTTTGACCTTAATGAAACGCTTTCTTATGCGCCCTGTTAACTCCCAGCACATCGCATTTGTCTCAAGGAACAAGAATAATTAATTAGTGTAATGCGGCTTTGTGTTTAGATACATTTAGTTTCAATTATTGGTATAAGAATAAAGAAGCTTCAAAATCGGTAACTTCATTGTTATATTCATATGGCAGCATTATTTAAAATGATGTGTACAGTTGAACTGAAACATGATATCAGATACATAAGTTAATGGCCAATATTTGAAATTAAGCTTGGCTTTGGCTCGCATTTATGAAAGTTTTAATGATATCAGTCCCTGATTTAACTAGAATTTTATTTTTAGTACTGTGAGTTCGGTTGGCAGATGGAAATGTTTTCACGACTATACTTCAAAGCCGGTTTTAATGAAAGGGTTGAATTGAGGTTAACGGAAGGACGCTTACCGACGATTTATTCTTGTGTAAATAGTTCCGATTAGATACAGTTCTTTATACATCCACAGTATTACTTTGCAAATGCCGAGTATAACATTTTTTTTTAATTATTTTTTTTTAATTGACGATCTCGGTGGCGCAGTGGTGAAACGCGTTGTTACGCTACTTGGATACCAACGCTCGTGGGTTCGATTCCCACACAGTACAAACATTTGTGTGCATGAACATGTCTGTTTGTATTTATTGATCTGGGTATTTTCTATGTATAATAAGTATGCATTTACAAAAAAAAATGTATTTATGTATGTTTATCAGTTGTCTAGTACCCATAACACAAACTTCGCTTATTTGGGGCTAGGTGGCGCTATGTAATTTGTCCGACAATATTTATTTATTATTTATTTAATTACATTTTAGGTTTAGTTTAATGTTTTTATTAAATGTTACATGAGTTTCGAGGCATGCAATACGCCCCACCTGATGTACACTTACCGCAAAATTACGTACGAACGCTTGGAATACATGAAATATCGCTCGCACAATGCCCCACCCCTGCTGCTAGCACACCAACTCCTTAGGAAATTACTGGTAATCCCACTTACTTGCAGGAACACGACGACCCTCTATACAGTTTATATTTGCCTGCAGTTTGCAGCGAGGTGGACGTACTTCCCCAGTTGAGCTATATTGATGAATCCTACCTCTTAAAAATCACCCAAACCAAGACAAACAGGTACGACAGAGCGTTGGTGCCAAAGTAGTTATTATCCACAGCACCACCTAGCTCGTCAAAAACATATATATTATGTGTAAAGCATAACTTAATTACATGTACAGGCAATCGAGTAAATTTAAATTTATGCAATGAACTTCAGACAATGGATATTCCGAGAAACAACACATCATTTTCAAAATGGCGTCTTAAAGGAACGGCAACGAAATATTCATGACTTTTATGTAGTTACAAATACAAGACGGGATGTCCGTCATGTTAATTTGACAAGTAATTAATTGGTGGCGGAAGCACACAAAGCAGGTTACATCAAATTGCATGTAAATTTGACTTTCGCAAAATAACGCCTAAATCTATTAACTAATTAAGTCTTGGTTGATTTGAAACTACATAGTCTGTTCATCGTCTTGCGTGCTGAAGAAACCTGAAGGATTAAAATAGTGTTGAATACATCTCCGAAGAGAAATAGTTCGAACGTGAACACAATTGGCGAAAATTGTGTGCGTGCACTCATCTAAAACACGAGAGGAAATAAAGGTGCGACAGGAGCCCTTATTGTGTTTAACTGGGTCAATGTGTCAAACGGTTTATCAGGTTGTATTGTAATGTGGGGTTACCTCAGCGCTATGTAAGCCATCTATTTAACAATTCGTCACCCTTCTCAGAGCTTCCGACGGGGAGAGTATCATCTTTATTCCCAACGTCTACGTCGTCTGAAAGTGTAGCACACTGTCGAGTAACAAACGATAACCTATGACGATAAAGAGGTAAGGCACCGCTATCTGAATATATTTTTATCTTATAATCAAAAATGTCGGGCCATTTGTTAATTCTTTATGCCGGTAATAATGTCAAAGGCGTCTATACGCTACGGTAACTGCATTGCAACTGGCAAGCGTAAGCATGTATTGCTCCGTAATAAAACGATTACTGGGAACAAATATTCCTTTATTTGATTTACCATTCCTTCATTGTCTCTCCGAATATTGAGGTTTTAAACAATTTAAATGGGATTAAAGCATTACTGGAGATCTCTTGATTTCATTTAGCGTTGGGGGTGAGGGTAGGGTGCGATGACAAACATTTATAATCTTTAAATTAACTTTCAAGATAATTCAGACACCAAATAGCTTATCAGTAGCACCAAATAAATTTAATTATCACGCCAACAACATGTTGTATACGTCAGTGCGATTAAACTTACTGAACCATGTAAAAATGTTTTAGCTGACATCGAACAAGGTTAAATTTCCCACAGGATTGCCTACAACAAGTGAACCTTTTTTTCTGTAATCAATTCAATAGCCAATTTCCCCAATTATCGCAAGTCAATCTATCTATGTTATGTAATACATCAATGTGTGTTACGAACTACCTATACAATACTTACAGATAGATTGGTCGTCATCATCATCAGCCGAACTACTGAACATAGGCCAGACATCCACAGCAACCGGTCTTGTGCCGCTTGCATTTATCGGCTTTCTGCGATCTTAGAAAGTCGTCGGTCCATCACGTGGGGAGGCGTCCTACGCTGCGTTTTCCGGTTCGTGGTAATCATTCGAGAACCTTTCTGCCTCAACGGTCATCGGCTCCCCGAACTATGTATGCCAACTGCCACTTCAACTTGCTGATCCTTAGAGCGACGTCAGTAACTCCAGTTCTTCTATAGACGTGCTCATTTCTATATCTGTCTCGCAAAGAAACTCCTAGTCTCTCCATCCGTGTGAGGCATATTTGTAAGACACAACGCTTGTGCAAACAACTTTCTCGCAATTGCCTGGCGAGACTGTTTGTCCTAGGTAGGCATATTTTCGATAACTTCGAGAAATGAGCTTCCAACTGAAACTGGTGTGGGTACAACATATGGAGAGAAAGCACACCGCTGATACGGAGAAACGAGTGAGTGCAGGGAATAATGTGAATAGACTTTGGAAAACTTCTTAGCAGTAAGAACTTGTGCCAGTTGGCACTATTCGCTGTCCGCCACACGGCGGTATTCCCAACACTATTGTATGGAAGCGAGAGCTGGGTTTGGCAGAGAGTGCATGAAAGTAGAATAAACACCGTCAAGATGCGAGTGTTTGAAGAACGCTGGTAGACTAAATTCGTAATGAAGATGTGAAAAAGAGAGTTGGTCTCGGTGTTAAAATAAGAAGACGCATACTCTTCTGTAGAAAGAATGCAAGATGAAAAAGTGACGAAACATATATACAGCGCGAATGTAAAGGGATTTACGTATGCATGAAAAGAGGTATGAAAGTCAAAGAAGAAACAGAGTTGTGAAAGGATCGAGTTATGTTACGCTCTGCCTACCGCGCATGGGACTTGGCGCGATGTTTTAGATTGATAAAGTTAAGTATTAGGCAGTACTTTTTAGTTGATTTATTATATATTTTTTCAAACTGTATTTTCGTTATTTTGTTTATTAAACAATACAAATTTTGTTTCGTAAAGATAAATAACTGTTTCCTTTGATGGAATTAAAGCAAGCTGTGCTAATTAGTAGGAATGTACTAAAGAGCAAAGTAGCTTCGATACTGCCTTTGAACTCTTCTGTCATTATTCACAATATTGCTGCATATTGGCAAAATGTTGATATTTAACTATTACGTTTTGGCAACTATTGCGCTTTTATTTAATTCCATAACCGTTTAACATTTTTCGATTATCTTTTTTGCATGATAGTTACGTTTGACAGCAAGTTACTTCTGATGCCAAATGCAATGCATTTTCTTCAGGCAATTCGCGTGTCCTGTTGTCGACTATTCTTTAAAAAATCAGTCGTTTTTTGCACCCTGAATTTAGAATACTTATATAATTTACACAGACAAAATCACGTCAACTGCTAATTAAAATTTATTTCTGATTGATAATTTCTTTCTTTCTTAGATAATTTAGTACTTGCTGTTAAAGTATATCATCGATTGTATGATGAGTAAGGACAGCAACATCTTGTTTGAAACTATGCAAAGTTTGTATTATGGGTACTGGCTACATTAGTGTTAAAGTAGCTATTGCCTGAGCATTTCACCACCGGGCTCACCAATAAAAGAAACACAAAGAAAACATGACCAAGAAAGTTGTACAGATAATCCTATAGGATTATCTTACGTCTTTTATTTCATTACAGACAGCGGAACTAATTTTGTATACCTACCTACAAGCGCTCCTAATGTACTAATGTCGATACGAAGAAATCCCACACAAATTCTAAAAATATACTAAGAGAGGCTTTTTCTATTGTCTCCTATATTACATCTATATGTACTAAGATAGTGAATCATAAATCTAGCTTTAGTTGATACATTCGATTTTTCACTCACCTAGTCTGTCAGGGGAATGCTCGTTCATTTGTTATCCATAGAAATCCGTCTTCGTTGCCGAAGATTGGATGCCTCTTTTATTTCTCGACGAATGCCGAAATATGATTGTGGTTAGTTTTATATTCATTGAAGAATAAGAGTACGCTTATTTTTGGGCTCCGTACCTTAAAGGTTCAAAGAGGAACCCTTACAGGATGACTGTCAGCCGTCTGTATGTTAATGAATTACAATGCAAAACCTATAAGTTACCTACTAGTTGAGCTGGAATAATGAAATTCAATGCCTGCTAGCACAGGTATGCTATACCAACCCTGACTCATCACACTGCATAAATACGGGTCTCCCTTCAACCGAAGAGCGTACTCCACCACGCTGCTCAACTACAGATTGGCGAAGGGCACTGACTTAACGACTGTTAATCGACAACAGCCGGGACCGACGGCTAAACGACGAGGCACGAAGAAGCTAGAGATGGATAAACGCATCCATAGTTAGGCTACTGTCAACATGATTTTACCTGCGTGTTCGGTTAGAATGACACAGGTAACGACGTAAATGCCAATGCATGTCTGTCTGTCTGTTTTCAAATAAATTTATATAATTTTTAGTATTTGACGACCATGGATACGAAGGCATAGCGCTTTTTAATTCTGAAAGGTTTTCGCTTGTAGCAGTCATCTTGTTGAGGTTATTGATCTTTTTTATAGCCATATCCGGTTATAAGCATATGGCCCACCACGAACATTCTCGTTACCGTTCTCTCTCTTCCTCTTTCTACCCAAGGTGATGAGACAATTTCATATCGAAATCGAGCGTGGCCACCGACCGCTGTCAATGCAGCAACTCTTCAGGCGCTTGCTCATGATCATATTCATTCGCATAAACGCAACATAAGGCCCAGTTATTTCCGAGTCGGGACGCTTTTTGAATAATGCTACGTCTGAAGTGGTTTCCATAGGGCTTTAAAGCCAGTTATAGCGTAAACGTTATTTGTATGTTTTATGTACTTACGTTTGATAACTTTTGATCTGATACCTTTATGATATGCAGAAATTGGCCTGTTTCTTTCGGCGTTTCTACATTTTCATTAGTCATGTTCCAAATGGTGGTAAGTTTACATAGAATAATTAAACATTTTAATGTAATATTATAATTAATTTAATCTTAATTAATTAATATTATTAATTAATTTAATCGGAAGTATCGGCTTTACGGACGGTGTACATTTGCCATTTCATTGAAAGTTTATTAATGCCTTTGTTTAAGTTGTTGTTTGATTAGTTGAAATCCCGAGGCTGGGAATCGATGAACTCGTTAAAAACGTTTTTCAGCATCTCGACGGCTTTTAAACTTTCCCCTGTAAAAGTTATCCGAATTTCGAAAAATGTAAATCAGTTAAACATGGTCTTGATGGGATCCGATACGTAAGCATAAGTGTTTGACGAAAACAATGATTTTGACATCAATCGTCAGTTTTCCATTACCTCTGAGCAAGGGATAATTAAAAATATGTACACATAAATCCGAATACGCGATTTTTAGTAGTTCATGGCCAGGATTTGAACGAGGGTGGGAGAGAAGGCTAATATTTAGGCGGGTTTGTTATCCACTAGGCTATCTCAGTTCCACTTTACATATCAATTGTCAGTCGAATTAAGAATCCCTTCATTTGTTTGATTTGTTGTTTTTCAAAAAGATACGAGCTTTTGTAAGTTTTTGACATAGTTAAATTCTTGTACTGTTTCCAACATGGCTTGAAGACAAAACTGCATCCACTATGGCGTTTTAATTCGTCTTTATTGACTTAGTTTCGGTTGGCCACGAGGCTCATCGTTGAGATCAAAAATCCACAATAATTAAAGAAAAGAATGCACTTCACTTGTTCTGATCCATATACGTCGATGATGCGTGCATAGATTGAAAGATCGATGAAAGTAATCACACAAGCGAGAATTAAAAGTGAAAATATATACATAGGTACATCACTAATATCAGTGGGATATTATAGACTTGTCCTCGAGAGAGCTTAGAGAGCTCGATGGCGTCGTAGCCCGTGTCAATCTAATGGAACACACAGGTTAAGCAACGTCGATAGATGACAGTCGTTAAGCTAAGTCAGTGGCCCTCGGGCGGCTTAAAAACACTGGCCTCCACCAATCCGCATTTGAGCAGCGTGGTGGAGTATGCTCTAAACCTTCGTTTAAAGGGAGACCCGTATCCCTGCAGTGGGATGAGTAAGGGTTGATGTGAATTGTAGACATTTCCACTATAATAATAATCAGGGATTGAAGTGGCTTGCCAGAACTAATGCCGACGTCGCCCGCACGTAATGCTGCCGGTAACAAACAAGGCTTTAGTGAAGAAGAGGCCTACTTCATTATATTAACTATATATTTTAACTACCCTCACTTTATACTCCAATAACACCACCAGTTATTGCCAAGCAATACTTGATTAAATCATAGAAACGATGTTCTCTTATTATTAACTTTTTTATTATTGAATTTTCTGATTGATTGTATTTCTGAGATATTATTACGTAAGTTATCCAACTAAATTTATTTCTTCTATAGGTACATTTTGGAAAACACATCATTCTTTCAATTAATGCAAATAATTCGAATCATGTACCTGTATAAGGCTAACGATGTAGGCTGAACGATTACACATAATTAATTCAAATTCAATTGGTTCAATACTACCATGTATTTATTTAATATTGTATCAAATATTGGTTTCTACTGAATAAATATATAAATTCACATTTCTATAGCGTTCAGAAATACTTAAGTAGGTACACAGCTCTTCAATACTGCTACCAAAACAAAGTACATTGTAATACGAGTTTGCTTATCAGCTTCTCGCTTCGTTACGTTTAAATGCTGCCTGGAAGTGGTTTGTTGTTTATATCATTCAATATAGAGACGTGTTTCGTGAGGTTCTGTCAGATTACTATCGAGTTGTGAAAAGCCCTTACTCTAGACTTTACTTATGACATTACTAAAGGAATTTTATGAGAACTGAGTCATTATGGTAGCTATTAGTTGTAGTATACTCGTATGTATTTACTGACTTGTTATTGTGAATATACGAAGTTAGTAAATTTGTGGCGTAACGCTCAATGATGATGTTAAAAACAGAGAGCGTCGATATTAAAATATGAAGAGACATGCTCTGTTGGTTCGGACATGTGTAAAGAATGCAGGAAGAAAGAATTACGAAACAGATATACAACGCAAAAGTGGAAGGACGTAGAAGCTGAGGAAGGCCAAGACTTGCCTACAATGACAAAAATTGATCGTGTTCTATCAGATGGTGATATCAGAAGCCTTAGAAACCGGCGAGCGTGCATGAGAAGGCATGTTAAAGACGCGAGTTAAGTATGTAGGGATCGAGTCATGTGGCGCTCGGTTCTCTTTGTTCCTACCCCGCAAGGGATTTGGCGTGAAGTTATACATACATACATACTCACCTGTAATGTCTTGAATCTTAAATATTGAAATAACTGTATATTTTTACCAGAGGGAGACTTTGTACAAAAGTCGTCTGTATGGGTACCTCTGTCTCACCTATTTCTACCGCCAAGCGGCTATATTTATATAGCTGTGCTCCAGTTTGAAGGGTGAGATATGGCAGAGAAATTACTGTGTACTGTGTCTAGTTCACAAGATTGGCAGCGCGCGAGTAGCATCCCCGTGGTGTTGTGAGCGGCAATAGGCTGCGGTGTTCGCTTAAAAGTATGATTAGATTACATTTCGATAATGTATCTGAATCAGTTCTTACAAATTTAAAAGAAGAACGTTCGCAATTTGAAGTACCTATCACACACAACGTACTCATGTACTCGTACACACACTCACTCACTGGCAAATATTCATTCCTGGTAACATGAAGCTAAATGCAAGACTTGAATGCCTAGAGTTTATGATTCCTGTACCGCTTGTACTGTACACAATGTTTTCATCTTGTTTTTTTTTATCTCCGCTATCTGACCTAATTTGCCTATCTGTTATTTTAACATTACCCATCTAAGAATAGAAGATTCCAAACATAGGTCACGTTCTAAATAAAAAGCTAAATCAAATACTAGATAAATCATACTGTGAACATTATTTTTGTAACAATCTGCATAAATTTTCACAAAATCAGGATTAGATTAATGGCTAAAAACACAGACACAGGAATTTAATTTAGGCATATTTCGGTCTCAGACGGTATGTGTTCGCCGTTCCTTTATGCATTTCCATTATCATCTAATTATGACGCGGTGCTAGAAACGGCGTTGTATGGAATCCACAATGAACGAAACAAACGAATGTGTTTCATTCTGTAGTTCCTGTGGTGCTTTTATGTTTAAATTTTTGCATAGAGGTATTGTAAAGCTATTTAATAAGAAGACTGTAGGAGTACCATCTTTCTATTGAAGACTGCAAGATATAACAATTAAGTGGTCGTTGTGTTTCTGCTTGTGACTGGGGAGTTACTCCGTATGAACACATGGGGTAAGGAAGGGCTCGCGAGATACATTTTGTTGTAAACGGCCAAGCTACGATAACCATTTTGTATTACGAGTAGCTAGTAGTTGTATAAAAAAACGTGTGCGTCTCGGTACGCCCGACAGAAGTGATAACTTAAAAAAGTGAGAGAAAGGGGAGCTAGACAGACTGGCGACGTAACGCGTTACGTAACGAAGCGGTTTACCCACCCATAAGAAGTTATCACTTCAAAAACTTGGGCAACTGCAAGGAAAACTCGCTTCTTCGTGATTCTGTGTCATATTATAAAAATTGTACATTTATGTGACCGATTCCTCTACTTATCTTATAAGTAGGTACTCCTTTCATGCCAAACTTCAAGATATGGAATGGATCAAAACCCACAGGGTGCTTTGACCCTGTGGGTTTTGATCAGGTACCTTTTATGAAATATAGTAGCTACACAACCCCTAGGAACCCGCTTTTTCCAATTTCTTTTTTTTGCTAGGCTAAGAGGCTAGGATAATCTTCCTCAAAAATTAGGTTATCAAATACAATTTTTTTTTCAAATCAGACTAGTACTTCTAGAGGTTAGCACGTTGAAACAAACAAACTCTTCCGTTTTTTATATTAGTATAGGTTTTATGTTTGATATTTTAGCTATTCTGAAGAAAACAATCATGACTTACAGACAGAGGGACAGAGAAACCGATCCTGTACAAAATCTGGGCTTATTATTATATCTAAGGTATGGTATGTAAGGTAAATTATGATACTGCAGACAACACTTTTTAAGATGTTTTGTTCTATCGCGTTCGATGTCATATGCTAGTACACTGGAAATCTGCTTCTATAGCATGTACAGACAGTGAGTTCTTACTTTTGTTTTCAATTATATTTTATCCTGTTATGTTTCAATTGTCGCTTCAAAATTTTGACCGCCTTCCACACTAAAGAATTGCAACGTAAACTACATGGTGTTTTTATTATTAACTATCACCACGCAAGGACGAGACTCTCCTCATAAATAATAACTTTCACAATTCCTACAATTCTGACCCCGCAATATATAGTCTCTTTGGTCATTGAGCGTTTGTGTGTTACATCCATTTTTTTTTTAGATTTCAGAGTTCGTTGTACAGCAAAGCTAGTAATTTATGACTGCATTCATAATGGTAGTCGTCAAGAAAAGCTGTAAATTTGCTTGGGTTTCGCTTCGAAGCATCCGTACGTTCTTTGATTCCTTACGTCCTTTAATTTATGTACTTTTATTTATCGCAGAGAAAAAGTAAAATCAAGGAAAAAAGCGTTTTCGATATCTATTATTATACGTTTGACGGGTATTTTTTTCCTATGAAGATAGATAAAAGTACCCAATTTTTTATTTGTTAACTTCGAAGATGAAGGTGGTGGGATGGGTATTTTGAACATTTTTTAATGTAACAAATGCTAGCGTACCTATGTTAAAATAAAAAGAACAGGAACAACAATGTGTACATAATATCTCGATGATCACTCTATTATACCTCACACTTTCTACGTCCAAATCAAATTGTTAAACAAAAGTCACTAGTCGTAAATGGGATTGCACTAGATGTAATACACAATTTGTCTATTATATACACTATCATATTAATTGAATAATCTTTTACGTTACTACAGCTGTCATCAAAGGAATTGCTATGGAACTTGACACCCGTTAGATCTCAACTCTTTTCTTGGCGACACCACCGACTACCCCGATAATTGATTCTACATAACTCCGCCTCATTTTCACACATGGTTTGATGGGATGTCATTAATTTTTAAGCTATAATTAAGGTACTACTTTTCGAAATTATTTTCATACAATTCGAAAAGTCACTAATATTAGTTAATAACTTTATCTTTTTCTTTCACACATCGCATGTAAGTAAATGCTTTTTTGTCTTACTTCTTATGACAACAGCATGTGAAAGAGGGAAAAGTAAATTATAAATATGATGAACACGATAGCTTGTTCAAAATTTCAAATAAAAAAAAACGTGTTGCACTCTTGGAGTGCCGGCAGAAGTGAAAACTTGAACATGCGGACCAAAGAGCGATGTTGATAAACTACGTTGAACGAAACGCGTAAGCGCCAAGACTTTCAGGGCGCTTACAACGTTTTGGTCGCGAGAAAATAATGCCCTATGAACGATCTAGCGCTTCATGTTTTATTGTTTAATTAGAGAATTAAAATAATGTTTTAGCGCTGCAGCGAACTTAAGTTCTAATTCTCACTAAAATCTTACGGTCAGGGTCACGTGTCCAGACGCGAGTTTAATATTTTTTACTCATCCCAAAAAGTTTTCACTTCATAAATGTTAAGCTATATACAACTAAAATATAGAATACGTCAGTAGCTGCACCCCCGCGACTTCGTTCGTGCGTATCCTGGTATCCAGAGGGACCAGCTTTTTCTATCCTTTTTCTCCGTTAGTAATGATCGTATCTTGTTGTAGAATAGGCTCCTCCTCCTTTCTCATTCTCATTTCAATTCCTCAAGAAAAAGACAATTGTTCAAATTCGACCGTAGTTTCAGAGTTTAGCGCGTTCAAACAAATAAACTTCTCCGCTTTATATAAGTTATATAGCGATTATTAAGTAGGAAAACAGTCAATTCTTATCTAGATCGAGTCTCTGGTGTGTAAGTATAATATTTTTTATAGACGTACTCACGTCAATTTATTCTAACATCAAAAGCATTTTATTAGAGTTCATTAAATTCCTTTTTGGCTGTTGTTGTACCTTCACATCTAAAGCGCCCTTGACTTACCCTCGTAATTATTCGAATATGAAAGCGCTGTAGGTTCAAATCGAAATGTAAGATAAAAAAGAACCGATTTCTGTGTGATATTGCATTTTTTTCTTCTCTTGTATTACTTATTCACTCACTGGAACAGAAGAACCTTCCTTATTGTTATTCCGGTGCGTTCTTCTGTAAGATGAAGTAGGTACGTTCTCAGTATTATGTCACAGCGTCGTTTGCCGCTTGGTTATGATTTAAAAAACAATGACGAGTCATTCAGAGCCCTGAGCCAATGTCGGAATCACAGATGGCAAAATTGTCCCAGTATGTACCCACTTATTTATCTAAAGAAATAACCTTCATTATTATAATACATGTAGACGCAAGTGTTTCATGAGTAACTGTGAATGAATGTACAATGAAAAATATTCCCGTTATCTAAAATTTACACGGAGGAAGGCAATAAAACAGTTATATCAATACGGCAATTGATCGTTTCTGATTGCGCCCGTTTGATTGCCTGCCCAGATATTGTGAGATGAAATCAAATTCCGCAATGGGCATACGTTGTTTATGTTTCTTGGTCTTTGCATTCATGATGGTACAAGCCCAGCAATATATTCCGTTGAGGTATTTGCACGACTATGTAAAAGACGGCCGTGAGTATCGAAGGTGTTTTTCATCTTTCGCAAAGAAAACGTTCACACGGAACGTACATTCAGATGTTGGCTATAATGAATAAATCATTGCGAGTCTAATAATTAGCCGCTGACTCAGCGACTACGCATAGCTGAGTGTCGTTCTTGCTCATAGTTGGCGGCTGACTATACGTTTGGTTTGGACGATTATTTTGTATTTTAATATTCTTATTATATACTTTTGGCAATACTTCATACTTATGTTCCAAAAAAATTTAAGCAGAGATTCTCTATATACCTTCACCTCAGAGGAAACTACTAAACAGCCAAATAACCACTCCCTAGTGGGTTGTTGTGAATAAGGTTACCTGTAAGCTCTTAAGGAGTTGCTGTGTTAGCAGCAGAGGTGGCATCCCGCGACCGATACTTAATGTATTACAAGCATTCATAGGCTACGATAACCACTTTAACGTGAGCCGTATGTCTATAAGCGTCCTGAAGTTTGTTGTATGAATATTGGTGTAACTTAGGCCTGTTAAGATTTTCAGGTTAATCATGTTTGTAGTATTTTTTTTTATACAACGTCAAAAGGCATCCAAGCATGCGGTCCACCTGATGTAAAGTGGTTACCGTAGCCTATTAACGCTGGTAATACATTAAGTATCACTCGCGCGATGCCACCTCTGCTGCTAACATAGCAACGCTTGGAAGCTTAGTGGGGAACAGACTCACACTTGTGGGGGACAGGAACACAACGACCCCCCAGGCAGTTTGTTATTTAGCTGCGGTTTTTCTGATAGCTGGGGGTACTTCCCCAGTCGGGATACTTTGTTGCGCTCTGCCTCTTTTAAAATACCCAGCCCAAGACAAACAGACATGTACATGCACACATATGTTTGTCCTGTGTGGGAATCCAACCCACGAGCTTTGGTGTCAAAGTCGCGCTATTAACCGCGGCGCCACCGAACTCGTCAAAGTATCACAGGATTCAATAACATACGCCTTAAAATATGACGTGTTTGTAACTCCGTCGCACCTAGTTTAAGCTGTAATAATTTAGTTACCTGCGGATGTAACCTAATAAATCTTCGTAAACTTTACAGACTTTTATTCATATAATATTAATGGGTATTACGGAGTAAGTGTCTCATTAACATGATTTAGGCTAAAGCCGACCTTACCTTCAAGGGGCGTACCTACCCTGGTAAAAGTTGCTGTGAAACAGTCACTAGACATTTACGTACGTTACGTACAGGGTGATATGTATAAGTTGTGCCCATCTGGGTGTTTCGTAAATTTGTAGGCTATTGATAATGACTCCTGACCTATGATACTGACGAGCTCGATGGCTCAGTCGTTAAAAGACGCGACTTTGACACCAACGCTCGTGCGTTCGATTCCCACACAAGGCAAACATTTGTATGCATGAACATGTCTGTTTGTCTCGGTCTGGATGTTTTAAGAGAGGTAGGTCGCATCAAAGCAGCCCATCTGGGGAAGTACCTCCACCGCACAGAAAACCGCGGCCAAATAACAACTCACTAGAGGGTTGTTGTGTTCCTGTGTGTGAGCGAGATCTCCAGTAAGCTCCTAATGAGTTGCTGTGTAAGCAGCAGGGGAGGCATCGCGCGAGTGTTACTCAATATATTACACGTGTTAATAGGCTACGGTAACTGCTTTACATCAGGTGAACCGTAAGCTTGCATGACTCCCGACGTTGTATAAAATGAAATGTGCAATTTGCATGGGTTAATGTATGCAAATTGCATAGAAATCATAATATCAGGCTATGTTTTCATATTTCATTTAACGTTTTCATACATTTAGTAAGAATCTACTGTTATATATCAAAAATGTATACCGTACGCATAAGTAGTGATAGCTCAGTGGAAAAAGAGCCGGCCTATTTACCAATTGGTCCCCGGTTCGTAGTCTGGCATGTTTAATTAAATTTGTATTTTCGTATTTATGGGCATATTTGTAATTATCACGAGGAAAACATCGTGACGAAACCCACGCGATTATGAAATTATATTTTGAAAGACGTGTGAGTAAACCTAAGAAAAGGTGTGGTTTTTAGGGTTCCGTACCCAAAGGGTAAAACGGAACCCTATTACTGAGGCTCCGCTGTCCGTCCGTCCGTCCGTCCGTCCGTCTGTCACCAGGCTGTATCTCATGAACCGTGATAGTTAGACAGTTGAAATTTTCACAGATGATGTATTTCTATTGCCGCTATAACAACAAATACTAAAAAATATAATAAAATATATATTTAAGGGGGCTCCCATACAACAAACGTGATATTTTTTGCATTTTTTATAGATAATGGTACGGAACCCTTCGTGTACGAGTCCCACTCGCACTTGGCCGATTTTTTCCTCTTTGTTGTAGAGATCTGTCGGCAGTCGCTCTGCCATACACCAATCCTAAGTTTCAGTATACCAAAGAATAATACAAATGCCATTACATGTATACTGTAGCCCTTTAAATGCTAAATTGTTTATGTTTCACTTCCTTAACACATTAATAAATTTCTAAAACAATCGAAATTAAATTACTACCAACAATTAGAGATTGTCTGGTACCCGAAAGATAAAGTTGAAAGTTCTTTATTTGCCTTTATACCCTCACGGGTACTTAGACACGTCTTACATTCTCAATATTGCATCTTATTACTTTTTCCTAGTTTTGTTTTTTTATCTTTTTTAATTTAAATTTAAAAAGTATATATATACATGTTTTAATATTGAGTGAGTTACAGTGAAGAAGAAAGAATCTCTTGAATGTTCCTGCCTTAGCGCTAAGAGTGGCAATGCTAAAGTTCGTGTAAAGTAACCACTCACATGCTGCGCTGAAGGCTTCATATCAGGCGGGCCGTCTGCTAACCCAAGCAAAACCAGTTGAGAATGTGCAAGCTTGCATTGCCAGAGGAACACCTGGCTCTTCAATTATATAACAATTCATTTTTTTTTTATTTGTACGCCATTTTCCCATGCTCCTTAAGAGATAGGAACGGTGTTGCTGAACATTCCTACACTGCTTTTTTATGCTGAATCCAAATCTGAAGTTAAAATTCGAACATTCGAAAAAAACGCACACACAGACAAACGCACAGACAAACGTAGATTTCATATAGAAACGGTGTTCCTGAAAAGAATTCGTAATACGTAATAATCGTAAACGTAAAATCATATCATTATGTCTATCTATCTATCTATAACTTCACGCCAAATCCCTTGCGGGGTAGGCAGAATTATTATTATAATTATGTCTCATAAATGATATACCTATAGATATCTTAACGTACTTTGACGGCCTTTATTCGCAATGTCAGGAATTCAATTGTTCAACTGGACTAGACTATCGTCTACAAGACACAATGTCCCCGCCGTAGAATTTCTGCAATGCAGAGTGCAAATTCTGGCCCCAACTTGGCAACCTAATGCAGCATGTTTAACATAGAAATACTCGTAGCTTGCGATATGATGTTACGAATGTTCCCTCGAGATTTTTAAATAAGATGCCCATGTAAATCTCTGGTTGAGTCTGTCTTTTCCTGAAATTTGATTTTTAATAAATGCTCAAGTAATTGAGAGAAGTGATAACCCAGTGAATAAAGAATCGGCTTATTGACCAACTGATGCCCTTCGAATCATGGCATGTACCACTAAATTCGTAATTTTAAATTTTGTACATATTTGCAAGTATCACTTGCTCGGCGATGAATTAGAACAATATTTTGAAAGACATGTGACCGAAACTAACAAAGATCTGGCTTTTCCTGTGTTTTTTTTTGGTAAGTTCCGGAGGTCTGACGGCAGTCGCTCCATGTAAAAATCAGTATCTTCGTCAAATCCTTAGGCTTACGTAGCAGACCCCGCCAATCTTAATGTATTAGGAAACTGAATAACGCTAGGAAGAAGAACAAGCTCAAGTAATTGAGTAAACCCAAAAATATTTCTACATGTGCATATGAACGTTTTATACAATTGGTACACAAGGTTTGTTCGCAAAATCAGAGGTCGTTTCAACATTTTTTTATTTCTAATTAATTCATCCATTTCCGCATATGCTATCAAAAGCAAAGACTGAATTAAAATTATATAATTTTCTTCTTTTAGGAACTTCTTCTAGGTTCCGTACGTAAAGGAAGAAAACGGAATCCTTACAAGTTATCTTTTAATCTGTCACATAGTGAATTCTGTAGTCGTTTTCATAGGATTTGCCCTTACTTTACAGAACTCGACTGTGAAATAGACTGCAGGTCTCGGTTTGACGAGCTCAATGGTTAAGTGCATTGGCTACTTTAATAATAATGGTAGACCTCTAAAATACCATGACTAACCATGAAGGTCAATGTTTGTGGGTTTGATTCAATTGTGTGCATAAATATATCTATTGTCTTGGTCCGGGTATTTTTAAGAGAGGCAGGGCGCATCAATCACAGGCTTACTGGTGAAGAAATCCCTGGAGGGTTGTTGTGTTTCTGATGAATGTGGTTACCAGTAGGTTCCTAAAAAGTGACCGTGAGTTGAGATGGCAACGCGCGAGCAATACTTCCAATGCTGCGATCATACGGTACTGTAATCCCTTTACATCTTGTAGGCGGTATCTATCTAACTCCAAAGTTATAATCCGAAAAATATACAAATAAATCAACATGTTCATATTTTACATGAAAACTACAGTAACGATGAAATATATTTCAACACAATAGTTTATTAATGCAGTAACGGGTATATATTATATCAGATATAGCAGTATGCCGAAGAGTCTAAAATTTCAAACGCATATCATTTCATCTGACCCATTGCCGTCTAAAGAAATAGTCGTCCCTTTCCTTAATTTCTTATGTCACCTTTCTCCTGACTTATACTTCACATCAGGGTGGGTATTAATTAACGAAAGGCCTTCCTTCATACATCACAGCGCACTAATCGAATTTCAGGACCTGTGGACGGGCCGTTTCCATCCAGTCTAATGAATATGCCGTATTACTGCTACCAAGCTCCTTCGAAGGGACCTTGCGGACACGTCTACCTTATGTGGTTCTATGATGTGGTAAGAAGACACTGCTTGCCGATGTTCTATTCAGGATGTGGTGGGAATGAAAATCGGTTTATAAGCAAAGCTTCCTGTGAAATTCATTGTGTTAAAACTAGGAAAATATAGTATTTTATTTCTAACGTTAGTAAAGATGTTGGAAGTTTAAGAAATATACTTTCATAAAATTGCTGAGTTTTCATTGCTATATATGGTTTAAAAGGTGTGAGAATGTTAACTACGAGTATGATGATAAATGCTCATAAAGGAAACAACGTATAGAGACACCACCGCTCGTTGGTTCGATTCCCACACAAGGCAAACATTTGTTCGCATTAACATGTCTGTTTGTCTTGGTCTGGATGTTTTAAGAGAGGTAGGACGCATCAAAGCAGCCCGTCTGGGGAAGTACCTCCACCTCACAGAAAATCACAGCCAAATAAAAACTCCCTAAAGGGTTGTTGTGTTCCTGCGTGTTCCAGTAAGCTTCCAAGGAGTTACTGTATAAGCAGCAGAGAAGGCATCGCGCGAGTGATACTTATATCGTAAGCGTTAATAGGCCACGGTAACCGCTTTACATCAGGTGAGCCGTGTGCTTGTATGCCTCCCTACGTAGTATAAAAGAAAAGAAAACCGATCAAACGATTTTGCGTTGTAACTAACTTCACTCACCGCTCCGCCCGTCGGGGGATAAAGTAGAATGCGCAGCTCTTTTTGGCTAGTTCACACACTGTCGTAAGATCGTACGAAGTAACTGAGGCGTAAAAAGCAAATAGTTTGTATCAAACTGCCTGCTATCTGGTTGTAGACAGTCCGAAGACCTAAAAATAAACTGCTTGCTCTGTTACTCTGTTTCGAAAATGTCTGTAAATACGCTAATGGTGATGATGATTATTCTTGTCTACATTTACAACATTCAATTCGCAATACATATTTATGTATTTGACAACTTTAACTATGGAATAGCAAATGAACAACTAACTTTGAACTTAGGTGGTACTGCTAACTTGATTACGAATAGGTAGTTAACTATTTAGTGTTCGTGATTCAGACGCGTAAACGGAAATGCGATTGCACCCCTGACTACGCCAAGATCGACATCAGAAACTGAATCACGAACCTGAACATTGAATTATTAATAATTCTATATATGTCTAGTATTCAATTAAACGACCAATTCTTGTATGTGTATATATGTCGCAGGGAAATGAGGATATCAGGGATTGTGGGAAATTCCTAGGGATACCACGATATCACGGTATCTGTGGAATATTATTTTCTATTGCGTCCTCGTACTAAAAATCGCCAGTAATATGACAAAATGTTGACATACATTCTGCCAGCTCGTTTTTGAAACTAGTCATTACCTACCACGATGTTCCTCGATCAGGGTGACCAATTTAAAAAAACCGTTGATACTTTTCACCAATATAGTGAAACTCATGAGGAAGCTCTTATGCGTATCACTAACTTAGAAGCAGAGTTGAGAGAGACGTGTAAACTGGTTAATCAATACCAACGGGAAGCAGAGCGTCGAGAATTGGTGATAGTAATGAATTTATATGGTGAACTAGTCAACAAGACTTCTACGTTTGCTTCAACAGGTAATCAACATGAAACAAGATATATAAATAGCTCTTACAATAAAATAAAGAAATATTTAAAATTTAAGAAATCTGTCTCAAATCAGAGAAATCGTTAAAAACTAAATATCACAACATTTTAATAATTAAAAAAACGTCCATGACTATTGCGAAACTAGATTCTTTCTACTTCTCTAGTATCACTAGACATTTTCAGTAAGAAGACGCAATAGAAAAGAATATTCGGTATCTACCATGATTTCGTGGTATCCCTAGGGGTTTCGTGATATATCCGGTATCTTCATTTCCCTGTGACATACGTAAGGTAATAGATAATGTTTTCTTTTTTATGTTTACCATATATATGTATAACTGACAAAGAAATTAAAAAAAAAAGCATATTCAATTGCCCTGCCGATAAGACCGGACGCTAATGTTTGAATTACAAAGTGAACCTAAAGCAAGTAATTTTGTTTTGTGGTTATATTATTATATATTTTTAAATTGTACGTATAAACAAAAATTTCTAGTTTCTATATTGTGGTTTTTTTTCTTCTGAATAATAAGGTCAAGATGTAACTATGGCGAGCTAAGTTTTTTAATATTTCTGGCTAGTATTTAAGCTAATTTGGCCCACAAGAAATGTAAGTAAAGTAAGCTTTGACTTTACTGCGGCATGGCTAATCAGTAGAATTAGGAAACTAGAAGCAGAACTTTTGAAACGGCACGCAAATAGGATTGATCAAATTTACATGCAATTTGATCTAACCTGCTTTGTGTGCTCCAATTAGTTCGTGCCGCATGAACTAATTGGCGGCGAAAGCAGGTTAGATCAAATTGCATGCTATTTTTTTAAATTACATTATTTGTTTCTCCTAGAGAATGTTTAGTTTTAGTTTTTACGTTTTAATATTGAAAGTTGGCGAAACCGCCGTTTACAAGAAGAACCATAAAACATTCAAACATTTGTAATAACATGACACAGAAACGTTTTACGGCCCAGCGCTGTCCGTCGCCAGAAAAACTTTGTACGTATAAACTTTTATTATGTCCACTTGCAAAAATTCTCTCTCAAATGACTTCCTAATGAACGTTCGTTTCAATCTTTTCGCTTCAGTGATTGAGATGATAAATAATTGTTCGAAATTTTCTTTGTTCCGTAATTGGATTTGTGCGAATTGCTACAAAATTTATTGTTCGGTACGGGGAAATTGTGATGTCTTTGATTTATTGTGAAAGTACCCTGGACAATGGTGCTATCAAATCGTAATTGACGTATCTTTCGAATGAACTTGATTTATTTAATGAACATGACATTGATATGATTGATCGCCATGAAATTGATACATTTGCTAAATTTAATTAATAGGTAGATTGGCATCGTTGTACGACTGTTTACGTCCGAAACGTACAAGTTAAGTATTTTCAACTGTAGCTGGTCTGTGGATGGATTTATTTATCTCGACCTCCGCGGCAGTTTGGAGGGGGTGTTAAGCCGTATAACCGTTCGTACGGACGATAAAAGGTCCATTGGCCTCGTTAATGTGTTAAAATAATGTCTTCGCCAATTAGTAATGGAGTAGTGAGATATGTATTATAATATTTCCATATTCCATCCCGATCTCCATCTCTTTTGAGAGACCTTGGACCTTATCTCAGTGGGATAAGTTTGGATTGATGTGGGTGTTAAGATGTTGCAAGCAGAATATGATTTAAGATTGAAACATTAAGATGCTCACTATCGTCTTTATCGTCAAAGCCGCCCTCTCCTGCACGTGACACATCCTTTTTTTTATACAACGTCGGGAGGCGTACGACCCACCTGATGTAAAGCGATTACCGTAGCCTATGAACGCTTGCAACACTTTAAGTATTACTCGCGCGATGCCACCTCTGCTGCTAATACAGCATCTCCTTAGGATCTTACTGGAGACTACATTCACACGCAGAAATACAAAAACTCTCTAGGGAGTTCTTATTTGGCTGTGGTTTTCTGGGAGGTGAAATAGCTCCTACTTCCCCAGACGGCGCCCTACCTCTCTTAAGAAAGATAACTGATCATTAACAAACGAGATTTTGGCGAAAAAGAGGTAGTATGCATCAATACCCAGATCTTATATCTCGATTCATAGCGAGTAAATCCGATTGATCACCATAAATTTCAATAAATACATTTTGTTCCAGCCGTAGTGGGATTCATGGACCAAATATTTTATACCATGTATGGAAATCAACATTTCAGCAAAATAAATTCTCCCCAGGAAATGCGTGCTGCTTAGATATTTGTCGCACAGTTTTATCTGTTAAACAAATACCAACCTATTTTAATTTTTCAATAAAATTTAAGACATATTAGTTACTTAATCGAAATATGGTTTATGGAAGTTTACACATATATACACATACCGAGTTACTTAGCAAAGCCTTAGCACGAACAAAGAAAAATTACTTGTTACTACAAAATTTAAAGAAAATTCTCCGATTTATGTGCCAGGTAAATGAAGTGTCATCAAAAAGATATAAATCTAATGAACAGGTAAAAATAATCTGTCACAAAACACTTTGGTAGCCGAGTCCAGGGAATCCTGTCCAAAGCTTAATTCATCTGTCATTTATTTATTGACTTGCTTTTTGCATGAAGTTTAGGCTACTGACTTACTTGACTCGATGTGACATAAGATTGTCTGGGTAATAAATACCAAACACAATTACCTTATTCAAAATACACGTACTACTACTTCTTAAATAACCACCTAGCTTTATTGAAGTGGAGATTCATTTGTTTAAATAACTAAATGAATAAAAAAATGAATTATTGTATAAGTTTCAGTTTGAACGTAGCGACCAATTTAAAGGCGGACTCGGTTGAACTATATTTTTATACTATTAGTGACAAAATAAATGAAACTACAAATCATTTAAACTATGATAGCGGTTTTTAACCGCCTTTGTAATGTAATAATTGTTTTTTTTTCGAAGTTAATACGCTATCTTCCCTAATGGGAATAGACTGAAAATTCTTTCTTTATTAGAAAGCTCTTGGCATCCGAAAAGTCCCATATAAATGACTAATTGCAATAAGTCTTTCAGTTTTTATTTTATTCCTTTTAATTTTATTTCAATATTTAAATCATTACCTCCTGTTTCTTTAGATAAGGTTTAACTTATGAATAATCCCCAAGTGTTTTAGTATATGTAAGTGGGTGAAAGCATTCGAACACAAACAACAATTTGTCTTACGCATACAAATGTATGTACAAATGGAGTGAAACAAATTCTGTACAGATGTTGCCGACCCGGAAATTCACGGCTCTTGAAAAAATACTGGCAAGATATAAAGAGCATGTATATAAAATGCATCTATATTTGGTGTCTTAGCAAATATTTACGTGCTTCGGACTACGCAAAACTTCGTATTTTATAAGGTTCCATGAATAAGACGAGGTACCATTTGGTGAAGAGCCTGTAAATTTTGAAATAATGCCTTTTTTAGTCATTTTACTTTGTGTCAATTTCTGGAGATATGTCAAGCGTATCTCAGAAGTTGACACAGTCCTATAAATGTATAATGTATATAAATCATATCTATAAATGTATATAAATGATAATGTTTTTCATGAAGTGTATATTGATCTTATTATCTAATATCATGCATATTGTCATGCGGGCTTTGTCACGGATGCCAATAAATTACTATTTTTTATTCCCCGTATAAATACTTAACAAGTTATACAAATATATTATCCGGGAATTAATGTAGTATCACGACTAGAATTGAACTTCTAACAATTCAGAAAAGTCCTTTATGTTACTCAAATAGCTTTATTAACGTAAAACTTTTATTTACAACTGTACAATTAGTGTATGAATACCATGTTTCTAAGAGTATGTGGGCACGTGTAGAGCAGACAAATAGGTTTCCTTCCAGCTGGAGATACTTGTGATGTCCAAATTTCACGCGAGCCTCATTGCGTCTAAATTGGATACTCAGAGAAGTTTGTTAATTTCATATGACTCGTTAATTTAATTGAGGAGTTACATAAATTTGAAATAACATGGTCCTTAAAGCACAGATTCATCGCGAAAATAAACTGCCAGAGGAAATTCAAATTTCAAGTGGAATAAATCAGGACTGCGTTATGGTTTTATGGTGCCAATATGGTGCTCAATAACGCGGAGCATATAACAAAGATAGTTTTATATGCTCCGCGTTATTGAGCGACGCGACGTGTGTCTTATACTTTGAACGATAAAACTGAAGTTAGGTGACAAAAAAAATTTAGGAACATTTCGATTGAGACGTTTGATGAAGAAAATGTCTATATTAAAGACACTCCATATTGGAATGGTACATGTAAATGTCGTCCGTGCATACTATATTTATGGCCTAAATAAATAATGTTTCGATGTACTTATCAATGCTTCCAATATCCTAATACTTTACTAACCATCTCGGGGTGCAAATATGATAAATCGAAACTGAAACAATGTGAAGAAGCAGATTGTAGAGGTGAATTATATTCGTAGATCAGATGTAACACTAAGGAGTAGAATTGTGTCCGCAATTCGAAGGTTACGGCTTCCTCTGGAACGCGTGACAAGAAGCTTACTCCGTAGCTAATATTTTTGCAGTGACAAAGGTGAAGTGACACGTCTTTCGTGGAAGTTAACCGATTACCCAAAGCCCGTGCTCTTAATTGCGTAGCTAACATCTACGCTATGTAACAAATGAAGCCTTAACGCGTGTGCTATATAAACTACTTCTCAGACACAACAACTGACTTCCAGTCAGGTCCTATTGCTGCTGTACTCTTTACTCAGTCTGTTATGCTCAGATGGGCACGTTACCTTCGGTGTATATTCTATACAAACTTTGACCCGGGTCGTAAAGCGTTCATTCTCTCCCTGAATTCACTTTCGCAAGCAATAACCCTTTATTTTAATAAGGTGCAAAAACCTCATAACGTCTGTTTTTAATTGCTCCTGCACAGGACGCAAGCCCCGAAAATTTTTCATTAAAATTCCTTACCTGTTTTGTACAAAATTATAAGTAGCTTTTATTTGGAGTGCACGCACATCTACGCTTAGACTGAGATGCTACTTAATACAATGGTTACTTTTAATAAAATAATTTATGCAAATCATACTTATATGCCAAGATTTGATATTTGTATGCAATAACCGTGAAATTTCGCACGTGATAGTACCCAGTAGGAGTAGTAGAGTGTTAAGATCCTTAAACCTTACCTATTTTTATGCCTATTTCTATAATAGGTATAGGTATTTATGTACGACATCCCAAAGGAACTCGTAAAATACTTTAAAAATTTTTTTAGCCTTATGTAAACGCTCCCAAAGGAATGTTCATGCAAAATTTACAGTTAATGATTTTAGAGTTTAGTTTTAGGTTACACAAGTGAATTTTATAGAATCCTTGCGGAATCATCCAATGTGGGCCAAAATGTTTTTAATGAAGACATACTATTGGTAAACGACCAATAGTATGTCTTCATTAAAAACATTTTGTTCCCTCTGTGCTTATTTCCATGTCTTTAATCACCGAAATATTTTTATATCCTTATGTTGAGAAGACGTTTTACTGAGGACGACATGTTCAATTATCCTCTCTCATATGTAAGTGGAGACAAAGATAACGCGAGTTGACGTGGGTATTGTGTAACACTCGCCTCTTATTGGATTTTATGTATGAATCAGTATAAAAGATTTTTCGTGTTTCTGACAATCATTCGCCTGATACTTTGTTCTTTGTCCATGTTGGTGGGAGTATATATAATTAACAGTTACTATAGCTATTTCTAAGATTATTGAATTACAAATACGATACTTAAAAAATCGGCCAAGTGCGAGTCGGACTCGCGCACGAAGGGTTCCGTACCATTATCTATAAAAACAGCAAAAAAATCACGTTTGTTGTATGGGAGCCCCCCTTAAATATTTGTTTTATTTTAATTTAAATATTTATTCTTAAAGTGAATATATAATTAATATTATGTGAATATTTCAAACGTCCACCTGTTGCCGTTATCAATATCAAGCAAAAATGAGCAAAAAATTCACGTTTGTTGTATGGGAGCCCCCTTAAATATTTATTTTATTCTATTTTTTAGTATTTGTTGTTATAGCGGCAACAGATATACATCATCTGTGAAAATTTCAACTGTCTAACTATCACGGTTCAAGAGATACAGCCTGGTGACAGACGGACGGACGGACGGACAGCGGAGCCTCAGTAATAGGGTTCCGTTCCTCAGGTGCGTCGTAAGTTTTTATGAATATGTATAAAGATAACAACCGGAGTTCGACAAGCAGCCTCGATTTACATCTAAGTTCATACACGAACAAACCAACAGGTTATATCACTATGTTGGCATTTTTTCTTATACTACGTCCGGAGGCATACAAGCATACGGCCCACATGATGTAAAGCAGGTACTGTAGCCTAATAACGCGTGATGCCTCCTCTGCTGGTTACACAGCAACTCCTTGGGAGCTTACTGGTGACCACACTCACACGCAGGAACACAACAACCCTCTAGGGAGTTGTTATTTGGCTGCGGTTTTCTGTGGGGTGTAGGTACTTCCCCATACGGGCTACTTTGGTGCACCCTACCTCTCTTAAAATATTCAGACCAAGACAAACAGACATGTTCATGCACACAAATGTTTGCCTTGTGTGGGAATCGAATCCACGAGCGTTGGTGTCAAAGTCGCGTCATTCACGACTGAGCCACCGAGCTCGTCAAAAACAAGCATACACCCTGACTGATGGAAGCAGTCACCGTAACCTACGGACTGTTGCAACACCGAGGGTGCCATTTATACGCTGCCGACCCAGAGAAAACCTCTTTACACCTGTTTTGAAGACTAAGGTAAGGGTACGTTACTTGTAGTCTTGCTGCGAAGTTACGAGTTTCCATAATGGTTCAGTGCGCCTTTTTAAAAGCGAATGAACACGTATATTGCCTTAAAATGTTTATCCGAAAACGGCAAGTTGATTTACAACTCCACCCATCCATACATAAATAATTGGTAACAACGTTAAAATCGCTTTGGTCCGATGCGAGACCTAAGTAAATGAATCACACGTACCAACCCCTTGTTACGTCACCAAACAAAGGGCAAATATATTCTGGACACATTTGAATATTACTGCGAATGTAACATTGAAATTTCGAGGGTTGTGGATTTTGATACGGAAAAAGCTAGAGCTTTTTCGTAGACGTGACGAACGCGGTGGCTAGTAACGCTGCTTTTACAACAACGGTCGTGGTTTCGATTCCCATTCAGGACAAACATTTGTGTGGATGAACATGTCTGTTTGTCTTGGTCGGTGTCTTTTTGCGAGAGATCTACTTTTTAGCATTATCCCATTTCCTAATCCGTTAGGATTGGCGGGGTACGCTACCTAGTTACCTGCCAGGATTTGGACCGATGACCATTTGGTCAATAGGCCGGTTTCTTAACCACTGGACTATCACTGCTCATAAATGCTCATGCCTTGGTCGGTATGTTTTTGTGAGAGATATGGTGCATCAAAGCTACCGGTCTGTGGAAAAGCGGTTTTCTGTGAGATGAGAGTACTTTGGGAGGTACTTTCATCTCACAGCAAGGATGCTTTGATGCGCCCTCCATCTCTTAAAAACACCCAGACCAACACAAATATACACGTTTAGGTACACAAATGTTTGTCCTGTGTGGGAATTGAACCCACTAGCCTTGATACTAAAGTAGCATTGCTAACCATTCTGCCACGGAGCTCGTCAAAAATGTTTAAGGAAAGGGTTTCCCATTGTGTGTACTACCGATTGTGCAACGGAATGTGTTTCGAGGAGTTGTTTGATATGATGCCAACAGTTTGCTTCTACTACCGCACTCCGATAGTTGTGAATTCATTCTCTCATACTGGGACAGAAGAAAACTTTGCTGATACCGAACAGTACGTAATACTGTTCCGCTTCAGCGATGTTTTCTCTCTCTCCCTGGGGAAAGAGCTGTCTCCTTAGATATTTCATTTGACCAACATGAGGTTCCTCAAAAAAGGTGTGAATAGGTTTTTACAGATGCAGCAACGCACGAATGACATGGTATCGCAAAAGTTCACAGGCCATGGTAACTACTTATCATCGGGAAGGTTGGACTCTTCTTTGACATCTTAGTGATATTAATAATAATATCTTCTGCTGGCGAACAAAATCAAATGGTAACTAATCTGCTACTGACGTAAACAATTAGGTACATTCCATACAAACATTCGTCGCAATGCGGGAACCGAACCCGCCAAACTTGGCGTTATATAAACTGTTGTACCCACTTGACCCCGGGTCTGGTTTTAATTAAATTATTGTACTTACATTTAAGATCTTTGTCTGCGTGGGCAGTGATGGTGTTTATCCAATACGGTTTTTGTCAAACTATGCATAATGAGCCTGTATAAAAATTTTGTCATACAGCCCTGGCACTGAATGGTAGCCGGGATACCACTGACGAACAAACCAACCAAAATAACAACTCCCTGGAGGATTTCTGTATTAGCAATGAGGTGGCAACGCTCAAAATATGCTACTTGAATTGCTAGCGTTCATAGGCTACGGTAATCACTTTTCATCAGTTGAGTCGTGTGCTTGTTTGCCGTCCGACGTACAACATTACAAAAAGGCTTAAGGTATTTAGATTAAAAAACCTGCCAAGTGCAAGTCATGCACGAAAACTATGGGTTCCGTACTATCGTGTACATATATACATTATATATAATAAAAAACACGTTTCTTCTATGGAGAATCCTAATTTTAGTAACTGACTTCAAAAAGGTTCAACTATATGTATATTATTTTCTTTTACTTATGTATGTTCGTTGATTCATCGTACACTGTATATTGTCATTGTCGCATTTTTCGAAGAACAAAGTCACGATTGCAAGTTATGTGATTTTACAGACGTCATTTAAGTTTTTTTTTGCTATCATCCTGTTCTATTAGCATTGCTCTAAAATTAGTTTCTATACACTTTAATTATTTGAGACGTGTACCTTATATGAATTATAAATAATAAATAAATAAATATTGTGGGACAAATTACACAGCGCCACCTAGCCCCAAAGTAAGCGAAGCTTGTGTTATGGGTACTAGACAACTGATAAACATACATAAATACATTTTTTTTTTGTAAATACATACTTATTATACGTAGAAAATACCCAGACCCATACAAACAGACATGTTCATGCACACAAATGTTTGTACAGTGTGGGAATCGAACCCACGAGCGTTGGTGTCCAAGTAGCGTAACAGCGCGTTTCACCACTGCGCCACCGAGCTCGTCAAAATTGAATTGAGTGGTAAGTTTTCTTTAAGTGGTAAGGGGTACTCTTGTCTCGTGTTGTTGATATTGATAAAATTCTTTATTTACCATTGCTCCCTCGCAGGCACTTATACACGTCATGCATGAAATGATAAAAAAAACTTATTGTATTTCATTAATTTCTCGTAATTTATGTTTTTTTGTTTCTAATTTACCATCATTTCGAAAATAATCATTGGCGAAGAAGAAATACTCAAGCAATCTTGTCAATACGGGTCTTCTTAAATTGATCATACAATACATTTATGCCCGTATATCGGCTGTTTGTAAACACTATAAAAATCTAGTTCAAAAATCACACAGTAGGGAACAGTAGTTAAAATGCTAGCAGCCCATTCCGCCAGAGACAGCTCGCCACAAAGCGATACGGAAACCTCGTTAAGCGTTTATGAATTATTCTCACGGATGCATACCGAACTCGGGTTTGGGGCATGCAACACCGCGATTTATTAGGCACGAAAAAAATCAGGTAAGGGTGAATTGGCGGATCACTTAGGAGTACCACCACCCTGTTGTTAATAATAGAAGCGACCGCTTCGCTTGGAGCATTTATGTGTAAAATTGATTTAAGAAAGACACTTATATAGTATTATAGTAGTATATTCTTGAAGAGTATAACCTTATTTAAATACAAAATTTGATTCAGGGCTATTTTACGGAAATCAATAGAGACAATTTTGTCTAAAATACTTTGTGTGCTTCCGTTATCCTTTTGTTCATGGAACTTAGCGCGGATCGATGTTCTCGTCTTTGCCTCGACTGCTGTGATCGTCTCTGTCTTGCTCGCCATCTGACGCAGGAATCGAGTCTGGTCGTCTGCGACAGGTATTGACCAATCAACACGTGCTGCAGATAATAACAGCAGCCTTAGCAGCTCCGGTGGTGGGTGCATGCGATTCCTGTTCCAGATAACGGGCACTGACCGAGACAACCAAACAATCGTGGCAGCGACGTTATGCATCTACTAACGGTTATTGGCTGGTGCCGACCAGTCAGTTCCTTTGAACCAATGAGTGGCTATACAAATTAAGTAATTTAGATCGAATTGCCTGTTGACTCTATAATTTGTCCATCTATCATAGGAGTTTATCGTACAAAGTTTGTAAAATAATATCTTTTACAAAATAAAGACGGTTTAAAAACATATTATACTCAGCAACCCATCACTTAACGTGTACTATATCAATTTGTGTATTTATCTGAAACAACTTTAACAATTTGGATCAAATTATGATCTCAAGCTCTAGCTTTGTAAGTTTATAAAGGTATAAAAAGACGTTTTTACACAAAAGAAACATAACGCTGAAGCGAATTTCGGTCGCCCAGGTGCTATGTTCCTAAACAACAAAACAATGTTCCATAATCAAGAAATTACATGTTTCCGAAACAATAACTTTGTGATGATAGACATATTGCGCTTCTTGCAACAAGTTTGTACATTTACGCTCCTAGATTACACGAATATATTATCCGTGGTTTTGTCGCTCCCCGTTTGTTTAGGGAATAACATATCACATCATGGAAAGTAGTGTATAAATTAAAGTTCTGTCTATACATACATCTTCGTACCAGGTACCTTGAGGACTAGGCAAAGTGAACTGAGCGCCTTAAGACGCGGTCCTTACACACCTCATTCGCTTCTTTAATATTCATATCTGTTTTCATGTTCACCGATTTCTGTGGCTCCTGACATCCACCTTCAGATAAAATATTATCATTTTGATTGTGGTAGGTGAGCCTTTTCGGCTCCTACACCCTGCCACTTTCGCATTGTATATCTGTTGAATTACATTAAGGTTCTTATTTCCATGTAGATCCCTAAAACATCCTCAGAGCACTGAATAAGTAAACCTTCGCATTGTGGTGTCCGGCGCGTCGTGGCCACACGTTAATGAGCGGGGAAGTGGGTCACAGCTAGGACGAGCATGTTTTACAGATTTTTTCGGAATGAAATTGTTCTTTGGATCTAGGTTAGGTTGGTCCAGTTGGCGCTCGTGAATCATTAGTTGCTAGGCTTTGAAGAAAAACATGTGAGAAAACCCGCAACCCGTTTAAGAAATTATTTATCGAAAGTCATGTGATCTAACCTAAAAAAGATCTGGTTTTACCTATGGATTCTGGCGGTCTGACGACAGTCATATGTGACAAGTATCTTTGCCAAATCCTTAGCCTTAGGTAGCGAACCCCGCCGAATCTAATGCATTAGGAAACGGAATAACATTATGAAGATTATTACTAGCTGGCTCCCGCGACTCGTCTCAATGTGGTTTATTAAAATTAACCTAAATATTGACTAGTTGTATATGCTATCACTCTGTAAAATTTCATCAAAATTAATTCAGTATTTTTGGTGCGATGCGTATGTGCATATTGATAGACTGATATGATAGCAAGGCAAGTTTAGAAACATAATATTTTTGTATATGTATCTGAATTCCTTAAGTTAAAGGAATACTTATATCTTTGCAATCTTTTAAGTAAGGGTTGGTGTGGGTCATAATAACATCAGGAAAACATGCATAATGCCCACCGGAGATAAAGTGGTTACCGTAACCTTGCAGTTAAGTATCGCTCGCGCGTTTCCAACCCACCTACTAACACAGAAACTCCTAATCTACGGTAATCTAACTCACTCGTAGGAACGCAACAACCCTCCAGGGAATTGTTAAAAGACTGCGATTTTCTGTAAGGTGGTGGTAGTTCCCTAGACGAGCCGTTTTCCCGTTCGGGGCGGGCTCTTCAATTTACTAGCAATCTTGAATTTACTAGCTTGACCAAACCATATCGTCTTTATTGTTCCACACTACTGTATATATTCAGGAACACCGTTCCTATATGAAATTTATATGTTTGTCTGTGTGTGCGTTTTTTTCGAATGTTCAAATTTTGACTTCAGATTCGGATTCAGCATAAAAAAGTAGAATAGGAATGTTCAGGAACCCCGTTCCTATCTCTTAAGGAACATGGTCAAAATAGCAAATTAAAAAAAAAAATGTTTTGTTATATAATTGATGAGCCAGGTGTTCCTCTGGCAATGCAAGCTTGCGCATTCTCAACTAGTTTTTCTATAATAAATAAGGGTATTTCATTGAAGAAGCGGGAGAGGTGGGTAAAGACCGCGACTTGTACCGCTCGGTTTTTTTTCTCTACCTTATAGGGATTTAGCGGTAAGATATAGATAGATATATAAATAAGGACACTGCTGAATTGTCCCTTTTCATGCCTTACTTGTGTCAATCCTAGTTGTGTCAGCGTTCTAGCATTCTAGTGAGGTTGTATTCATTAAAAGTACGTAAATCGCGGTGCGGGATTTCGTGCGTACGTCATTGTCGGTTATCTACCGCTGAGACATGTGTATGGTAGTAAGGGTTGAAGGAAAACATAGAAAACTCGTCACCACATGTTATTTTTCCTCATCTCCTTAATTTAACATATAAATACTCTTTCATTATCCTTATTTAACAATTGTATTGCTAATGACGTTGTTTTCTGACGAATACCTATTGTGTAAACAATACATTTTCATTAGAGTAATAAGGAATAAATATTCTGGGACAAATTATACTGCGTCATCTAATTCCAAAGCTTGTACTATGAGTAGTAAATGCACGTGAGTACCTTTTTAAACGTATTTATTATAGATAGAAAACACCCAGACCAAGATAAAACAGACAGTTCATGGACATGTTTGCCTTGTGCGGGTATTGAACCCACTAGCGTTGGTGCTAAAGTAACCATCGCTAGCTACTCCTAGACCGGATTGTCGAATAGGTATATGTGAATAATTACGCATCATTATTTTTCTCAGGAGCTTACTGGTAACGTAACTCACTCGCAGGTAGTTAGAAGTTGGGCTAATTTGATCCTTCTTACTTACTTTAGTCATAACTCACACTTGTAACACCAGCGGCTACTCATCTCTACTGAGATGCGAGTCTCCCTTCAGAAGGGATAAAGAGAATATACGCTATGCTTTTTAACTGCGTGACAGATTCCAGTGTTTTCAAACAGCTGTCATCTGTCAACAATAGTGAGTAAGTGATGTACTTAGCTACTCGTAGCTAGCTAAGTACGGATAGAAGCGTAGCCTCTACTAGATGTCTCTTAACTTGCGTGTTATAATTAAAATTAGGAAACAATCTAGATATATACAAATCTAGATATGTACACGAAATAAGTATATGGCATTGCATTATGGTCAATATGAAGCAATAAACAAAAACAAACTAACCTTTGTGGAAAACGACCGCCTGACGTCTTACTATTCTGTAATTTTTATCACACGGTTATTACTATGTCTAACTCAATAACAATACGTTTTGTTGTATTATCAACGAACATGTAAGCCAATTTAATGCTTACTTCTGCCTCCTGGAAATAGTAACTAATTAAGAAACCTTTATTATCTTCAGTTCTCTCTTTGACATCGCTATTCCTGTAACCATAAATAAATAGAAATTTTGTACCCTGAGTCTTGAGTTTTTGGTATACATATTATTATCGAATGGGTGACCGATTGCCCGTTCTCTTGCCATCTACTCGTCTCTCAAACATTAAGCGTTTGATGGAATATCTTGTGCAAAACGTGTCCAAGTAAATTCGAAATTTCGATGAGAGATTTTATTCAACGTCAAGTTATATGAAATTAGTCACGTTCTTTATACACGTATGCGATGCACGACCTCAAAATAATATCTGTTGATGAATTGAGAGGATATTTTGTTTTAAGAGTAGTGTATTTTATTAAATTACCAAAGACTGATGTTGCGTTTACACTAAAAATGTAACAAGGTCTATCTTCGTCAATGTTTAGCCAACCCAGTGCATAAATTACCTCTTTTTTTCTTCGCAGCTAAATTACTCCAGTAATTCAAGAAAAAATGGAGTATAACTTTTGGTTTAGGTGCCCATGGAAGTAGACGCATAGTAACACACAACTGTCTGGTCAGTTATAATAACTCCCCCCTTTGGCGCGTTAATAAATAGAAAGAGTGTGCAATACTTCAGACAGATTGAAATAAACGACTTCCGTACCGACTTGCAAACGGTGGAAGCAGAAAACAATAAAATTTGAAGCATGCCCGTGAAGTTGAGGCGAGTGCGGACTCATCTCTTGATTCAAGTGGTTTTTGAACTTTGCAATATAATTACTTCTGTCTCAGGTACCCTTGTGATCGAGTACTTATTGGAAAGGATTTGATAACTTCGTTCAAAATAGTGTTCATAATACAGTATCACTTATTATGTCATTAGATGACATAGTTGTTAGTAATATCATCATTACTGTACTTCCATAAGTGTGTTAAAATAAGCATATAACGCAGAAAAGGGACTCCGCGCCTAGTTTTCCGTATGTACTAGTTTACACATTTTTATCATCTATTTAAATAAATAGATGATAAAAATGTGTAAATAAATAGATGATATAACATAAATAGATGATAAAAATGTGTAAATACACATTTTTATCATCTATTTATTTTTTCTTATTCAGTAATCTAGTTTATTCACGTAAGAGAGATAGGGTTACATTAAAGTGGCCCTTCTTGGAAAGTGCAACCATCTCATAGAAAACCACAGCCAAATAATGATTCCCTGGAGCATTGTTGTGTTCATGTGAGTGAAGTCACCAGGAAGCTCTTAAGAAGTGGTTGTGCTAGCGGCAGAGGTGGCATCGCGCGAGTGATACTCAATGTGTTACAAAGGTTCATATGCTACGGTAGCCACTTTACATCAAGTGGGCTGTATGCTTGTATGCCTCCCGAAGTAAAAAAAATATAAATAGTAAATTTGAATAAGCCAAAAAGTAATGTCGAATCTCGTGCTGGCTTTAAAATACATTGATAAAAGTAGGAACATGTTTTTTTTTTAGTTTTGTAATTTATTGTTAACTACGTAGAACCTGAGAAAGACTGTCAACTTTTGAACGTAACTATATAAGTACGCAGTTTAACAAATGTTTAGGAATATACACATAAACAGTACTAAATTATAGAAAGCAATTTTTAAAACTTGCCGTTTCTGCATGTTTTTGCAAATACCATGCGATGCAAAGCTGCCCATTGTTTTACAAGTGGTGGGTAATCGCACAGTTGTTGTGGCCGTGTCTAGACTCGATCTGAACAACTGCACCTACTCGTACCACCATTAGTACGTGTGGCATATCTCCTAACGATAGTAGATGCATTATTATATAAAAGCAGTGATAGCCTAGTATATAGATAAAGAATCGATCTAATAACCAACACTCTCCCGGGGACCAAGTTTGTAGAGCTATCTACAAACTTGGTCCCCGGGAGAGTCTTAGAGAAAAATTCAAAGAAATAAATATTTTAACAGTCGCATCGCAATATATCTATGAAAATCTTTTGTATGTCCATAAAAACATAGACTCATTTTGTAAAAAGAGTGATACTCATAGCATAAAGACTAGATATAAGCATAATCTTGTGTTACATGCAAGCCGTCTCCACAAAATAAGTAATTCTTTTATGGGGCAATGTATACGGTTCTATAACAAACTTCCCAGCAATATAAGAGAATTGTCAATAAACAAATTTAAAATTACTATTAAAGCCAAATTGTGTAGCAGGGCATATTATAAAGTATCTGACTATATTAATGATAAAAATGCCTGGGAGTGAGTCGATCCAATTATAATGTAATTAATAAAATATGTAAATTTGTTTGGATACCAATATAGGGATGCCTGAGTTTTTTGGCAGTATTTTTATCAGTGCTCACCTAGTCATGAACTGCACGGTAGGGAAAAAAATTGTGACGATTCCAAACAAATGTAGCCATTTTTACGGAATAAAAAGATTTTGACTTTGACTTTGAAACAGTTCTCCGGCTTGAGTACTGAGATGGGCCACAAAATTCTTGTTTTCGGATTTATGTACATATTTGTATTATCTAAGAGAGGTAGGGCGCATCAAAGCAGCCCGCCTGTGGAAGTACCTCCACCTCACAGAAAACTGCAGCCATATAACAACTCCCTAGAGGGTTGTTGTGTTCCTGTGTGTGAGTGAGGTCACCAGTAAGCTCCCGAGGAGTTGCTGTGTAAGCAGCATTCGCGAGTAATTACTACTCGCGAATGCTGCTTCCACAGCAACTATAGCTGTATCTAACTAAGGAGGCATCGCGCGAGTGATAATATATCGCAAGCGTTAATAGGCTACGGTACCCGCTTTACATCAGGTGGGCCGTGTGCTTGTATCGTATTGCCTCCAGACGTAGTATAAAAAAAATGCCGGTAAAGGAAAACATCGTGAGGCAAGCACATCCTAGAAATTATATTTCTAAAGACGTATGACCTTACCTAAGAATGATCTGGTTTTCTCTCTTACTTGTGGAGGTCTAACGGCAGTCGCTTCATGTAAAAATCAATATCTTCCCCAAATCCTTAGGCTTAGGTGGCGGACCCCGCCAATCCTAATGGAATAGGAAACGGGATAACGCTAAGAAATGAAACAAAATAATACAAATCATAAATCCAGCGTGACTCTTATCAGTAATTAATAGAATATACCTCAGGAATGTTTTGTGATGGCACATACAACAGCCATGCAATTCTCTAAGCGACTCGTAATCGCTGTGTGCGTCGCTGTAATCACAGATGTCACAGCTTTGACATCGTCTACTGCGATCACGGCTTTTTATTTGGTATTCTATAAGGCTGTAAGCGTCCGCGAGGCTGTTTGCCTTGTAGAATTCCAATTCCAAACGCAGCCTTGCGGCGCTAGTGTCGCACAACCATGAAAAGCCACACCAAAGAATTGCAATTTTGTGTTCAAGGCTGTAACAGCCGATGTTTCCGAGGATGTAAGAATGTTTGCTCTTACAGCAGGGTTTCTCAAACTATGGGTCGCGACCCAGTGGTGGGTCGCGAGCGAACATTGAGTGGGCCCTGCCTGTAGAATGGCACACTACCCTATCGATCCAACCGCTGGGCAGCGGGCGACTGTCAGCCGCCCAGACGGATTGCAAGCACGGGCGGCGCTTAAAAAAAACTTAAACTTTGTTTGTTATTTGAAAAGTCCTTTATTTAGGTATATTGGTAACGGTTAAATTTCCTATAGGTGGGTCCCGAATTTGGGAACTTGTATTAGATGAGTCGTAGCGCAGACAACTTTGAGAACCACTGTCTTACAGAATTGCATGCCAGAACTGGATGATAAAAATATGTGAAACACGTATTTCGGTCGGGGGCGGAATAGCAATACGAACGTGTTAGAAGTTCCCAAGGGTATACATCTAATTCGCGGTATTCTAAGGAAGTGGATGAATATACGTCGAGTGGCAGACATTATATACAGCCCGGCTTGTATAAAGCGATTGTCTTGCAAACAAGACTTATTGCTCGAATGTTGCCTTCATCGCTACTACCACAGCGTCTTTCCAGGAGGCTAATGATGGCCTTATTTATTTACAAGAACACGACGTCACACCAGGGAGTTATTATTTGGCTAATCTGGGTATGTAAGTGGGGATGGTACCCAAGTGGGGTTGTTTGATAAATAACAGTGTTATGCCTCTCTATTGTAAGTGTTTCACATGATTTGGAGTTTGACATGGTCACCAGTAAACTCCCAAGGAGTTGTGTAAGCTGCAGAGGAGGCATCGCGCGAGTCATACTTAATATATCGCAATCTTTAATAGGCTACAGTACCCGCTTTACATCAGGTGGGCCGTATGCTTGTATGCCTCCCGACGTAGATTTTTTTTTGTATGGATATTTATTTTGTGTGGTGGGCCCTACGGTGGGCCCGACAGTGACATAGGCTACTCTGACCGCGGCAAAATATCTTACTCTCACAAGAAAATACGCTACGTTTCCCTTTTAAATAAATAAATATTGCCGGACAAATTACACAGCGCCACCTAGCCCCAAAGTAAGCGAAGCTTGTGTTATGGGTACTAGACAACTGATAAACATACGTAAATACATTTTTTTTTGTAAATACATACTTATTATACATAGAAAATACCCAGACCAATACAAACAGACACGTTCATGCACACAAATGTTTGTACTGTTTGGGATCGTACCCACGAGCGTTGGTGTCAAAGTAGCGTAACAGCGCGTTTCACCACTGCGCCACCGAGCCCGTCATTACCACGCGGGCGAAGCCCCGCAAACAGCTAGTACTTAGAATATATTTATATGCGTCAAACGTACTCGTATCCTCTATCGAGTCACTTATAACATTCTTAACTCTAGAATACACTTCAAAGTAAATAGCACCAATCAATTTTCAATCATACAGAGCGAGAGTTCATCTATCAGATGTATAAGGTATTCAGTTTCAATCTAAGCGTCCGTCCGTAACTCTTCCCCATAGACGAGGTATTGGCAAACATTGCGAGTGTTTGATAATGAATCTTTTGTAGGTATATAGAGATTAATGATTCAGTTTTTAGCAGAAATAGAAGTTCGATGCACGTTAACATGTATACATGATATTAGTCTGTAAACGTCCAACGCTCGTGCTGTTTCATCTTTTTTTAGGGTTCCGTACCCAAAGGGTAAAACGGAACCCTATTACTGAGGCTCCGCTGTCCGTCCGTCCGTCCGTCTGTCACCAGGCTGTATCTCATGAACCGTGATAGTTAGACAGTTGAAATTTTCACAGATGATGTATTTCTGTTGCCGCTATAACAACACATACTAAAAAATAGAATAAAAGAAATATTTAAGGGGGCTCCCATACAACAAACGTGAATTATTTGCTCATTTTTGCTTGATATTGATAACGGCAACAGGTAGACGCTTGAAATATTCACAGAATATTTAGTTACATATTCACTTTAAGAACAAATAATTAAATTAAAATAAAACAAATATTTAAGGGGGGCTCCCATACAACAAACGTGATTTTTGTGCCGCTTTTATAAATAATAGTACGGAACCCTTCGTGCGCGAGTCCGACTCGCACTTAGCCGATTTTTTTTACATGTAAGCTCAGCATAGTTCCTCCGCTTCGCCTGATGTTATGCGAAAAAGGAGCCCAAATCGCAGCGGCAACTGACAAAAAACTACAGTCTCCTGTCAGTTGACGCTGCCATGCTAGCCCGCAAGGTGCTTCTTCACGCTTCGTTTGAAGGATCCCATGTTGTAAGAAGGTGAAAACACATGTGCCGGCAAGACGTTCCACTTTTTAATAGTACGACAGAGATGGGAGTTGCCGAACTTTCTAGTACGCGAGGAAATGTTCTCGACAGTGGAACAATGACATCGCAAGCCTGCACGTGAGGGTCTATAGCGGAAGAGAACTAATGAAATTATTAATTAAGCTGAGTAAGCAAAGGAGTAAGTTAATCTTTAAACCATAACCTTTAAACAATAATAGTATATCATCCGGGGTACAGTATACATTATTCGCTGCGTTGGGTCTCGGAGCCCGTAAAATAATCCTCTTGATAAATAACCTTCTATTCTTGCTTACGATTAACTTTAAGGTGCTCTTGCACGAGTAATTTTTTTGGCAATAATTGCTTGGCAACTGTAATGGAGCAATCTGGAGCAATTACAATAAATTGCGGCAATTGTTTCGGGAACATTACTTCTAGTCGCTACATATATGCCACATTTCGAAATGTCGCGAATATGAGTTGCTGAATCTCCAATCGGTTTGGAATTTTTTAGTCAATTTTCTTTCTTCTCTCGTTTATACACATAACTACGTCTCGTTTTCGCGAGAGCAACAGGCCGGCGGCGGGGGCGGCGGGGGGTACGTCGTCGCCGCCAACAATGCAATACAGCAGTCAGAAATTATGAACTGGTACATTAAAATTTTGAATGAATCGCCAGTTGCCAGAAATCAAAGGGTACAGGCAAGTTTTGTAGCTGTAGAAATTGGTTTCCTCATATTGGTCATCTGTTTGGTAGTCTATGGACTAACTTTATTTAAAAGTAGTTTAAAATCACCCCGAGATATTCTGGTGAAGTTTTTGAATAAATTGTCCATATCATTACACAATAAAGATGGTTTTCGTCTTGCCAGATATGTTCGCACCTAAATCTGTCTATTTTTTTTTAAACTCATGTTATACATAAGCACTACAAGCCGCCGCTGAAAGCAAAACTTCGTCCATGGCCAGAGAGTCATGGCAACTGAATTGCTAGTGTATTAACACGTATTGACTCGTATTCCCTAGTTTTTAACGTTGCTCCATATTGCATGGTATTGTGTGGCCGTATCTCAGCAGCAGGTTGCTACATGTTGCCATCGCCCTAAATTGCTTGATGTGGTCGTGACGTCATAGTTGACGAGTATTGACTGGAATTGAGCAATTTTAGTTACCCGTGTAAGCGCACCTTTATGCAACCGTAGTTGTCTCCGAGTTATGCATAATGATTTACAGTGTAGAAATAAATTTATTAGAACCATGTATTCAATCACTCCATTTGACTTTCTGATCATCATCATGACATTTTTTCACGGTAAATTTTATGGTTCTAGGTCAACAAAAGTACCCTATAGATTTGGTGGCCATGCGAGTGTCAACTTGTGCGGCGTAAACCGTATCTTTTTATTGCATTGACTTAGAAGTTTGATTTTTTCACTCTAAGGGATTTCAGACTTGAGTATTTGGTATTAATTTCAACATGATACCTCTACGCGTTCCTGAGAATAAGTATGTTGACAGACCGACAACGGTACGGTACCCTAAAAATGATCCGGGTCAACCGGTTTGTGGGGCCCAAGAGATATAATAGTAAGAAAATGACCGAGTAAGTGTAGTATAAATCAATATTACTTCACTCACCTAATCCATTAACTACATAAAACACCCCATAAAACAAGGCATCGCGCGTTTACTGCCTCTTTGCACCTCCGATTTTTCAAAGAAATAAAGGCTAGTGTACACTTATAGCAGTACTTTATAGCCACTTTAGCGACTCTAAGGGCAGACATTCTTCACGCTCTTATAAGACAGAGGGATAAGGGTGTGAAACATAACGCTTCTTCTAGTGACGACGTGTTACAAGCTTTTATCTAGATATCCGCGATAAAGTGCTAACAAAAGTTTAGTAGTTGTAATGTTTTAGTTGTGTATTTACTTTCCGCCCCGGCTTCGCACGGGTGATATGATCGCTACCAAACTTCACAGGATCACCTGCTGGGCTAACCTGAAGATTCACTGAAAATTTCATCAAAATCTGCCCAGCCGTTTTTGAGTCCATAGAGAACATACAGACAAACATTCATTTATATATATATATATATATATATATATATATATATATATATATATATATATATATATATATATATATATATATATATATATATAGATAAGACAGCGGATATCCACGATCATTCGGATTGTTCTCAGGTAAACGTATGTTATGGGGAATCCATACTATATATATATATACACAACTCAACCTTTATCTAACCAAGCCTGTTCTTTTAGTATTATTTTCACGAATGCGTCTGTCTCAGACTGAGATCAGAGATTAGAATGAATGAATGAATGTACAAAAACAAGATTTTTTGTTCTATCTTCTAATACAGTTATCTTCTAAATTTTTAAAATGTATGTATAAATAATGTTTTATATACGTTGGTGTGTACGGTATGAGTTACGTATTATGAGATGGTTTCGACATTTGGAAAGAATGAATGACAAATGAGTTAGGAAAGATGTGTATGCAGCAAGAGTGAGTGGAGGTATTGGCAGAGGCCTCCCTAAACTCACACATATAAATCAAATTGGCGATATTCTGAAAAACGGCTAACAGTCTTTGCCTACACAATGGGAGACAGACGTGATAATATGTATGTATGTGTACAGTTGAATGCTATAAGCATGAATATAAGAGAGATTAAGATCTTATAAAAGTATTTTTATCTATTTTCAGATGATCACAATTGAATTCTGTTGTTTTTAAAATGTTTATGTGCCTTAAGTGTTATTAATATCGTTTTGTATATGAGATTAAATACACATGCTACTATTATACTATATACTATACTATGATACACACACGTACTATTTATTAGCTGTAGGTACGTACTTTATTATAGCGCCATCGTCTAGCATTGTAAGCGAAAGTGTAAATTTCAGTCATAAGATAATTTCAGGTAGTGTCAAGCAACATTATACCTGCACGATTATTGAGTGCGTTCATCGAAAAAGATGAAAGAATCGTCAAGATACATTGCTGCATTATCGCTAGTGTAATCGTAGTGATAACTAAGTCATCAAAAAGCAAACAATTCACTTAGAAAGAGCACGGTTATCAAAGAACGGCATACGTTGGCCGATCCCTCGTAAGCCTCATTGGAGTAGGTTACTCTGTGTTGCCAACCGCCTAGTATTGTTGACGCAAGAGATACGAGATACGCAATGTCCCCTCTGGTTCCATATAAAAATATAAATCTAACGATTGTTTTGTTTGTTGCAGGTAACGGAGCGTAAAACTCAACTGGTAGGAACATTACTCTAGCGTTTAATTTCCGTTCAAAGCCACCGGATGAACAACACATTTGTATCTCCGACTGTACATGGAAAACAGAAAAATTTTACCTCACACCGACAACACATGGAATGGTCCACGTATTTCATATACATATATCCTATTTTTCACGTTAATGTTCTTGGTGTCTAAACGTGAAGGAAACCAAACATACTAACTCAATGTAATTTTACACTGCTTTCAAAATACTTAATTTTTTACCTCCTCCTGTATTTTTTACATCTAACTCGAATTGCAGGTAATATACATTTAAGAATGTTCAGTTAGCCGTCTGATTTGACGAGCTTTCAATATCCGATCCTGTGTTTAGGTAGATTTTTAACCTTAAAGTTTTCTATACCTCACTACCATAAAATATCCTTTTTGACTTCGTGAACATGATGGAGTCTAAACCAGACCGTAAGAAGTAACCGAACAGTAAAAGCATTTACACTTATTTTATTTTCATTTTAACTCTATCGAATACTTTTTCGCAATCTTGTGTTTTTCATGGAACCCAACGACAAGTTTCCTCGACCCATTGTTATTGACAATTTCGCATTAATTAAAGAAGTTCTTTTAACTGTCAATTGTTCAATCGAATGTCAAGAAATATTTCATAACATTTAATGAAAGGAAAGTTGCGGCAACATTTGGCAAAATTTAATTTACACCGTAAAATTTTCTTTATTCTTTGTGTTTATTCTGTTCTTTATTCTTTTAGGTCCTGGCGTCTATAAAAAAACCCTTAAGCAAAATTAACCAATCATGTACAATAAAATGTAATTCTGTGTATCTATATCTTCACGCCAAGTTTCTTATGGGATAGGCAGAGACAAACTGAGCTCACGACTTAGCTCTTTCAAATCTTATAGTCCATCTCCATGGCTCCTGGTACCTACCACCTTGTGATAAAACATGATTGATTGATGTAATTCTACTTTTAATAATACCCCGAATAAAACCATATACCTACACTTAACCCAATAAAGAATTAAGTACCAAGGCAAAAATCGTTGTTCTCGGGCCAAACATTCTACCCAGATGATGCTACAGCAATAAAATATATCCCATACCTTATTCATGCGAAACAGCATACACTCTCTGATTTAGGGTTTAGGGTTTACACGTACATTGTTCAAATGGGACTGTATTTAACTGCTGTTGTGCTTATATATTAACAGATAGATTGTGGTGTGGTTGTCTTTACATGGCTGTTACACAAGTCAATTTAATGTCATTAAGATTTCAGCTTTTGATTATTTATTGTTGCCCACGTAATTTCAGGATTTCTTACCGTAAGCAGTAAAAACCCTTATAGGGTACATATACTCACTTCGTGTATGTATGACTGTGTATGATGCTAAGTTAAATTTCTTCTACCATTGGAAAAGTACACAAGTCATACGACTTATATTAAAACTTATATTGTACGGAACTATCAATCCGCGAGCTTCAACTCACATTTTACTGGTTCCGTAGCCAACGACCCTACTACTAAGCCGCCGTTGTCCGTCCATTCGTCTGTCAGCAAGCCGTATCTCAAGAAACTTAATACATAGACCGTTGAAATTTTCACAGTCTATATTTCTATTGCCGCTAGAATAACAAATATTAAAATTAAATTAAAAATTATCGACACTTTCACACGTCTCTTATAAGGATGCAGGTGTTTTCAGGAACACCGTTCCTATATGAAATCTATGTTTGTCTGTGCGTTTGTCTGGGTGTGCGTTTTTTTTCGAATATATTCGAATTCTGACTTCATATTCGGATTCTGCATAAAAAAGTAGAATAGGAATGTTCAGGAACGCCGTTCCTATCTCTTAAGGAACATGGTCAAAATGGCCGACAAATTAAAAAAAAAAATTGGATTGTTATATAATTGACGAGCCAGGTGTTCCTCTGGCAATGCAAGCTTGCGCATTCTCAACTGGTTTTTTTATGCAGTGGCACGGAATTTTGTGTGCGAGTTGGACTCACTCTTGGTTTTTTACTGCTTCATTTTGTTGTCAATTTTTTACTTTTTGGACGTATCGAGTATCTACTACTTACTATATTGACGAGCTCGATTTCGCGGAGTGGTTAGTAAACACTACTTTGGCACCAATGCTCGTGGGTTCGTTTCCCACATAATATTTGTGTTTATGAACAGGTATGTTTGTCTTGGTCCGAATGCTTTTAAAAATGTAGGGTGCATCAAAGTAATCCATCTGGGGAAGTTCATCCACCTCACAGAAAATCGCAGCCAAATAGCAACTCCTTCAAGGGTTGTTGGGTTCCTGAGAGTGAGCGAGGTTACCGGTAAGCTCCTAAGGAGTGGCTGTATGTTGGCAGCAGGAGTTCCTTTATTGAAAGCGTTCATAGGCTACGGTAACCACTTTCCATCAGGTGGACCGTATGCGTATATGTTTTCCGACGTTGTATAAAAAAGACTTACTAATTTTTCTAAACTGCCAATCCAAATATTAATATTGTCTGGCTAGTACCAGACTATTCATTAATATGTGCATTATATTTCGTAAAGTCCCGTTACAAATCATTTTATTAATATATTCAAGTAGCACAGCATCCAGAAAGCCTTACTCGTATAATTTCAGGACCTCTTTATGGGTACCCGTGATACGAGATCTCATAAACTTAAGCTCACATCCGCGGCCCGAAGGTCTGTGACAATGTGATAAGTTTCTCCTCCGTATTATGTATATTGTTCGAAATACGGGACTGCATTAAGGGCGAGTATTACGTTCTGATGAAAAAGTATACCCAATATATTATGTATGTTTTTTTCTTACCATTTGTTCTTATTTTTGACGTTACTTCCTAGGCTGATCAATTTTATAGCTTAAAACATTTATTGAATAATGATTTTTATGTCTGGTTTTTTTTGGTCTCCTTGTCTGGTTGTGTGAATGCGCAACATCCTGACAAACATCTGACAAATAGATTGTTTATAATTAGTATTATTCGCACTTATTTAAATAGTCGAAGTATTTCGACTATTACACGGAATCCATGGAGTTGTTTTTCATGATGACATTGGGGCATTTTTATGTGACATACCTGGAGACGTATCTACATTTTCACCATTTTTAGGGTTCCGTACCCAAAGGGTAAAACGGAACCCTATTACTAATGCTCCGCTGTCCGTCCGTCCGTCCGTCCGTCTGTCACCAGGCTGTATCTCATAAACCGTGATAGTTAGACAGTTGAAATTTTCACAGATGATGTATTTCTGTTGCCGCTATAACAACAAATACTAAAAAATAGAATAAAAGAAATATTTAAGGGGGCTTCCATACAACAAACGTGATTTTTTTGCTCATTTTTGCTCGATATTGATAACGGCAACAGGTAGACGCTTGAAATATTCACAGAATATTTAGTTATATATTCACTTAAAGAATAAATAATTAAATTAAAATAAAACAAATATTTAAGGGGGGCTCCCATATAACAAACGTGATTTTTTTGCCGTTTTTATAGATAATGGTACGGAACCCTTCGTGCGCGAGTCCGACTCGCACTTGACCGATTATTTTTTATTTATAATATGGAAAGCAATATGTATTGAATGATTCAAGTGTAGAGGCGGGCAGCAGCTAGCCGATCATAAATAATTCACTCTTCATAATTATGTAAGTGACCCTTAATTTAATTTCGACTTTGCCAAACCGATACTAGCATCAATCACTTCCAACATTAACGTCTAATATATCGTTATGAAATATCAAAAAAATATCAATTTATCACGTAATATAAAAAATACCATCCATATGACTAGATTCAATCTTTGCGAGCAATACTGTTTTTACTGAGCTATATTCGACAGAGATATGCTTTATACGTTCATAAATCACTGGAACTCGAAAATCAAAACCGGTTACATCACGAGTTGTAGTTCGACATGTCCGAATAATGAAAAATACCGTCAAAGCACTGAACATTGCTTTATGTGCAACATGTTTTCAAATGGTATGCAAAATGGTATGGCAATGGTATATAAAATAGGCAGAATTAACATAAGCTTCCGAACAACATCCCCACTTCAATGAACGAATTTGGAAGGGTGGTCCAAATTGTAAACAAATAAATTAGTAAAATAACGAATAATCTAAGATAAAAATTAATCAACAAACAACTTTGGGCTGATTATTATCTACTAACTTAATTAGTAGTAATGTTTGATTATTAATGGGTTAGTTGCATTTTTCTAAAGTAAATACAATATTGTATGATTCTACAATGTTTTAACGAGAAAAGTTGAAATAAAAAAGTTGAATAAAATCACATCATAAAATCGAAAAAGATGAATTCGATTTAATTTAAAAATTAGAATATCAAATGACAATTATCGAGCAATCTATCAACTAAAGACGAAAGTCGATTTCACTGCATTATTAAGTTGGCAACGCCTACTTACTGACAGGGTGATGGTCAGACAGAATGAAATTCTGGCAACAAGCAAGATCTGATAGCATAAGTATATGGATTATTTTTCGGCCATATGACTGCAATATCGAGTATATTTAAAAAAAACATTATTAATGTAGATGGCGTATGACGTCACCATCTGTCAAAACACGATTACATTGGTCGCAATATGGTCCTAATCTCACCTGCTATATCCTTCCACCTTCTGTATCGTTTCGTATTCTCTTTCGTATTCTGTCTGTGTCTGTCGGAGAACCGTCTCTGACTGAGATACGAATTGCCAAGACAAGTAGTCGAAGGATTAGCCATTTCGTCCACTTTGGTAACTGCGTGTTACGATAATAAATAGGACAAAAAAATAACTGTATATTTATCGCTTATACCGGTTGCTTTTAATAAGCCTATTTAAATTATAGTTCCATTAAAACTGTACATAAATAAACGTCTTAACACTTTGGATCCGATATAAATCATTGGGAAATTATATTTGAAGTGAAAAAATAATTCTTCTATTACAACTAGTTACCAAACAGCGAATCAAAAATCTTCTCTTGTAACTGGTTACGTAAGTTTCGTTACCAAAGTGGACGAAGCCGCCATGGTTACATTGACACAAAAGATCGTATTTTCCTATAACATCTGAACTTTGACATTAATATCGGATATTTAAGGGTAGCATAGTTTGAAACAATTAGATAACGAAACTTCAAACAATTTCTAAATCACTAGTTAGCTTATTGAACAATAACATATTGGTGTAGTTTTCTTTTTGTTATAGTTTTCTCAGAATGTAATATAATTTCCCAATTATTTATATTGGATCCAAAGTGTTAATACATTTATTTATGTATACTCTTAATGTGTCTTTAATTTAAATAGCTAAATATACAGCGTTATTTTTTTGTCCTATTTATCATCGCAACACGAAAGTTTAATTTCGCCTGCACATGAAACTTATTACAAGCTATTGTTCTTACGAGCTGCTGCAGTGTCTAATTAGCGTCTCTTGGACCAGCAGGCTGGCCCCGATCATTAATAACTTTCAGTTTACCACCCCCGTTTCTGAAATGTTCGACAAAGTATTCTAGACTTTGTAGTTTAAATTTGTACACCACCTCTTTCTTCAATATACATTTTTTACGTGCCTGTTATTTTTAATTAATGTTTAAATTATATATTTTGTTTTACCTAAAATCCGTCAGAGATGTATGCTTTGACAAGTCCTGTGATCGAATGGTTAGTTAGACCACTTTAATATCATGTATGTATATCGTCACGCCAGGTCCCTTGCGGAGTAGGCAGAGAGATCCGAGCGCCATAAGACACGTTCCTTACTTACTTCACTCGCTTCTGTAACATTCTTAGCTCTTTTCGTGCACGCTCGCCGGTTCCTTTAATATAATGGTTCCTTTAATATATTTCTAATTCAAAATTTGACCTTTGATATTAATATCGAATCCTTTCATGAAAGCAGAGTTTGGAACAAATAGATACCCAGACGTATTGAATAATTTCAATTTCTAGAATAAGAAATGGAAATTGTAGAAAGAAAGTATAAGTGAATATATTTTTGTAGTATGAAATACACCAGAGGCATTTTGCCTATAGCCATGTTGTACACAGTTTATTTATAATGAAGACTTCATGTGTATAAATAAACTATGTACAAACCATCAAACAAAACGTATTCTTTAAACCAACTGAAAATGTACTAGCGCTATTATCCTGGAATTGTACTACATCAAGTTATGTTTAAATGTATTCTTTATAAATTTTTCGGTTTCGCCGAGCAAGTAATAATTACATGTTTGTAATTATCACTTGCGGTGACGGAAAACATCGTGAGGAAAGCCGCACGTCCAAAAAATTACATTCCCATACACGTGTGACCTAACCTAAGAAACCTGGCTTTCCATCTGGGTTGTGGAAGTCCGTCAAATCGTTAGCGATAGGCTTAGGTAGCGGACCCCATCAATCCTGATGTATTAGGTAACGTTATCGCTAGGAAGAATATATTCTTTATAAGTTTATAGATGACTGTAACCACTATACATGATTGGGCCGAGCATACAAGTAGTATGCTTCCGACGTTATGACAAAAATTACATTAATAAATAGAAAATATCTTCACGATTGCATTGTTCTTAATGAGAATATAAAAAAGTCACCGACGAGTTTCTTAGGACAGTTACAAAAGCGTTATCAAGTACAGTTTAAAGTGAGCGTAACAGTTTCATTTGAGATGAAAGAATAGCAGGTCGCCTGAACAAAGGCGGCCGCGAGAAATTAGATTTCTTTTTGTTTCCAATGATTTTGACTTGAAAATTTTAAATTGCTTCGAAATAAAGACATTCATCATTCTTGCGGACAATGTTGAATGTTAGCGAAATTTAAGATTTTATATTGTCATATTTTTTTACTCCACTACGTCGGGATGTATACTAGCTTACGGCCCACATGATGTAAAGCGGTTGCCGTAACCTATGAACGCTAGCAACACATTAAGTATCACTCGCGCGATGATACCTCTGCTGCTAGCACAGCAACTCCTTAGGAGCTTCTAGTGTAGTATTACTTCACTCACTCGCAGGAACATAAAACCTTCAAGTTGTTATTGGGCTGTGGTTTTCTGTGAGGTGGAGCTTTCATGTGCCCTTCCTCTCTTAAAAACACCCAGAACAGATATTTTCACGCACACAAATATTTGCCCTGTGTGGGAATCCAACCCAAGAGCGTTGGTGTGAAAGTAGCATTACTAATTACTGCGCCACCGACCTCGTCAAAATTATTTTTCATATATATAATAATATTGTACATATGCAGTACCAGAGGCATCAATCGTGCGTCGCCGAGACTCTAAAAACGTCTTCACCCCTTTTTTGATGAGTCTCCTGCTGTACTACGGAAAACTTCGCTGTTCGAATTCCCAGGCGAAGGCAAGTGCTACGTTTGTAATAGGAAGCTGTTGAACAACTCATTATACAATCGTGAGAACACGCAGTGGGAGGTAGACCCTCTTTGAACTTACATACTCAATGCCGTGTGTAAGCTAAGGATTGTCGACAATTCTCACAGCTCGTCTTTGAACCTACATATAAGCTCCTCCTCCTCCTCCAGGTGGTATCCCGAAGCCCCTGCTCAAAGTTTTCTACAATAACATCTGCGTGTAAACAATCCTACTTGAGTCTTGTATATCATAAGTCTTTGCCCCGAACAGTACTACTTCTATCTGTGACGTTTTCTTCCAGGTGACTTTGCTAAACATAGGCCTCCCTTCTAGAGAGCCATTCATCTCGATCTTGTGCCACCTGTATCCATCGACTTTAGAAAACTCTTGAGGTCGTCGCTCCATCAAGTGTCATCCCACGCTGCGCGTACCAGTACGGGGCCGCCATTCGAAAGCCTTTCTTCCACAATGGTTATCGGTTCTACGAACTATGGGGCCAGCCCACTACCACTTCAGATTCCTTATTCTTTGAGCTATGTCGATTACCATAATTCTATGGCAGATTCTCATTTTTGAGAATCTTCGAGTACCATAGAATTGGGAACACAGGGAAATCTCGAGCATTGCTCTTTCCATAGCACGCCGAGCGACCTTGAGCGATTCCCTATATGTTTTAGGAATATGTTTCGTTGAATGAATACTTTCAAGAGTTATATACACATTCTAAACCATTGAGTTTGCAGTGGTAGCAAATCCAAAATTCACATACGCGAAACTCTTAAGCATAGCATAACAGAGCTTACAAAAATGCCGTCGACGGAATACGAGAAAGTTGTAGTATTGATTTTATGAAAAAATTCTGTTAGACTTCGTTATTTTATTTGAAAACAATATTTTGTATGTGTCTCGACAATACACTAATGTAACAAGTGCTACTCGTACGTTCTGTGTTGTTTAACGTTACCATTGCATCCTTGTTCTTTGTGTTAAAAGTTAAATTTTGTAGTCCCGAGCTTAAAATCGGAAGCAATGTGGCTCGCGTAATGTGTTGCTTTTGCATTTTAAGTCTGTTTTGTTTAAGTTTAAAGATTTGTTTCAAGCTTCTGACCGCTGCTTCGTCTATCATTATCGTATAGAATGCCTCCTGTCCTTCTCCTTGTACCATCCGTCTTCTTCCGTTCAGCGGTTGAGTTGTAAAAAAGTAACAACCATGCACATAATGCATCATTCGCATTTATGTATTCATTTGGACAAATGTAGAATAATAATGTGTTATAGCAAATACACAATATGACGTTCGCAGAACCAATTGATTAACCAAGTGAGCTTTTGGCAAGCAAGGCTTAGTCAAGTGAGTTGTTATGTTACCGTTGATGTGCCACCTTACAGAAGACGTTGAGGATGAGTGAGGTCGTTATAAAACTCTTACGGTAATGCTTTATCTATGGGTCTGAATTGCAACCACCACAATCCTGTCAAAAGAAAAAGATTTTAATTATTTGTGAAAATGCCCTTTGATAATATATCCTTATCTATTAAAAGGGTGATAAGATAACACTATTACCTGTCCCATCAGGAGGGATCTGCTAACTGACAAGTTAATTGAAACATTCTTATTCTTTACTACATTCATTCCTGTTACCGTCATCGAATTTGCCGTTTCTTGTATTTTTATACAAATCCTTAGTATTCCAAGCGGATAGTAATAATTCACGTAGTTTAACAACATACTCTCGACCCGGCGAAACATCTGTTCCTATAAAACTGTGCCTCATAAAGTTCCACCGGCTCTGTTCAGAAATAAACAATACCTATTACAGTTTGTTTGAAAGGTAACATTGGGTTAGAAAATGTGATCCGTTTGCCACGTAGCACTATGTTTTGTATACCGTAAGCTAAGCGCCTACAATCAGAAGCTCTCCATAATAGGTTACACTTCAGAAAAAACGTGTGCTGTGGTGTTTATCTAATGTAATGGCGTTCTGTCAACATGAACGAACTTACTGTCATGACAGGTAGCGTGTAAGGAGTTTATGAACGACCATTAGAGAGTCAAAACCAACCTTTCAATCACGTACCCTACCAATTACATATATAGAATGAGTGGCCCCACCACGGAAGTAACTCCACTATACAGAATATAGCGTTGCCAAACGACTCCTTGGGGATTATTGTTTTCCTGCTGGTGAATGAGATTACTAGTAAGGTTCTAAGAAGTTGCTTGGTTAGCACCGATATAGAGGTTCCGGTTTTAACAGCAGCTGTTTATTCCTCTAATGTAAAAAATACGTGCTTGAATTTTGATGATGTAGGAAATTTGAACTGTAGAAAAACGCATCTTTAACTAACACTGTTAATCTAATCGTTATTTGAACTACTTACTTATCAGAAATGGTAATAGACACGAGTGCGACTTAAACCAATGCCTACTTATTCGTTCCCAGATCTTCTGATGTAAACGTAGACCTTTTCAATAAGTTGGACCCAATACTACTTATTTTATCTTCTGCTCCAGTCATATTTCCACGCACAATTTTCAACCGCGTTAGTCTATTTTTATGTGGACAATGAATGTCATCATACTCATCATTTATGTTAAGTCTGCCATTTTTGTCCTTATTTTATTTTCAATAATATTCGAATGAAGAAATTAACTTGTACATTCTTTCACAAAATGCTCATGTGCACTAAAATTTGTTTTTTAACTAATCGCGGTCTTAGTGAATTCCGTAATAACGTGTTTTCAGCATTGACCCAATTTCGGTTGCCGAAGTCGCTCGCTACCTGGCAGGTCTTTAACAGTAATCCTCGGATTAGGGAGCTGCGATTTCAAATTTTGGAGCTCACTGCTATAACTGTATTAATCTTCTTATCGTAGCTACGTTTTGCCTTCGTTTGTTTTAGTATATGAATGTTTAGTAATCATAATGTGACAATTAATAGAACTTTTATGTTTGGGGTTACTAACCACAAGGAAAAATCAACCCTCAAAAATTACATTCCTGTTTGTATATGTCTCTGTCTGCACAGGTAATAGTGTTGACGTATAAATAAACGTACGTAAGGATATCAACCCTCGGAAAGCGAGTCCATCTCAGAAATAATATTTTTAACCAATATTAAATACATAAGGATTTTATAGTCTCATTCTTTCTACGTTTTTGCAATTGGTTGTTCAAATGTCAGCCATCGTCCGTGAGATAAATAAAATGACATGAAAACGCTAAAAAAATCAACTCACTAAAGTACTATCAATACCACAACAAAAAACGCAAAAATATCACTGAACTCTGTCTCAGTTTTACTATGGTCTCGGCGTCTGCTTTTTTTAATTCAATTTATCTTCTGAGATGCGACTAAATGTCATTCTTTCTGTCCGGTTGTATTTTCCTGCGTCTGTACGTTGTGGACATTGTTTTTGTTGCTTTTGATTGTAGTTTATTAGTTATATTTTGTTCATATCGGATAACATATGTTGACCGTTTAAACGAGAACGTTGAAATGAACGAGTCTGTTTTGACGAGCTCGGTGGCGCAGTAGTGGAACGCACTGTTAATTTACTTCGACACCAACGCTCGTGGGTTCGATACCCACACATGACAAACATTTGTGTGCATGAACATGTCTGTTTGTCTTGGTCTGGGAGTTTTTAGGAGAGGTAGGACGCATTAAAGTAGTTCGACTGGGGAAGTACCTCCACCTCACAGAAAACGCAGCCTCGCAGCCTAACAACAACTCTCTCGAGGGTTATTGTATTCCTGCGTGTGAGTGAGGTCACCAGTAAACACTTAAGGAGCTTAGCTGTGTTAGCAGCATAGTTCGCATCGCGGGAGTAATACTTAATGTGTTTCAAGCGTTCAAAGGCTACGGTAACCGCTTAACATCAGGTGGTCCGTATGCTTGTATGCCACCCGACGTTGTTTAATAAAAATATTATAAAGTTTTAACGTGATTTTCGTGTTTTCGATCAATTTTTTTTTTTTGGATTTCGTATTTCGACTTTAATTTTATAGATTTCGTTAAAACGTTTTAATAAACTAATGCAAATATTCGCTCTAATAATTTGTGTAAGTAAATGTTTCGTTAATCATTCGGATGAACTAAGCTCTTATACCTAATAATTATGGTTAGCTACATAGTAAATATCCATTACATTACTATGTTCCGTTCGCCCTTTGTACAGTTAACTGATTGAAATCAATTTCTGTATTTAGCTGTTTTATGTCTTGTCTTGCCCATTATCAAGTTTCTTGGACTCCAAAATTTCGTATTTACCGTTTCAGTACTAAATTTCTTAGATAAACTTGTCATGTAACATTTACGGCGAGCTTAATTTTATTTCAATTTGAACGTTCATCAAAACATTAAAGCTCTGTTAACACAATTCCGAAGTAATTAATTTGCATTTATATGTTTTGAAATAGAACTTCATTTGAATACATTTCGTCTTGACTTTTTATTACTTATACCATCTTACATTCAGATAAATTTGTTCGTACATCGTTTTGCTATCTGTAGTCTTGGTTTGTACTCGCGTTGAGTAATTTCAAGTAGTCTAGATCACGTCCAGTGCAACCAACTGTGTTCTATAAATTACACGTCGATTTAGTACTACCTTGTTATACACCAACTTTGCAAGAGTTATTGTATTCGCCACTGAAATATGTCCATTCAGTTGTCTCTGACCAACCCGCAAGGGACTTGGCGTATAGATGTAGATAGAGTTGTATTCGTAATTTTTCTCTCCAGTAATTTTACAATTTTTACATTTATATTTCCTTTTTCGCTTCTTCTTTTATATCCAATTTTTTGAAGTGAAAACTTCTTTAGCGGCGTTGTGCACTTTTTGGGACAAGTAAAAAATTTTAAACTCGCGTCAGGACACGTGACCGTTTCGTTCAACGTAGTTTATCAATATCGCTGTTTGGTCCGCATGTTCAAGTTTTCACTTGTGCTGGCACTCCCGGAGTGCAACCCGTTTTTTTTTTATACAACGTCTGTAGGTATACGGCCCACTTGATGTAAAGCATTTACCGTAGCCTATTAACGCTTGTATCTGCTGCTTACACAGCAAGTCCTTAGGACCTTACTCGTGACCTCATTCATACGCAAAAACCCTCTAGGAAGTTGTTATTTTGCTGCGGTTTCTGTGAGTTGTGATATATATTACCAAATAACATTTTCAATATACTCTTATATCATACACCACCAGTCGCAAGTTACACCCCTTGAATTTCAATGACAATAAAAATGTGAGGTTCCGCAGCAATGGACCAATAAAATACCGCCATATGGTATGTGGCGTGGAGCCAACGTTATTCTTTATATACAGTTTACTTCCTAAATATACATGTCGATCTTTACGTCATTTTAATGCTTCGGTGTTTTAAGATACCGTTGTGTATACTCGTATTTTAACTACTCACTTCTCGTCATAGTTTTACTGCAAGGAAATAATAAACTGACGTCACATAGGATATGGAGGCGCGCCAACGCTGCGATGTCTCCATCTTGTATACTTGCATATGCTATGTAGACAATGGTATCGATTGCAGTCCCTGTCTGAACATCCGGCATTTTAAACTTTGAGAGGTTCAGTTTTCGTTTAATTTATGTTATTGTACAGTGTAACTATAAACACATATACTGAATCTAACAACGTCCTTGAATTATTCGAAGAATTATCGTTTGGTAGTTTTATACATATTTTACTGGTCCTTGTAGATGGTAGTTCTACTTACCAATAAATGTTACTTATAATCGTCTGTTCTTTTTCATTGCAGTACACAAATAGTCTAATAGTACTTAATTCGCCAAACAAAACCGTGTTCATTCATCCATTAATTGGAAAATCAATTAGGATTTCGCGAAGACCATTTAAAATTTAATTTAGAGTGCTACCCTCATTACCTAAGAGGCTAAAAGTACTTTCAATGTAAAATAAATCAGTCCCATTTAAAATGTATTTTTTTTTTACGGCGTCGGGAGGCATACAAGCATACGACTCACCTGCTGTAATGTTGTTACCGTAGTCTATGAACGCTTGGAATACAGGAATTATCTACCCCTGCTTCTAACACAGCAACTCCTTGGGAGCTTACTGGTTATCTTAATCACCAGGAATACAACAACCTACCAGTCAGCATAATGAACGCAGTTTTTTGTGATATGGAGTACTTCCCCAGTCGGGCTATTTTGATGCCTACCTTTCTTAATAACTAATGGTTCTTATACTCCTCAATTTCCAAAATAAAACTCAAAAAGGGGGCCATATATAGTAATTCATATGACAGGCGTAAACGGGCACTTCCGCTCTTGACGCAAATAAGTCAGGCTAACGCTAACGTCTCCTCCCTGGACTTCAAATAAAGGCAAGCCAGAGCTGAGAGTCCTGCCAGCATTCTTGGGCTTCCACTTTGTTTGACGAAGCTCTGATAGACTCTCTTATGCAATCACATCAGTGCTGTCGACGCAGCACAGCTCTTCACAAACTACTCTTCGGGGATATTATATCACTCTTAAATTACGGGTTGATACCCTATCGTTCACAGACGCCATGATATGGATCCAGAAGATTATGTAATTTAGGATGTTCTAAATTACATAATCTTCTCGAAGGACACGCTCCTTCGAGAAGATTATGTAATTTAGAACATCCTAAATTACATAATCTTCTCGAAGGAGCGTGTCCCAGGAAATATTGATGGATACAATATTCCCATGAGCACGTCTCGGCAGGTATTGAAACTATAGTTTCGGAAGTTAAATGAGTTATGGACATTAGATGTGGGTGGACCTGGGTGGACTATATATTTGATTATTACAGAATTGGAATGGACGCCTGCCATAACTACCACTTCGATTGTTCACTATACCTAGGTATATACACTGTACTACTACACTATTCTCACCACTCACTTTTAGGTTTCGAAATAAAGCTACAGACAATATTTTTCTGGAAAATTCGAAATCGAAATCCTGCGGGTGAGAGTGTCTCAGATGTGCTAAGATCTTGTTTGTCCGAAGTTTCTTTTCTTTATACAATGTCGGGAGGCATACAAGCATACGGCCTAACTGATCTAATGTGGTTAACTGGTGTAATGTATCACGCGAAGTATCGCTCGCACGTTGCCACCCCTACTGTTAACACACCAAGTCGTTAGGAGCTTGCAAATCCCATTCACTCGCAGGAACACAGCAACACTCCAGGGAGTTGTTATTTGGCCAGCGGTTTTCTGGACGGTAGTGGAGGTATTTAAACAGACGGGCTGCTTTGACGCGCCCTACCTCTCTTAAAACACCCAGACCATATCATACACATATTTCTCCAGTTACTTGCACTAAAAAGCACGTAAAAAGAACAACACTATGTTCTATGGGCAGAGAACCATTGCACGAAATTGCCTAGAGAAACTGCATTTGAATTATTGTTCAATTAAAATAATATGAAATATAATTGCCCTGTATAATCCATCAGGTTAAAAAATAATTATTGAAATCATGTTTTTCTATCAGTGCACGCATTGCCTAAAAACTACTGGCTGGTCTTTAATTAAATTTAGTGTAATAACAGCTTATATGTTGAGTCAACATATAAGACATATCATTTCGCAAAACGGAACTCCCATGGGAGAGTTAAAACTGTATGTCAGATTTATTTGTTGGCTTGATTAATGTGAAGTTGATTGAATTGATAAAAACTTTGTAATTGGATATAGCTTCCCTTTTTCAGTGGAATCAGATACGAAAGGATGATTTTCATGAAACAGTAAAATCTGTTGCTTTCAGGCTATTACATAAATCTGATTGGCTTGGTTATTTTAATTCGGCAACTGAATCTCCTTTTGAGCTTTATCTCAAAACGAATATCGAATAAGAGCTGGTTATAGAATAAGATAATCAGCAAGAACTAAAGTACATTATAACATATCTCGTTCCGTTGACCTAACATCGTATTTACAAAATGGCCGATTTCCGATTTGGCACCCATCATTTTTCTATGATTGAGGCCCATTGCAAAATACACAAAGAACAGAATTCAAATTCAAGGCATGATGGCATACTGTAAGACAAATAAGCTAGTTCTTAATATTTCCAAATGTAACTATGCTATCTATACAAGACGAAATATAGCCATTGATCATAGGTATTCACTACAATCAAAACGGGTTCATACTGTTCGAGATTTTGGCATAATATATGACGATCTACTTATATTCGATAAACATATTGCTGGTATAGTTTCCAAAGCCTTAGGATTTTTAAGAACTTCCGCTAATTTAAATAATATATAGACCCTAAAAATGTTATACTATTCCTTTGTACGAAGTCACCTTGTATACGTCTCTCAGGTATGGAATCCCCGACACGAAATATATAAATTACAATAGGAGAGAATTCAGAAAAAAATAATTATGTATCTCGATTTTAATAATAATATAATATTACCTGATTGTGACCATAGATGTAAACACTATCACTTTTTGCCACTTGAGGTTAGACGGAACATAAGTGATATTTGCTACTTAATGCAGATAGCAAATGGAAATATTCATTCTCCTGAACTATTAGCCAAACTTACAAAATTGAACATACAGCCGTACTAATATAAGAAACCCTTGTTAAATGTACCCTTTAGTTATACCAATTCTAGACAAAAATCATTTTTCTTAAGAGCTTGTAAAAAATTTAAAAGAATAATATCAGACTGATATTGACCTGTGTTGCTCATCTATTAATGCAGTCAGAAATAATCTCCCCTGAGTTATTTTCAGAAATGATTATATATTTTCAAAGTGTATCTTATTGTTTTTGAATTAACTTTTACGACTTATTAAATTCCCTGTTCAGTTTTCTTTTTTTTCTAATATCACACTTTCTTTTTTAGTTAGCGTCAGTAGTTAACGTTATATATGTGGAAATTTGTAATCAGTCTTTGCATGCTAATTTTGCTGTTCTAATTGAATTACGAATCTGTTAATTTCCCGAAAATAAATAAATAAATCGCGATTAGTAGAAAGCTGGCACTAGCTTTCTCGTAAAGGAAACCGCGCCCCCATCAGTTCATAAATTTTGAAGTTACGATGGAACAGACGGAAAGACATGAACCTAAAACTCATAGCACCCCTCTATTTGCGACGTGGGTTAGAAAGTAAATGAAAATGAGTAATAATCAATTCACCCTAAATGGTGGAGCAACAAAGAAGAATTAATTACTAAGTGAACCTGTGAACTGTTTGATAAAAGAAGATTAATAGCACATAATCAGTTGCTTCAGAAATATTCTAAGGAAAATGTAGAATTAATGTTTGTATTTTCTTATCATGCAAGTATGTAATAAGGTTGTCTATCTATCTATAACTTCACACCAAGTCCCTTGCGGGGTAGGCAGGGAGTACCGAATGTATGTGTTTGATTGTTTGTTTGAAAGCCCTAATCTCTGGAAATATCAATCCGATGTAGCCACAAATACCGCCACATTTAGTCAAAAACTTTCATTTAGACATTTTTTTCAATGCAATGTCGGGAGGCATTCAAGCATACGACCCATCTGATGTAAAAAGGTTACCGTAACCTATACACGCTTGTAATAATATTATTGTATAAATATTAAGTATCACTCGCGCGACCTGATTTGATGCTAACACAGCAACTCCATAGGAGTACTGGTGAACTCACTCACACGCAGGAACACAACAACCCTCTTGGGAGTTGTTATGTAGCTGCGGTTTACTGTCAGGCGGAGGTACTTTACCAGACGGGCAGCTATAATGCGCCATACCTCTCTTAAAACACCCAGACCAAGACAAACAGACATGTTTATGCACACAAATGTTTGTCGTGTATGGGATTGGAACTCACGTGCGTTGGTCACATCACAGCAGCATTACTGACCACTGTGCCACCGAGCTATTCAATGTTGTTTACTTAGTACATGAAACTTGGAAAATAGTGAAATAATTGGAAAGTTATTTTATTAAGTACCTATTATTGACAATTTTGTTCATATTTTATAACAAATTATAAGCCAGATTATTTAACTGTTTACCGCTATGTAGATAAGGTATATCGCTATACGTACTTCGCAGAAGATGTGTAACTACGAGTATAATTTAACTATTACTGCTACATTAATACTAGACGTTTGGAAAGAAGTACTCATATTAATATAGGTACGGGACTTGCCGCGATTTGTAACGTTCAGTCATCCCGTGACCATGGCGTCTGCAACGTCGCCGAAGTATCGGGGAAATATAAAATCAGATCGCGGTAAGTCCCGTGCGTACAATAACAGTGTAAACAACCGTAAAAGAGCAAAATCGTACAAAGAATGCATTATTTGGAAATGTGTTTTATTACTTCACATTAGGTTAAGTACCGATTATTGAGACGTCTAGTCACTATTATCACATATTGGAGGTCCACAAATGGAGAAGTCACAAAATCAAGTTACTTACGTCCATACGCTACGGTAACTGGCTGACCGTATACTTTTTTTGCCACCACAGTGGTATAAAAGATGTGAAGGTCTTACGGCAGTCGCTCCATGTAATTTTAAGAGACGTAGGGAGCATCAAGGCCTCTTCTCTGAGGAAGTACCTCTATCTCTCAGAAAATCTAAGCCATGGAGGGTGTTCTTGCGTGTCTGGGAGGTCTCCAGTAAGCTCCTGCGTAGTTGCTGTGTTAGCAACAGAGGTGGTATCGCGGGAGTGATACTTAATGTATTATAGTGTATTGCAAGCGTTCAAAGGCTACATATAAGTGAGCCGTTTTGCTTGTATGTCTCCCGACGTTGTATAAAAAAAAAGTGTGCGTCTCGGGACGCCCTACAGAAGTGATAACTTAAACTAATCTAAGTTGAACTATTTAATATTGAAATTGTTTAACTTGAGAAAAACTTAGGTTATTACTTAAATTTTAAGTATATTAATATGATAATGTAAGGAAAGGTTATTTATTAACAAAATCTTTTATTGATTATAAAATATATTTTAGTCTTAGTTACAATTGAGCCTGCCTACCGCTGCCCTATGCGTGAGAGAAAGGGAAGCCAGACAGACTGGCGCCGTAACGCGTTACGTAACGAAGCGGTTTACCCTCCCATAAGAAGTTATCACTTCAAAAAATCTCATAATCAGTATCTTCGCCAAAACCTTAGCTTAGTTAACGGAGCCCACCAATCCTAATGGATTAGACAACGGGTTAACGATAAGAAGAAAGTGATACAAAAAAAATGTAAAGCGAAATCAATTCAGTGGAGGGTTCATTGTATCTAAAAGTTAAAGTATTCCTTAAATATTTTTGTCTAATAAAATTATTATTCATAAATTCGGTCCTCCGAATGAACTCAATTTGGGAGGTAACGAAGCGTTATTTTCCGGAATTCGGTTTATTTACTGTATTCTGTTGTTGCTCTTTCGTCTGTATTTTTAACTGCATTGCTATCATTTTTCTCGTTTCTGTTGTATCGCAGATTTAAAACCGATTTAATGTAGAGTGTTATTAAGTAACTCTCTTAAAAATGAGTCAAGGGAACAAAAAGATTTTCGAGCAGCAGCAAAAAGATTTTAGTTTTTTTTTATTGATCTCTGTTGTGCTCAAAATTACTGCTCTGGTATAAATTTTGGCATGACAATCTTAAATAATTAATCTGTATTATTATGTGTTAACCCTTCTTTAGGTTTGTTACTTAATTTTATTTCTCGAGTATGCAGCTTTGGTAATACTACGAAATCACTAATATTGTAAACTATACTAATATTTAAAACTGAATAGTTTGGTTGTTTGTTTGAATGTGCTAATCTCTGGAACTGCCCGGTGGATTTGAAAAATCTTTTTGCATTTGATAGCCCAATTCTTGAGGACGGTTATAAGTTATTCGACATCACGATAAGATCCTTAGAACCCGAGGAAAACGAAAGAAAGACAAACTGCTCTCACGGAGTAAGGGGTACGGCTGAAGCTTGCGTATATAAAATTTAATAAGCTGCCCTACTAATTGTTGAGTTTTGGACTTTTTTGTATACAACGGTGGGAGGCATACAAGCATACGGCCCACATGATGTAAAGCAGTTACCTTAGTCTATTACCGGTTCTAATATATTAAGTATCACTCGCACGATGCCTCCTCCGCTTCTTACACAGCAACTCCTTAGGAGTTTACTGGTGACCTCACTCACACACAGGAACACAACAACCCTCTAGGGAGTTCTTATTTGGCTGAGGTTTTCTGTAAGGTGGAGGTACTTTCCCAAATGGACTGCTTTGATGCGCCCTACCTCTCTTAAATTAATTTGACTGGAGGTTTTGTTTTAAGATTTCGATGAATCTTGATAATAAAAATGTTGACTCAGCTTCAAACATAGCATAGCATAATGAATAATGATGTTTCAAGGTTTGTTGTCAACATAATATGAAAAGAAGTACTATGATACATTTACAAAATCTGTAGTTCTAAAATATATATTGCTGGAAGAAAAAAAAGCATGAACATTGTAGTCGTAAAAGGCACTACTACTTGTGTTTCGTTTCACGATATGTCAGCCAGCCAATCAAGTCCTTTTCAGGAACAACGTTCCTTTATGAAATCTATATGTTTGTCTGTGTGTGTGTTTGTCAGGAACACCGTTCCTATATGAAATCTATATTTTTGTCTCTGTGTGTGTCTGTCGCTTTTATTCGAATATTCGATTTTTGACTCAGATTCGGATTCAGAATAAAAAAGTAGAATAGGAATGTCTGAATAACCAACCTCCTATCTCTTAAGGAGCATGGTCAAAATGGCCGACAAATTAAAAAAAAAGAATTATATTGTTATATAATTGACGAGCCAGGTGTTCCTCTGGCAATGCAAGCTTGCGCATTCTCAACTGGTTTTTATCTGCATTTAAATAGGCAAAGAGTTTTACAGAAAATTCCATTTTCTTCTACGGTTATCAACCGATTTTGTTTTTATAGTTTATGTTTGTATCTATTGACGAGCTTAAATATTATCCCTGAATAAAATTTCGAAATAGTAGAAATAAATAAAGGAAGAGTAAGACCAATACTTACCTACAATGACCAAATTGATCGTGTTTTATCAGGTCGTGTTTTATTGGTCATGTCAGGAGCCTTAGAGACCAGCGCTCATGAGAAGCATGAAAAGAGCTATGAAGTCTTCCTGCGACCACGGACGCTGCAAAGCGTTCGAAACGTCAGGTTCAACAAAATAAATAAAATACGCGATACTTCCGTTAAAAATTGTTTAATTCAAGAGCTATGAATGTTAAAGAAGTTTAAAAAAGCGAGTGAGGTGTGTAATTACCGAATCTTGTGGCTCTCGGTTCTCTCTGCCTACCCCGCAAGCGATTTGGCATGAATAATAGATAGAAATAAATTTTGGAAACATGCATATATGTTTTCCTAATATTTCTGATAACGATTGTGGTCAAATTTTGATCATTAAGGCGAACACATAGTCAATAAATCATTTTCAGAATTGATGTCATTTCATATTCGAAATAATTTTAAACTTTTAACATGAAATACTAATTGAGCCGTCAAAATATCGTTACAATACAAACCTTGTTTCATAATTACTTGCTTGTAATTAGATCCAGACGAGATTTACCAAAACTGGGCCAAGGCAAGATCAGTACACCAATTACCGGTAATCCCTTACCGTATTTGGTGTACAATGAGTTTACTTATAATTCTTTAATGTTTACATAATAGAAGGGTGCCAAAGGGTTATTATTAACCCTACGTTGTCCATCTGTCCGTCCGTCTTATTTTGAAAGGGTTCTTTAAGGAAGTGTGCTTTTAAGACATTTCATATAACGATACTATGAGGGTTTCACGATAAATAAAAATATCAGGAAATAAAAACGGGTTTTCCGTAAGTGTGATGTAATATTTGCTCTATTATATAAAGCAGTAGGGCGACCAAGCTTCGCTCGAAGTATTTTATATTTTTTTGTGGAAAATCCCCAAAAAACACTTATACAGATAAACTTCTTTAACAGTCTTTAAAAGCCTTTATTTTTCAGGTACGCACAGGTTATAGTGTAAGTGGTAAAGCTAAAACAAATAATGGAAACGATCAAATGTCGCTATTGCGCATTATTGTATATTTCTTTTCTGTTTACGACAGATTTCACTTATTTAAATTATGTAAATATCGTATCTTTTAGTACTGCTTAATTATTAATACGATATTTATTTTAACTAGCGTTCGCCGCAACAGGGAATATGCATGAAATTAATTTTTCGTTTTAAATCACACAATTGTCATATAAAAAGTAAAACAAAAAACATTTTTTTGTAGATTAATTTCTTGTAGTTTTTTTTAGTTTAGGTGTTAGAAATCGTAAAAAAATCCAAACAATTCCTGTAATAAAAAAATCGGCCAAGTGCGAGTCGGACTCGCGCACGAAGGGTTCCGTACCATTATCTATAAAAACAGCAAAAAAAAATCACGTTTGTTGTATGAGAGCCCCCCTTAAATATTTGTTTTATTTTAATTTAATTATTTATTCTTAAGGTGAATATATAACTAAATATTCTGTGAATATTTCAAGCGTCTACCTGTTGCCGTTATCAATATCAAGCAAAAATGAGCAAAAAAATCACGTTTGTTGTATGGGAGCCCCCTTAAATATTTATTTTATTCTATTTTATAGTAATTGTTGTTATAGCGGCAACAGAAATACATCATCTGTCAAAATTTCAACTATCTAACTATCACGGTTCAAGAGATACAGCCTGGTGACAGACGGACGGACGGACGGACAGCGGGGCCTCAGTAATAGGGTTCCGTTTTACCCTTTGGGTACAGAACCTTAAAAACCATCATTTTACTATAATGAATTGTCACTCTCAAAGTATGAACGCATTATTATACTCGTACTTCCCAATGAAGATGAATAATTTATAAAAATAACGAACTTAGAATTACAACTTCGGATTATATCTCTCATTTTACTGTAATGAAGTTATTGATTCGAGCACTTAATCGCTACTATTATTTTCTATAATCTTTTTAACATTTTTTAAGTGTTGTGTTCCAATCATACTCAAATACGAAAAATGTGACTATTATTAACTATATGTTAGTAATTATTCCCTTATCCATTCAAGCACCTACGTACCGCACTTGGAATCCGTGCACCGATTCCAAAAAGCCTTTGTTATTTTTTATTCACACTTTGTTCCATGGCATTTTGTATGATGTCGATGCTTCTAAATATACTCGTAAATACAATAGTATATATTGGAGCATCAACTTAGGTGTAAACATCGTGTTGAGAAATTTTATTGAAGTTAATTAGTACGAAGCATCAACAACAAATTGTGAAGGCACAGGACCCATAACTAATTAAATCACAAAAGGCTTGAATCTTGATAACTTTTCAAATTCTGATCTTATACAATCTATATATAACTACAGAGTTGGTTTCCAAACAATGTAGTTTATTATTATTTTCTGGGTATTCTAATTGGTACAGTACAACAGTGTTTACGTCATCAAGCGCAAAGAATTCCCACCAGCACTTAACTCCATACAATTCATCGGATTTCTACTGCTAAAGATAGAAAGATAGTCGATAGGTTGCATTAAGTTTTGTTCAAGTGTTTAAATGTTTTTGGCTACAATAAAGAGATGGGCGTGGTAGTGAAAAATAGAAATTAAAAGGAACTTTTTAATGCGGTCTAGCCATTGTCCCTTAACGCGTGTTCAACATTAAAGTCATAATTTTATGTATCATTTTTTAACGGAACGCCTACTCACATTATCATATCATGACACATGGCGTATGGTCTAATGTATAATTCTAATTTTAACTCTGGAACGTGAAACGTTCTTGCATTAATTAATGCCATTGAGTTAGTCATAGATCATCTTCTCTGCCTGTATTCGTCCACTGCTGTACATAGGCCTCCCCCCTAGAGTATTATTCATCTCGATCCTGTGCCATCTGCATCCGACTCCCTACAAATCTCTTGAGGTCGTCGCTCCGTCTAGTGTGGTGTCCAATACTGCGTGGCCGCCATTCGAGAACCTTTCTTCCCCAGCGGTTGTCGGTTCTACGGACTATCGGTGGCCGGCCCACTGCCGCTTCAGCTTACTTATCCTGTGGGCTATGTCGATTACCTTAGTTCTACTATGGATATCCTCATTTCTGATTCTATCACGCAGAGAAACCCCAAGCAATAGCTCTTACGAGGAGCGCCCTTGAGCTTCCCCATACGGCCCGCAGTGAAGGGCCACGTCTCAATTCCGTAGGTCATCACTGGCAACACACACTGTTAGAAGGCCTTACTCTTCAGGCGTTGAGGTATTTTGGACGAGAAGATGTGTCGAAGTTTCCCGAACGCTGCCCAGTCCTAGAGTTGGATCCGTCTGTTCACCTTTCTAGTTATGGATGACTTGGTCAATTACTTCCCCTCTTAACTGTCGCGAAACGTAAATGCATCTAATAGCATTAATTAGCGTTGTACTAATTTATTTTAGCTCTGGTTGCTAAATTTGTACTACATGGCGATGTTCAATTTCACAAATAAGTTGAAAACTCGATTGGATATTGCGCAATGACTTTTAAGTAAATTATTTTTCCCCCGTATTTCTGTTAAACTTCATTCGCTATTTTTTCGGTCATCTTCAGTAATGTAATGAAATTTGAAATGAGATGGAATTTATTTATTTGTAAGTAAATGTTACAAAAAAAATTGTCGCGCTGACACCCACGCTAGGTTTCCCTTTGTTATGGATAATAATTTAAGTAATAATTTCTTAATTTAGTAATGCTTTCTTTTTCTTTAATTTGTCTAGTATCAATTCCAATACTGTGGTTAACAAAAAAAAAAAAATGTTAACGCCACCACTGTGACACAAAATAAAATAAAACGGGCTGCACTCCGGGAGTGCCGGCAGAAGTGAAAACTTGAACTTAATGTTCGTTGTGCATTTTTGAATGTTTTGGAATGGTTAGGGAATAATTTCGCACGAATTGCTTTATTTATCAGTATATAAGTACTATCATGTATGTGGTAAAATACAATATTCATTTATTGCGCTATCGTACACAAACATGACAATTTATATTACATTAAAAATTTAACACTTCAGAACTATTACAATTATTTTACATTAAAAAGTTTATCTCTCAGAAAAATCAACTTCATCCATTATTTCAACGACTCTTTCACCATCATCATTACCAGCATCTTTATCGCCAATCTCTAAAACTCAAACACACCGCGCGCGATGTTGATAAACTACGTTGAACGAAACGCGTAAACGCCAACAATTTCATGGCGCTTGCAACGTTTTGGTCGCGAGAAAATAATGGCTTATGAACGATCTTGCTATAAGTTCTAATTCTCACCAAAATCTTACGGTCAGGGTCACGTGTCCTGACGCGAGTTTAGCATTTTTTACTCATCCCAAAAAGTGCACAACGCCGCTAAAGAAGTTTTCACTTCAAAAACGTGGCAGAAGTACCGATCCAGTCGTCATCGAAAATAATTACCTAAACTTACTTCGCTAGGGTTGCTGCTGAATTTTTCTAAATTTTGAAAAGAAGAAAGTAATATAAAGTTATGTAATACCGTAAATATTTTCTTCTTATATATTATCTACCTAAGAACCGGCGAGCGTGCATGAATAGAGCTATGAATTAGAGAGGCGAGTTAAGTGTGTAAGGACCGCGTCTCTGCCGATTTTGCATTTGATAGTCAAATTCCTGAGAAAGATTATAGGAAAATAAGAGAAAGTAAAAATAAGCGGTTCTCGCAAGATACCGGAATATGGCGGACAAAGCCGCGGGCTGCAGTTAGTATTTTATATATTCATATTAAGTAAATTTTCCTTTCTATATCACCAATATTGGCTGTCATTCTGTTTGACATGCCGAAACTTTCTACGCGGATTTGTGCCCCCTCGCATGTCGCAGTCGACCGTGCGTACGCGTGATATTCGCTAAGTTGAAGCCATGTCAAACATATCAAGCAAAACAAAGTTTAGATGAAACAATCTCAACAGAATAACCAAAAATTTCACGATTAAAAGAGAAACCGTCGAAACATTTCGAGACAAGTTCCCGAGGCGCAATAATATTGGGCGCCTGATTAATGATCGTCGTTTTGCAAACGTCAAAATATTTGCTTACTTCCGACCACGTCGGTTCATTTGTGGTATCTTATGCTTGGCATGAACATATCTATCAAATTAACGAGGAACACTTACTGAATCATTTCATTTTGTAATTTTTCAGCTATCATCTTTGTATCATCAGTCAAATAACGTATTTTCTTACATCTGTATTTGTTTCGTCATTCTTTTTGAATGATATAGTACTAAAAGAATGACGAAACAAATATACAATGCGAAAGTGGAGCGATGTAGGAGCCGAGGAAGACTTACCTACCACGACCAAATTAGGTTGTGTTTTTTCAGTAGGTGATGTCAGGAGCCCTAGGAACTGGTGAGCGTACATGAAAATAGCTATGAATGTTAAAGAAACAAGCGAACCGCTCCTACTTCACTCCGATCTCTCTGCCTACTCCGCAAGCCTGGCGTCAAGATATAAATACTTACGTGTAGTTCCTTCATATACCTAATTGAATTTACGAAAGTTTCACATAAGCGGCGGTTTCGTAAGCAGTTAATCTGTAGTTTAGTTCAGCTGCACATGTTGCGTGATTAGATATAGCTCGCTGAACTGCTAAGTAATTCAAGTCTTGAAATTGAAATCTATCCCTAACAGGAAGAGCAGAAGAAATTCTTGGCTTGATTTGGAAAGTTTGGCACGAATTTTGTGTAGAACAGCTACTTTTCTTCGTTTGACCAAACTTAGAAACATGTCAGTGGAGATTGCTGGTTCGCTGCAAATTGACAACATTTGTCCGATAAAATGGCAGCTGTTGTCGAAACGAACATTCTTTATACAAAGATTCGTGCGGAATTTTTCAAAATAAATAGAAATTGTGGGTATAATCGCATCGGCGCTAAATTTGTGCTAATAAGATGAATTAATTCAAAGCCTTATATTAAACATTTATACTGTGTAACAAAGAAAATAGGTCAAGGTGTAGAAGAAATTATTCCACAGCCCCTCGTCTGAGCAAATAAGTAAAGCCTTTTTCCAAACGTCACGCTTTTCGCTGCGTATTCAAGATTGTGCGCGGCAAACAGGGTTGTGTTTCACCGACTACGCGAAATTCTAATGGAGTATTTGCGAGATTTCACTTTCATATAGAGGTTAACAAACCACCAGCTTTTGAGCTCTAGAATATATTTATTGCTAATAATGAGCTCTATATTATGAAATGTAATTCTAATATTTAACTTTTTAGTTTATTTATTTTACTCGTGATCTTCGTTTATGATAGAACGAGCTTGTCTACGCTGTATAGTATCATTTCTTTGAATCCTTTTACCTTGATATTTAAGTAGTATCGCTAACCACTCCGCCCTCGGGCTCGTCGTGTAAATGAGGATTGGATGAAATTCAGGTTTTATCGTACTTAGCGGCATTGCACAAGAATAATACTCAGAATATCTTTGAATACCTTGACTTAAAAAACGTGAATGCTTACTTATCAGGGAAGCTGTTGTTAGAGACTCTTTTTAGACCAGACCAAGACGCATTACGGTCCGCCGTTTTTAACAAGCGACGTTCTGATGTCAGTGGCCAACCCGCCTGTCCAGCGTTGTGATTTACGCAAAAGCTGTCTATGAAAAGACATCGGAAAATGTGGATCCCAACTCGCGACTTTATCCACTGCGAAGAACAGTCTTTTGTGTCCGTGTCGAATTCCCCGTCCAATGAACGATCGTCAACAGTGCAGTGGAAATCTCCGTTATGTCAGCGAGGGCAGCATATATTGTTTGTCGTCAGGGTTACCGACTGAACAGTTCCTTTGAGCTAATTGATGGCATAACAACACAAAACAGTATAGAAATTGCCTTGCACAATTCCACTAAGGTATACTTCGCTGCTGTTGTAGTGACTTTAATGGCAAGTATATATAATGATGTCAGGAGCCCTATGAACCCGGATGCATGAAAAGAATTAATGAATGTTAAAGAAGCGAGCGAGCGTTTGTAAGGTCTGCGCCCTATGGCGCTTATTTCTCTCTGTTCTTCTAGCCTCCAAGGAATCTGACATGAAGATATAGAAAAATAGAATATTATATATAATCACGCCGATTATGGATACTAGTACTAGTAGTAGTAGGACTGTATGTCTTTAACCAACCAATCTCTGCCATTATGAACCAACAAAATTTGGTCCTGTGTGGTATCAGGAGCATAAGGTGGTATCAGGAGCCCTAGAAACCGGCGAGCGTGCATGAAGAGCTATGAATGTTAAACAACCGAGATGTGCAAGGATCAAATGATGTGGCGCTCGTTTCTCTCTGCATACCCCACAAGGAAGTTGGTGTAAACATATTAATAGCTTGAAGTTATATATAGATAGATAGAAGTATGTAACTTGTATACACATTTTACATATGTCTATTAAGGTGATCACAACTCACCAATTTATTATCCATATCCATATGATGTAACATTTATTTATGAAATTAGTTATGGATACCGAAATTTTTTTAAGTTTTTCATGCAAATTTTTGAAACAGTTAACTTTCTTCATATTTCAAGTGAAATATTACACGAGCCTGTAAGTTTATTAAAACGTCCAAATCTCGCAAGTAATCGTGTAACTAACTCAACGCCTTCATTAAAGGTTACAGCAGACAACACATATATATTAATTATGTAGAAACGTCTGATGAGCCACACGGGAGTGATCGAACCCAAGTTGTCAGAACCACTTATTGGAAACTCAGCGGCATGTACCTTCTGAATATATCATTCGCTTATCGGGGTGTCAAAGTTCGTGACTCCTGATAGAAAAGGTACCTATATATAAAGTTAGAATGAACTAAATATATGACGAGCTCGGTGGCGCAGTGGTGAAACGCGTTGTTAAGCTACTTTGACACCAACGCTCGTGGGTTCGATTCCCACACAATACAAACATTTGTGTGCATGAACATGTCTGTTTGTCTTGGTCTGGGTATTTTCTATGTATAATAAATAAAAAAAAATGTATTTACGTATGTTTATCAGTTGTCAAGTACCCATAACACAAGCTTCGCTGACTTTGGGGCTAGATGGCGCTGTGTAATTTGTCAGACAATATTTAATATATATACAAATGTATATGGTACACCTGGTAAGCCAATAAACGAGATGTGCTATTTAGGAATCGACACTCTGGCTAAAGAGGTGGAGCACAGCTATAGTTAATCTTTGGGGAAGTACTTCCACCTTACATAAGACCACGGCTAAAAACTAGTACCTTAGAGGGTTAAGTGTTCTTGTGAGAGTACGTTCATTGTCGATGGTCGAGCGTTCCTAGGAACCTAACAATAGCCTCACTATTAGTGGGTTCCTACGAACGCTGGACCATTCAACGGACTACGGTAACTGCTTCACATCAGACGGACAGTAAGCATGTTCTATTGGAAAGTTGGAGTGAATATGAAATTTTAAATTTGCCGTCATTATGTAAGGTTAATATTAAAATATGTAAATGACGCAATATAGAATATACCACCTTCGTAAATCAATCTGAAATATCAAAATCTAAAAGCATAAGTGTTTCAATAAAGAAAGAAGATATTCATACTTCAATCTAGGTTTAAACTTTAGTATTTTACAGACCATATTAAATGATTCCATTCAATTATATATATATATACTAGGTGACCCGGCGAACTTCGTACCGCCTCACGATCAATAAATGGTGTGTTAACTTATTAGATGGTATAAATTCTTCTTATCCTATTCCGGACGAAGACAAATCCAAAAACACAAAAATCATAAAAAACGGGTCCAGCCGTTCTTGAGTTAGAAATAGTGTAACTAACACGACTTTCTTTTATATATATAGATATGCCAATTCGTACGTGAGATATCATAAAAAAAGAATTTCATATAAAATGTATGAGAAATGTAATTTATATTATTTTTATTTGTTTGTTATTGTTTTTCCATTTTTTAATACTTATTATCCTATTCCGGACGAAGACAAATCCAAAAACACAAAAATCATAAAAAACGGGTCCAGCCGTTCTTGAGTTATAAATGGTGTAACTAACACGACTTTGTTTTATATATATAGATAGATATATATAAAATGCATATGTCATAGTGTGATAGTGACATATACCACAAATTTAGAGAGAACATTATCTTGGACAAAATTAAACTACTTCTAAAGGCACGTCGATTATATTCAGACATTCTGCTACGATCGCCGGACGTCCTGCGAACCCTTCATAACGTTTATGAAGGAATCTACCCTTTGAAATGAGGGCGATGAACCTATATTAAAAATAAATTAACATTATTTATATCAAAAGGTCATGGACGCTGATTATTATTGCTCAAAGCGTGCATTTGCTTTCGTTGATGGATATTTTATGTTCAGTAATTAAATTTGCTTTAAATCGAAAGTTAACAAAATTTCAATGCAATATTACAGAATACTTTATATAGTATTTATAAAGTAGCGAATTTTTAACGAGCGCGGTGGCTCAGTCGTTAATGACGCGACTTTGACACCAACGCTCGTGGGTTCGATTCCCACACAAGGCAAACATTTGTGTGCTTGAACATGTCTGTTTGCCTTGATCTGGTCAAAGCAGCCCGCCTGCGGAAGTACCTCCACCTCACAGAAAACCGCAGTCAAATAACAACTCCCTAGAGGGTTGTTGTGTTCCTGCGTGTGGACACCAGTAAGCTCCCAAGGAGTTGCTGTGTAAGCAGCAGAGGAGGCATCGCGCAAGTGATAATTAATATATCGCAAGAGTTAATAGGTTACGGTACCCGCTTTACATCAGGTGGGCCGTATGCTTGTATGCCTCCTGACGTTGTATAAAATATATATATATAGACTACAACACTACTATGGTGACTGTCGGCATTCTGGAACAGCCTAATCCAGTTACATCTAACCCATACGAGTTGAAGCGAAGAGTGCGACAGTGTAATCCCTCCAAAATTATTCACAGCTACACCGGATGAAATGAGAAAGACGCTTGGTTGTTTCTATAGTAGTAGGTATCATAAGAAAGCTATTGACCAACAAAGAAGGATATTTGAACAAGAATCCAAAAATGTATTTCATAAAAATAATGAGGACAGAGAAACTTTAATTTAAAAACTTTGAGATGTTTATTTTTTTAGATTATTAAATATAGGACAGACGATTGGAAAATTCTAGTGATTTTATCACGGTTTCCTTCTATGTTTCTATGCAGTTTCAAATAGTTGATGGTTCTACTTACATCGTTATACTATTAAGTATGATAAACAATGTCACTTACCAGTCTCGAATGCGATATGAAACACTCATTGCATTAAGGCCCGTTCGCATTTTGATTAGTGTTAAGTGCAAGTGTCAATTGTAAGTGTTAAGTGATTAGTAGATACATTATTTGGACAGGCAATGATTAGTGCGAGTGTTTAGTATTTGCTTAAAGTGTTAAGTGAATAGTATTTAGAAGCCACTTCTATTTTTTTGCGAGTGCCCCCACCCCCGCCCCCTTTTCCTCATCCCTCACTCGCAGCGCGCTCCTCTCTAAACACGTCTGGACAATAATATTCCAATGGATCTTCCACGGCTAATTCTTAGTAGTTAATAACTAGCTCCACGACTTGATCTCCTCCCTCTCCACTTACGTTGCCATAGTTTTTGAGGTCTCATACGTTCAATTTCGATCTCTTCTTCGATTTGATCAATCCAAGACAATTTTTAATATATCTTTAACACATTTGTGCAGTTCCCTCTGCACTTCTTCGTCCATATTGTTGATTGGCCTCACGGGTACTCCTTAGGAACTTATAAGCTTTACTAAACAGAACTACTTATCAGCAATGGACATAGACTAAACATTAACACTTGGCACGAAAAACTACATGCTCTACACTCGCACTTAACACTAATCAAAATGCGAACGGGGCTTTAGACTTGACTGGCACTTGAAAGCTTTTGTCATCCTTTGTCGATAACCATTGTCATTTAGTGAGTTTGTTTGCACATTCGCATCATGGTTGGCCGAATGACTTTACATTCACATACTATTATTCGCTTATTTGACTTCTCCTTCTTTGCGTTATCCCGTTTCCTAATCCATTAGGGCCAATCCTAGTGGATTAGGAAGGAAGGTAGGGTCCGCTACCTAAGCTTAAAGATTTGGCGAAGACACTGATTTTTACATGCAACGACTGCCATCAGACCTCCACAACCTAGAGGGAAAACCAGATCTTTCTTATGGGAGGACACACGTCTTTCGAAATATATTTTCTTGGAGGTGTGGGTTTCCTTACGATGTTTTCCTTCACCACCGGACAAGTGATAAATGTATACATGAATCTGAAAACTCGAATAAATTGCATCCGCCTGGATTCGAACTAGGGCTCATGATTTCTCGGGTCTCGAGAATTCTCGAGGTTTTCTCATATTATTTGGTTCCAATAACGACAACAAATTCAATGGTTTTCCTCTGAAATAAAAGTATCAAATTAATTATAAAACTTTTATTGATTATATTCAAAAACATTAATCTTATGATTAAGCTAATTTTTTTTTTTTTTAACATACAGAAATAATATTATTCAGACTCAGATTATAATTACAGCACCATTTTTGGCTGGTTATTTAGAACTTATAAACAAAAGTAGCTTCTATTAAACTAAACAAATAATCAACATGAAAGAAACCGTTAATATCTTAACTTATAATTAAATTACAATCACAGCACCATTTTTGGCTAGTTATTTAGAAAAAAAATCAACGTAAAACTTGTAAACAAAATAGCTTCTATAAAACAAAAAAAATAACATGAAAAAAAACGTTAATATCTTAAATTCAGGTAGAAAATAAATGTAAATTATAATTAAATTACAATCACAGCACCATTTATGGCATGTTAATTAGAATAGAAACAAATGAACACTTTGCAAGATCAATGGAATATCTCATGCTGAGGAGCTGAACATACAGACAGACAGATACATAACAATTAGGTCAGCTTACTCTGTCTGATGAAATATGGCTTTACAAAATATTCTATATAGGTACATGATTTCTCGAGTTCTCGACTTTTCTCGAGCTTGATTTCCCGGGAACAAAGCCCAACGATTTCCCGGGAATTCTCGAGCCGAGAATGAACCCTAACTCGAACCGAGGACCATTTGTTCAATAGGCCGGTTCCTTATCCACTGGGCAATCACTGCTCTAAACTCTATCAGTCGCTTATATGACTATACCAGAAAAATAATCAATAGACAAGATAATTCCATCACGCGAGCAGCACAACCTCTTAATGAGTAGGTACCTACATGATGACAATGTCAGCTCTGACATGAGTTTTACCCGCTTCAGCTTGACGAGGAACTTTTAGTCCTTGTTGCGTACTACAGCATCCCCGACTCCTTTAATATTGAATATGCGATAGTCGCACCGTATTACCCTTAGGGAATATGTATTAGCAAACATAGGACATAAAAGCAAACAGAATACTAAATTATGGTATCCAAACAATGTTAATTAAATTATTAATGAAACCGCGACAACAATAATTTAATTTATCAAACATGGCTGTGAACAGCGATGCGCCTGTCGAGTTGGCAGCCGACTCTTTTCTGGCGTGCCAATTTTTGTTGATTTCTGCTTTCGCATTTGGGTATTTTGCTTTACCATTGTGCCTGAATTTTATTGCAAGCTTAGTCTTTATTACAACCTGCGACATGCATGTAACTGTATTTTAAATACTCTTAGTATGTTCATTGTCTACACTTCTACACTAATTTACATATACGCTATTATTGTAAAGAATAAATATTTCTATCTATCTATAACTTCACGCCAAATCCCTTGCGGGGTAGGCAGAGACAACATGCAATCGCTGATCTTTTATCCATGTTTTCCACCATGCTTCCGCTTCTTTGAAAGCCTTTTTCCAGGACCTGGTCGATATGTTGTAAGCTGACTTTAGAAATCTCTCGTTTGGATCTCCAGCTGCACGGACCCTTATCCAGGCTCGATACGCTGTATTTTTGGCAGCCATAGCCTCACTGCAGTCCCGGTTGAACCAAGGCCTGCGCCTGCCACCGCTGGCCACAACTGAAGAAGGAATGTAGTATACCATCCCCAGTTTAATTGCCTCCGCAATGGCGTCAGCGCAAGCCGAGGGGTGTCGACTCCAAAGCATCGTTCCGTCCAGGGTACAACGTTCACCAGTGAAATATTAGTGAGTAGTATGGGGTGTATTTTACATTCAAAAAAATCAAAATATTGGTGGCGGAAGCACACAAAGCAGGTTAGATCAAATTGCATGTAAATTTGACTTTCGCAAAATGACGCCTGAATCTATTAACTAAAATATAGATAATACATAAAATAATGTACTATTTAGAACCCATGAAAGTGTCCTCGAGGCTATAAAGGTATATAAAATATCTATCGATTGTTTTTAGGTTAAAATAAGCGTTTGTTGTTCAAATTAGCGAGTCAAAACACTGGTAATTTCATAAGGAATTGTTGTTATGTCGTCTTTGTGAAGTACTAATTATGACCCGTGCGAATCCGGGGCAGGTCTCTAGTCATAAACAAAATAGTTCATTAATGTGCATGTCACTATTATAATTCAATATCTTAAAACGCCTTTAATATTACCATTTTGGTAATATTAAAGGCGTTTTAAAAAATGGTAATATAGCGTGAAAATTAAGAGATTTTCACGCTCCTGGTTTGGAATGCCATTATAGCGGTGCAGTAAAGAATACAACTACGTTATGCTTGCTTACTTAAGTTATATTGTTGAAACCAATATTGTTAACAAGTTCTTTTGTTATAATTGAAAATGAATTTTAAAAATCTATTTCTTGTCCCATTAAGACGTCTTAATGTTTCATTTAATTTCAGCTGACAGAGGATGTTGGTATTAAGATAAGAAAACGCGTGCTCCGTTGATTGGGTCATGTTGAAAGAATGAAACAATGACGAAACAGATATACAATTCGGAAGTAGAAGTGTATAGCAGCCGAGGAAGGCCAAGACTACCACGACCACATTGGTCGTGTTTTATAAGGTGATGTCAGGAGCCCTAGGAACCGGCGAGCGTGCATGAAAAGAGCCATGAATGTTAAAGAGACATGCAAGGTGTGTAAGGAAGTTTTATGGCGCTTGATTCTCTCTGCTTACCCCGCAAGGGACCTTGGGTGGAGATATATACACACATCCCGTTAAGATAAGTATATTTACTAATATTAAATGTCACTGTATGTAAAGACAATTCTCTTTGCGTCTTAAAAGTAAACAGAACATTCATGTTTTTATAAGTTCTGAACACATCTTCAGTGTATACGTTAGTTAATGGGGTATCCATAGTGGCCCTGGGGACGTCACTAGTGGTAACGCTGTTCCTGTTATTATTTTCTTCCGGTCGTTTTATGTTGGTCTTTTTCATTGTTTCAGGGTGTTCCCTTTTTATTTTCTGTTTGTTTAGGGTATTTGTATTGTTATTTTAATACTCATTGTTATTATATGTGTTTTATTTTATAAAGCTAATTTGAGAACGCTTAACTTGATGGATTTGTACGTGTTTACTTTATACTTGACCCAGAAGGCACAGCTGGCTATACACAATGCAGTGCTGGGCCCGACTCTTACTTATGGAAGCGAGAGCTGAGTATGACATAGAGAGCATGAAAGTAGGATAAACGCGGCCGAAATGCGAGCATTGCGCAAAATGATATTAGAAGCAAAGTTGGTCTGAAAGAAAGCGTCGGTGTTAAAATAAAAAGAGGCATACTCCGTTGGTTCGAACATGTAGAAAGAATGCAGGATGAAAGGATGACGAAGCAGATATACAATGCAAAAGTGGAAGAATGTAGGAGCCTAGGAAGGCCAAGACTTACCTACCATGACCAAATTGGTCGTGTTGTATGAGAAGGTGAAGTCTGGAGCCGTAGAAACTGGCGAGCGTGCATGAAAAGAGCAATGAATGTTAAAGACGCGAGTGAGCGATGTAAGGATCGAGTCACATGGCGCTCAGTTCTCTCTGCCTACCCCGAAAGGGATTTGGCGTGAAGTTATAGATAGATATTTAAAAAAAAATGTACTAAATAACTAACTATTACCCTTGAGTTCTACTGTGAGTGGCATCCTGCTATCGTAAGAGTAGATAGTTTACCCACCCAGCGTAATTATAATACACTACATATGACGTAAGATGACTGATCTAATAAAATCACTCTTAATGGTGTCGGGATATGGTGCTTTTAATATCTGACACAGAAGTATTTTAGACTAATTTCTCCTATTAATACCAACCTTATAATTCAATATTTCGGGGCATTAAAAAGATAAATAAATATTTTTTTGCCATTGGGCCCTCGCGGGCATTTAGACACGTCTAACAAGTTTAAAATAATGAAACGTCATTGTATTTTATTAATTACTCGTAGTTTTCGTTTTTCTGTTTATAATCTACCAGCATTTCGAATATGTCCATTAGCGAAGAAGAAATGCCAAAACAAACTTACCAATGTAGGTTTTTTCTTAGCGTTATCCCGATTTCTCAATCCATTATGATTCAAATTCCATTATGATTCATAAGAAACTATGAATTGTTTCTTTATTTTCTTCACACGAATTACAAATTATTTTACATCTATTTTCTATAACTATTTATTCTAAATGGGAAGACTGGCGCTTGAAATAGGTTGTAACCTGTGCTACAAGAAACCAGGTCTTCGCCCCTGACTATGACATTATTAACTGTAATGCATACTATTTATCAAGCAATATCTAGATTGGCGGGGTCCGCTACGTAAGCCTTAGAATTTGGCAAAGATACTGATTTCTACAGCGACTGCTGCAACCCAGAGGGAAAACCAAATCATTTTAGGTAAGGTCTCACGGCTTTCGCAATATTATTTCTTAGACGTGCGGGTATCCTCACGATGGTTTTTCATTCACCGCTGTGCTGATGATAATTACAAATATGTACATAAATACAAAAATATTAATTTAGTGGTACATGCTAGGATGCGAACCTGTTGGTCAGGCGGTTCCTTATCCACTGGGCTATCGCTGCTCAACTTGCCAATGTAGGTCTTTTTAGGGTTCCGTAGTGAACAAGGATCCCTTATAGTTTCGTCGCGTCTGTCAGTCCGTGCGTCCGCGGCCTAGCTCACAGCCGCTGGATACTAGAAAGCTGTATTGTTTGGCATGTATATACATAATAACTATGCTGGCAAAGTGTTAGAATAAAATTATATTTTTTTTCTTTGGTGGTACGTAACGTACACGTAAAGTGGGGATCAATATTTTTTAAATCGCACCCACCCTATGGTGTGGGGAGCCGTAAGATAGGATTTTTAAAAACATTGAGGGTGTGGGAAGATCATTTTTCGACATAGTGATCCGTTTGCGAATATTTATATTAAAAGTGTAAATTTTTGTTAGGCTCAAGTGTATAGAGTAGCCCCTTATTGTACTCGTAGTTGTAGACTTGAAAACAGTTCTGTCTGCTTGATATCTCGGTTGCACTATAACAAATCATAAGGGGGAGACTATATAATTCTCTAGCAAAATTAAATGCATAGCCAGATTTCAGAATTCCCCAACTGAATGAATGAACTATCAAAGATGTTTAATGTATATTTTATATTTTCTTTAATATATTACAGTACAGATTGTAAATAATTTAAAATATTTTTTTTTATACAACGTCGGGAGGCATACAAGCATCCACCGCCCACCACCACCACCTGATGTAAAGCAGTTACCGTAGCCTATTAACGCTTGTAACATATATCACTGGCTCGATGCCTCCTCTGCTGCTTACACAGCAACTCCTTAGGACCTTACTGGTGACCTCATACACACGCAGGAATACAACAACCCACTAGGGAATTGTTATTTGGCTGCGTTTTTCTGTGAGGTGGAGGTACTCCCCCAGACGGGCTGCTTTGATGCGCCCTACCTCTCTTAAAACATCCAGACCAAGACATGTTCATGTTCATGTACAAATGTGGGAATCGAACCCACGAGCGTTGGTCTCAAAAACGCGTCTTTCACGACTGAGCCAACGAGCTCAAATGAAAACTCAAAACGAGCAAATATGGTTTGTTCACAAAATGTGAAATCATGAAATTTTGTCGTTTTTTTTTTATTAGAATGTATTGTCAGGAGCCCTAGGAACCGAGGAGGGTGCATGAATGCTAAAAAAAATTGCAAGGTCTGTAAGGACCACGACTTGTTGCGCCCGGTTCTCTGTCTACGCCGCATGAGATTTGGCGTGGAGATATAAATAGAACATTTAATGTGATTTTTGACGATAAGTGCCAATCGACGCCAGGAAATGACGTTCCACCGTCGCTGTGTCGGGGCGATGTTTGAATTTCGTTCAAACATACCTCAGAGGGATTCGTATTAGTTTCAATGGAATATCAACCATACTATTCTTACATACAGTTTTTTCTCCGTAAATTTACTCCTTACGTATATTATGAGAGTAGGACGTTTTGAAACTCCGGTGGGCTCGTGTGGGTTACGGCTTGAGAATTCGTAGGCGAGGCACTTCAATTAGTCGACAAGAGGGGTTGGATATTGCCTATCTTTTCTTTGCTTTTTATATACGTGCTGTCTACGAAATGACTGTTTATGTACTCTGTTTTTGTATTTTGATTTCGTGCAGACTCACATCGTAGAAGCTATCATTGCCTATGCCACTTGGTGTCTTTATTATGTTTTTCTTTTAAAAAGTATTGTTTAAAATGACATTCATTGCTATTATTGTGTACGGTCGCCGAGTGCCTAGGAACTACTCTCTAGTTTCTCGGCTCCTACGTCCTTGCACTTTCGCATTGTATACCTATCTGTTTCTTTCTTCTGTCATCCCATATTAAATATCAATGAATAATGAACACGATATAAATAGAGGTTTATAATATGAAGGTCGCCGATAATTATCGAGAAGTTGCTTTTAGTTTATATTGTTGAGTAATATAAATACTTTTTACTAGTCTTCGTCATATTTTCAAATTATTGTCTATCGTAATAAAGAAATTAATGATAAAGAAGCGAGTGAGGTATGTAAGGATCTAGTCGCGTGGCGCTCGGTTCTCTCTGCCTACCCCGTAAGAGATTTGGCGTGAAGTTATAGTAGTAGTAGTAGTAATAAAGAAATCTCATTTAGTGTTTGAATATAGAAGCTTCTGGCTACATACTGTGTAACTCTAAGTAATCGAATTTCATGATAATAGTGTCTACAACTCTTACGAAACATAAAATTATTTCATTTGTTAGCGGCTAATAAGAAAAGTTATGTAATCCAAAATTATATTGAAAATTTATGGAGGAAATCATTAGTGCTCGTTTTTTAGCCAAATGAGTATATAGATGTGTAGATACAAATACCGTACCTACGCAGTGAGATAATTTTAAAGACTTGAAAAAGTACTTGAGATGTCTAGACACGTAATAAATCTACCGTTCTTGAAGACAGTTGGAACGGTTCCTTTCTCTCAATCCGCGAGGCATAAACCAATAAAAGCGATTGGATTCAATTGAATGCTTCACGTAGATTTGGCAATGCGCTGCAGTTTTATGCCGTCGAAGCCATTTCATCTAGCACTTAGTAACAATAAAAAGACATAAAGAAAAAAAATGGTTGCTCAGTCGATAAAGCCCAGTTCCACAAATGTCCAACGATGAATTCGCGAGATATCTAGTTCTGATAACGCTTTATTCACGAAACGCCTAATTCTGCGATGATTCTTGAAAGAACAATTTATTAAACGGAGCAGTTTGAAAATAGATTCTGAATACGATGACTAACATTGATACATGCTATTGTCACATGTAATTTTTAACATATATTTGTATACTATATACGAGTATCATCGATCATAAAGATTTTGTAATTTTAGAAACTGTTAACAAGGAAACTTAAAGTAATAGTAAATATAAATAACTATCGTTTAAAAATCGGAAATTCTCACCAAATCTTTAACTTTGAAATGTGCATAAATTGTGGCGCTGAAGACGGTTTACCTGTACGTGATGCATTAAGCCGATTAGTGAATGGCTCAGTCGATGAATGCTCAATCCGTGAAATCCTGACCATTGGCCCCCTCATTTTATAACATGTAACTAATACCTATAGTTAAAAATAAAATAATATGTGTGTTACAATTTAATGACAAATAGTCATTAAATTGTAACATACATGCAATCGGGTTGTTTGCTACCCGACATTATTTTTATCAAAGTCAAAGTCAAAGTCAAAATCTTTTTATTCCGTAAAAATAGCTACATTTGTTTGGAATCGTCACAATTTTTTTCCCTACCGTGCAGTTCATGACTAGGTGAGCACTGATAAAAATACTGCCAAAAAACTCAGGCATCCCTCTTTTGGTATCCAAACAAATTTACATAATTTATTAATTACATTACAATTGGATCGACTCAATCCCAGGCATTTTTATCATTAATATAGTCAGATACTTTATAATATGCCCTGCTACACAATTTGGCTTTAATAGTAGTTTTAAATTTGGTTATTGACAATTCTCTTATATTGCTGGGAAGTTTGTTATAGAACCGTATACATTGCCCCATAAAAGAATTACTTATTTTGTGGAGACGGCTTGCATGTAACACAAGATTATGCTTATATCTAGTATTTATATTATGAGTATTTATATACTCTTTTTACAAAATGAGTCTATGTTTTTATGGACATACAAAAGATTTTCATATATATATTGCGATGCGACTATTAAAATATTTATTTCTTTGAATTTTTCTTTAAGGCACTCCCGGGGACCAAGTTTGTAGATAGCTCTTATGTATCTCTTTTGCAATAAAAAGATGGTGTTAATGTCCGCGGAGTTACCCCAAAGAAGAATTCTATATGACATAATACTATGAAAGTAGCTGAAATAAACTATTCTAGCCGTATCAACATCAGTGAGCCGTCTAATAGTTTTCACTGCATAGGCTGCAGAACTTAGTTTTCCTGATAATTTTTCAATTTGTGGGCCCCATTGTAGTTTGGAGTCAATTGTTATACCCAAGAACACAGTTGTCTCCACAGGGGCTAAATTAGTTCCATTAACATTGACATTGGTGGTCACCTGTCTTACATTAGTGTTGAGAACTTAATTACTTTTGTCTTTTTATCATTTAAAAGCAGATTATTAACATTAAACCAATGCATAACTTTAGAGAGAGCATCGTTAACTTCGTCATAATTATCTAACTGTCTATTAATTTTGAATGTCAAAGAGGTATCATCCGCAAACAATACAATCTCATGTTTATCCTTTACATAATAAGGTAAGTCATTTATATATACTAAAAATAAGAATGGACCTAGAATTGACCCCTGTGGGACTCCCATAACTACAGGGGACCCCGAAGATCTTTTACCATTAACATCGACCTTCTGTATCCTATTGCCCAGATAAGAAGACAGAAGTTCGAGAGCCTTGTTCCTGATACCGTAGTGGTGTAATTTTCTGACAAGAGTGTCATGGTGCACGCAGTCAAACGCTTTAGACAGATCACAGAAAATTCCCAAGGCATCTTGCGAACCTTCCCATGCCGCGAATATACTTTTAAGCAAATGAATCCCTGCGTCTATAGTTGAACAACCTCTCGTAAATCCGAACTGTCTCCTATGAAGCAAATTATGTTTATTGAAATGTCTGAGCAACTGGCTAAGCATTAGTTTTTCAAAAATTTTACTGAGAATGGGCAGTATGGAAACAGGTCGAAAATTCGAAGGGTCCGAACTATCACCAGATTTAAATAATGGAATGATTTTACTATGTTTCATCAAGTCAGGAAATACACCAGATGCCACACAACAATTGAAAATTGTAGCTAAATGTGGAGCGATTGAAATAATAATAGAAGAAATGGTTTTGACAGATAGACCCCACAGATCTTTAGTGTTTTTCATATTTATTGATTTAAAAGCGTTCAAAACATCTTTTGGGCTTACAGCTGAAAATTCAAATATTGTGTCGCATTCTACCACGCTCTGTTTGAGAACCAGTTGAGCAGCTATAGAAGAAGACCTAAGATTTCTCGTAGTAATAAGAGGAATGTTAGAAAAATATTTTTCAAATTCAGTTGCAATTTCTACATCATTTTTGATATCTATATCATTTATCGTTAACTGAAAGTCGCGACTACGTACTTTCGCTCTACCCGTCTCATTATTTATCATATTCCAAACAGATTTAATAATATTTGTTGAACCAGTGATTTTATTTCTTAAATATATAGATTTAGCATTGGAACAGGCTCGTTTAAATATTTTAGCATAATTTTTTACAAGTTCTTGAAAAGTCAGATTGTGATTACAGGTCCTTTCTTCATAAAGTTCATACAATTTATTCCGACTTTTATAAATACCAGGAGTTGCCCAATCACTGAATGTCATACGGTCACTTACAGACAGTTGTTTTGGAGTAAAGATTGCATTAAATTCACTAGTGATTAAGCTAAATAATGAACAGTACAAGTGGTCCGGAGTACCGTGATAGGGCAACAATACAATTTTTTCTGCTATATTAGACTTAAATCTTTCTAAGCGGCTTTTACTAAATGGTATATAATTTATTTGCTTTCTTTGTATTTTTGAAGAATTTGGAAATGAAACCAACTGACCTGAATGGTCTGACTGAACTTTATTAATTATAGATTGATACGAAGGTTTTACATTACTAAATATATTATCAATACATGTAGCACTTGTAGCAGTTACTCTTGTTGGCTCTGTAAAAATATGATGCAAATTGTTTGATTTAAATAAATTTAAAAGGTTGTAGGTAACAGTATTTTTCTCCAGGATATTTATATTAAAGTCTCCACAAATTATAACAGTTTTATGGCTATTAGATAATTTATTTAAGGCATCCTCCATGATATTTGAAAATGTTTCAAAGGGCGTGCTAGGAGGTTTATACAGGTTCATAACAATGAATCGTTCCAATTCAATGCATGAAATCTCTACAACTCGCTCAACAGAGAGGCTCACAATGTCACACCTTTCTTTAAATTTAAGCAACTTATTTAATAATATTAAAGAGCCACCATGTATATATTTCTCTCTGATGAATGAGCTTGCAACCTGGTGGTTATTGAAGCTGAAAATGAATTGATGGTGTTTTAGCCAGTGCTCAGTTAGACATAAAATATCAATATTGCTACAATTCATAAACAACTCCAATTCTAACTCCTTTCCTATCATCCCCTGAATGTTTTGGTGCACCAGGTTGATACAATTATTATTTCTATATTCTTGACAATTTACAATTGATGGGGATATTGTATTATTATTACTTTTAGTTTCATTTTGAATACTGCTATTATTACTATTTACATTGCCAGAGTAAAACTCTATTGTCTTGTAAGCTAATTTAAAGAATTTGGAATACCTTCCAAGGTACCATTACATAATATCCTGAGCCTAATTTACTAGTTAGCGAGATTCACCACGTCAAATGAAATTGGCTTTCGCCATTTGCTGTCCCATCTAAAGCCAATGCTAATTCCAAGCGCCAAAATAGTTCTGCACTAGTAGTTCACATTATCATTACAATGTTTTTACCTTAAAAAGGTTTTCGCCCCGACGTACAGCCATTCTGTATATCTCCCGGAATTTCCTTGTTGCGGCCAGTCTACATTTGGAGTACACCCTAGCGGGCTTTCTTTAAAAAATAGTGTTATGTAATCGTAGCATTTTATTTCCTCTCCTGGTTCTCCAATCAGTATTTGACCTAGCCCAAAGTTAACCCAGCGCGGTTTTTTCGATGATAATTACCAAGGCTAGTATTAGCAAAAACTGAGCGGTGGCATCGTCCTGTTTCAAGAATACAAAGAATGAAGAGCCCATAACAGTATGACCAACCTTGTGGAAAAATCATCTGCTATTGATTTAGTTGCGACTTTCTTTATCTATGTAACAGCACTCGCATCGAAAGTTTCTTTGGAGTTGTGCGGCTGTTGCGTTGTGCGGCTATTGCTTCGTTTTACTTTGTAATTTTTTTAATGTAATTCTAATTTAAGTGATCATCAATTAATTTAGTATACTTACCATAAATGTACCAAATAAGTTGCTCTATAATATATGTTTACTGGTGCACTATACTAAGATCACCACGGGAGAAGACATGACGCTACTTTTCACAGGATTGGCAAAGCGCAATTGATGATACTAGCGTCCATTGGCGCATTCTAACTTAAGTTTCACACTATTCCGGCACTTCATCGTCTCTTGTTATGAGTATTGCATAGTATATCTTCCATCTATTATCTCCCCCAACGTAGTACTTTCATTCGTTATAGTTGTCTTTCTTTCAAATAATCTTTGTTTAATCTCGTTACGTCTATCATCTTATTCATCTTACTTTTCAAACTGCCTTTCACGTTCGAAGTACCTATATAGCTCTCTAGTGAGTGGCGATGTCTATCTTCGCATTCGCACCTTTTGCACCAACGGGAGCGAATCAGTTTCTACATTACCTACATGTTACATAAAACCCTTCTTGTATATGATATCCTAGTGCCGTGATCAATTTATAGTATCTAATATTTTGTCTCCCTAATGTGCAATCGAGTGTCATTATTATATGGATCGACCCAAAAATAAATGGGTCAATTGTATCATTCTCCGCGGATGTCGTTTCGTTCGCAACAGTCGACTGGTGCCTGCCACATATTGTCTATATTTATGTTAAGGTCGAGATTTCTTATATTGCGATATAGTTTTGTACAGAAAATTGTAATCCAATTAAACGTAACAGAATTACGAAGATTGAAAATCCATTGTTGAGCCTTAAGTAAGACAGATTGTAAGTGTAACAAATTAATTTATTATTTTGACAAAAGTGCACTTACATGGGTGCATTTTGTCATTGAATAAAGGTAAAGAATGAGATGAAACATTCGCGAACAAGACAAAAGTCTTGTTAATAGATTCGGACGTAATTTTTCGGAAGTCAAATATTCATACAATTTGATTTAACCTGCTTTGTGTTCATGCGAACTAGCGCCGATCGGCGCTCACCCACTACCTTTTTTTTTTTGTTTTTATACTTGCACCCCTGCCGTGGGCAAGGCAATTTTTTCCTTTATTATTTGTTTACAGATTTAAAATAAATAAAACATTTAACTTATAAATAAATAAACACATTCATACATCACTCTCTCTTTCAATCCGCAATTCATTCCGCTCCTTTGTTCCTCTCACTGCCCTGGTCGTCGTTGCAACTCATGTTTTTTTCTCTCTACTAGGCATCAAAAGCCTCAAGTGCTATATATATATCCTTATGATAACATTTTGTATAAACTATATAAATAAGCGCACAAAGCAGGTTAGATCAAATTGCATAGAAAAGTATTGATAAACTTAAATAAAATATTGGTCACGTACACATTAATAACTTACAGTCAAATGGAACGCCTCTTCACGTTTGTTTAAGTAGTAGCAGTTCGTCAGTGTCTCCATAAACAAGACCTTTCAAATAAAAAAAACATTCTCGAAATCGGTTCACAATTTGAAAAGGTATCGAGTATCATACTCAGATATATAAACATTACATAATATGTGTATTGCTTCCTCCTTGATGTCGGTTACAAAGAAGCATCCCATCTGGAGAAATAGCTCTACCCACATAAGACCTCATTCGATTTCAAAGCTTGTGAGATATTTTCTTTTTTTAACAGAAAATTGAGAAAAGTTTCGAATTCGACGACATTTCTTTTTTGTTTTCTTTTCTGTTACGTGACATCTTCAACAATTGTGAACCGAATTTTTTTTTTTATCTGGAATCTGGATTTTATAGACTTCATAAAAATCCGAGAAGTTACGACTTTACCGAAGACAATATTAAGAGATTTTAAACCTTTTCTAATTGGGAAACTTACGTTTTGTTGTGATACTTCTAGTATTCGATTAATCCCATGTAAGTTTTGGTTCCATATGAATTGATGGATTTTCATGACATGATTATCAAACTTGTCTAATTTTTATACCACTTTAAGGTTGCAGAAAATCATACAGCCTGCCTGATGGAATGAAGTTCCATCCTTGCACTTGCTGGCAACATCCGTTGCATACGAGGTGTAGAATTACTGATATAGCAGCAGAGGTGAAAATGAAACCGGCGAGCGTTCATGAGATAAGCTATAAATTTTATAAAGCGAGTGATGTGTATAAGGATCAAGTTATGTGACGCTCGGCTCTCTCTGCCTACCCCGTAAGGGACTTGATGTAGTATACCGGCACTACAAAGATGGCGATAAGCGACCAGATACTTCTTGTTTTCCAATAGTCCATCGAATATGGTAACTGCTTGACGTCAGGCTGGCCGTTTTTTGGGTGTGTTTTTTGGAAGTGAAAAAGGCGCAGCTCGCAATTTAATAAATTCTGCCTATTCGCTCTTTGTGATGCCTAGGTGCAGTTTGACAATGTTTATTGACTAGGCGTCAGTTGTCACTAATTGAATGGCCCCGACCTTAACGTGCCGTCCCCGCATTGTCCAATCAGAAGTAACACTAAAAAGTGAAAAAAAAAAAAATATTCTACCTGCCTTTCGAACATTTGAAAATATTTTGTAAACTTGTAGACTTTGTAACAGGTGTTTAGCTAATGGCGCTATTTAAATTTAAACTAGTTATATGCTATTAAAACTCGCTTTAACCTACTTTGCAAAGTCATAAACCTTTAGGGCTGGTGTCCACCAAAGCGGATATGAGGTGTTCTTTAAGAGAGTTACGGCGCATTTAAAAAAAACCCGACTGGGGAAGTACCTCCACCGCACAGAAAACTGTAGCCAAATAACAACTCCATGTTGTGTTCCTAGGACGTAAATACACAAAAAATTTATTTAAATTCCTTTGGAAAATAAAATGGATACCTTGTTACCGTCTCATCTTGGTAACGACCGACGTTAGTGTAAGTACAGTAAAGAAGTTATGTGCTCTTATTTATTGGCTAAAATTGTTAAAAAAAAATCTATGTTGTATTTGAAGTAGATGTAAACGTTATATAAGGGTTTCTTGTTCACAACCGGGGGTAGTGTAAGTGATATTATTATGTTGACGCTATTTTTTTTTCAAGAAAATACGTTTATTTTAATACTGAAAGAACTGAATCTGGACTGGAAATGCATGAATATTTTGTAATTTTTTATAGATTTATATATCGTAGAATGTTTAAGCGATAAATAATTTCAGCACATGTGTTAATATTTCTTTAATTAATTTATTACTACTTGAGTTCATTATTAAAAGAAAAACATTTTTTAAGGGAATGTAATATATGTCTTGCTTTTGTAGGACCAATGTCAAATAATTTTTTTTTATCTTTTATATTTTTTTAAAACCACGATACATACAATATATGACAACAAACAATACGATACAATTAACTGTCTTTATAGAAGTCTTAATTTTACGATTTTTGAACAGGAAGCTAAAGGCTTTTCATTAAAAAACGATTTTTAAAATCGGTTTACAGTCGTCGCACATAACATACACGTAAACTTCTTTTTCTTAGCGTTATCCCGTTTTCCTAATCCATTAGGAATGGCGGGGTCCGCTACCTAAGCCTAAGGATTTGGCTAAGATACAGATTTTATATGGAACGACTGCTTTCTAACCTCCGCAACCCAGAGGGAAAACCATATCATTCTTAGGTACGGTCACACGTCATAATTTCTTTGACGTGTTTCCCCACGATGTTTTCCTTCACCGCCGAGCAAGTGATAGTTACAAATATGCACATGAATCCGAAAACACGAACTTTAGTGGTACATGGCATGTACCACTAAAATTCGAATCAGATTCGAACCGCAGACCTATTGGTCACAAGGCCGGTTCTGTATCCAGTAGGCTATCGCTGCTCTTATAACTATAACATACACTTAAACATACAATCGAATTGGAAACCTCCTCATTTTGAAATCGGTTATAAATGTAAGTGAACATTTATACCTAATTTTAACTTTGGAGTGTTATAGTCGCTCTAGCCTTATCCGGGGTTCAGTCAAGTAGGTTAAGCCGCTGCTCCATCGGTTGGCCACGTCTTTAGCATATTGTTTGATCCGCCCTAGATTTTAAAGGGCACGATAATTGGATGGTGCTGTTTGACCTTCCTATCAATTTTGATATGATTTATAGCTAATGTGCTTAGAAATTCATGTAGGTACAGTAAAGAGGTACAGTTAATGCGTATACTACATGAATTTCTAAGGACAAGACAAACAGCACCGTCCAATTATCTATCTATCTATAACTTCACGCCAAATCCCTTACGGGGTAGACCCGAGCGCCGCGTGACTCGATCCTTACATACCTCACTCGCTTCGTCCAATTATCGTGGACTTTATTTTTATTTAGTTTGCAAAGACATGCATTTATTATATTCTTTAACTTCACGGCAGGTCCTGTACGGGTAAGGCAGACAGAACTCGTGACTCGAACCTTGTATACCTCACCTGGAAAATTATTGTGTTCACTTCTTATGAAATTTAAAATGTAAGTAATTTATAACAAGTATATATTTAAGACAAAGAAACTTAAATGTATGGAATTTGCTGAAAACACTGTAGAAGTCCAACCCGTATTCCGTACTTTATGTGTTAATTGGTTGACCAATTCGACTACTTTTTGTGTTAATCTATGCTTTCGCAAAAGAAACCGGTTCGATTATTTTTTTATTTGGAATCTCGTATCTAATTAGTTTTGTTAAGTTACAACTTCGTTACAGTCTATTTCCATTATATTCTTTTTTATTTTTTATACTACCTCGGGAGGCATACAAGCATACGGCCCGCCTGATGTAAAGCATGTACCGTAGCCTATTAACGCTTGCGATATATTAATTATCACTCGCACGATGCCTCCTCTGCTGCTTACTGCAACTCTTTACAAGATTACTGGTGACCTCACTCACACGTAGGAACACAACAACCCTCTAGGGAGTTGTTATTTGGCTGCGGTTTTTTGTGAGCTGGAGGTACTTCCCCAGGCAGGCTGCTTTGTTGCGCCCTACCTCTCTTAAAACATCCAGACCAAGACATACAGACATGTTCATGCACACAAATGTTTGCCTTGTGTGGGAATCGAACCCACGAGCGTTGGTGTCAAAGTCGCGTTATTCACGACTGAGCCACCGAGCTCGTCAATTCCTCTATATTTAAACCTCAGTAATAATGCATTTAGCTAAAATGTGTTCGCTAATTCCACCGTACGCTGTGGTTATCGTATATATTTCTTGCCTATCATAACGCTTGAAGAAAGAAGTATGCAGTCCATCATATTCGTTTCTTATCCAACTTCCTTGTGTAACCTTGACATTTAATGTCCAATCTCAATGTCAAAGTTTCTCATGCCCCATGGTCTCCAGATTTCAATTTGTACTATTCTGTGCATTACTTCACGCGAAATCGCATGTGCTGTACATTACTCAATCCTTACACACCTTACTGGCTTCTTTGATATTCTTTGCTCTTCTCATGCACGCTCGCTTTCTAAGGCTCCTGACATCCTTCTGATAAAACTCGATCAATTTTGCCTTTCATTATATTCTATTATTTAAAGTCCTACCTTATAAAACATATCAAATTTAGCTTACATTATATACATTAGGTTTTTACGTAATTTAAATTATAACTCAAATTATATGTTTTTAGAATTTCGTATCACAAAATGTAAGGTACCCTCATAAGATTACTTTCTTGTCGGTATGTATATAAAAAGAATCTCAAATCAAATCCTATAACATAATCCCAGTTGGCAGTGGTAAATTATTTTTGTAAATGCATGAAATAACACCCAAACCAAGATAAATACACACATGTTCATACTCACAAATATAAGTCTTGGACGCGTCGGGCCCTTAGTTTTATTTGTCTATTGGGGTCATCTATATGGATAAATATATCTAAATTTATATACGAAAACTCCGTATTTTATACGTTTGTTTCTCAGCGAAAACTGACTATCCAATGATGTAAGAAGCATAAATTTCAAAGAGTTCCGGAACCCTCGGTGCTGTTGTTCAACTCGCACTTGACTTGTTTTACATTTTATTGGCAATTTTTGCGATTCGAATACTACTCGCTTTTATACTGTTTACATCTTAATCAATTTAATTATTTATAAGCAAATTTCATATTGCATATGAGTATGAAAGGTTTATAGTAAGTACGTATGGTGATGTTTTGGGATGGAAGCTAATCCGGTAGTGTTACCCGTACTGCGGGATTGAATAATAATCCGATTATCACACTCATGGCTGTTTGCCTTTTCCATTGCAGTGTTGCAATCAGAGATATTGCGTGGCGTATTTTAAAACTAGTCAATAGTCGTTCGCAATTCATCAAAACAAACATAGATATTTCATAAAAATGTACATCTTTAGTGGCTTTTAATTTTGTCTTTAGATTGTTCGAATCGGATTTTCGAAATTTTCAGAACAATTAGCCATCGGCTACTATGGTGCTTTCCTAATATTGACACACTTAAATTTTTCCACTGATCAAATTTACGGACCAAATTCGTTTTTGGATCAAATTGAATCAGATAGTCGCTTTAAGCACTCCCTTATTAAAGCAGGCAAGTAGATGGTTCTGGTACTATAAAAAATTGTTACTTTATCAATTTTAAATTTTTTAGTATTTATATGCAATGTGCGATTTAGAGTATTTAAGAACACAATAAATTTTTACCGTTGAAAAATATCATCCATGGTGCAAAATGAGATTATCGCTCAGTTACCCTTTTTTGCATTTCAAAATCTACCGACCATTATTCCGATCCTCGACGTGCACAGATTTTGTATCTACGCACGACCACCTTCTGTGTGTAATACGGAAATACGAGTTTCGCTACTTTACGCTCGTAGAAATTGTTGTTATGTGTTGCATTTCCTATTCATAGAACTTACATGCATGCTCGAACATGATGATTGATGTTGTAAAAATACGTTCGGTGGCGTCAATTGCCGTGGAGGATGGTTGCATTAGTGGTGTTATGATCCTATCAATCCTTGACCTTATCCTTCCTATTATCACTCTAATCCTTAATAATTCCATAGGAAAAGGTGTTTTACATCGATTTGAAAAATTCTTTTGTCTTCTCATTGCCTAACATAGCCCACGCGCTGTCCTTTTCTAACTATCGACCCATCTCCATTCTTCCTTCCCTTTCTAAACTTCTTGAGCACCTATTTCAACAACAATTGATCAGTTTCTTAAATAAAAACAATATCATCAGTTCTTTGCAATCAGGTTTCCGTCCAGGTCATAGCACGACTACATACTGCTCTTGTGAAAATTTCTGATGACATTCGTTTCACCATGGATCGATCCCATATTACGGTTCTGACGCTATTGGATTTCAGCCATGCTTTCTGTACTATTGATTTTGATATTCTTTTGAAGCAATTGTGTTCTATCAACATATCTCCAATGGTCATTGAGTGCTTTCATTCCTATCTGTACGAGCGCCAGCAGCAGGTGCGCAATGAGGATTCGTTATCTTCTTGGTGTTCTATAGCAGCAGGCATGCCGTAGGGTGGCGCGCTGTCTCCGATTTTATTTGCTTTATTCATTAACTCCATCACTTGTAAACTTCGCTCCTTTTACCATCTGTATAAAGACAACTTACAAATTTATAATCATTCTTCTTTGGAACTATTGTCAAAAGAAATTTTTAGTATGAACGAAGATCTTAAACTCATTTCGAAATGGAGCAAATCTTATGGACTAATCATGAATCCAACTAAGACACAGTCTATTGTCTTAGGTAGTTCTCGAATAATAATGAACTGGCCTAATTTTCCCTCTATTACTTTTAATGGGACTCCTATTAAGTGCAGTGACGATACTGTCCAGAATCTTGGTATAATGTTTGAGAAAACCTTTTCTGGACAGGTCAACTTGCTTCAATTAGTATAAAAATGTTCTCTGCTCTCTCAGAAGACTGCAATACTTTCATTCATTGTTCATTCATTGCTACTTCCAATTCTCGATTACGCCGACTCTTCTTAATTCGAACTTACTGAAGAACAATTGAATAAACATTAGCGTCTCCAAAATATTATATATAATATTATATATTCGCAATGATGATGTTAGAAATAGAGTTGGTCTGAAAGAGAGCGTCGGTGTTAAAGTAAGAAGAGGCATGCTCCGATGGTTCGGGCATGTAGAAAGAATGCAAGATGAAAGAATGACGAAGCAGATATACAATGCAAAAGTGGAAGGATGTAGGAGCCGGGGAAGGCCAAGACTTACCTACCATGACCAAATTGGTCGTGTTCTATCAGAAGGTGATGTCAGGAGCCCTAGAAACCGGCGAGCGTGCATGAGAAGAGCAATGAATGTTAAAGAAGCGAGTGAGATATGTAAGGATCGAGTCGCGTGGCGCTCGGTTCTCTCTGCCTACCCCGCAAGGAATTTGGCGTGAAGTTATAGATAGATAGATAGTCTCCAAAATATTTGCATCGGGTTCATATTTGGACTTCGCAAATATGTTTCCCATTTCATATTTCCATGTTTCCCAATTTCGCTACCTATTAACTTCGCCGTAACGGGAACATCCTGTCTCTTCTATTCTCCATCTTGTTTAATCCTATAATTCCTACCTATTTAAAGGAGCGCTTCTCATTTTACACTGGAGTACAAGGTCGTAGCTTGCGATATACCCTGTCCCTACGGCTGTATACGCCATCACACTCATATCAATTATTTCTCGAAATATTTTTCGGTACAAGCTGTACGCCACTGGAATGCTCTGCCATTATATATACGATGTGCTCAAACCTTGTCTACATTCAAAAAACTTGTAAAAGCTCACTATCTGTCTCTTGACACTGTTTAACTGTACTTGTCTGTAATCTTTCTCTATACATTTCTGTTATGACGCCTGATTGCGTAATAACTTTTATTAGATTATGTTTACGAACATACTTTTATATATTTGCACGTGTTTATATATTTTAGATATATATATATATATATATATTGAATATGTAGTGAATGTGTAAGTAGTTTATGCGCCTCTTCTGTCTCCTCCGTCTGTCTACTGTACTGTCTGGAAAGATCGCTTTGCTATGAGACCGCCTTTTGTGTTTTAATGTTTACTTCATGTATATTTGTTTTATTTGGTGCAATAATTAAAGAGTGTTGTATTGTATTATGTGTTGTACACGTACTTATATGTATCGCGAGTGTGATTATCAATACATAACTACACGCCTGTTTTTTCTCCATACATGTAAAACATAAATCTTATGGTTTTGTTCCACAACAAATGGTCCTGAATATTTCCACACGAATGCTAAAAACAATATTTTCATTAATTTCTGTGAATAACTTGATTTACTTCCAGCTCCCTTGATGTAATTCCTATTTACAGCTTTTAAATCGAGTTAACATATTACTTTTATTACGGACGGGTACGCAAACACAATTGCGTAAAATTTGGATTCATCAATATCCACCTTATCATTTACTTTTATCTGTGGTTCGTTCTTTTATGTGACTGACGTAATTTATGTCTTTCTCTCCATTATTCTCTGTTACCTCAAACTTTTTCTTCTCGTCTCAGATCGATATGGCCAGTCGAATTATTGGGTTCTGTAATGAGCACTTGAATTTTCAGGAACTCAGATATGTAGGTACTTTATTACCGCTGCCAAGAATTTGATTTCTTGCATACACTCGTTACTGTACTGTTACTGTACTCGCATTCGTAAATCAATGTGACTGTCTTTTCTTTCTTATTCAGATACTGATGAAGTTGAGATGAACCTACTAGGATTTTAAGGAGGACACACTTCAGCTCGGGAGGCTTTTATACTGATTTCAGTTTCACATTTCACTGAACTACCAAATTTCATTAAACTTTTTAGTTTATTTTTTCACAATACACAATTACTCCTTTTAGATTGCCCGAATCGCAACAAATTTTTAGAACCATTAGCAATCGGCCGCTGTGGTCGTTTAATTCAGAGACAATTAGTTTTCGGCTTATAGACAAATAGTAAAATATAATAATATACTAATGAACACGTATTTTCCAAAATGTCTCCAGGAAATAATTGTTCTTATTCTGATGAATATTGTTTAGGAAAATGGATGAAAATACTGTGCTAAATTTTATAAGTACTCATTAAATAAACTCATCATATTTTATGTCAAATTGAAATTTCAGAAATGTAAGCGTGAAATATATATAGATAGCTTTTTTGGCTATTCCGAATACTATTGGCAACAAATATATAATGTCAGGCACTTACCCATGAAATTGTCAAATTCAAATTATTTTATAAGCTGAATTTTGAAATAATTCATTGTTTCATTAGTTTTACCGCTATTAGATTTTCTTGCTGTCGCTATTTTCGTGTCCATGGAAATGTTGAAATTGTGTATAGGTTTCCAATCAGAGTTCTGTTGTGAAACTAACGCGTCGCAGACGGCATGTGATAGAAACTATTACTGTAAAATGAGCCCAGCAATTGCATATTGCAAAGTTCCGTCAACTTGTAGGTATGAAAATAGTTCGTCCATCACAGGAATCGTATAAACTAGAAAATGTACCTCCACGCTCCCTGAGAGTCAAGTCAAAGTAAAAATCTTTTTATTCCGTAAAAATGGCTACATTTGTTTGGAATCGTCACAATTTTTTTCCCTACCGTGCAGTTCATGACTAGGTGAGCCCTGATAAAAATACTGCCAAAAAACTCAGGCATCCCTCTTTTGGTATCCAAACAAATTTACATATTTTATTAATTACATTATAATTGGATCGACTCACTCCCAGGCATTTTTATCATTAATATAGTCAGATACTTTATAATATGCCCTGCTACACAATTTGGCTTTAACAATAGTTTTAAATTTGTTTATTGACAATTCTCTTGTATTGCTGGGAAGTTTGTTATAGAACCGTATACATTGCCCCATAAAAGAATTACTTATTTTGTGGAGACGGCTTGCATGTAACACAAGATTATGCTTATATCTAGTATTTATGCTATGAGTATCACTCTTTTTACAAAATGAGTCTATGTTTTTATGGACATACAAAAGATTTTCATAGATATATTGCGATGCAACTGTTAAAATATTTATTTCTTTGAATTTTCTCTAAGGCTCTCCCGGGGACCAAGTTTGTAGATAGCTCTTATGGCTCTCTTTTGCAATGAAAAGATGGTGTTAATATCCGCGGAGTTACCCCAAAGAAGAATTCCATAGAGAAACATGACAAACAGACAGACGAGCAACGAAGTAATCATCTAAGGGTTCCGTTTTGCCTAATGAGGTACTAAACCCTAAAGAATTATGAAAGCATACATTTTCTCAACGGAAGTGACGACAATTATTGACGATTGCTATTTTAAAGGACGTTCACGTAACGACGTTTTGACGAGCTCGATGGCGCAGTGGCGAAACACGTTGTTACGTGGGTTCGATTTCCACACAGGACATATATTTGTGTGCATTATTATGTCTGTTTGTCTTGGTCTTAGTATTTTTAAGAGAGGTAGGGCGCATCAAAGCGTCCCGTCTGGGGAAGTAACTTACAGAAAACCTCAACCAAATAACAACTCCCTAGAGGGTTGTTGTGTTCCTGCGTGTGAGTAAGGTCACCAGTAAGCTCCTATGGAGTTGCTGTTGCTGAGAGGTGGTATCGCGAGTAATATTTAATGTATTGCAAGCGTTTATAAGCTACGGTAACCACTTTACATCAGTTAGGCCGTATGCTTTTATGCCTCACGGTGGTGTTTCATTGAGATCCATTGCGTGGAGTGTGGCGATGTATTGGAGGAGTAGACTAAAGAAATCGTGAAGTTTTCATTTTTCACAGCAAGGTTTTCCACCATCAATTACTTTCCGTTTAGAGGGTAACAAGTCGTAGTCCGTTGCGAGGTAGGCGAGAAAACCGAGCGCCACATTACTCAATCATTATACACCTCATGTATGTGTGTATATCTTCACGTCAGTTCCCTTGCGGGGTAGGCAGAGGGAACCGAGCGCTTACACACCTCATCTGCTTATTTAACATTCTTTGTTACTCTCATGCACGCTCGCCGGTTTCTAGAGCTCTTGACATCACCTTCAAGCAAGATACCGCCGATTTGGTCATGACAGAAGAGTTTTCCTCTCCTACATCCATCAACTTGCGCGCTGTAAATCTGCTTCATAATTTTTTCATCCGACATTTTCTATATAATTTGTAATAATATGTTTATTTTGTTAGTTATCACCATTCATGAATCAATTTCTATACAGACACTTTTGACATACAACTGGGCAGAGTTACAAAAAAAACTACTTCTACTTATTACGTAAAGTTGAGCCGCTATCTAGTGCATTTTTAACCAGAGCTAAAACAATTAGACTATCGTGCTAATTGGTTGTTATAGAATGAGAAAGTCATTTTCTGCAATGGATTCTACCAACTACTGCTAGGTACTCGCTTAACTTTTATTTTTTTTTAATTAATGCGAGCACGTGACAAATTATAATTTACGAGAGTGTTTCCCGTTTTCCTATTTATTTGCGATCTTTTTTAGACATTTTAATGAAAGTAATTACATTCAGTGGGCGTGCGGAACACGATAAAAGAGACTAAAACAATACCTATCTGCGTAAACACTGCTCTAAATTCCGCTAGTTGAATCTTTTGTGATTTTAGGTAGACACTAGATATAAATAAATATTGGAACCACTTGGAAAATAACAGACAAGTTTTTAAGTGATGAGTCTAAATCAGTTACATATATAAAAATGTATTTAATTATTTCAGGAAGAACAATGTTTTTTACAATTTTACAAATTCTTTTATATATAATTTTATATGTTTAATAAGCTTCTACGGCGTATATTTCTTTGCTTTCATGCTGAAAGATGTTGGCCATTCCTAAAATAAATGACGGTCGTATAACTGCGATGTGATAATCCAATTTTTTTTTCGCACTGATTCCGTCCATTTTCTGTGATATTATGCCGCAAATCTGAAGTCAGACAATGTTTTACGGGAAAGATTCGCACCGCTGTGTTCAAAATCAACAGCAAACTAGTTACAATGTCAGTGAATAGTGAAGTTGCAGTCGCCGAGCTAAAACTACTGCCGCCATGGGATTCACACGGAATTTGTTCAGAAGGAAGTAGTAAGAACAGAAAGTTTGACATTTGACCAATACGAGAGACAGCAATATATTATATATCTAATACTAATATAAAGCGGAAGAGTTTGTTTAAAGCGCTAATGTTGCTAACTACCATTATTAAAAAAAAAAAAATTGCATTTGATACGACTCAGAAGCCGAGGAAAAAAATGTTTTTTTATGGGGATATCGAGATACGCGCTGAGGAAGTCACGCTGCTAGCAAATGCATCTCAACAATCGTACGTAAACCACTAATTATTACATCCTAGTCCTATGGTAAACCTGTGATTATGACCTAAACACTTAACAAGTGTGTAGGTCCGCAATCTAATATACCAGTAATATAGAGTTCAGAAAGGTCTTAACACCTGGTAAACCTCCCTAGTTGCAACTAGGTCTGAATAGTATACCAAACCGAATGTGCGAGTAACATGCAAGGAACTCATTTCATCATGCTCCTAACGCCAAAAACTATTAAAAAATAACAGATGAAACAGTTCGTCTGAGGGGTAGGCCAAAATTTAAATGAAATAAGGTTAGCATTAAAGTTTCCAATTGCGCAACTAGGGTGGCAATCCATTTCTTACAATTTTCTATTCAAACTTTGTCGTGTTTCAAGTTTGTCATCAATGAGATTGAACATTAGAAGTTTTTTCTTATCCCGATCGCGAATCTTTTTCGATTTTTCTTCAATGTGCGTCACGTTCTCGATATCATAGAATTTATTCGTAACTATTATTCCTTTAATGCAAAATCATTTTATTTTATGTTTTTATACAACGTCGGGTAGCAAACAAGCATAGGGGCCGTCTGCGGTTACCGTAGCCTATAAACACTGGGTTCGGACATGTAGAAAGAATACATGATGAAAGAATGACGAAACAGATATACAATGCAAAAGTGGAAACATGTATGTAGGTTAGAAACCGGCGACCGTGCATGAAATGAGCAATGAATGTTAAAGAAGCGAGTGACGTGTGTAAGAAACCAGTCAAATGGCGCTCGGTCCTCTCTGCCTACCCCTAAATAATAATAAGTAGAAAAAATAAATAGAATTCTTAATTAAAATTTAAATTCCCAGTTACACAGCAACACGCCGTTATTCGCAAGCAGACCTCTGATATTGGCGCGAACGGACCTATTAGCTGGCTCCCCACCGTGTTTACTTTCAACTCGTAATCTTCGCTTCAAACGAAATGAAAATTGGCGGTGAGAAAATATCGTTTATATTTATTGTCTGTTAGACTAACATTTGTACTTCAAAATTTTATTTTAAAGTTTTGACTGAAATCATGTCAAGTAAATTATATAGACACAAATACATACAAAGTTGACACGGTCGAAAGCTACATAGACACGGCTTACATTTTCAGGAACACCGTTCCTGTGTGTTTGTCTGTCGCTTTTTTCGAATATTCAAATTTTGACTTCAGATTCAGCATAAAAAGTAGAATAGGAATATTCAGGAACACTGTTCCTATCTCTCAAGGAACACGGTCAAAATGGCCGACAAATTAAAAAAAAAATTGACTTGTTATATAATTGACGAGCCAGGTGTTCCTCTGGCAATGCAAGCTTGCGTATTCTCAACTGGTTTTAAATATAGTCTTATTCTTTCTTATTCAGTTCCCTTTTTTATTCTGCTAGCAGAAATGACCGTTGACGAAGAAATGCCGTAAGAAACTTGCCGATATAGGCCCCTTTTCAAATTGTTAATTAGATATTATAATAAACTAATGCCCATATATGTACATATTTGTACTTGTCACTTACTTGGCAGCGGAGGAAAACATTGTGAGGTAACCCGCATCTCGAAGATATTATATTTCGAAAAATGTGTAACCTTTCCTAAGAAAGGTCTGATTTTTCGTCTTGGTTTTGGAGATCTGACCAGTCAATCCGTATACAAATCTGTATGTTATAGTTTTTTTTTTATATAACTTCGGGAGGCATCCAAGCATAGTAGACTCTTAAACGCTTGCTATACATTAAGTATCACTCGCGCGATGCCACCTCTGCTGCAAACACAGCAACTCCTTAGCCACTCGATGACCACATTCACACGCAGGAATACAACAACCCACTAGGAAGTTGTTATTTGGCTACGGTTTTCTGTGAGGTGGCGGTACTTCCCCAAACGAGCTGTTTTGATGCGCCGTACCTCTTAAGTCCTTAGACTAAATCTTCGCCAAGTGGAACTAACCGTGTAGGTATTTTTTTATACAACGTCGAAAGGTATTCAAGCATACGGCCCACCCGATGTAAAGCGGTTACGGTAGCCTAAGAACGCTTGTAATACGTGAAGTATCACTCGCGCGAAGCCTCCTTTGCTGGTAACACAGCAACTTCTTAGGAGCTAACTATTGACCTCGCTCACACACAGTAACACAACTCTCTTAGGGAGTTGTTATTTGGCTGCGTTATCAGTCGGACCTCCCGACTTTTATGTAAAAAAGACCCATCCAAAGATAAGCTGCTAGCGAAGTTTCTTAACCTGCGTATTTGATTAAAGTGACACGTGCAACGACGTCACCGAGCTCATCAACTGTCCAGCACAAATATTTCATTACTAGCTGCTGCCCGCGGCTCCGCCCGCGTTGTGTCAAATAACGTAGCCTAAGTGTAAATCCAGATCATATTCTATCTACGTGCCAAATTTCATTCAAATCCGTTCAGCCGTTTAAGCGTGAAAGAGCAACAAACATCCATCCATACATACAAACTTTCGCATTTATAATATTAGTAGAATAAACCCAATCAGTCCGATTGAAACAAAAACAGCGCCATTTCATTTTATCGTAACATCTTTATCAACGGAATTGAGGTTATTATTTATCAACCGTTTATTGCGCGCTAATTTATAAAGCCAAACCGTTTCTCATGGCCATTTTCCCTTTAAACGTTGTATGACCTAATTTAAATGCAAATTCTCGGGAAAATTTTATCTCGCCAATGGTAATTTATTGGTGTTGTTAATATCAATCTGTCTAGTATATATTATATCTGAGGAGCTCAGTGACGCAGTGATTAGTAATGCTACTTTGAGTTCAAGCTACTACTACGTTCGTGGATTCGATTCTCACATAGAACAAACATCTGTTTGCATAAACATGTTTGTCTTGGTGTGGGTGTTTTAAGAAAGATAGGGCGCATCAAAGCAGCGGGGAGGTACCTCCACCTCATAGGAAACCGCATGTAAATAACAAGTTAGTGTAGTTAAGCTTCGTTCCTTCGTTTAGCAAAAGATTATTCGGCGTAAGAGAAATACGATACAGCGATACTGTTTAGTACCTCGACCTCATAGAAAACCGCGGCCAAATAACAACTCCCTATAGAGTTGCCGCGTTCTTGTGTGTGAGTGAGGTAAGCTCCTAAGAAGTTGTTGTATTAGCAGCAGATGCGGCATTGCGCGAATGATAACAAAGCGTTCGTAGGTGAGGTTAACTTTAGATCTAAAGATTTATTTTTATACTACAAGCGCAGGGCCTGCCTGATGGTCAGCAGTTACCGTCGCATACGGACATTTGCAGCATCAGGGGTGTCACTCATGCATTTGCGACTGTGTAAAACACTTTTCTTGAAAAACCCCATACTGCAGTCGCTTGGGAAAACCTCGGCTGGGAGTTTATTCCACGACTTGTGAATTCTCGGAAGAAAGCTTCGGAAGAAAAATGTTAGAGAACCACTAACACTTCAGGATGTCATGGTAATAATAACACCTATTGCGGTTAACAAAACACAACCCTGTGACAGACAACAAGCGAATAAACCATATAACATTATTTGGGTCCCATTTAGTATAGAAGCTTAAAAGTTGAAGTAATTTGCGAAGTAATGTGATTATCTGCAATGAGTCATGTAGTGAATAAGTTTTGTCGCAGTTCCGTCGTGTCGCAGTCCCAGCATGTCGCAGTTCCGTTACGTAAAGTTAAAGACAGCTCAGTAATTCGCAATAATGTCAGTCGCTCTTCAATTTTTCATTTCCGTATATTTTATATATTTATTTTTATTTAATCAAACAAACAGCTGATACAATATTGTATATATTAACATTAGTATAGAACAAGTAAGTTTGAGCTGTTGTACATCCGACATCGTTATCCATATATTAATAATTATTTATATTATTTAGTATGGTGATACAAGTTACAAAAAAATTGATGATGAAAATTTCAAAGACAATGAAGACCAATTCAAACGAGGATTAAAATTAATTAAGATAGAGTTATAAAGTAATTTCAACAACAGATGATGAAAAGTATAGTGTTTTCGATGTTTAAAATTACTCATCTGAAACACTATTATGCATTTTTAACCCCCGTCGCAAAAAGTTTGAACGCTGAAAGTTTGACCGGTGAAAGTTTGACCGCTATATGTGTGTGCGTGTCTATCTGTAGGACCATAAAAAACGTTTTTATTATTTAAAAGCAGGTTTTCTAGCGGTGATTCTTAGATATGTTTTATCAGATCTTAGATATGCTCTTTTGTTAGCTCCGGTAGAGATTCTGGACTCATAATAAGCATTTACTTTACTTTCAAACACATGTGTGACCTAAAATTTGAAATATCCATGTATGTTACATAAATATGCAAGATTATGGAATTCTTGGTAATAGCCAGAATATCCAACACACTAGTACACCGTTGAAAAAATAATAACAGCTATATGTAGTGTTTGGATTCGTTTTTGATCAGTATTATTGATCCTACTTACAATGCAATGGTGGCAAGACGATGAGCTGATGCTGCATCCAGGATATCCGCCACACTAGTACAGGCTTGCATAAAAATTAAATTAAACATTTAAATAATTAACCAATAATTCTGTATTGTTTGTATTGTTTATTTGCGTAGTTTTTTTGTGTCGGGGTTTTTTTTTATTTTCTAGTTAGTTCCTATACTACTACATAATCTGCATATTATGTAGTAGTATAGGAAATAACTTGAAAATTAAAAACCCCTATTTTTGTTTTACCAATGGCTTTTTTTTTAAGCGAAAAGGGAGCTATTTGATTGTTGTCTTTTGTTGTCTGAATTTTTTTACAGCGCAAGTGCTATCGATATGGATTTTGATAATACTACGTTTGTTGTAACAGTACACAGCAGAACAGTGATAGCCTAGTGGATAAAGAAGACTGTTCGCTGGTTCGAAGCCTGGCATGTATCATTTATGTATCTATCTATAACTTCACGCCAAATCCCTTGCGTGGTAGGCAGAGAGAACCGAGCCCCACTTGACTCGATCCTTACATATCTCACTCGCATGTATCATTTAATTCGTGTTTTTAGATTAATGTACATATTTCGTATCGATTGTAGTTTTCACTTAGTCGGCGGTGAAGGAAAACATCGTATGGAAACACGCACGTCCAAATCCTTAGGCTTAGGTAAGGGACCTTGCCAGTCTTAATAAATTAGGAAACGGGATAACGCCAAGAAGATGAAAGGGATTGTAACAGTTCCTAGAGCTTCTCCAAATTTCAACTCTATTGCTATTAAAGTACACTTGCCACTTTTTATGTGTATTTTCAAGGGACTATAATAAGTTGAATTAAACAATTTTTAACGGATGTGGCGCGTGTTTTATTTATTTTGTTGAACCTGACATTTCGAATGCTATATATGTTCCGATTCACACAAAAATTCACGCTGAGTCGGAACATATATAAATAATTCATCCATGTCGCTAGATGTAATAATTGAATAACCAATGTAAGACGAATGTCACCTTAGTCTTCCTGTGACCACGGACGCTGCAAAGCATTCGAAACGTTAGGTTCAACAAAATAAATAAAACACGTGATGTTTCCGTTAAAAATTGTTTCATTCAATGTGTAACAATCGCGAAAACCTAAGACAGGACTATAATAAGCTTTTTCCCGTAACAGAAAAGAAGACAGATTTTTTACAATGTAATGACCGATCCCAATATTTTTGATACGTTTTAGCCTTTAGACCTTAATAAAAATTTAAATGTGTATATTTATTAAAAAGTTTAGCGCAAACATTGCCGTAAATTGAGAAGAACAGAGATATTATTTGATAAATTCAAATTTAAAATTTAAATGGACGTTATGTCAGCGAATTCGATATGTGGAACGTAACATTCGAATACTTTATGTTGATTTTAAAAATAACAGACTCGTTAGTGAATAATTCTAGACTTTATATAATATAAATTTACACATTTTAATTGGAACTCAATGGAGGACTTTTAATACTTATAAAAGGAAGTAGCATTTAGTTTTTCACTGTATATCGATTCAATTAGTAATCGATTTTTTGCTACATATCCGAAACACAGCAACCTGTAGAGACAGTTTAAGTGGCTGTGGTTTTCTGTGAAATGGAATTTTAAATAGTTTCTTAAAAGCCACCACTATTAATTACAATAAGGTAGATAGGTAGTAAGTACAAGTGTGGCTATGTTTGTCCTTACGTCCACTGTAGTATCTTAACTGCTCAGTCGATTGTGACGATTAAGTTGTTAATCGACTTGTTATCATGGGTGGGATGACATATTGTACTTTTTCGAAGTATTAATACCTACATGTGTAAGTACATATATGTTTAGTAGCGGAAGAGATGCGTAAGGATAAGGACTGAGTCATGCGGCGCTTAGATCTCTCTGCTTGCTCCGCAAAGGACTTGTCGTGAACATATTAATAGATTGTATAATGATTTATTGATTAATTGATGCGTTTGTGGTAACCGCGGCTATCTTATATACAGTATCTGTGGGATTCTCATGTGGTACAGTTAGTAAATTATTATGTGGGGTATGAATGTACGAGTATGTCGAGGACTGTTGCTCGTTTGCGTATTCCTTAATAGTTTTAAACAGGAAATTCGTAGACGTGTAGAGCGGCTACGTTATGATTTTTATTTATCGTAGCGAGCGCCGTAGCACGCGTCGTAGCACCTCCATGCATCGAAACACTGAATAATTTATATACATTACGGATTACGCAATATCGCTATTCCGACAAAATGGAATTATTTTACCACAGCGCTACTTACATATGCGGAAAATATACGTTAATCCATTGATATAAAGTGAAATAATTACGTTTTTAATACACATATCTCTGGCGGTCTGCAGGTCATACATTCCAGGCACACCTATCGCTCGGATGAGGTCGCGTTATGAATTTACATATTGCATTCTGTGCCCACACAGAGATATGCCAATTGTCTATTATACTGGTAGATTGTATATGTATAATGCTTTCTCTATACTACGTCGGGGGTAAAATAAGAACTATTTAATTGTTGTGCGTAGTAGTAACTAAATCTCACGTCCTGGTTAGTAGTAATAGATTCAGGCGTTATTTTGCGAAAGTCAAATTTACATGCAATTTGATCTAACCTGCTTTGTGTGCTTCCGCCAACATGCCGATGCTGCCATGGCTACTCCGGTAGTCTCTGCCTCGGCTGATGCGGTCGTCCGCCATCTGGAACAGAACCCGCATGCCTCCACCACCACCGTCGCTGCCACGACTGGCCTGGTCGTCGCTGCGACACGTCTTTCGCCTCTCCACGCGCTCATCAGGCGCTGAAGACGGCGGACGACCGCAGCAGCCGAGGCAGAGACTACCGGAGCAGCCATGGCAGCGTCGGCATGTTGCATTTACTAATAGTAGTGGGTGGGTGCCGGCCGACGCTAGGCCGCATAAACTAATTGGTGGCGGAAGCATACAAAGCAGGTTAGATCAAATTGCATATAGATCTCTATGTTGACATACGTTAACGAATTAAAAAGCGAAACACGTTTATGGTTTCCACCGTTTTATACAATACGTATTTTTGTAACTAATACCTCAACATTTCTATCCGTCAGTTTCTGGCTTTGTGCTAGGATTGTGCATAAAAATATACGCCTAGTCATGTCCAGCGGGAAGCCTCATTCGTATTCATGTATTCTACGCAAAGAGAAACCGTGCTTTTTTACATGAAAAAAAAAACACGTCTGTCAGTATCGTCTTTGGCTAGAGTTATGACTTTAAAGAATATACAGGACTAAGCTACTATTTTTAATATATGCTTGCGGTCAGATTGTACTTGAAAGCTAGTCATGTAAGTGTTACCAGTATCATACAAATAAAATATTCAGTTGAATGACGAAATTAGTTTTACTATTAAAAATTTTAACCTGGCTGTGTTGGATTGACTGAAACCCCCGAATATAGTACTATTAATAGGTCATGAATACGCAGTTTGAAAAAAATAACTTCCATATCTATCACGCCCCATCAAGGATCATCATTTGGAGGGTGACCTCAAATATACAAATTATGTTTATGGCTACTTTTTATTAAACAATATAATAAGTTAATTTCATAGTGATTTTTTTATTCACTAATCCTATATAATTATTGAAGCCGATTTGACATTGGTATAAAAAAGGACAGAGTGTCATAATCATATTTTTTACTGGTTTGACTCCTTTGTGCTCCTTTGTGTGAAAATGTTTCAGAAACCCAAAATATTTTTACCATTATTGAATTTATATCATGAGTTAGTACCTGAGCGACCTTGCAATGTATACAATAAGTTAAAGACGTTGGTGGGCTTAAAACCGGGACCACTCACAAAGAGTACATCTTACATACGGTACGCCCAAATAGGCAATAATTGTATTGACGAATTGCTGGTATCGTTTGACATCAACCACAGTTGTGAGTATTAATTGGTAATTAGCTCAGCGTTTCTTAAGTTTTTTTATTAGCTATATATATAAGGATTACTAGTTTAAAGTAATGGAATAAAATATAGTTGACTGTGAAATGTTTGACAGGACAAAATCGTCTTGTTTGTATGCACAGTTCATTTGACTAATGTTTGAGTGAAAAATATACTGAAAAATTTAACGGCACTCATTGCCGTTAAATTTTGTATAAACTGAGAAACCGACTTGGTTACCAAAGTACGTGTGTCAATATAGCCCTAGTGCTGACGACAGTTGTCCAAAACTTTGCTCGTAAAATTGGTTGTTGTGAAATTGTATTAAACTTTGTTACTTTGACAGTTCATTTATTGATAAACCAAATTTTATCTTTTATTGTATTAACTAATAAACACTCGTTTGGTTAACTTTTTGGATACAAATAAAATACTATCGGTTAGGCAATATGGTTTTAGACATGGAAAATCAACTGTAGATGCTATACACGCGCTCACAGATTACATCTCTGAAAACCTAGACGTGGGACGTAAGTGTCTGGGAATATTTTTAGATCTTGCTAAAGCCTTCGATACGCTCTCTGTCCCAATCCTATTAAAAAAGTTGGAAGCTATTGGCGTCAGGGACAAACAGATGTTGCTATTGAATAGTTATTTAACTGATCGATATCAGAGGGTAGCTGTTGGTAAATATGTGAGTGAAGATCTTGCTGTCACACAGGGAGTTCGTCAGGGAAGTATACTGGGTCCTACGCTGTTTCTTATATATATTAATGATCTTTGTTGCACTTCACTCACCTCTGGCCATCTGATATGTTACGCCGATGACACTGCCTTGGTATTTGCTGCTGATACTTGGACAGAGGTGTACGCAAATAGCTCAAAAGGGCCTTAATGAGGTTTCCGCTTTCCTGAAGAAGAACCGCTTAGTGCTAAATGTCAGAAAAAGTAAATACATAGCCTTTACCAATCGTGACCAAAAATCAATAAATAATCAAAATATAACTGCACACATCTGTACGGACGTGTTCAGTTGTAATTGCCCAAAAATGGAGCAAACCTCCCACTGGAAATACTTAGGTGTAATCATTGACAAAAATTTGAAGTTCAAAAACCACATAATGGCGCTCAGCGGCAGGGTACGAAGGCTTATGGCAGTATTCAAAAAACTGCGACATGCGGCGACACCTCAATTGCTAAAAACCACTTACCTTGCCCTGTGTCAATCCATATGCACCTATTGTATCACAGTTTGGGGAGGTGCTTCTAAAATTATCCTTAAACCAGTAGAGATAGCACAGAGGGGTTTACTCAAAGTATTAACTTTCCGCCCATTACTATATCCCACGGCGCTATTATATCAAAATTGTGAGGTATTGTCAATCAGACAATTATATGTGTTAAATACCATCCTTAAACAACATCGTGACATGGAGTACGATCCAAAACTAATGGCCAAACGTCAATCTCACAACGTGTGTAGGCAAAAGATTATTTTTAACACAGCTTTGGCACATAGATTTTATCCTTTTACAGGCCCCTACCTATACAACAAAATTAACAAAAAATTATGCATATACCCGCTCACTAAATTTCAATGCAAGAAAAAAGTCTCGACCTGGCTCAACACACTGACCTATGATGAAACGGAATATCTGCTCGTGGCATTACATTTGAATTAATATGTCTCAAACGCATAGAAACAGTTTTTTACTTCTCATACACATTAACTCACCCAGAGATACACCCACACACACACTACACACACACACACAACACATATATTTATATATACCTCATACTACACAAAATTATCATTTAATTAAGTCACAGTACTAGTAAATCATTTTTGTCACAATTTAATTCAAAGTCAAATCTCATAAGCTGTTAAATTTACATTGCCTTAGAAATTATTTAACATAGTGCATAAACCGGGAGGGGAGCCTGGAGCTCTGTAATACAGGCTACAAGCCTAGCATAGGCTCCAGACTCTCACAAGGTATGTTTAATATAAATTCATTTACACTGACTTGTACTGTACTCTTGTGAGAAGTGAATAAATGGTTTATTTATTTATTTATTTTTTATTATTGTATTATCACTTGTATTTAAATTGACAGAAGTGAATTTTGAACTAAGTTATGCTAAGCACGATGTATGTGTATACATCGGCGGCGCTAATCCCAATACTGACTTATGGAAGGGAAAGATGAGTATGGCAGATAGAACATAAAAGTATATTAAATGCGGTCGCGATGCGAGCATTGAGCAATAAAAATTGTGGCGTGACGCTTGCTGAACACGTTCACAATTATGTGATAAGAAAGATCTAAGATAATTTTGGTATTAATCTAAGAAAAGACATGCTGTTTTGGTTTGGGCATGTGGAAAGAACGCGGCTTGAAATCATGACGAAACAGATATACAATGCGAAAGTGGATGGATGTAGGAGCCGAGGAAGACCAAGACTCACTTACCATGACCAAATTCGTCATGTTTGTCAAAGGTTTCTAGAGACCTTGGAACCGGTGATCGTGTATCGAAAGAGTCATTAATGTTAAAGGAAATGAACACATGTTAAAACCCCACAAGGGACTTGGTATGAAGATATAGATAGAATATAATATAAATCCAATCAATCTTATCTCATACTCGCACCGTTACAGTGCCTTTCCAACTAGATCACAATTACTTAATGTATTACATTTCATACTATTATATATATATATATATGGTGTAAGACATCGCAACAGCTACTTCGTTGCTGCACATCTTGTTAATATTTAGTAGCGTTCTGTCTGCTGCAACCAGGACTATAAAATTGGCTCCAATTTCATTGTACAAAAGTAATGCGATGGGATTTCGGTGTACGAATTGCGAATGCAGGACCAGCGAGTTTTATCATGTAAACATAATCCAGTTTGTCAGATTTTAAAATTGTTCCGTTTAGTGTAAAAGTACTATTAGACTTGTAATATTACTAATTAAAAACTTTAGTACTAATATTTACAATAAAAAATTATAAAAAAAGACGGATTCTAAAATTCGGCTAATTTTGTACTTGAGGACTCGCGTTGGTTCCATCTAACCAAAGTTCACTGGTCGGCAGCACCCGGTCATGGTCCGGATGGAAATGTAGGCCGCCAGCTATAGACGAGCACGCCAACGAACCTCAGCCAGCGAGCAGGTCCGTAAGGGGCTCACGGACGGTGATTACAAGGCGTAGTAGAGAATAGTGGGAACCGCCTTGCGGTCCACCACTGCAGCGGTCATAAGGTGCCGCCACCGAAGTACACCGAGTTGGAACATCAGGGGTTGGAGGTCACAGGCGCGGTAGTCAGTACACCGTGCGTTGCTGATCAGATCTCAGTGTAAGACTGGCGTTGTTTCTTCTGGTCGGTCGTATACAGAACATTTATATGATAAATATTTATATTTTCTAAAATAATTTTTATCACTAATTTTGAGAATGACATTTTATAGGATCCATATGTACAACAGTGGCGAAGAGTCCATATAACCCGATTCCCATCGGCTTCCCTTACGAAAAATCTAATCTATGGGCCAACGACATTTTTAGTTTGTTATATTTATCACTCACTTTGAATAGTTTGAATTGACTAAACGCCTTAAAAAAATTAAATAGCAATTGTCAAATTGCAAGCCGAAAAATACCGGGTTACTTCTTCATACTAAAATATCTAAGACAGAGCATCTATTCCTTTCGTTTCTATGAACTGACTCCTGTTACTGCTACTCGTTCCGTCTCGTTTTAGCACGCGAAAACAATACACGAAATAACTCGGTGAATACCGGCTTGTGACAGAGTAAGGTAATTAGCAACGTGCAAGTGTAAGCGAGAAAGATCATTTATGAAGTAATAGTGCCTATAAAGAATCTAAATTAAGAATGATTTTAGCGGCATAAAATCGTGACAGGCGCGTAATACATTTGATTTGCCTGGATTTTATACATGGCGGATAGTGCGTACTGCGTATGAGTATGTGGCGCGAAACTTTAGTTTTGTTGAATTTGTTTTTTGTCAATTTCTTGTCAATTTTATTTGTTTTTAGTGCTGAAGTGTGGTGAGTGAGTTGTTTTTAATTGGGTTGTACCGACCGTCATATAGTCGTTTCGTTGGTTCGTTATGGCATTAATTCATGAAACTGTACTGCCGAAGGAACCTCGTTTTCAAAACTATTTTTACAACAGTGTTTCATCTTATTTTGTTAAAAAGAACAGACGAATTGCTTTAGAATATAAATAAGTGCTAGGTCGTCGTAGTGGTCGTAGGTGTTCGTTTTTTTTATAGTAATCGTGTCTTTTGTTAACTTGGCAATTTCATTTTTTTACTAGCAGGGTTCGAAATATTTTTCAAAGTAACCAAGCTTTTATCAAGACTAAAGAACGCATGCACGCATACAACTTTAACTCAAAAGGCTTCATAATATATTAAGGGTATTATCATACTTGAAAGACTGTTACTCGTATATAAACAGCTTCCATGTATGATGAATATATTCCTATATTTTTGCATCATGGAGCGGGCAGCATTTGGTGAGTGGACTCTTTATACTCCGGCTTCCCTTCTGAAAATTTCCACCCTTCGCCACTGATGTACAAAGACAATAAAAAACGTTGTATATATATATATTAATATTATAGAACGAACACTAGGATTACGGTTGATGATGTAGTGTTGGAGCAAGTGGATGAGTTTGTATATCTTGGAAGCGCTTTTAGAAGCGATGGAAGGTACACCGCTGATGTGGAGAGACGAGTGAGTTCAGGGAAAAGCGTGAATGGAGCGTTGGGTAAACTGTTTGGCAGCCGAAATCTGAGCCAGAAGGCACAGCTCGCTGTACACAGCGCGGTGTTAATCCCAACGCTAACTTATGGAAGTGAGAACTGGGTATGGCAGAGAGAGCATGAAAGTAGAATAAATGCGGTTGAGATGCGAGCACTGCGAAAAATTTGTGGCATAACGCTTGCTGACCGCGTTCGAAATGATGACGTATGAAAGAGAGTTGGACTGAAAGAGAGTGTGTCGGTGTTAAGATAAGAAAGGGCATGCTCCGTTGGTTCGGACATGTAGAAATAATGCAAGATGAAAGAATGACGAAACAGATATACAATGCGAAAGTGGAAGGATGTAGGAGCCGAGGAAGACCAAGACTAACCTACCATGACCAAATTGGTCGTGTTTTATCAGAAGCTGATGTCAGGAGCCTTAGGAACCGGCGAGCGTGCATGAAAAGAGCTAGGAATGTGAAAGAAGCAAGTGAAGTGTGTAAGGACCGCGTCTTATGGCGCTCGGTTCTCTCTGCCTCCCCCGCAAGGGACCTGGCGTGAAGATATATCTATCTATAACTTTCTGCTAAATCCCTTGCGGGGTAGGCAGAGAGGACCGAGTACCACATGACTCGACCCTTACAAATCCTTACACACCTCACTCGCTTCTTTAACATTCATCATCCTGACATCACCTTCTAATAAAACACGATCAATTTTATCACGGTAGGTAAGTCTTGGCTTTCCTCGACTCCTACATCCTTCTACTTCCACGTTGAATATGTTTCGGTATTCTTTCTTTCTGCATTCTTTTTACTTGTCCGAACCAACGGAGCATACCTCTTCTTATTTTAACACCGACGTTCTCTTTCAGTCCAATTCTGCTTCTAACATCCTCATTGCGAATACGGTCTACGCTCACATTTCGACCGCGTTTTTTCCTACTTTCGCATGAAAGTAGGAAAAAACGCGGTCTCTTTGCAATATAATACCCAGCTCTCGGTTCCATAAGTATTAGATTATATAATGTATAAATATAGATATGTATGTAGCTGTATCCATTACAAAGATATCTAATAGTGCTATAAGCTAAATTATGTGGTCACATAATTTAGCTTATCTGTTAAATTATTTCGAAGTTTAGAATTAACTTGAACTGCTCCGCGCTCGGATAGAAATAGACATAATGCATAATATCGTCATCGTCATCACTATTTAACGCCAAAATCTTATAACTTATATCAGATTAGATGCCTATTCCAATTTATGCTAGTAATTTCAGTCATATCGTCGACAAGCTAATCAATTTTCCATTTGAAGCAACATTGACCTAAAATATTATAATACACACACACTGATATACCTGTATATGCCTTGCGGTGTAGACAGAGAGTACCGTGTGCCACATAACACGTTCCTTAGTTCCTTACACTCCTCGCACGCTTTTTTAACATTCATAACTCGTTTCATGCGCACTCGCTGATTCCGAACATTGTAATAAACTTGACATTTCACTTCACTTGTAGCGATTTTACTTCTTAATAATGCCATAAACAGCAAAACCACAGGCAATTTTTATTTTTTTAATCCACCTCAGAAGGAATACAAGCATACGGCCCACCTGATGTAAAGTGGTTACCGTGACCACTATGAACGCTTGCAATACATTAATTATCGCTCACGCGATACCACCTCTGTTGCTAACACAGTAACTCCTTACGAGCTTATTAGTAACTTCACTCAGGAACACCACAACCCTCTAGGGAATTGTTTGTCTGCGGTTATCTGTGAGACGAAGGTACTTCCCCAGACGGGCTGTTCAAGGCGCCCTAACTTTCTCAAAAACATCCGGACTAAGACAAAAAGACATGTTCATGCACACAAACGTTTGTCCTGTGTGGGAGTTTAATCCACGACGCTTGGCTTCAAAGTAGCGTTACTAACCAATCCGCCACCGAGCTCGTTTCATTTCAATATCTATAGAATGACGATCCACAAGCTGAGGAACACTCCACGTTTCTGGGATTATGTTTCCTTTTTATTTTGTACGAAAATTTTTAATCGCCCTCTAGGGAAATGTTTGAAAACGATCTGGGGTTTCGCCGTATCAGACCTACGTACGGTAAAGGAGGGGAAACTTTTATTGTTCTTTAATACACTTTTTGGTTATCATATCGAGAAATTTGTACGCTTGTTTGAACTCAATGATTGGAGATATCCCATGGCCGTACCAAATTTCATATATATGTATACTAACTGAACCCCGCAAATTACGCGTATCCCGGTATCCCGTAGAAATCGCTGTATTTTACCTTTTTTCCCCCCTCGGCTTCCATGGGTCATATCTAGATGTTGCCTATAACCTTCCTCAAGAATTGGGCTATTAAATGCAAAAAGAAATTTCAAATCATACTGGTAACTCCAATGATCACCGGGTTCAAATAAACAAACTCTTCCGCTGAGCGATTAGATACTTACAGCATCAGGGGGCCACTCGTGCGTTGCCGAGTTTGTAAAAACCTATTCACGCCTTGTTTGAACAGACCTCATTCTGTAATCCCTACACGAGTCACGACTGATGTACCAACCGCCTGACAACTTCTTACGCAGCCTTAGAGCTCACCTCTATATAATAATCCTCATCCATACCACATTTAAAGCCAAATACAGTAATTCATATCGCCGTTATTTAGGGTTTATTCAAATTAATACTTATATAGTGTGTGTGTTGTTGTGTTGTTTATATTGTTGTGGGTCTGTGTTTGCCTGTAACTGGATCTACATCCAAATTTTTGTTATTATCTTGTTCCTTATCTTAGTCATATGATGTATGTCTGTGGGCAAACCTTAAATAAATAAATAAATAGTATTGTCTTAGCAAAGCATTCGAAACGTCAGGTTCAACAAAATAAATAAAACACGCGATACTTCCGTTAAAAATTGTTTAATTTAATATTTATTTCCACTGGATCTTTCGATTTTGTATATTAGGATGTGGAAGAATTGGGATAAGACAACTTTGGAAATGGACAAGTTAAATTAGGGAGTGGCCGATGCCGGCCTGAAAATGATGTATACATGTACATCCAACGTAAGATTGTGAAACATTTCTAAGGTTTACTCATAGAAAACTACGTTACGGAATTTACCCAAAAGATTTAATTTAATGTCAGAATTTGGTTGCAAAGCTCCTGTCACCTCATCTTCTTCCTAGCATTATCCCGTTTCCTAATCCATTAGGATTGGCGGGGTTCGCTACCTAAGCCTAAAGATTTGGCGAAGACACTGATTGACATGGAGCGACTGCCGTCAGACCTCCACAACCTAGAGGAAAAGTCAGACCTTTCTTAGGTTAAGCCACACATCCATCGAAATGTAATTTCTTGGACGTGCGGATTCCCTCACGATGTTTTCCATCACCACCGAGCAACTCATAATTATTATAAATATGTACATAAATCCGAAAACACGAATTTAGTGGTACATGCTAGGATTCGAACCGGGAAACTGTTGCTCAATAGGTTCCTTATCTGCTGGGCTATCAATGCTCCGCTGCCTGTCAGCTCACATCAATATTAAAAAGCCTGTACTATTTATTCATAACACTATAAGATAGGGCACTAGAAATTGTTCTACCTACTACGAGTATTTCAAGATTGATCCTTATTGCAAATGACAAATGGCCGCGAAACATAATAACTTTTGTTTCAAAAATAATTGTTAATAGATTCAGGCGTTTTTTGCGAAAGCCAAATTTGCAATTTGATAACCTGAAGCGCGAACAAAGCAGGTTACATGAAATTACATCAAATGTAGCACCAATTTAATACAATCAGCAATAAATCATACTCATAAAGAACAAAGCAGTAGAGTTGAAATTTGTATGCTTTTGTATAGCTTGATCTGCCATCGTGTGTATCTAATCTCTCATCGCGCTTCTATTTTTGTTAGCTTGTTATTGATACTTCAAATTATTTTATTATTGAATATACGATGTGATTAACGACATTTTGCACTATGGTATATTAATTAGCCCTAATATCGGAGCTAGCGAATTTGTTACTCGTGTATTCATTAAACCAATCACTGTAAATGAAAACTGCAAATAGCATTAAAATGGCTCCCGACTCAATGTAGATGTGTGTGATAAAAAAATTAAAGCAAACACGTGTTCATAAGCTATCGGTACCTTTTAATAATGCGCCACTAACTACATAACATACTTTTGGTGAAAATCACAAACCAATAATGATGGCGCATACCCTATACTCACCCAAATGTTTGTTATAGCGACCATATATTTCACCGATTCGAGCGTACGGTTCAATACGTGTATATTTTAACCAATAATCCGATAAGTGACACTATGTTCATCCGTGAAGTATCCAATAAGAGCTACGCTTTATGTCAGCGTGCATGAAAAGAGCAATGAATGTGAAAGAAGCGAGTGAAGAGTGTAAGGACCAAGTATGGCGCTCTGTTGTCTCTGCCTACCCCGCAAGGGACCTGGAAGATATACATACATAAAAGATATAATATTACATCGCCGTGGGATCTAAATTATTCCCACACATTCATTTTAATATACTCGTATTAAATTTTAACGTTAAATTCTTATACCACGAATACATTGTTTATTCATTCATTCATTCATGCTCTTGCCTTGCCGGTCTATGGGTTTGCTAAGACTGGTAGATCTTTTGTTGTAAATTGTATTCGATTCCATAATAATAAATTGCCTGAAGCAGTTCCGTCCTTACCTTACAATATTCCAAAAGGGCATATCAAAAATACTCTTTGAAAAAAAAGCCTTATTACGAATTGATGAACATCTAACAAACCATCTTTGTATGTTAGATGTTCATCATGAAATGATTCTCATCTTAAAATGATTCAGCACATGTATTAATAAAGCTTTAATTTTACTAAGTGACATTATAGATAATTATGATTTGAAAAATACGTAATATTGGCAAGTTTCTTTCCGCATTTCTTCTTCACCAATGATTATTACCGAAATGCTGGTAAATTACAAAAGAAAAATGAAAACTATGGGCAATGAAAAGGAAACAATAAGATTTTATTTTTGACAAACCCGTTGGCGTAGTAGTTAGTAAAGCTACTTTGACACCAACGCTCGTGGGTACAATTCTCACGCAGGTCAAACATTTGTGTGCATGAACATGTGTGTTTGTCGTGGTCTGGGTGTTTTTAAGAGAGGTAGGGTAGGTTACAGAAAACCACAGCCTAATAACACCTTCCTGGGGGGTTGTCGTGTTTCCTACGTGTGAACGAGGTCACCAGTAAACTCCATATAAAAGGTGGCATGGCGCGAGTGATGCTTAATGTATTGCAATCGTTCATAGGCTACGGTAACCGCTTTACGTCAAGTGAGCCGTATGCTTATATGCCGTCCGACGTTGTCTAAAAATATATATAAAAAATATTGTAACACATGTCTAAGAACTCGTAAGGGTCCAATTGTGTTATATTAGATGTGATATGCTCAACTTGTATTCTAAGCGAAAATGTCATTTGTAACAAAAATTCTCTTTTTTTATCTACACTATCGTGTTCGTACAGTCTTTATCACGATGACAAACTTGTCGTCAACGTTGCTTCGGGACGTCTAATATAACGGCCCTCTCAAATAGTTGATGATACTTCGGACAGCGCTATAAAGGGACCCTTGAACTTTCATCCCGCTTATATCACGCAGTTTACTGGCGAATTAACTTTTCACGATCAATTAAAACAGCGGTTACTATTTAGTTTTGTCGTCACTAATTATAAACGTAATCTCCTAAATGTCTAGCTAGTATATTATTGCCTCAATAATCAAGGATATTAAATAACCCCGGTCATTTTATAGGCGATCCAACACACATCTTTCGAGACGATGAATGTATTGTATTACGCTATTGATATGAGATCTAGCGCGGTTATTTTTATTGACCTAACTTTTTACGAGGAGAAACGATTGCATGTCATCCTTCATCATCATCTTATCGCTACTATCAGCAGGCTATGGCTTACCACTCACTGGATAGGCCCCCAAAATGCCTGTAGAAGTCAGCAGGGGACAACACGCACCGGCGTGAGGGGTTCGGGGCCGTCGACAGACGTGCTGCGCTTTCTCAGAAGTTACTAGCGGCCCTTTAGCACTTCCACCCCTTGAGCTTATAGCTCTATCGACTCTGTAAGCCTTCAGAACCCGTTATATACCTTTTCCCATACATTTCGCGGTCATATATGACCACACGGGTTTCGAAGGTTTCGTTTATTATTTGCATTATACGGCCGTTTGTTTGGCATTGCTTGACGCTAAAGCATCTGGGTGTCTTTAAGAGAGACAGGGCGCTAAGTATTTCCGCCTGATAAAGTACCTCCAAGTCACAGAAAATAGCCTAGTAACAACTCCCTTAGTGTTGATTCCTAGGCGTCTGTCAGGCCATCAACCAACAAACTCCAAAGAAATTAGTGTTAGCAGGAGAGGTGACATCGCGCGAGTGATACCTAATTGAAATGTATTGCAAGTGTAGTAGGCTACGGTAACCACTTTACATCAGGCGGGCCGTATGCTTGTATGCATCCCGACGTTGTATATTTTTTGTCGAATTGAGGTATTGGCGATTCTACATTATCTACGAGACTATTGTCGAGTAGTATATGAGATAGCGGTGTTTACAAAAAATAATACTCATTTATATACATTATCGTCACAAGTGCAAACGCGCAGCTTGAGAAATCCGGACAGGTTATGTCTAGGTCCATCACACACAACGCTTCTTAATAAGAGCGTTTTCCAAATGTCGGTATTTATTTACAACCATATACCAAACTATATAAAGGAGCTACCATTACCAATTTTCAAAAATCGACTTAAAGCATTGTTGGCAGACAAAGTTTACTACCGTGTCGATGATTTTTTAAATGATAAACATTTGTGACATGGTATTATTATTTAACTCAATTATTATAGACATTTTAATGACAGATTTTTAATTCAAGTGAAGTAATTTGACTAATTCCTTTTTCATTATGGCCTCTGTAACACTTTTTTTCCATGCCATGTGGCAGGACATAGCTGATCCCATTGTATGTCTGTAACACCTTTATTTATACCTATGTACCACAATAAAGAACGATTATGATTATGTGTGGTTAGCAATGTCTACTTCAACACCAAAGGGTTGTAGGTTTCAGACGAGACAAATATTTGTCTGCATGGTCATGTCTATTTGTCTTAGTATGTGTGATTTGTCACTTCATAACGACTGTTGAGCAAGTAAATATGGGTTAGCCATTGTTAATAGATCAATTATAACGGACATTAGAAAGTTGACAATATTTTCAATATGTGGTAAAAAACAAACGGTGTTTATGTATTCATGGAATCTCATACTAAACAAAGTAATTGTTAGTTACCGTTAATATCTACCACAAAAGCAAGATCACTCACAAGTTCATTGAATACTACTACTGCTATAACTTGACGTCAAAACCCCTGCTGGACAAGTAGTGAGATCTAAGCGCCACATGACTCGGTCATTACACACTGTATTCGCTTCTTTAACATTCATAGCTCTTCTCGTGCTCTCTCGCCGGTTTCTAAGGCTCCTGACTCCTTCCTCGGCTCCTCGATTCTTCTACTTTCGCGTTGTATATCTGTTTGTGTAAAAAGTTATATTGTCATATTCAATTCTAATCTGTATATTTTAGATATTTCCACCACAATGAATGTATGCTAGTTGTGGTATAGTATGCAATTCAGTTCAGTGTTCTCTCTGATTGTACAGAACAGCCTATAATGTAGTGGTCACATAGATGTCGTGGGTAAATATGAAAGCGTCTATGACAACATGCTGAGACATATTTCCAACCGATGAGCATACGTATTCAGTTACGTATTATTTATTATCTGAGACGTGTGGCCAAGACACTGGTGCTTAATTAAGTGAATGAGAGCCGGGCACTTACTACCTTGCTTTAATCAAAGTAAAGAGCGCGCTCGGCCTGACGTTCATATTCATATAAGTTGTAAGTAGAAAATAAGTAATGCATCTACAATTTTGTAAAGTGTTTTAGTACTGGATTGAATACTATGATGTTAAGGTGCATAGTATGTTATAAATTTATTGCATTGAATTCATGCTATCTATTGCTGTTTATATAAAAAGTAGTTACCAAACAGGACATTTACCAGAAAGAAAAGGCTCTGTAGTCAATTGGTTAGCAATGACTACTATGATATAACATCAAGGGTCGCGAGTCCAATCATTTGTCCTCATAAACATGTATATTTTTCTTATTTTTGATGTTTTTTTATGTATTAAAAGTATGATTCACGAAACAAAAGACATTTATATCATTAGTTATCTATATCATTAATATCTTTTTCATTTTAGGATCGGCAAAGCATGAGTCTTAGTATTGCAAATGTCCATAGGCTGTGGTCACAGCTTAACTTCAGGGTGGTCGTACGCTTGTTTGAAGCCTTATTGGTAAAAAAAATATATTTATGTATATCATTTATGTAGGGTCCATGATACAAGCTTTGCTCAGTTTGGGACTCGGTATTGCTGTGTAATTTGTCCGAAATGTTTATTTTTCAATTCAATTAAGTTATTTACCCAATTTACTTTTAAGTTATTTACCCAACAACCAAAATGTTATATAGCAAAAATTTTGGGTTTGTAATTCACAATATTTTTTTTCAGTGCTCTCGATAGTTGCGCACACTATGTGCTTTAAGCTTTTAGCTTACACACTGCCGTGCAGTAAGTGTTTGTCATGTTAACATTGCGCCTTTTGCTCACTATATCTTATTTTCATACCTAATCTGTGATATTCCACCCACTTTTAATGAAAAGTAAAGAATAAGTCGTAGGAACTTCAGAGTACTCAATTCAAATTTAATGCCTTTTTCCTGTCGCTGTCGCTTTTAAAAAATGTGTGTATTTCGACATCGTGCAAATAGATACGTGGTGCACAAGCAAAATTTACCTCAGATATTACTTCATGGAAATATATTAAAGCGCGCACTGAAATTCCCTCATGTGGCATTTTCGCCGGGTTTGTTAAGTAAATAACAAAATGATGAGTCTACGTTATTTCACCAATGTAACTTTCCATCTAAATCTGGTCAGTGAAATATTTGAACAGACAATAAATGACTAAACCCTTTAATTTGCTGGTTCATTATTTCACTGAACTTAAACGGCTATTTTAATGAAATTACTAAACGTAAAGTACCCAATCCCTTAGTTAATTTGAAATTTTACTAGAACAATTAGGTCGTCCAGAAAAAATTAACAGATTGAATCAAGATTTAAGTCTGGTGTTTAAATTTATTATTTTCACATCTCTTTTGGTCTAAATATTAACATATAGTAATCATTTCAAAGGAAGTACAGTCTTATGTTTAAAATAATAAAATACAGAAAGAGTATACAATTTATATTAAAGTTTTCATGTTATAGATAAGATATCCTGTTTACTCGTAGTTCATTAAAAAACTGACTACTCGCACATAAAATGCATATATCACAAATAAATATATACCAGTGTATAGTAAAAACACAAAATAAATTACATTTCTTGTTATAAATCCAAAGTAACCTCCATAAATTTACATATTTTATTATTACTACATTATGTTACGCAACAAATAATATATATATAGAGCACATGATGTAAAATATTCATGTCTCTACCTATTACATTTCAAACGATACAACTCTGTGAATTATGTACCGACATACAGACGTGACTCTGCTTCGTTAAGAAAGCAAGGTACAGATCTGAAATTTACAGATCCAAATAAATACTTCTTCAGGGAGTTTCTCACACATGAAACGGTCACGAAAACAAAAAAACAAGTTTCTTTTATTACCCTGTCAAGTAGAGTCTTTATAGAAATTGTGTGCTTTATTGTGTATTTTTTAGAAAAACATATAGACAGGCTACTAAATTTGTCAGTGATAGTCCAGTGGATAAAGAACAGGTCTATTGATCAACAGGTCCCCGGTTCGAATAGCATGTACCACTAAATTCGTGTTTTCAGATTTATATACATATTTGTAATTGCCACTTGCTTGGCGATTAATCCGCACGTCTAAGAAATATTATTTCGAAGGACCTAAGCCTGAGGAAGATCTGCTTTCTCTCAAGGTTGTGGAATTTTGACGGTAGTCGCTCCATGTAAAAATTTGTATCTTCGCCAAATAGGGTTAGGTAGCGGATTCCGCTAATCCTAATGAATTAGAAACGGGATAGCACTAGTAAGAAGAGGTTGCTAAATTTATCAGTTGTAGGTAGGTCACTATTGCTGCGAAGTTCGTTTCAATACTAAAGTAATTAGTAATATGGTAGTTCTCTATATCATGCTCCTAAACAGCGCTTTGCGCTCTGGCAACATATACGGAACATGCTGGTTCATAATGTAGTTTGTAAAGTTTGATCCAACAAACAAAAAATGTTTTTCTTTATGGATTGTTAATATATAAAAACTGTGTCAGTAAACAATATTACGGGGATGTTATAAGGAGAACAAGAAGATGACTTAACCCATTATTCTTATTTTAATATACTAGCGTTTCAGAAATGACCATTGATATATCAGATGAGTCGAAAAATCTTTATGTTTTTTACCAATTAGATATTTTGACGATACGAGTTCAGTGGTCAAGCAGCCCAGCAACTTTGAGAAACATTTGTGTGCATTTCTGTTTGTCTTTGTCCGGGCATCCATATAGTTAACTTTATCCTCTTCACGTCCCAGTTCAATTCATTATGGCGCACAAGTCCATGTATTTCCTCTACCTAGAATTCCGGTCAACGGTTCCTAAACATTTTAACCCCATTTTTAATATTCCTCTTTCTATATACAGTTTCGGAAGCTGTATGTGATAGTACTTATTGAGCTTATTTAAAGACGTATTTTCAAACAAAAAATAAAATGTTTACTTATATTTATCACTTGACATACTTTTACCCGTATGTTTAACTTACTTTATGACTAGATAGCGCGGTATAATGTGTCCCGGAATATTTATTGTACATACAAAAATTAAAATGTTGCCATACTGTGATGTATAAACTATGTAGTATACATATTTATTCTGTGATATAACCTAGCCGGTGAAGTACAACTCAAACACGGTAATCTCGGCACTCAACCACAACTTTCCGATAAGAAAGCAACATAAAGGGTTCTTGGAAAGTTAACCTTGATGCCTTGCAAAGATTACGTAACTAGTTTCCAATAGTGCTTGATTCTAACGGTACTACCATATATTTACTCGTTTTATGTTTACATATTGCTAAAGGTAAAACATCTTAACTGATTCAAAAATTGAGGCGGTCAATCCGACTGAATTTCTCTTTGAAATCGGTTACACCTGCTCATTAGTTATCTTCTTAGTCGGGCACTCTAGGCAGAGTGGGTCGTGGTTGATAAGATCATTGGTGGTACACTGGTGGTCTTCAACGTCCTTAGTCCTCTCTGCGGTGAGCACAGTTCGAGCAATGCTTCTCCATTTGGACCGGTTCATCACATCAGTAGGGTTACTCTTGATACTAATTCTAATGTCAATCCAATTCTAATGTCAAATATTTTCGGTAATATGTCATAATTCCGACTATAATTTGGTCAACAAGCGATTGCATCTTATTATTAGTGCCTAAAGAAACAACCGGGGATGAAGATTAAACTAATCTGGGGTTCTTGTCGTGATTCAAGAACTTAATTCCAGTACCGAGTTATCGGAATTGGTTTTCAGAGTAACCCTACAGTCCAGCGTGTGGGAGATCTGCCTCGACCTCCCTTTCCTGCCACTTGCCTCCACCACCAGTCTTTCCACTGCGTCCTCGTTTCTGGAGATGTGCCCAAAGAGCTTGTCTATTTGTAATTGCACAATCGACGAAAGCTTATTCTCGATTATTTTAGCTCGTTCAGTATAGAGGCATTGGTGCGGAATGCGGTCCATAGGATTATAAGGAGGACCTCCAATACCACATCTCCAGGACATCAATTTTGCGGCGGTTTAGCTGTCGCAAGGACCAGGTTTCGGCTCCATAGAGATTTCATGAGTTGAACCTTTGTGTTTTTGGTTATCCCTCTGTCTTTCCATATCTTCCCCAGCCTTTCCACGGCAGTTCGCTATATTAAGCAGGTCTGGTCGGTTGTCAGCAGCTCGGTCCACTATCATTATTTTCGTCATTTTCCTGTTTACTGCTAGGCCGAATTCAAGGCTTGGTTGCTTCTAGACAAAATAAGAGATACTCCATATCTTCTTTAGTTTGGGCTAGAGGACTAGTGTTATCAGCATAGCGTAAGTTATTTATCAACCGACCACCAATTGAGAAGCCTTTATCCACCCTTCAAGGACAATCCTTATTATGTACTCCGTGCCGAACACCCGACTACGTTTGAAACTCGTCCGAAAGAACATCATCCAGACGAACAGTTGCAATCCCTTTATCATAGAGTTGCTTTATTGTTTGCAGGTAAATGAGGTGATGTGGAACACCCATTTGAAACCAGAATCTTCCAAAGCTTCTCACGTATGACTGTGTCAAAGGCCTCTCGAAAATCCACGAAGCAAATCGTCAGTGGAGGATGAAATTCTTTGGCTTTCTCTATGATTTGTCTCATAATAAGAATTTGTTCGCGGGTGCTCCTTCCTTTCACGAAACCTGCTTGTTCAGGTGCAATCTGCCGCGACAAGTACGCTTGGTGCCGATTATTTAAAATACGCAACATGACTTTACCACCGTGCAAAATGGTGGAAATCAGTCTGTATGGATTTCTCTGTCGAGCCTTTTTTGTGTAACGGAATAAAATCGGAGTGCATCCAATTCTTGGGCCATAGTAGTTTCCCGTGTTTGGATACATTGGTTATGCTACAATATAATATGTAACAATGAAAAATATTCATTATTGATGCCTACTTATCAATTTGGCTTATAATTACTCGGCTACGTACAACTAAAACCTTTACTAGTCTCAAGATTACAGACCTGAGTATTCGATATTAATTTCAGCTTGATAACTCCACATGTTCCTGAGAAAGAGGGTCTTGACAGACAGATAGACGAACAGCAAAGTGATCCTATAAGAGTTCCGTTTTTCCTTTTATGGTACGGAAGCCTAAAAACGGAACATTTGTAAGTATACGATAAAATCTGTAATTAAGTAAATATATATATTTAATTTTTAATTGAGTAGTAAAATTACTTGGGGATAAGGATGTAAATTGACCCCGATGTTTTTTTTCCGAATCTACTTAGGCTAAAATATTGAAAAACAAATTGTTCTTCATATATATAGGATATAGATAAACCTATAAGAACTCATTGCGCGCAATACCATTTCGCTTGATTAATTTTATTTACCTGCTTACATTGCTAGCTAAGTTACAAAAACAGGATTTTTATGGTAACTTACAGGTTGTAAAAGTACCATTCCAAATTATTATCTAAACCGCTGAATAGTCCTTCAACGTTTTCAGGTAGGTAAACGGCATTTTTTAACGAGTTTATATCTATGTTATTTGTGAACGAATTACATTTTCTGTTTATAGATAAAACAATAAATATATACTAAATGAAATATATAAAAAATAAAAATATGAAAAAGACGTAAAAAAAGGCACGTAATAAATAAAATAACGCCATTTGTTTTATTAAAAAGATTACAAATAGGTTGTATTGAAAAGAGAGGACACATCGGGGCGGGGGTGCTGGAATGATGGTAGATTTTATGATGATCTTTGGTTAAAATTACAAGAACACCGTTTATTTATATAAATAAAGAGTTTTTCGTACATAAGCATTCCATAAATAAACACCAATGACTGCAACATAAGAACACCTGGCGTCGAAGTATCTGTAAATGTATAGGTCAAATCTAAAACGGCTAGTTGTAACCAAGAAAAAGGTTCAGCTTGCTGCCTCAAGATCATTAATCACGTGCCACATTGTAATGAAAGGATACTAACAGTTTTATTATTTTGGATATGATTTTTTTTTAATACTTAGGAACATACATTCGCAACATATGGGTTCCCCTCTTGATTCGCTACTGTCACGATAGGGCATCTCTAGTAGTAATAGACTAAGTCGCTCAATACCCAATCAATATTACGCCACTGCTATGTGCCGATATCTTAAAGCTTACTTCCATTTCAACCAGTTTGCATAATACATTAGGACAAAGCACGACACTAATGCTTGCCACTGCTAACACGATTCAAATATACACCAACTGGGGAATTATTTATTCAACCAGAATAGCAATCAGTACGTCGGGAGTTAAACAGGCATCCAGTTACCGTAGCATACGAACGCCTGTAATACAACGAATCTGATGAGATGATTACGTCATTCGCAGAAACTCAACAGCCCTAGAAAATATAATGTTATATGTTATCTTATGTTCTAAATAGTAATCCATATTATTATTCCTTCTTACAGAAGAGGTAAAATAGGTAATAGTTTGAATGTGATATTCGATTTAGTTTTTGGTACATAACTATATTAGTCGTCTACTCGTATTAGACTCTTCATAGGGATAGGTCCGTCCTCATACAATTTTCTTTATTTTAGTGTATATCAGTATAACTTTATTTAAATCGAACAAACATTATTTGGAATTATTATTTATTATTGTTTGTTCCCTCTTCCTTGTACTCTAATGTCTGTGATCTCACCACGATGTCCCGTACCTTAGATAGTTACAAGCTTTCAAAGCCTGAACAGATAATTGTATGACAATTCACCTTTTGAATATGCTTGTACAATACTCTCACACAATGTGTGAAGCCCACTTAACATCTGACAGAGTGTTCTTTGAACGAATTGTGGCTGGTTGCGTGGTTACATGAAATGGATTCGTTAAGTATTTCAAGCCGATTATACTATACTAGCCACACGCCCTGGCTTGTCACCGGTATATGGATAGGAAGATAAGTTAGAACTTTATTTGGCGAAATAGAACATAATAACAATTCCTTAATTTTGTATAGAGTGTTAAAAGTATCTATCTATAACTTCACGCCAAATCCCTTACGGGATAGGCAGAGAGAACCGAGCGCCACGTGACTCGATCCTTACATACCTCACTTGCTTCTTTAACATTAATCGCTCTTTTCATGCACGCTTGGCGGTTTCTAGGGCTCCTGACATTACCTTCTGATAGAACACGACCAATTTGATCATGGTAGGTAAGTCTTGGCCTTCCCCAGCTCCTACATCCTTCCAATTTTGCATTGTATATCTGCTTCGTCATTCTTTCATCCTGCATTCTTTCTACATGACGCTCTTTGTCAGACCAACTCTACTAAAGTATGATGTAATATAATACATAATGAATATTACAAACTACTATTTAATAGTTTCTAGTTTACGTAAATGAAAATGTATGGGTGATTAATATACTAACGTAGGCGTATTCGCTCCGAACGCCTTCTACTTCTGAAGAGTTTACATGCACACAATCATTCTTGATTATGAAACTTTAACGGAATTTTAATTGGATGATGATTAATACCGTGATATGAATGTCATCATCTTTGATTCTACCCATATTGACGAGCTCCATGGCAAATGGTTAGTAACGCTACTTTGACGCCAACGCTCGTGGGTTCGATTCCCACATAGGATAAACATTTTGTGTACTGTTTGTCTTGGTGTTTTCTATCTATCAATAGTATATATTTACGTATGTTTATCAGTTGTCCAGTCTCATAATATCTTCGCTTACTTTGGAGCAGGATGGCACTATGTAATTTACGTTCGTAATTCTCTAATTTATTTTAAAATAAAATATAGACCGTGTTAGCTGATAGTAGTATGTAGCTTGCTAGGTGTGGAAGAATTTTTAAAATCGGTTAAGTATTTTTTGAGTTTGTCCATTACAAAGATATATACAAAAAAAAACGAATGTGCTTTAGACCACACGACTGAAGTAAAACTTCTTTCCGTTTTAGATATACGAAACTTAACTCGCTGTGAGAGAAAGAAAATGTGTGCTCGCACCTCTCTTTGCCCCTACAGTAATATACGAAACGTAACTCTCTCTCTTTCTATCTTCACTAACTTATATCTCCCTCTCAACTTCCGTTCGCCCGCCCGATCACACTTTTCGTAACGCTCTCGTCACGCATTCACCAGCTTATTCCCGAAGTCAAGCGTGCGTAAAGAAGTTTTACTTCAAAAATCAAATCGTTTCTCCTTACAATATTACTAGCTAAACCCCGCGAGTTCATCCACGCGTATACGGTATCCGCTGTTCCTACTTTATTTTTTTTTCTCGGCATCTAAGGATCGTATCATAATGTTGAAACTTCTTGTATAACCTTCTTCTAGGATTGGGCTATCGAATGCAAAAATATTTTTTCAAATCCGACTGGTAATTCCAGAGATTAGTGCGTTCAAACAAACTTCCGCTTTATATATTAGTGTTGATTTTAGACAAAATAATGCAAATCTACTAACTAATACAGAATCGGCGCCGCTTAATGTATATTACTGCCGCATAATAAACGGTTAATAAGTGTTTAACTCTGTATATCTATAAAGTACACAATTCCAATCACTATGGTTATACATTCAATTTTAGTCAATTTATTTTAAATCTGCGCTTACAAATTTACTGCTGAAGTACACTAAACATTGATGGAGTAAGGTACCAAAGAAACGTCGATCATCGCACTGACACAGACTCACGGCGTTGTAGGATTCTAAGCGAAGTTCGCAAGGATATCAATCATAAATGATGCGTCGAAACGTCACGCTTTTCGTTCTTTGTAGCCTCAAACGAGAGTGTTGGTATTTGTTTTGAAAATTGGCTAATTACGCCAGTTACATACTACTCTATCATATTATTACACTTACTATGCTGCTACTGGCCATTTGTATGCATAAGTCCCTATTTCTCAGTCTCATATTATTACACTTACTATGCTGCTACTGTCCATTTGTATGCATAAGTCCCTATTTCTCAGTCTCATATTATTACACTTACTATGCTGCTACTAGCCATTTGTATGCATAAGTCCCTATTTCTCAGTCTCATATTATTACACTTACTATGCTGCTACTGGCCATTTGTATGCATAAGTCCCTATTTCTCAGTCTCGTATTATTACACTTACTATGCTGCTACTGTCCATTTGTATGCATAAGTCCCTATTTCTCAGTCTCATATTATTACACTTACTATGCTGCTACTGGCCATTTGTATGCATAAGTCCCTATTTCTCAGTCTCATATTATTACACTTACTATGCTGCTACTGTCCATTTGTATGCATAAGTCCCTATTTCTTAGTCTCATATTATTACACTTACTATGCTGCTACTAGCCATTTGTATGCATAAGTCCCTATTTCTCAGTCTCATATTATTACACTTACTATGCTGCTACTGTCCATTTGTATGCATAAGTCCCTATTTCTCAGTCTCATATTATTACACTTACTATGCTGCTACTGTCCATTTGTATGCATAAGTCCCTATTTCTCAGTCTCATATTATTACACTTACTATGCTGCTACTGGCCATTTGTATGCATAAGTCCCTATTTCTCAGTCTCATATTATTACACTTACTATGCTGCTACTGTCCATTTGTATGCATAAGTCCCTATTTCTCAGTCTCATATTATTACACTTCTATGCTGCTACTGGCCATTTGTATGCATAAGTCCCTACTTCTCAGTCTACCGGGAATTGTATGCCGGTGTCGTATCCAATCCGTGACTATTTTGACTAATAAACTATTTGAGGCTACCTTCAATCTCGAATTCATATCAAACTAATGCAAACTCGCTCATCGTCCATTCAAGTCACGTATACATGGCGTGTAAAGAGACCTTCATGTAGCTTAGATCACGTCACTGTTGACTTCATGAATATTTTCATCAAAACCGCTTGTGTAGCGGGTACTTAATATTTAGACAAATTTTGTATTAATTGGATCCCTTGAACCTTTACCTCCCTGTATACAGAAACATATACAAGTGTCCTAGTATTTATAGCCTCGACGAAAGGGGATAATTCTACTCATCAATTAGTTTTCCTACGCGGCTTTTTTTTATACAATGCCAGGAAGCATACGGCCCTTCTGATGTAAAGTGACTACCGTGGCCTATGCACGCTTGTAATACATTAGGTATCACTCGCGCGATGCCATCTCTGCTGCTAACACAGCAACTCTTTAGGAGCTTACTGATTACCTTACTTACACGCAGGCACTGCAACCCTCCAGAGAGTTGATATTTAGCTACAGTTTTCTGTGAGATGGAGGTACTTCCCCAGACTCTACTCCTCTTCAAAAAACACCCAGACCAAGACATGTTCATGCACACAAATGTTTGTCTTGTGTGGGAATCGAACCCACGAATGTCGGTGACAAAGTCGCGTTATAAACCCCTGCACCACCGAGCTTATCAAAAATGGTGTGGTTTTTACATAGTCGGCAAAGTACAAGTGATCAACTGGTGTTGCAATTTGTCACCGTAGCGGGTAAAATAGCTAACAACATTTCCTATAGTAGCAACTGCCAAATAGTAAAAAGGAGATGACTTTCTGATACAATATGATCAGGTAGAACAACTTGCTTATCGAATTGATATTTACGTGATTCCGATATTTATCTTATATTAAAAGTTGCTCATATTAATAAATAACCCTTTCATCTTGATGATTGTTTAGTATATTATATTATATATATATTATATACTATTTCGTCCGCCTGTGTGACGTTCCATGCGACTTGTTAACGTAAAAGACTTCCTTAGCTCCTCTGTGGGCTTATATAACCACATACCGAAAGGAATGTCCATACAAAATTTCAAATTTTAGAGCTAGTGGTTTATGGTGTACTGTGATAAAACAGTCAATATTTTTTTTTATTTATTTCTTATTACAGAAGAAACATGCATATCCATGCACTGCTGTAATACCTGGCATATAAACAGAAAATTCTTACTGGAAACGAAAATATATGCGAACGAAGTTGCAGGCAACGTCTACTTCAGCTACACAGGTTTACTTGGCTTGTTACTAGTCACTCACATTTCACATTGGATTTCATACAATGCAGATCTATTACTTAATTAATGTATTTGAACTCGCTTCTGATTTCTTTTTGAAAATATTTCACTAGAACAACGATAAATACTTTTCTGCTACACTTATTTTGACAGTTTTCTTTCTTTACAAAAGGCAATGTCTGAGTTTTTTTAAGCCTTCTTAAGTCGTGTCACCACTTTTACCGGCCAATAAAATATATCTACTAAAATTAGAACTCGAAAATGTCCTGTTTTTTTTTCCTCATCTGTAAAACAATGTTAAAATGGTATGGCTACAGTTTACGTCGCGTTAGGACTAGAGTTGTTTCTCTTGCTACGTGTCGTGTAAAGCGACCTTTGATAGTTCACACGCCTCTGTCGCTTCTATGAATATATTAGTTCAAAGCGCATCACTAGCCGCGTTCATTAACGCTTCGATCAACTTTAATTAAGGATGTTTTGTTTACGCTTTGCAAACTATTCAGTCGCGTCTCAAATCAGTTAATTGTTATTTTGCATCGTGCGTTGTCTCCTGTTCAAGGTAGTATTTTCTTTTAGCTCATGTTTTATTTGAGAAATAATCGGACATATCCCGTACACAAGCTTCTTGCGCGTAATAAGTACGAGTATATCAATAGTCCCAAAAAAAATATTAAATGATTACAATACAATTACTACCCCCCTATCTTGAGAATATTTTGTCATTGTCAAGCTCGGTAGCGCAATGGTTAGAACGCTACTTTTATACCGACGCTCGTGGGTTTAATTCCCATACAAGATAAACATCTGTTTGCGTAAACATGTCTATTTGTCTTGATCTGTATTTACAAAAAAAATGTATTTGTGTATGTTTATCAGTAGTACTCATAACACAAGCTTCGCTGACTTGGGTTTAACTCGCGCTGTATAATTACATAGTAAAAAATCTATAATTTCATTTACCTGCGGATACTATTTACATATGTCATAAAGTATATGATCTCTGGTATATGTATGTACCGGGGCTTAGTTAAAACCACTTTAAAAGGAATTTTTGATCTAGAATATCGAAAATCCGCTTCGATTGAGCTCTAGTACTGTACTAGGATGGAATTATAGAGAAATAGGTTAGCTCTTAACCCATTCAATGCGGCGCACGCCGATCGGCGTTTTTATTTTTCATATCCAGATGCTGTTGACGCCGATCGGCGTACAACATATTTTTGATAATTTATTGTTATTAGAATATTACAGCTATAACATATATCTTATCTTGCACGAATTTCTAAAGTAAATCACACAATGTTATTGGTTTCTGGATATTCCTCTTCAAGAAAAAGTATGATTTCCTATTCAGATGCTGAAAACGCCGAACTGCGTTTTCCAGGTATTGACAACCATGGAATTTAAAGTTTTGTGTTATTATGAACTAGCTGGTGCCCGTGACTTCGCTCGGTTTTATGACCTTTACCTTAAATAAAATCATTAATTAAGTTTTTCTGTAAAGAAAAATCAACATATCTTAAATTTTTATGTCAACAGGAAATGCTCATGAGGCTGAACATCTTTTGCCTGAGCACCATTTTCATATTTCTTATGATTCAGCTGGTGCTGGTCTATTACCGTTCCGGAGGGTAAATAGTATACCTGCACTGCTGTCGGTAGATAGCATCTTTGTCTGTGGCAGGGGCAAGTAGGGAACTAACTTTTTCTCGCTTTCTCCGAGAGTAGTTAATGAACATAGTGCGTATCCGTGTACCGACCGACCGACCCGAACAGCGCGCATGCGGTGTTGATTCCTTGATTATTTCTTTTCGAATATTTTTGAGCATGTGGGGATTTTTTTTGGGTGATCAATGATTGAATAAAGCCATGGTAGGTACTTTACAAGGGCTATGCTTTAACTGCTTCGTCGTAATGATAACGCAAGTACAACCTTGAAGGTTTTATTAAACAGCCAACACTTTTTAAAATGCGCTACAAATATTGTAGGCAAGTTTTGTCACGCCTAGAATATGAAAAATAGTACTTCTGCTGTCGTGATTCATTGTAGTTATAAAAAAATGATTATGTTTTTTAGGTACCTGTTTGCCCCAAAATGTATCTTTTCAGCGGTAGATATGTACGTTTTAAGAACTCTGTGGCAACACTGGGAGAGGTAGAGTAACTAACATGGATGTATTAACAAAGTACTTCTAATCTTCAGGATGCGGTTTGGGAACCCTTCCTGAGTAATTTATTAGCAGTGTTCCTGAAGCCGGTACATTTAAAGTGGAATAAAACGTATGAAAAAGAAAGACATGGCTTAAAGATCTCTGTTACCAGGCCATATAAGTAGGTCTGCCCCCCTGAGCCAAATGGCATTCTGTTTTCGAAATGCCAGTAGAATAGAATGCTAAATGTATGGACTGACATAAGTTAGATCGCTAAACTTTTCGTTAGCATACGTCAATTTCATACATTTATCTTTCTATTCTACTTGCGTTTCGAAAACAGAATGCCATTTGCCTCAGGGGGCTGGTAACAGAAAAAGTTTAAATAGTCCGTCTAGTTGGGAACACTGGATTTAGGGGGTTTCCCCCTAAATTTAGGGGGATTTTTATGGAGTTTATATTTTTAGGGATTATTTTATTACTCTTCACATATTTTTTTCATTGAGAAAAATAAATATGTGACTGGTCTGTGTTGACAGTGACTGGTGATTATTGTGCCTAATAATGGAAATACAGTACGTTGATTACTTGTTCAATTCGATTTCGTTGTTGTACTGCTGAGTCTACAAGCAATTTGTTTGAAAAAATAATATTAACTGTAAAAAGTATACATGTTTACAGAATACCTATTACTTTTTAGGGTGGATTTCTAAGTAATTCCGGCGATTTTAGGGGTTTTTGACTTAAGTTTTAGGAGTAAATATTGTTGCGAGTTGAAAAATTTTTAAATATTTAAACGAAAATGTTTAAGTTTTCTGACAATTTTGTACAATACTTATTTTATCAATTTGTTCACTTTAATAACATTAATATACAGACAAAAGTACATAAAACAAATTAGTAAATTTAATGCAAAAATATACTTACCATTGTGAGCCATATTTTATATTTTATCACGAAGTATACACTAAAATATTTTTCCACACCAAAGTATTAACTGTAATTCGTTTTTAGATCAGTACTTATAAAGAACTCCCCGTAAAACTTTTTTATATGCTAAAGGTACCTTGCTGCTCCACAAAGAATGGCCAACTACTGGCGATTTCTTATTAATTCGGTATCAAGAAGTTCAAATTCATTACCGGGTGCTGAAAACGCACATCGGCGTATTTATTGTACCTGTAAGACGTGCGGATCACGCCGATCGGCGTTTGCATTGAAACCAGCCGCATCTGGCTATAAAAGGTCATTTTTGCCGACGCATTGAATGGGTTAATATACCCTGTTACGTGGTCAGACTGTCTATGTCGCTGTGGCTATTGAATATTCCGAGTATATTGGTAATATGTTAGTTACTTATGATACGAGTACGATTGCAACCTACAGAAGCATTAACAAAAAGGGCGCATTTCTTCTGAATGAGAATGTGATATATTATAATTTAACATATAACTATATCAAGAAAGCTACGGAATATCATATATTGGATCCGATTACATTATATGAAGATATTTGACAGCATGGAAATGTAGATAATGATCCAATCTCATCAGAATGTTAGTTACTTAGCAGAAATTTGCGAACATTGTATCTGAAACCACTTAGCTATAAATAACACGAACTATTCGCTGTTGTTTAATCGTCCTTAATTACAAATGTTTTGTTTACGCTTAGCAAACAGCTGAGCACGTTGCGTGCGTAGAATGCGTTTAATTTAAACTTGAAAATCTACTAGTACATATATTGGTGACGAAAAGCTCGAATTACGTTATGTATTGTATAATTATAACTATATAGGTGCTTACTATTTAATATGTACTATTTAATATGTAAGTCAATATAATTATGTATTTTTTTTTTCAAAGCTAATACAACACAATTGTAAGTGGTAATACACGTAAAATCTCATATTAAAAGTTACTTTGGTTTCTGGTGGAGTCAGCGGATCCATCCGCCTGAATAGCGATTTTACACAGATATCTTTAGTAAAAATGGCTGGGCTGAAGCTTAATGTGGCTTCCTATTAGTGATACATTTTTCAAAAGCCGATTATTATCTCCAGAGATTACTCCAAGCAAACAAATTTTGCCTACATATAACATTAGTGCACACTAAGAACACAAAAAAATATGTAGATGAGAAACCGGCCCCAGATATTCTCATCTCGAAATTTTTCTGTGATAAATAACTCAGGTAGAAGAAAGCTGATTAAACGGAAGCAGGCTCGACTGTAATTCACTTAACTACACTGATTTCGTGCTGACTTTGCAGAATATTCCTCATTTTTTGTATCATTCCTTAGGATTCCGTGCCTGATATAGGGTTGTAACCCGCGGCTAACCAAGGGAAAATGTAACAATTTTATGTTAGGGTTATTCATACTTTGATTTCGATTATTACATTCCTCGCCAAAATGGAAGTAGTTTTAATCAATCAGTGCATTTTAACAGTAAATATTTATTGATATTTGTCTGTATAGCCGACGCTACGGTTCTAAAACCATGATTTCCTTTAAATTTTCAACTTAGTACTTACTAAACGAAATGTTCGAACAAACAAGTTCCTTTATTCTGAACACGTTCGTTTCGAACCACTAACCCTGACTAGGTACACGTAGAATTATTTATTCAGACACTGAAATCGCTCCATTAAGTGAATAGCCCCGACCGGGGTAAACAGGCCTTATACTGCTGTGCCTCTTCACAACAGAGACCTTTTTGGCCTTACCTCATTACTCTGAGATAAAACAGGACCTGATGGAAATCAGAATTGTTTAATAGTTGAGCAGTTTCACAAATTGATTTCAACTTGCTGGTAAAAGGTTACTCACTGTCACAATATTTATTTTATTATTGCAATAGCAGTACCCATATTTTAACATGGTGTTTCGATTGAGTCGATCCAATTATAATGTAACTAATAAATTATGTAAATTTGTTTGGATACCAAAAGAGGGATGCCTGAGTTTTTTGGCAGTATTTTTATCAGTGCTCACCTAGTCATGAACTGCACGGTAGGGAAAAAAATTGTGACGATTCCAAACAAATGTAGCCATTTTTACGGAATAAAAAGATTTTGACTTTGACTTTGATTGACAATATAGCCAATCTTTTGACATTGATTCAAATCATAACTCATTTGAATATTCTATTTATACGCCATTCTTTTTATTATAGACGATTTTAGATTTCAAAACAACAGTAATTCTAAATAAAAATACGTTTAGCATTAATCGACCATGAAGGTTTCCCAGTGATCACCCTCTATCATCCAATTAAACATACTTTACCTCTTTGTTTATATTATGTACAAGATATTAACACGATAATACCAAATTACAGACTTGTAGACGTTAATTTCACCTGAAAACGTTGTCATTTGTTTAATCTTGTCAACGTCATGTCATATTCAAGTGATATTAAAATATATTTAAGTGATATTAAAATGGAATGGTGTGATTAAGAGAACTGTGATTGCATTAGAGAGCTCGATGGCGTCGTTGCGCGATTCATTCGAACCAAACACGCAGGTTAAGCAACGTCGACAGCAGCCTGTCTACGGATGGGTTTATCTATCTCGAGTTTCTCCGTGGTTCGAAGGGCACGTTAAGCCGTCGGTCCCGGCTGTTGTCGACAGATGACAGTCGTTAAGCTAAGTCAGTGGCCCTCGGGCGGCTTGAAAACACTGGCCTCTGCCAATCCGCATTTGCGCAGCGTGGTGAAGTATGCTCTGAACCCCTTAGGTTGAAGGGAGACCCGTATCCCTGCAGTGGAGTAAGGGTTGATGTCGTGGTGGTGGTGGATAGTATTACACAAGTAGGTACAGAACCTAGCATGGTTTCATCACTTTGATATTATTTTTCTAAATTAAATTATTGTATTGCAAACGTACTATGTAAATACAAAAGAACTGTGTTCAATTGGCTTAAATGCGCTTGTGAATTATGGTTTAACACTTTTTGTTTGCCGCGAAATGGCAATCGTAATATTAATCAATTGTGTACCGGACTATTATACAATATGTAATCTTTCTATGTTTGTAATAGAAGAAAATCGGTCCATCTTCGAATATTCGTACTAAAAAGTTAATCAAAGGGGCGAAGGAAAGTGTCAGCTCAGTGGACAAAGCACCAGCTTATTAACCTACGGTCTCTGAACACGAATCCCGGCGTGGCCATCTACCACCAAATTCTTGTTTTCGGATTTATGTACTTGGAAAGTAGAATTTCGGATCCATCAGAACTAAGACTGGCCGTCATTCAGTCCCGATTCGAGTCTGCTGGTTTATGATTTATAATTTGAAGAGAGTATGACTTGCTCTAAAAGCCCTGATAACCTTGAATGGTCATAGTTGTGGCAGCTATATTATTTTCAATATAATCAAATTAGTCACAATGTGTTCATTATTTTCGATCACTCCAAAGCCAAAACGATGTTTTCCTTATAATATAAGAATATTCAGGACAAGATCTTCCCTGCAGGATTATAATCAGAAATTTACATGATCATCTTAGTAAATTACAATGTACAGAATTAGATATTCTCATGCAAACTACTCTTTGTTGAAAATTAGTTCGTAAGTTGTATTTAAGTGCAGCCTTTGTGGACTGATCGAGTTTTTAACTTGTTGAATATTTTGAACAAAATCTACGTTCCAGCGCCGCGTTTTTTGCTAGTCGTCCGGCGATAACTTTAATGTTACCGCAAGTTCCAGTCACAGAGTTTAACTTTTACTCTCTAGTTCAGTGATGTCTTAAGTTACATGTAGTGTTCGTTTCTATTGTTGAATGTATCAAATAACTGAAATATTAAAATACAACCTGCGTAAATAATGTATTTACTTTTTTAAGTCATTTTGTGGTTCTATCGATAAATTATGCTTTATTTTCACAATACTTATTGTAGGAATTACGATTTAAAGATGTTTTTCAAAATAATAAAAAATCAGCCAACTGCGTGTCGGACTCGTACGCCGCGGGTTCCATAAAAACATGTAGGTATGTAAATATTTCGTCCATCAAGGGAATTGAGTCTCGAGAACTATGAAAGCACCGAACAATGCTCAACGAATAGATAAACTGGATTCAAGGAGAAACTTAACTTTACCGTTGGATAACTGTTGTCTTTACACACCAACATAGGTCACGGTTTGTTTACCAACTGCAAATAAGTTTATGATCGCAAAAAATATTTTTGAAGTGATAACTTCTTATGGCAGGGTAAAGCACTTCATTACGTAACGCGTTACGGCGCCAGTCTGTCTGGCTTCCCATTCTCTCACGCATACGGCAGCGGATTAGTTTATCACTTCTGTCGGGCGTCCCGAGACGCACACGTTTTTTTATGATGTAACTACTTATTAATTATTATATATTTTTCCCTTGCCCTACGTGACATTACTTCTTGTCAATTTCAAGATTCTAGGTTAACGGTAAGTACCCCATATAGGTTTTGATTCCCTTGCGAATGTCAAAATTTGCGGTATCAATGGTGCATAAACGGCTGTATCTTTTGATTGCATTGACTTAGGACGTTAATTTTTTTCACTCAAAAGGGATTCTAGACTTTAGTATTTGATATTAATTTCAATTTGATACCTCCACATGTACCTGAGAAAATAAGTATTGATTGACGGGCAATGTAGTAATTCTTTATGGGTTCCGTTTTTAGGGTTCCGTACCCAAAGGGTAAATCGGAACCCTATTCCTGAGGCTCCGCTGTCCGTCCGTCCGTCCGTCCGTCCGTCTGTCACCAGGCTGTATCTCATGAACCGTGATAGTTAGACAGTTGAAATTTTCACAGATGATGTATTTCATTTGCCGCTATAACAACAAATACTAAAAAATATAATAAAATAAATATTTAAGGGGGCTCCCATACAACAAACGTGATGTTTTTGCATTTTTTATAGATAATGGTACGGAACCCTTCGTGCGCGAGTCCCACTCGCACTTGGCCGATTTTTTTTTTCCTTTAAGGAACGAAACCATAAAAAACAGGCACAAGATGGTATTCTTGCTAAAAGTATATTTTCGAGGCAAACAGGTAACCAATCATAGAAGGTAGGGTTAATAAGAAAAAGTGAAATGAATAAAATGATATATACCTCAATATATTTAGACTTATTAATGCAGCTATTTCCCCCAAAAGACTTAGTGTGAAATGTTGTTGTTGTAGTAGTAGTAGTATAGCTTAGACTTTTATCATCATTTTATTCTAAGGCCGTCTTATGAACATGGTTACTTAGACCTACATAGCTTTGTGATATTTACCAGGAGTCTTGATTACATCAGTTGGGATTTATATACGGAAGCATATGATCCATCTGATATTAAGAGGTTACCCTAGCCTATGAACTCTTGTAACACATTAAGTATCACTCGCGCGATGCCGCTAATACAGCAACTCCTTAGGTGCTTACTGATTATTATGCCTTACCAGACAGGATCATTTTAAAAATGTTTATAAAATGTTAAATAAATGTAATATCATGAATGAGATAATAGCATTTCATATCAATGTGAGACGGCTAGATAATCTCGTGGAATACCAAGATACAGAGGAAATTAACTTGCTTCCATTAAGGCCCAGAATATAGGCACGCAGATTTCAGATTTCCCTCGCACCCGCAATTAATATTTACGCACACCTAACACCTACAGACCTTTTAATAAAATCTGGACAATGTTCAGGACTACATAATTAAAAGCTATCCTTGAAATACTACCAACCTCTGTAAGGGTCGGCGATGCAAGTGTGTCGCCTCTGGTTTAACATATATACGTTAAATGCATTAGGCAGATCGTGCGCGTGTTTACCTACCTAGTAGTATAAACATTTTGCAGATTCTCATGTCATAGTTCAGGAGTAAAGAGCAGCGATAGCCTAGTAGATAAGAACCGACCTTATGGCCAACAGGTCCCCGGTTCGAATCCTGCTATCTACTACTAAGTTCGTGTTTTTGGATTTATGTACATATTTGTAATTAGCACATGCTCGGCGGTGAAGGAAAACATCGTGAGGAAACCCGCATGTCTGAGAATTGTATTTCGAATGACGTGTGATCTTGCCTAAGTTTGATCGGATTTTCCCTCTTGGTCGCGGAGGAAAGACGGCAGTCGCTCCATGTAAAAATCGGTTTCTTCACCAAATCCTTAGGTTTAGGTAGCGGACCCCACTAATCCTAATAGATTAAGAAAACGGGATAACGCTAAGAAGAGGAAGAAGTACAGGAGTAAAGTAATTTTTATGTTTAGTGTCCTTTGTTCACTTCAGCCCATACGAAGGTCTGGAAAACCGACTAGGAGAGTCAAACTGAATATCTTTCGCTATAATATGAAATGGGTACCTACAAAATGATCGAAATATGAAATTCCGGACTTTCCCTAGGACGCTCCTAGCCATACCTTCAACTATATCATCAGTGTTGATTCATTAAAGATAGTAAACTAAAAGCACGTTATAACAGTTTTTTAATACCACTAAGGTGGAAAACAAGCATACGGCCTGCCTGACGGTAAACAGTCACCGTAGCCTATGGACATTTGCTACACCAGGGGTGTCACTCACGCGTTGCCGACCCTAAAACGTTTAACGATCTGTTAAAATTACTGCTCATTTCCATTGTACACGTTACGTACATAGCTGTTAAAATAAATTTCACCTATTTAACATCTCCTGCCCCACTTTGTTTGAGAAATATATTTAAAGTTTCATCGTTACTCCCATACATGATACGTTTCAACATGTGTGTTCTAAGTAAGAGTTGAGAAGTTATATGAAATGTATCTTTTCATTTGCCAATGGCCATTCTAGCCAAACTTCCGAAATATACGTACTTAGAGAACTTTTTATTAGTACTCATATTTCATCAACAATCATCAATTTGAGAAATATTGGAAATAATATACGTGTATTAGGTACCATTGTATGTCATAAACATATAGCAGTACGTTCATTCTGCACGGATCAAGCAAAAAACATCTAATGGATTGCAATGACATTTTTCACTGTGATAGCTTACGTGGAAATGTTTAGGGTTATTTCATAATATTTTCTATTTCGTTAATAGATTCAGGCGTTATTTTGCGAAAGTCAAATTTACATGCAATTTGATCTAACCTGCTTTGTGTCCCGCCACCAATTAGTTCAAGCGCCCTAGCGCCGGCCGGCACCCACCCACTACTGTTAGTGCAATTAATGCATCATGCCGACGCTGCCATGGCTGCTCCGGTAGTCTCTGCCTCGGCTGCTGCGGTCGTCCGCCATCTGTAACATAATCCCCCCCATCGCCATCGTAAGAACTTGTAGCATGTTATTCATACGATTAACGTCTACAACGCCTGATGATGCCTCGTGGAGAGGCGAAACTCGTGTCGCAGCGACGATCAGGCCAGTCGTGGCAGCGACGGGGGTGGTCGAAAGTATATTGAGGCTTACTTAGTCTGTTAAACAATAGAATTTAACCTCAGTTAAACATTGCTTAGTAGTCGTCTTCATCAAGCAAAATAACGCCATTTACTGCTTTGTTTGACGCCACACAACTTGTATATTTGAGGTAACGATGCTTATAACAAGTACGAGTATATATAAAGCTTTCAGGAAATAAAATACTCGCTCTGACAGCGCCGCTTTCGCTTTCTCGTCATGTCGAGTGTATGAATAAATTAGTTCCATTGTTTTCTGCAACATGGCGACGTTTTTATTTTTTAATCGGGCTGTCTTCGCAGGCAATCGTTTGAATTATTGACAATTTTATGGTTATATTTCCTTAACATCTATCGTGAACGAATAGGCAAGGTAGAACTTGATTTTATTCGCTGAGATTGCGACCGCAATCAACGTTGAAGAAAAGGTTAAGAGATTTATTTGTTTCCAACATCCGCACTACCTACTTCGTACGCCTGTGATTCCGAGCAACGAAATGTACTATTGGCTCAACTGCCTAAACTTTTGAATGGGCTTAGGTAACAATCTCAATTTAGGTAACAAATAGGAGCTCGATAGCATCGTTGCGCGTGCCATTCTAACCGAATACACATTAAGCAACATCGACCGCAGCCTGTCTATGGATGGGTTTATCTATTTCAATCTTCTCCGTACTTCGGAGGGCATGTTAAGCCATTGGTTCCGGATGTTTTCGATATATCACAGTCGCTAAACTAAGTTATTAGTTATCGGGCGGCATGAAAACACTGACCTTTGCCAATCCACAGTTGAGCAGCGCGGTAGAGAATGCTATAAACCCCTTCGGAGGAAAGGAGACCCCGTATCCTTCCAGTGGAATGAGTTAAAGTTGATGTAGTAGTAGGTAATAATTGATAATGAATTTTTACCCTTTTGAATTGAAGGGGATCGGATAGTTTTTCGGAAATGTTTCAAGAAAAAATTCTTATTGTAACATCGATTATGGATCAACTATACCTTGACTAAGAACCATATTCTTTTAACTGACGTGTTTTTCTGACCAAATTTACGAGCGATGGCATTGACTGCGCCGACTTACGTGTATCTATATATAAATATCAATATATGTTTGTTTTCTCTCTATGGATTCGAAAACGGCTGGGCAGACTTTAATGATATTTTCAGGGAATCTTCAGATTCCTCCAGCGGATGATTGTGAAGTTCGGTACCGATCAGATCACCCGTGCGAAGCCGGGGCGGGTCGCTAGTTTCTCATAAATCAATAAACTCGCAAGGCTTCTACGTCCTCGTGTCACAACTAAGGCGTCCCCAGGTGAACAACATCGAGGTTATTTAGATTCCATCTGGATTTGACTAAGATGGCTTCCATGTATATGTCAATCTAGGAATATCTCTCGGTGATAAGCGGTTGAGCCATAGTTTTTCTATATAGAAATATTTAAGTGGCGTTATTACGAGTATTATCAGACGCTACATGTGTTGATAAGCCTCTTTTAACATTTAACGTGGTAGATGAGACTCATCCTCTTGCGTCTTCTACATCCTATTACTTTCGTGTTGTATATCTGTTTTTCATACCTAGTTATATCGCGAACAATCAAATGAGAGAATACATTTAATTTTTAAACTTTTCAAACATGGCCTTGAACAGAGCTGTCATGTATAACCGGTATAATGTATTCGTCAGAGTTAATTTTTACCAATGTGGCTAAGTTACTTTTTCCGCTGGTGTATTCATTAAACCTTTTGCAACAAAGGCCACGGTTATTATGTAAATTTTACATCATTTTTATACCACACATTTTGTTTAGCTTTGTGTCTACATCTCCCATGGCCTGATACGAGTGTTGTGAAGCACAACCTTTTTTAATCAGCTTCAAACAAGGAGATGGTTCTAGGTTTGACGGGTGTATACTTGTTTCAAAAACTATAAAAAACTATCTTACTTTGTTCATGAACAATTTTCAATTGTCTTTTGATAATCTCATGTAATATTGGTGAACATTTGATGAAGAATCAATAGTAACCAAAAAGGTTAATATATATATTTAAGATTTATATAAATATATATCTTATCTGACTATTTTCTGGAGAGATTACGACAAAAATAACTTTGAAATATATACATAATTTGGACCAGTCACCGTCTTGATCGTACTTATCTTGCTTAGTAGTGTGACATATGGCTGTGATAGCGGATGAAAAGCTTCCACCAGGAACCAATTTTTCGTAGCTTCTGAAGGAGGATATTTGGAACTCCATTGTTTTTACAAGCAATGTGATTAGTGATATTTTAAATTCTTACTCCATCAGTTATTTCATATGAACTAGCCCCATGCACTATCTACTCACTGTAGTTGCCATTACTGTCGTCGATACTGCCACGGCTGCATCGATAGTCTCTGACTCGGCTGTGATCAAGTCTGATTGTCTTACGCATAATAAAATGTTAATCTTTTAATACTTTTGGAGGCTAACTATTTAAGCTATCAACTTTAGAGTCAATGCCAACATCACCCATGTATGGTGGGTGCAACCTTGCTCATTAGCAAACTCTGATTAGATATCACACCCTGACTGCTCCAGTAGAGTATTAAGAGGTAGGGCACATCAAAGCAGCCCGTCTGGAGAAGTACCTCCACCTCACAGATAACCGCAGCCAAATAACAACTCCCTAGAGAGTTGTTGTGTTCCGGCGTGTGAGTGAGGTCACGAATAAGCTCTCAAGGAGTTGCTGTGTTAGCAGCAGAGGAGGCATCGCGCGAGTGATACTTAATATATCGTAAGCGTTAATAGGCTACGGTACCCGCTTTACATCAGGTAGGCCGTATGCTTGTATGCCTCCCAACGTAGCATAAAAAAGTAGGTTTATAATCATTAAAAAAATAATTATGGCATCTTTGAAAGGGAGATCTTTGCTACTAACGTATAGGCAAAATTTTACCTCACCTCTTTAAATGTTAAATAAGCAAGTGAGGTGTGTATGGACTGAAAATTATAGTCGATGTCCTAAATATATATATCTATCTATATTTTGATAACCAAAATTTTGACATTGGAATAAGCCTACAGGAGTGTCAGTAAATACGCTGATGAAATGCGATGAGATCAGTGAACAACTGAATGTTGTTACATCTAAAGAATGCGTTTATAATTATGACAGGCGTTGGCGTCTATACTATTCACGTTAAATTAATCCATAATCCCAAGAACAAGAATGACTCCATACTTGCTCATCTATTTATTGTCCTACGTCAGATTTTTCGGTATTACCGTGTATTTATTATAAAAAGTTTTTCTGTTTATTTTCAGGTAATTCCTATTGTGTTCACTTCTTCACAAGTTCAAAGCTGGATCTGTGACATCATCTCTATTCAAAGATAAGTTCAACATCTTTTCAGTTAGCACTGGCGGCTGTTTATTCTCTCAACGAAACCATGCAAGCCAATTGAACGTTCCCGTTTTCCCGAATACAGTAAGCGCTTAACTTTTGATTTCTGTCATGAATTTAAAAGAAACATTGTTTTTTTCGGATATTTTTTCTATGTATAGTATCTCTATTCATAATTCATTTATTATTCTCACGGATGACCACAAACAGATTTGGTATACGTATTAAATTATGTAGTTACAGAGTTTGGGAAATTGTAACTAGTCTGTGCCTATCGAATACAGACAGAACCCTTGTCAAACCTTTCAATTTTCTCTATAAACGTGATGATTTCTGAGGGGGTTTATGTTTCAGGTTACTTAGTGGTGGTAACGTAATTTACAGTGATCATTTTTGATTACTGTAACGATTTATTTTCACAAATTTTTTATTACAAAGTAAATTACATTTCACAAACATACCTCGATCTTTCTAAAGACTGGTCTCAATTTTATTAATAGTACGTAAAAGAGGATTTAGTTTTTCGTATGTATATGTGTATGCGGCTATTGTTTGTTTATTTGTAATGTCTTTATCTGTATACACATATATAATAATAATAAAATTGTAGAAGGATCGCGTTTGTACATGAAATATTTTTTTGGAATTATACTTCACGTGGACTTTACATACAATAAATAGCCTGATGGAATTTTGATTGCTTTTATATAGACGTTTTGGCAGCAGTGTGTGTGCATAGTGAATAAGTAAAAATTTTTAATGAGTCGTCCTCCAGAGTGGTCAAGTTAGGGTCCATATTTTGTATAGAAAAGAAGAAGAAATACCTGTTAAAGGTTTTTTTTTAATTTTATCCCAGAGGACATTGAACAGTTATTCACCATTTGTAAAATCGAAACTTATATATAGAGGTACTAAATTTGTACTCTCGTAATAGTAAACAATACCGAGAAAAGGGAAGTGATGATGTCTGATAGCAGGTGCTTCATGTAAAAATCAGTATGTTCGCCAAATCCTTAGGCTTAGATAGCGGACCCTGCCAATCCAAATGAATTAGGAAACGAGATAACGCTAAGAAGAAGAATACGAAGAAAAGGGAGGAGAGGCCCAAGTGGAGGATAACAATGGAAATTGTATAGTTCCAGTCCGCCCCGTTTAAAACAACGCCGAAATGGTGTGAATAGGCGTAGACATCAATGTAATCTGTTTCGTTGTTTTATTTAAAAGTTTGTATATCATAATTTTAAAGTTAAATTGTCAAATCTTCAATAAAATACACGACATTTTTGATGTAAACCCTTAGACAAAATAATCAAAACATAAATAACGTTCTGCCCGAACAAACAAATAAAGAAAATAGGTTAATGAAAGATTAATATAACTTTATAACATCGTTATTCACTTGTAATTTTATGTATTGTAAGGTTCATTAAATGGTACATTTTGTACACTTCTACAAATATGACAGTTTTCACGAAATTGTTGAAACGTAAAATATATTAAGTAGGTCTTGGTTAATTCAGAAACGAAGAGGAGGTAAACACTGCAATACGTTTGAATTCATCTATGTCGAATGTGATTGCGGTGATATAATTGGACCATAAATATTACGCTTCAATTTACCAACCCTTACTCATCCCACTGCTGGTATTTTTTTTTATCGGGACAGGCCCACCACTCATACCCACCACTGTGTCTCCTGTGTAGCCAGAATTAACAGCGGCGACCACAAAAAAGGCAATGAACAGTGAAGTCCATTGCCGTCCCGGGGGTTAAACTACAGCTGCCTTGGAACTCACAACGAATTTAATTAGAAGAAATTTGTAGGAGTAGGAAGTTTTGGAATTGACTTCCCCTCTTGGCAAAGTGAGAGACAGCAATATGAGAAATAAGGCATGTAAAACCTCAAGAGATGGCTAGTCAAGTGAAGCTCAACTGCCGTGCACCACGGATTACCAAATATCTAACACTATTGGGACCTAAACTGTGAGTTGTTACCTAACACATCGACTCCAATAATATAGATTGCAGAACCGCCTAAACGCCTGGTAGTTCTCCCTTGTTGGTATACCCCTACTGCTGGTATACGGGTATCCCTTCAACCGAAGGGGGTTAGAGCATACTCCACCACGCTACTCAATTGCGGATTGGCGGAGGCAAGTGTTTTCTAGCCATCCGAAGGCCACCGACTTGGTTTAACGATTGACGTCTATCGACAACAGCCGGGACCGACGGCTTAACGTGCCCTCCAAAGTACGGAAAACATTATAATTTAATATAATAATTATAATTCAATTATGTTATCGTCTTGAATTTAATGGACAAGAGAACACTGGGTTAGCTTTCATCAGTTAAGCAAATTTTAACCGGCTAAATGTAAAAGTAATTAGTTCACTTTGAATGAAGCAGCGAGCGACTAAGATTTATTTTAACTCGCCGAGAGGAGAAATTTATAATTGATAAAAAAATCTAAATTGACTTGTCAGATAGGTAGAAATTTTATCAAAGAAATTTAAAATGTTTGGAATGCTTTCAGAAAGACGATAGCGTTCATATATGACGGGAATGTTTTCTTTACTTTTCTAAGTATATTTACCTATATAAGGGAGTACAGTGATAGCTCAAAGCAGTTTTAAAGTGATACTTCAGTGCGGGGGCAAAGACTTATGTTATATAAGTCTCAAGTCAGACCGCACTTGGAGTACTGCAGTCACCTTTGGGCGGGAGCACCTGGATACCAGCTTGGACCGTGTGATTCGATTCAGAGACGAGCTGTGAGAATTGTCGACAATCCTAAGCTTACACACGGTATTGGACCCTTAAGTTTAAGGAGAGATTTTGCCTCCCTTTGTGTGTTCTACCGATTGTACAACGGGTTTCTCTTCTCTGATTTGTTCTTCATTTCTACACATATGCTTCCCGACGTGGTTGAAAAAAAAATTCCCTAGAGGATTGTTGTTTGTTTTGTGTTTATGGTAACCTCACTCCTAAGGAGTCGCAGCGGCAGTGGGAACACTCAAGCGATACTACCTGTATTGTAAGCATTGAAAGGCTGTACTGTAACCATTTTACATCAAGTACTCCCTATGCTGTATAAAAGTAAATCAGCTGTATCGACAGCTTCGCTGAAAGACAGAAAAACGTTTATTTGGCAACACATAAAAAAAATTACGTAACTTTGAAGAACTTAAGGCTAAATTACAGTGTGTGTACCAAATAGGTCTCCAGTCAGCTGTCTACACCATTAGTAAAAGAGGTGCTTGACAACGAGCAAACCATAATATAAAAGCCTATTCATAATATATAATCTGTAAATAAATAAATATGATAATTTTTGACGAACTCGGTGGCTCAGTCGTGAATAACGCGACATTGACACCAACGCTCGTGGGTTCGATTCCCGCACAAGGCAAACATTTGTGTGCATCAACATTGTCTTGGTCTGGATGTTTTAAGAGAGGTAGGGCGCATTAAAGCAGCCCGTCTGTCAGTCTGGGGAAGTACCTCCACCTCACAGAAAACCGCAGCCAAATGACAACTCTCTGTGTGTGTGTGAGTGAAACTTAATATAGCGCAAGCGTTAATAGGCTACGGTACCCGCCTTACATTAGGCGGGTCGTATGCTTGTATGCCTCCCGATGTAGTATAAAAAAAAAATTAAGCATGTACATAGTAAACTTTATGTTTATTGATAAATATTATTATGAAAATATACTCAGTATATTGCTTGAGAGCTTGAGTGTTCCCACTCCCGCTGCGACTCCTTAGGAGTGAGGTTACCAAAAATACAAAACAAACAGCAATCCACTAGGGAGGTTTTTCCCTACAACGTCGGAAGAATATAAGCATACGGCCCACCTGATGGAAGGTTACCTTAGTCAGTAAGCACTTGCAACACGTTAACTATCACACGATGCTCCTTCTGCTACTAACACAGCTACTCATAGGGAGCTTGAGGTGACATCACTCACCCGCAGGAACACAACAACTCTCCAGGGAGCTAGTTGGCTGCACTAAGACAAACAGACATGTTCTTGCACACAGATGTTTATCCTGTGTGGGAATCGAACCCACGATCATTGGCGTCATCGTTACTACTACTTACTAACCACTGCGCGACCGATATTAGTTTTTTGACTGCGGTATTCTGTGGGAGAAAGTACTTTCCCACTCGATTTGTCCTCTACCTCTCTTTACTCAATAACTGTTTATCTATATATAACAGCTGGGACCGACAGTGTAACGGCACCTCCGAGCACAGAACAGTACGAAACCCATCCATAGACAGGCTGCAGTCGATGCTGCTTGACTCGCATGTTCAATTAGACTGGCACGCGTGTTAATGCCATCAAGCTATGTATGTGACATCTGTAACATTTAAGCAATATTTGGTAACCTATTTACGTCCTGACTTGGCACAACTCTCCCTTCAATCAAGTGAAATTGTGTCAAGTTGACACTGCTTTATCTTGTGTTAAATTCCTATACAATTTCATTACAACAATGCGGAAGCATAAGCGAGCACCCATTGTATTTTTATTAAATATAAAATTTAAGATCAAGTAAGGATTTAATAACGTTTTATGGACTTGATAAATTAAATTTCGATGTGTGTAGATATGTTCGCTGTGATCTCGAAAACGGATGGGTCGATTTTGATGAAATTGTCAGCGAATCTTCACATCAGCAGTACACACGTGATCTAAAGAAGTTACCGTAGCTCATAACGTTTGCAATACGCGTAGTATTACTCGTGCGCTGCCCTCTCCGCTGGTAACGCAGCAATTCCCTCGGAGAGCTTACTGGGTGGTCATAATAACCCATTAGGGACATGGTATTTGCCTGCAGTTTTCTGTGAGATGGAGTTACTTTCGCCGTGTGGTTGCTTTGATGCGCCCTACCTGTCTTGAAATTATAACAGGATTAGCCCAGCGGGTAATCCTTTGAAGTTTGGTCAGGGAGGGGGTCCCTAGTGCACTATGAAAGATGTATATATATATATATATATATATATATATGTATATATACAACTCTCTAGAGAGTATAATTATGTACGAGTATTTCTGTTTTTGATTTTGAATTGTCTGAATTGAATTGTCCATTGATAATAATTATCTTTTATACAATGTACAGAGATAAATTTGAGCAGCTCGCTATAGTAGGACATCTAGCTTACTTAGTTGACTACTTTAGCATCAAGGCTCGGGCTTCGATTCCACTCGAATGCAAATATTTGTGTGTATGAACGTGTCTGTCTTAATATAGGTGTTTCTATGTATTATAAGTGTGTATAACAGTTGTCTAGAATCCAAAGCTTTGTTTAGTTTGGGATTGGTGCCATGTACCTAATTTGTCCGACAATATTTATTTTATTTTTAAATGGTTCTAACTGCGAGTAACGAAGGTTGTGATGATGAATATGTGATTGAACGGCAACGACGAGTGAACACTAAAAGTAAAATGGTTCCCGATGGAACCATTTAGTGAATTTTACATTCAACAAAAAATGTTCTGTTCGTTTTTAGGGTTCCGTACCCAAAGGGTAAAACGGAACCCTATTACTGAGGCTCCGCTGTCCGTCCGTCCGTCTGTCACCAGGCTGTATCTCATGAACCGTCATAGTTAGACAGTTGAAATTTTCACAGATGATGTATTTCTGTTGCCGCTATAACAACAAATACTAAAAAATAGAATAAAGTAAATATTTAAGGGGCTCCCATACAACATACCTGATTTATTTGCTCATTTTTGCTCGCTACTGATGACGGCAACAGGTAGACGCTTGAAATATTCACAGAATATTTAGTTATATATTCACTTTAAGAACAAATAATTAAATTTAAATAAAACAAATATTTAAGGGGGGCTCCCATACAACAAACGTGTTTTTTTGCCGTTTTTATAGATAATGGTCCGGAACCCTTGGTGCGCGAGTCCGACTCGCACTTAGTCGATTTTTACTTTATCGCGCAAGCCTGGTCGTGGAGCGGTTAGTAATACTATTTTAACACCAAGGCTCGTGGGTTCAATACTCACACGAGACAAACATTTGTATAAATTAATATTGTCTCTGTGTGTTTGGAAGAGATGGGGTAAAGCGACACGGCTGGCGAAATACGACTACTTCCTCCTCATGGAAAAACACAGCCAAATAACAACTACCTGGAGGGTCGTTGTGTCTATTACTAACTAGCAGCAGAGGAGGTAACGCGTGAGCGATTCTTATTACAAGAGTTCATAGTCTTCGGTAACCACTTTACCGTGTCAGGTCAGCCGTATGCCTGTAAGCCACCCGAAATCGTATAAAATAAACTTTTTTATACAATCCCGGGGGCAATGTCTAATTGTTTTATATACAAAAATATATGTATGATTGACTGACTGAATGATTGACAATCAGTCAGTTTGTCATGCGTACACGACTCAACTAATTCAGGAGTTTGGAATTGTGCATGGAAGTTTCTTAAACCGCGTATATTCTATTTTGAAAAATCTGAAATGGATTAAGTTTCTTTTTTATACAACCTCGGGAGGTATACAAGCATACGACTCACCTGGTGTGAAGCGGTTACTGTAGCTTATGAACGCTTGCAATACATTAAGCATCACTCGCGCGGCGCCACCTCTGCTGCCCCTCCAGCTACTCCGTAGGATAGCTTATTGATAACCTCACTCACTCGAATGAACACAACAACCTCAGAGAGTTCCTATTTAGCTGTGGTGTTCTGTGAGGTTCTCTGTGAGTTTCTTCCCCAAGCAGGCTGCTAGTATGCCCTTACTTCTCTTAAAACTTAAAGCTTTAGACCCAGCCAAAGACAAACAGACATGTTCATGCACACAGATGTTTGTCCTGTGTGGGAATCGAAGCCACGAGCGTTAGTACCAAAGTAGTATTATTAACAACTGTGCCACCGAAGTCATCAAGTTGCGGGCAATTTAGTAAAGATTTTATATCAATCTCAAAAATGCGTTTATCTCTTATTATGGCGAACCGCTGCACCTGATCGCTTTCATATTAATTTCAATAAAATAATGAGAGGTACTCTGGTGCTGGTCCTAACGCATCATGTAAGCGAGAGCTGGGTATGGCAGAGAGAGCATGAAAGTAGGATAAACGCGATCGAAATGCGAGCGTTGCGCAAAATTTGTGGCGTAACGCTTGCAGACCGTATTCGCAACGATGATGTTAGAAGCAGCGTTGGACTAAAAGAAAGCGTCGCTGTTAAAATAAGAAGAGGCATGCTCAGTTGGTGCGGACATGTGAAAATAATGCAGAAAGAAAGAATTACGAAACAGATATACAACGCGAAAGTGGAAGGATGTAGGAGCCGAGGAAGGCCAAGACTTCAGGAGCCTAGAACCGCAGCGCTCGCCGACGGCGGGGAGTTCACACACTGGAACCGTAATGGTTCCAGAGAAGTTTTCTTCCGAGAACTCTCAAGCTGTGGAATGAGCTCCCAGCCGAGGTTTTTTCAAGGGACTACAGCAAGGAGTTCTTCAAGAAATGCGTGAAGAGGTTTTTAGAGGGTCGGCTACGCATGAGTGACACCCCTGGTGTTGCTGATGTCCATAGGCTATGGTGACTGTTTACCATCAGACAGGCCGTATGCTTGATTACCACCTTAGTGGTGTAAAAAAAAATAGAGTGGTATAAAAACCAATGAGACAGCTTTAACGATGTACGAGTAGCTCAATGCACCGCTAAGGATCGGGGAGTAACCTCTTATTGGCTAGTTCATGTACAAACATCGCGTCACTTATCGGCTTATAAATTCCCATTGGTCAGTAGGCTCGAAACGCTGAGATATTCCTCATGCAGAGTCGAGTGGTTCATTGCTTTGTGGACCAAGTCGTTTGCGCTCCGTTCTTTCTGCCTGCCTCGTAAGGGACTTGGCTTGAAGTTATAGACAGAAGTTTTCGTCTACTTAGGCGAAGATTCTGTTTTACTACTAGAATGTACAGTGAGCCAATTATGTTTGCAAATGCTTTAGTTGAGTGGAACGATTTACGAAAAGCAATAAATAGGACTAATGGTAAGCTTCCATCACAGGCTGAGGCAAAACCGATCTCACCTGCCACCCTAGTAATTAACAAACGGGACTCTGGCGAAAGGGAGAGTAGGACAAGCGATATTTAATCAATAGCAGCCCAACTGGAAAAAGTACCTCCATATCATAGAAGATCGAAACCGAATAGCCACCTCTTGAAAAAAAAGTTTCCGCATTGTACACTTACGTCCAAAAAAAATGTTAAATTTTTGATTGTAACTGTAGAAGAACACAGTCATACTGCTGTGATTATCTATACTTATTAATAACTTTTTAATTTATATATTTACTAGCGGCCGCCCTCGACTTCGTCCGCGTGGACTTCTTTTCAGTAGCCTGTTGGACACTGAAGAGAAAATACTAAATTTACTTGACTTAATTATTTTTACCGCTATAATTTTATATTTAATTTTCATTTAAGTGTTTATCCCAGATGCAGATGCTTGGGAGCCCTGGGTCTACTCATTTAGACACCTGTAATTTTGCTGCGAAGCGGGGTTCTGTTGACCGGTTGCCGACTGACATCTACTACTACGACTATGTACTACTAATAAGGATACTAATTTAATAATGATGTAATGGGTGGATCGACTATTCTTTGCAAAAAACATGTCCCTCCATCAATTAAAAATATTTAACTATGTAAAAACAATAGTTCGCTGTAATTTTATATCCAAACAGTAATTTAGAATACTTAGAATTGATATTAAAGAGCGTTCAATTATATAATTTTAATATTTTTTATTGCTTTTATGGTAACTTAGGTGACAAGATTCACTCCCCATACAAATTATTCCTGTCCCCACGTCCACTTCAATAGTTCCCTGACGCAATAATTTTAAAATTTTATATAATAGTGTATTCATTTCTACTCATGTTATTTTCTACAACGGTTTCTAAACGCCCTTAAATGCTTCCCAGATTTTTAAGTATGATTTTGCTACTTAGAAAAAAATAAACAAATTGTGTCCCAAAACAAATACCCAAACAGATGTCCGCTAAGTTACTGTTCTTAAAAGTTATAGATAAAAACATAGATGGCTCTAACAGTCTCAATTGTAGCAATTAATGCCTGAGGATGATGCAATGACATTCCGCCATTTTGTGTGTGTGGTAGTGGAATTATTGTCCTTACATAGTTAAATATTTTTAATTGATGGAGGGGCATGTTTTTTGCAAAGAATAGTTGATCCACCCTAATACAAAAACAGAAATACAAAAATAGAAATACAATTTTTAGGTTTCCGTACCCAAAGGGTAAAACGGAACCCTAGTACTGAGGCTCCGCTGTCCGTCCGTCCGTCCGTCTGTCACCAGGCTGTATCTCATGAACCGTGATAGTTAGACAGTTGAAATTTTCACAGATTATGCATTTCTGTTGCCGCTATAACAACAAATACTAAAAAATAGAATAAAATAAATATTTAAGGGGGCTCCCATACAACAAACGTGTTTTTTTTTTGCCGTTTTTATAGATAATGGTACGGAACCCTTCGTGCGCGAGTCCAACTCGCACTTGGCCGATTTTTATATCCCAAGTGGCACTAGGAACACAAACATAAATTACAAGATAATAATTAAAATAACTTAATATTGAGTAAAAAAGATATGCCTTCCATTAGGTCAGAGCTGGTGCCAGGTCTTGGTTCGGCTGGAGCGGAGATGGTGCTAGTCATTGCTTCTTCATCACCATAATGTTGACCGTCATCATCATAACTGTCTTTATCATCCGAGTCGCTATCATCATGAATCTACCACATGATCACTTTTTATATATTATATTTATTATATTTTGCTTCAATCTCTTTGACATAATTTTTGCCATTCGCTTGTGCTCATTAACGCAGCCTTCTCCATCACGAGCTCTATTGGTTTGCCAGTATTCCAGCTAACATTTTGCTACCCACATATCCTTTAATGGCTGCCCAAGCCATCTCAATAGAGTTGAGATCGGGAAAGGATGAAGGTAAGCGAAGCAGTTTGTGGTCGGATAAAATTTTATCAACGCTCTATTTTATGTGATTTTATCAATTTAAACAGCTGGGGTTTCAACATGTGTTCATTGCATTGAACGCCTTTTTCTTTTAACCATTTATGCATATTTGATTTTTTGGAAATTGTACTCAGGGCAGGATCAGACTGTTAGTTGTGAAATCACGCGTTATCAACCACTGCAACTAAATTCGGTAGCAATTGACAACGCAACCATTTTTCATAGTTCACGATGTTCATATTATCGTGGTAATCATCTGATTTTGTACCAGCTTTAAATAAAAGAAGGGCATTGTTAACAAATCCAGCTTCGGAATCAGCGTGAACGATTATCAGACGCTGCCCTTTTGAAATTGGTTTCTTTAACCCTGAGTTGATCCAACTATCCACGAGCTGCCACTTTGTATGTCGTGAGTCGACATAGGACTCATCGGTGTATATTATCGGCCTTCCTTCTTGTCTTTGTTTGGTTATTTTTCAAAGGTATTCAATCCTTAGTAAGCAGTTTTTTCAATTAACAGCTTTCAATTATTTTCTGTTCTTTTCCATCGAAAGCCGAAATCTTTCAAGAATAATCAGTTTATGATTATTCTTGAATGATTTCGGCTTTCCGAACCATTACAATTTATATCTTATTTTAAGTTTTTACTGAGTCTTTCCACAGTAGGGAGTTCATTATTTGTTATGTGGTAATTATGAACACGTCTTGTTATTACAGATAGTTCAAAACTATCAATTCCGGTGACTGTTTTTTTTTTCAGATCTCTTCTTACCCGGAGTCCGAAACACAGTGAGAAATTGGAGCCTTTGACTTCGTTAAAAAGTCGTCTCACAGTACTAACAGATGTTTTTGTTGCCTCCGAAGTCTGTTTCACCGTTTCAATGTCACTCTTTCGTTCTTTCTTCATGAAGCAATATATATCGTAACCATTTTTCTGGCTTGCCTTATAAAACTACCTTAGTTTGTCGCGACATAGTGTATTTTTTTACAAAACAAACAACAAAAACTAGTTAACAATAAAGTACGAACGAAAATAATAAACAACGAACTCAATAAACAATTATAACAAAAAACGTAAAGAAAAAATAAAATGTGTGTGTGTGTCAGCTCCGACGCACGACTCGGTTTACTCCTTACGAATGATAATTATGATGTATATTATGATAAATGAATGCATCTTCTGAAATAATAAGAATACAATTTATATTATTCATAAATGTGAACTTGTGTTCATAACCTACATGCTTACGAATTTCGGTTTTACGCTCGGTCGGTATCTTTTTCTTCGCGTTCGCCTTCACCTTTATCTTTGATTTTTCTTTGAAGTGATACTTAATGTATTACAAGCGTTCATATGCTACGGTTACCGCTTTACATCAGATACGTGTGCCTTCCGACGTTGTATAAAAATCTCACTCTCTCGTACATTAAATCAGAGATGTATATGTTCGTCTCTTTTAAGCAGACGAGCGTAACGTTTTTTGTTAACGCGTTCACTTAATTTTACTCCTCATAAAATTTCCTTACCGGGCCTTTATATCTCAAAATCGTTTCTTAAGGAGTAAACTCCAAAAATTATAACAAAGAACGTCAACAAAAATCCTCAACAAGAAACTTTTCACTGGCCGCAAGTGTATTCGGAACTCAGCGTATGCATACGTGTACGCAATGCGGGAGGCAGGGTCAACTGATCTACCAATCATGTGTTCTCGATATTTCACCGTCGTCGCGCCCCGCGCTCACTCCCAAGGAGACCCAATATTCGCTACTGCGTAGTCAAGGTCATTTGCTCAAGAAGTTTGCCGGGAACCACGTCGATCTCCATACCAACATTGGCTTAATTGCAGTGGCGGCAAACGGGAAGATTAGCAATGAACAGTACAATAAAAATATATATGATACTAGTTTCCCATATGTAGAAAGAAAAACGACATGTGAGAGAGACAAGATGGAAATATTATGCGAACTTTTATCCGTCTTTTTGAAGGACCCATGATGTAATCCCTAGGGAAAACGTCGGCATAGAGTTCTTTCTACGACTTAAGAGTTCTCGGAAATAAAACTTTTCTGTGACCACATAGTGCGCAACAATTGCTTTTCCAGTATGTAAGGATGAACTCCCCGTCGGCGTACAGTGTGATTATAAAAGGATGCTCTTGGCGTCATATAGAACAACTCCTCTAAATACCACAGCTTGTACAATCGGTCGAACACACAAAAGAGGAAAAAAGTCTCCTTAAACTTAAGGGTTCAATAGCGTCATGATCGACTATTCTCATACCTCGTCTCTCGGGATAATTACAAGGTCCCTAGTATCCAGGCCTGCACAAAGGTGAATTCTGTGCGATCTGACTTAAGATAATAGGTATTTCCGCTAGCTGAAGTATTGCTTCACTCTGCTGAGCACATCGAATTCCTTACTTACCAACTTGACGTCTGTTCTCAGGTGACTTTGAAATTAAAATTCGCTGGAGGTCAATTAATGTGAAATACCTAATAATGTAAATGGGTCTCATTAACTATGCTGCTACAAATATATAGATCCGTTAGTTATGTAGTGGTCGAAAGTAACTGGAAAGGTTTCATGTAATGCGTTTTTTATAACTTTTGTTATTAAAAATCTCAATATTTTACGGGAATAAACCGGCCCGGGATATAAGGAATAAAATAAGTTTCGTTAAAATACGTTTGACGGCTAGTTTTTAAAAATGACAACACGTTCGTCGAAAACGTATCTCGCGTGCGTTTAAAACGTAAACATGTAGGTACTCTTGAATATTGAAACAGACAGACGGATGGACATCGAGATGAAGCTAGCTGTTCTTTGTTTCAGATTTGATTCGGAAAACAACACACGCAAAAAGCATGTTGCTTATTATCATGTACCTATTAATACGATTTGGTATACATTAATTTATAGTGTTCTGTTGTCTTTGTGAAAGGAAACATACAAGATAAATTATCTAAGTTCGTTTCGGTGACTCTTTCCATTATTCTTATGATTAACACAAATCCAAACATTCAGCGTAACCTGTTGCAGACTATATCTCCGTGAGTTCTCCTGTGGTAAGATTTTCGTCCAGTACCCCTTATACGGTCTGAATCCAATATCGTAAATTCCATTGAGAATATGTCCGTTCATTCTTCGTCCGTGACACGCTTCATTCGAACACGTGAAAATCGAGTTTTATGTCCTGCTCTGCAAATAACAGCTCAATCAAATAACACCAAATATTTCAATCAATTCGAGACCCATGAAATAAATTTGTTATTTTTATCAATGTTTCAACAATCTGCCCGCTTTCATTTTTGTTCTATGTTTGTTTTTCCGTTATACATTTAGATATTTAATATTTTATGAAATAAAGAACACGCATTGTTAATATTTGCTTTATTTCGCAGTAACCAAAATAAAGCTTATCTATATTATTGATATGTAAAGTAGGGATTATTCGTTGAACATTCGCGTTGCGCTAACGTTTGACCAGCGTAGACGCTACATGTTCATGCTACTAATTACGCGTGGTACTCAACGCAATCATCGTCATGCATCACGGGTCGCACAGATCTCCTCTGTACGGCCCGTTTCAGATGCTCCCGTCGCATGCCAGCTCAACGTAGCGTTCCCGTAGCGGCACAACTTCTCTGCTTCGGAGAACAGCTGATAGAGAGCAACAGATTCTTATAATTAGCGATAAATCGGATTGCGACGAGAAAGTTTACTATTGGCTTTGCTATTAAAATGAAAAATAGGTAAATGTAAAAGAAAACTGTCATCAATTATTTTAGAAAAATGTAATGAGTATCATCCAAAAAATATTTGTGCATGTATTCAGTTAATGATTTTTAGATGGCATTCGCTCAGATAAAATTTGAAGAAATTGGCCTCTTCATGTATTGATCTGGAGACTAAGCATTATTGTACCTGTCGACAAAATACGCCTTGTTTGTGTTGCGTTAACGAGACGCGACGCGATCTCTTTCTATTTATTTCTTTTTTGTTTCGTTTCGTTTCATTTTTTGTTTCTGTTTCGTGACGAAAATTCTCGACAATATTATTACTATGTATATTAGCAGCAGTGAATAGCTCAGTGGATAAGGAAACGGCCTATTGAGCAACAGGTCCCCGGTTCGATTCCAGGCATGTACCACTAAGTTCGTGTTTTCAGATTTATGTACATATTTGGTATCACACAAAACATCGTGAGGAAATCCGCACGTCTAAGAAATTATGTTTAGATAGACGTGGGACTTAACCTAAGAAAGGTATCGTTTTCCCCCTGGCTTGTGGAGGTCTGACGGCAGTCGCTCCATGTCAAAATCAGTATCTTCGCCAAATCCCTAGGCTCAGGTAGCGGACCCCGCCAATCCTAATGGATTAGAAAACGGGATAACGCTAGGAAGAAGAAGTATTACTATGTACATATATATATATATATATATTATTAAATTACCCACGGCTTGCTCTCGTGTCATATCGAATTTTGTATTTCTAGTTCATTTATAGTTGAAATCGGTTAATAACCTCTTCTAGCTGTTTTTGAAGAAAGTCAACCTGTTTCTACATGTGGTAGGTAGCGTCGACTATAATCAAATTACACTAGCAAATTCAAACTGAAAGCCAATTTAATTCAAGGAAAACTAGATCTAATTAAGAAGTGTTAGGTACACATCCTTCGGACTTTCAATTTGAATTCGTTAAAACTTTTGTTGTTTTTTGTACCCTTTCCTGACCACTTTAACTTGGGCATTTTAGCAAGGATTGAACATTAAGTATTTTGTACTTAAATAAAAACAATGAGAACCATAACTACAGAAAAACTAACTGTAATATCGGTACTGGACAATTTTTTCATAGTTCTTGCTCGTAAACGACTTCAATGCGGGTTTCTTCTCGCCCACGGGCGTAATAGCCATTTTAATTTCATTATATTCCATCTTATCCATGCGTCAAAATACTGTAAAACCCGCTTTAAAACAAAGAAATCAAATTACGTTTCTAGATTGTTTTTATTGTGAAGTTAAATGCTTAGTAACTGGGCGACCGTCCGACTTTTTTGTTTTTAGTATATACTTATAATCGTGTTTTCGGAAACAATTATAAGGCAAACCTCATTTATATTAAAAATTTGTTCCAACTCCAGGCCGTTTCCATTTTACACGAAATATATTTATTTGTATACAAAAATTGCTCATTTATAGTAATAGGATATAGTCAGTCATTTATAATATACTAGCTACTCGACCCAACTTCGCACGGGTGATCAAATCGTTACCAAACTTCACAGGATCACCTGCTGGGCTTACCTGAAGATTCACTGAAAATTTCATCAAAATCTGCCCAGCCGTTTTTGAATCCATAGAGGACATACAGACAAACATTAATTTATATATATATATATATATAGATAGAAGAAGATTTATTCCACTGAAATTACAATTTACTTACTTCTAAGAGGTTTTATATACCCAATGTATTACGTACCTTCTGTACCTGCTCTGTATTTTAGCTTAACTTAAATTACGCAGATTTAACTGCACTCGGCTATTGATCTATTATGTTAATGTCGTAGGATTCACCATTGAGATAGATAGATAGATATCATTTTATTTGCATCTTCATTCTCATACATAAAATGTTTATATAAAAAATACAATTTTCGCCATGGTAAAAACGCCATAATAAAAAGCATATCATGTATGTGCCAAAGTAATACAAAAGGGCTGCAGCTCAATATTATTCGAGGACAAAACACTGGGTTTCAGCTGTAACCTAGGGTCTGTTACAATATACGCGATAATACATGGGACACTCAGAAAGTTTTGCGAAAATAAAAAAGGTGTTCTATAGGTAAATATATTGTTATTAAATATTTTCAAAGTACTCTCCATCAGCCTCTATACAAAGTTTCATACGTCTGAACCCAGTTTTCGAAACACCGCGTTTCCTGTCCGCCGCAGACGTCTCATTTACAGCCTGCTCGAACGCTGACAAGCGCATCTTCCGGCGACGAAAATTGTATCCCTTTGAGCCGATTTTTTATTTTCGGGAATAAAAAGAAGTCACACGGTGCTAGGGCTGTAAGGTGACACAGGAATTTGACCAGCGTGCTTGGCGCGTTGTCGTGGTGGTGCAGTCGCCCGCCGCCCTGTGTTTAGTCGCTTGTTGCTCACGACAGAGAAAACTTCTGGCAAGCATTTGGTAGTGTACCATTCGACGCTGATGCTCCTTCGTTCTGTAAAAGAATTGACACTAGATAGCCAGTCAAATAGAAAAAGCTCATCAAAGAACAAAATCTTCCCCCCGCTTCTAGATCGTTAAGTCCAGGACTCATCATCTGTAATGATGTCGCCGAGATGAGTCTGCTTCAAATTTGTTAATCATATAGCGGCAGCAATCCACCTGGGCCTGCTTTTGAGCAATGGTGAGGTTGTGCTGTACTCAAAGAAATTATCCTCCTCACGTGAAGATGCAAGTGCAGGATCTCGTTAAGGCTTCCTGATCCAATCTGCAGTATGTATGAATCTCCTGATACGTAACTCGCCTATTATCTTGGATTATTTTTTTTATTGCTAGCACGTTTTCTTCCGTAACAGCCCTCAAAGGGCGACTACTTCTTTCTTCATCCCCCAAAGTTAGTCAACCGCTCTTGAATTCGTTATACCAACGATACACGGTTGCCTTGGAAGGGCCTTCATCCATGAATGCCATTTGAAGTCTATCGTACTATTCGTCCGATTTCAGGCGACACTTGAAATCGTAAAAAATCACAGTGCGAAAATGTTCCCAGCTCATATCCATTTTTCAATGAGTCACGATAATTTAAATTAGCTCGCAAAAAATGTGGAGGGAAAATTTTAAATTGGAACGTACCTATTTTTACTTATAAATAATCATATTTTCAAAATTGCTTATAACTGGCCAGTCTTTCATACATAAAAACTTTTTTTCGCAATACTTTCCGAGTGGCCTAGTAGCTGTAAAATGTGTAACCAACGTAACAGTTTTACTATTGTTATTCTCCTCACAAAAAACCTCACAGAAAACCGCAGCCAAATGACAACTCACTAGAGGGTTCTTGTGTTCCTGCGTGTGAGTAAGGTCACCCGTAAGCTCCTAAGGAGTTGCTGTGTTAGCAGCAGAGGTGACATCGCACTAGTGATACTTAATTAATTGCAAGCGTTCATAGGCTACGGTAACCACTTTGCATCAGGCAGGCCGTATGTTTGTATGACTCCGACGTTGTATAAAAAAAAAGTTCTACGTACTAAATTTGCACTAGGATGTCCAATATCTTTATGATAAAGCAACAAATCATAACAATAAAGGCAGCTAATAGTGTAACGTCTCTTGAATATGAGGATAAATTGAGCCGTTGATCATCTTATAAAAAGACCATTTTTTATTAGACGAATTTAATTTTATGTATGTTACTGTAAAGCAAGGAACATCTACTGAAGTTGCATCGGAAAACCTTTTAAGGAACAATCGTTCCCGGATTAGCCTTCTGCACTTCGCCGCTTGAAGAATGCTAATGGGGTGCTATTTACTCGGCTTCTTGAGATGCCAAAGCGTCTCACACGAGTGTTGGCAGTTTAACTCCATTCTGTTGATTGCAGCGTGTTGAAGACTTTGTAATTCTGCAGATACAAAGATACAAGGAAAATAGTCTTTGTGTTCTTTTGGAATAGTTGAGTTCTAACTCAACTTATTATATTAATTAATTATAAATTATATATATATTACTCAACTATAACTTAGAATATCGTTGAAAAGGGAATATTGGAACAAGTTAATGAGATTGTATATCTTCGATGTGCTTTCAGCAGGGATTGAAGGAAAAGATGTGAAGAGAAGAGTGAGTGCTGGGAATAGTGTGAATGGAGCGTTGGGAAAACTTCTTGGCAGTAAAAGCTTGAGCCTAAAGACACAGCTCGCTATACACAATGCAGTGCTGGTCCCAACGCTTACTTATGGAAGCGAGGGCTGCGTATAACACAGAGAGCATGAAAGTACAATAAACGCGGTCGAGATGCTAGCGTTGCGCAAGATTTGCGGTTGCGATTTGCGCTTGTAGACTGTATTTGCAATGATAATGTTAGAAGCAGAGCTGGTCTGAAAGAGAGTATCGGTGTCAAAATAAGAAGTCATGCTCCGTTGGTTCGGACATGTAGAAAGAATACAGAAAGAAAGAATTACGAAACAAATATACAACTCCAAGACTTACCATGACCAAATTGATCGTATTTTATCAGAAGGTGATGCAATAAATATTAAAGAAGCGACTGAGGTTTTTAAGGATCGAGTCATGTGGCGTTCGATTCTCTCTACCTACCCCGCAAGGGATTGGGCGTAAAGTTATATATAGATAGTGAATATTGTAATGAAAATTGTGTGTATATACGCTATTAAAACCTTTTGGTTCATTATTTATCCTGTTAACAAAAACTCTAAAAAGTATCACTAAATTAGTTTTTGTTTTTTTTTATTTATATACATATTTGGAATTATCATTTGCTCGATGGTGAAGGAAAACATGGTGATGAAACCCGCACGTCCAAGAAACTATATTTTGAGACACGTGTGACTAACCTAAGTAAAGTCTGACGACTGTTAATATATGTAATCGCTGGGCTTTGGCGATAGAGAGTCAAGGTGAGGCATTGGCTGTCAGCCTAGATATGGCGAAGGCGTTCGATCGGGTCTGGCACCGGAGTCTTCTATCGAAGTTACCATCATACGGGCTGCCCGAGGGTTTGTGCAAATGGGTCGCCAGCTTTTTATCCAACAGATGCATAAAAGCCGTGGTTGACGGTGGATGCTCCGATAGTATGGATATCAATGCTGGCGTCCCTCAGGGTTCTGTACTGTCTCCGACGTTGTTTCTGCTGCATATCAATGATATATTGTCAATTGATGGCATTCATTGTTATGCGGACGACAGCACCGGGGATACTTATTATACAGGCCGTGCAAACATCCCTCGTTCCCTTGTGGAGGAAAGCCGCGACAAACTTGTGTCTGAAATGGATGGTACTCTGTCTAAAATATCCGACTGGGGGCGGCTTAACTTGGTCGAATTCAACCCCAAGAAGACACAAGTTTGCGCGTTTACCGCTAAGAAAACTCCATTTGCTGTAGTTCCTAAATTCCAGAACACACCTCTTACCATCACCAAAAGTATTAGGATGCTTGGCGTCGAGATCTCCAGTGATGTGCAATATCGAAATCACCTGGAGGAGAAGGTCAAGCTGGCGTTGAAAAAACTTGGTGTGCTCAACAGGGCTAAGCAGTACTTCAATGCGGGGCAAAGACTTATATTATATAAGTCTCAAGTCAGACCGCACTTGGAGTACTGCAGTCACCTTTGGGCGGGAGCACCTGAATACCAGCTTGGACCGTGTGATTCGATTCAGAGACGAGCTGTGAGAATTGTCGACAATGCTAAGCTTACACACGGTATTGAACCCTTAAGTTTAAGGAGAGACTTTGCCTCCCTTTGTGTGTTCTACCGATTGTACAACGGGTTGTGTTCTGAAGAGTTGTTCGAAATGATGCCGACGGCTACTTTTTATAACCGCACCGCTCGCCGACGGCGGGGAGTTCACCCTCACACGCTTGAACCGCTATGGTCGCGTACGGTGCGGTTCCAGAGAAGTTTTCTTCCGAGAACACTCAAACTGTGGAATGAGCTCCCAGCCGAGGTTTTTCCAAGGAACTACAGCATGGAGTTCTTCAAGAAATGCGTGAAGAGGTTTTTAGAGGGTCGGCAACGCATGAGTGACGCCCCTGGTGTTGCAAATGTCCATAGGCTACGGTGACTGTTTAACATCAGGCAGGCCGTATTTTTTTTTTTTTTTTTTTTATACTACTAAGGTGGCAATCAAGCATACGGCCTGCCTGATGTTAAACAGTCACCGTAGCCTATGGACATTTGCAACACCAGGGGCGTCACTCATGCGTTGCCGACCCTCTAAAAACCTCTTCACGCATTTCTTGAAGAACTCCATGCTGTAGTTCCTTGGAAAAACCTCGGCTGGGAGCTCATTCCACAGCTTGAGTGTTCTCGGAAGAAAACTTCTCTGGAACCGCACCGTACGCGACCATAGCGGTTCAAGCGTGTGAGGGTGAACTCCCCGCCGTCGGCGAGCGGTGCGGTTATAAAAAGTAGCCGTCGGCATCATTTCGAACAACTCTTCAGAACACAACCCGTTGTACAATCGGTAGAACACACAAAGGGAGGCAAAGTCTCTCCTTAAACTTAAGGGTTCAATATCGTGTGTAAGCTGATTAATACCGTATGCTTGATTGCCACCTTAGTGGTAAAAAAAAAAAATTTTAAATCCGAATTTTCGCCAAATCCTTAAACTTGAAGATACGAGGAGCAATTCTTGTATTTATATAAATATATTTCGTGTATCTCGGAGTCGGAAACGGTTTGATTCAAATTAATATGTTTATATGTGTTTCTTTCCTACAATAAAAGTCGCCCAGATACCGTTTTATTATTTGTGGTATTCTTACGTCGATGAAGAAATAAAGCTCGATTCTTATAATCGAAATTATATCTGCATAATAATATTATTTTTATAAAACTAGGAATACTAAAAAAGCTGAGATAAGGGCGTTACTTATTAAGCTCCAATCGACTTTATTCAGTGCCAATTTTCTTCCCTGAACATCAATATTCTGAGGTTATCGCTTTTTCATTGAAACGATCCTCGCACTTGCTTTTTAAATTTGTCTCGAAACGTCTTATATAAATAATTCATGAATCGTATTTTACAAATACGGAGTTTCAGAGCGGTAATATGTTCTGAAATATGTCGGAGTTGTGGAACCCGAATTCCTTTTTTGGCCCAAGGCCGAATAGATATCGTATTTGGGTTTGTTTGTGACGGTGTCCTTTAATCAATAGAAAATTCCTTTGATATACGATACATTACGATTGTTGCTTATGCCTGTTAAGTATGTTTATTCAGTAAGTGGAATGCCTAACCCAGAAAGGTTAAACGTACGTACAAATTAAGAATATAATGAAGAATGGAAAAAGTGTAGGTATGTAGTAGGGCCGAATGGGCCCAGAACGCCATGCAGTTTTACGTATATAGTACATAAATACGGACCAGTTAAATGACGCTGATAATATGTTATGTTAGATACCTTCTAGACCCACCTACACTACCCGTGTAGTCTTCTCAGTCATTTGAACTGAACCGCAGAGATGTGCTCAACACATGATTCTAAGGCTCTTTCGTGCTTCAGGCAATCGATCTTTACCAATTATTTAAATGTCAATTCTTTTTTTCTAGTCAGCCTGCTCTCCCTTCTGGAGCGGAAATAGGTTTATGGAAATAGGAAATGACACTTATGCCTTCGACGTCGACCACAATTGTACTTTACCCTAATTCACTCCTTTCTTTGCGTCGGCCTTCACGGCTCACCCCTCAGTTCTCCGACGCATATGACGACGCGAATGTACCTTAGAAAAATCGCTATGTAATACTACTAGACAAATAAGTTACAGGTGGCAAAAAAGTAACGGTCGCCTACTAATTAGAAAATAATGACCCTTTAATGAGTGTAGTTTTAGTTTTTGATGCCAACAAAGTTCTTGTAGCGCATTTTAGTCTTTAAGAAGTAATAAATTTGTTGCCTCTTTTTGCTAATATTATTTTCTGCAGTGGAACGAATGCAGCATTTTGCTGTTATGGTGAAATTCATTATAACTTTATGTTAGCTCAATCAAGTTCGACGACACCGTTCATGTGTTGCTTGCCTATTGGGTACACAATATTTACTACATATTGAATTGGCAGCTGTGTAAGCACGCCTCTGCACTCTGTATTTGTACATGGTTAAAAGTAAAAGTCGCTACCAATCCGTGCGTTATTTGAGTTGCAAATTATATTTAACGACAGGCTGTTGCTGAAAAAAATAGCAATCAACAATGAACTTATTAGTAGAGTGATTCACTCACAATCCCCAAATTCGCCCCAAAAAAGTGAATTAAAAGCGATTCGTAAAAAAGGTATTAAATTTATGCCACTATCGATATTTCATCGAGCTGCATAAATGCAAATCGAAAAATCGTCGATGCGAATAACTTTCCCCGTCAGTTACGCATCAGAGCGGATATTTAATTCATTTGCTCATTTTTCTTTCTTTTAACATGACAATTTGTGTTCACCATATCTCTTGAACCATCTGATGAACATATTTATTCAGATGAAATGAATATCTTAAATCTTCCTAATATGTTTCAACGTGTTCAATCAGAAAATAATTATCATGCGTTTGCTTCATTGATATATTCTTTATTATTCGCATCGCTTTTTATTTATATCAAGGATGTCATTCCCAACGTCGCAATTATTTTAAAATCAAAATTATGTTTTTTTTTAAATAACATCAGGAGGTATACAAGCATACGGCCCACCTGATGTAAAGCAGTTATCGAAGCCTATTAATGCTTGTTATATATTAAGTATCACTCGCGCGAATACTCCACTGCTGCTTACGCAGAAACTTCTTAGGAGCTTACTGGTAACCTCTCACTCACATGCAGGAATACAACAACCCTCTAGGGAGTTGTTATTTGACTGCTGTGTGCAGTGGAGGCACTTACCCAGATGGGCTTGTTTGGTGCGGCCTACCTTTCTTAAGACATCCAGATCAAGACAAACAGATATGTTCATGCGCACAAATGTTTGTCTTGTGTGGAATTGAACCTAGAAGCGTTGGTGTCAAAGTCGCGTCATTCACGCCTGAGCCACCGAGCTCGTCAAAATGTACTATGTTGCTCTTATAAGCCGTTTCAATCTATAAAGGGAAAGCTTTTAGGTCGTTTGCTTATTTCTCTCGCTATGAGTGAATTGAAGTAAATTAAATTGGTCTTCTAAGTTATGCCGTCGATCATAGCCTAGTGCAAGGAAATTTGTAACTTCTAGTAAGTCGTTATCTTTTAATGACAACTAACACTAACTTTTGATTTCTCCTAATTCACAATGTATTTGTCTATCTAATATTCCCGTCAAATCCCTTAGCGGTAGGTAGAGAGAACCGAGTGCCACATGACGCGGTTCCTACACATTTCGCTGTCTTCTTTTACATTCCATACTCCTTTTCAGGCACTCTCACCGGTTCCTAGAGCTCCTGATTTAATTTTCTGACAAAATACAACCAATTTGATCGTGGTAGTTCAATCTTTGCCATCGTCGGCTTCGATATTCCGCTTTTACATCTGTTTCGTCATTGTTTCATCCTGCATTCTTTCTGTATGCCTATTTTGTTAAGTTCACAATCAGATTCATATTTATTAGCCTTCGTAGAATTGCATATTGTTTTATTGCGTATACACATATATGAATATGTCGTATTCATTTATCATATAACAGCACTCGTATTCAAATATAACGCGCAATTTAGGTTCTTTCATGATCTCAGAAAAAGATATATGAAAGAAATCAACGAAGAAAACTATGAACTTCTGAATTTATATCAGAAATATCACACCTGTACCTGTTATAAATAATAATGTTATACTTATGAAATATGATATTATAAGTTATATAAAATGCAATGGAGTAGTCATAACATTTCTAACAATAATAGGTTTGTGCCTTTTCCGTTAATTACTTTTTATATTACTGTTTCTGGAAGAATTATCTTTAATTTAAATTCGGAAGACTAAGTAGAGTAAAAGATCTTTGTGCCCACTAATATTAAACATCTGCACTTTCATATTTAAAGTCTTACTAAAGGCAAGAGTTGGGTATATTTCCACTTTCCTTGATTTTTTCTCCTAACTAGTTCACTCTCCTAATAATTAGTTCATGCCTCAAATGTCAATTCAATGTAACCGAGCCAGACAAACGTACCTATATAATGTCTTACTTCACTACATATTTATTAACTAATCCTTTTTACTCATTTAATATAGAAAGCAATTAACGAAATTTTAAGTTCATAACTTTTCGGAGCTTAAACTAATGCTGTATTCATATAATAATTCCAAAATTCAGCGATCTTTCTGAATTTACGCCTTTGTTCTTACTATATTATTGTACGGTCAACCAATCTTAATTCGGAAATACAGCAAATGGACTTTTTCCGTAAAGAAAACTTCTGTTGTTATGAAGTCTTGGGAGAAAGGAGCGGAAACTTTTAGAATAGTGTATTAGTTCTCACTCGTAATTCCTTTATTACTTCTCGTGTTAAATCTTTGTTTGTTATACTCATATTTACGTAACATATCATTCTTGATTTATACAGTGTAAGAAGAAAAACTAAGGAAAATATGTAAATTTATTTGACCGTTACAAGAAATAATTCCTTACAATTTCGAGAAATACTGAGTACTTAACAAGTGGTATAATTTACGAGTGCTACAAACCCAGCAGGATTCATTTCTTCACAGCAGCTCTCGTCGTAACAATAAAACAGAATGGCTTCGAGACTACAAAATTTTAAACTGCCACTCAGCTCGAAGGAAGGCGTCCGAAAGAGCATAACTATGGATAAAATTGTTTGATGGTTTTAACAAATCATTACTACGTTTATTATGCAGCTCAACACGCTGATGGGAAATAGTTTTAATAATGAAATTCCTCGAGCGACCCACTTTGTTAACCGAAAGGTAGCTTGGCCCAGTGCCACTTCCGTCAGTTTTGGCCCACTCTCCAGCCCCTAGGAAATTAAACTGTGCAAAAACTAAGTCGTCCGAAATATATGGCACCGTGGTTTGTATCAACCGTTGAAAGCTCGCTGTCGTAGCCAACTGGTCTTAGTGACCTTTTCAGATGTGGACCATTTCCAACTACGTGAAAAGATATGAGCTTTGTTCCAGTTCAGTTCTGTAACTTTATCACGAATGTTATTACCATATACTCTGCATTTTGAGCTTATTTCTCTTTGTTACCATTTTTAAAGTGTTTATTGCTACGGGTAAGAGGTCATCAGTTCCATTCCCGCAGAAGAGGGAGACTTTGTACAAAAGTCGTCTGCGTGGGTAACTCTGTCTCACCTATTTCTACCGCCAAGCAGCTATATTTATATGGATGTGTTCCGGTTTTAAGAGTGAGTTATGTCAGAGAAATTACTGGGTACTGTGTTGAAACAATCTTAGGTCACAAGATTGGTAGCACGCGAGTAACATCACCGTGGTGTTGCGAGCGTCAAGTCTGTGGTGACCGCTCACCATCTAATGCGGGCCGTATGCTTGTTTGCCAAAGCAATTTTATTTCTTGTTTAGTTTTATGTATTATTTCATGTCAACCTTGCTTTGTGCAATGTCGAGAGGCAAACAAGCATCCGATCTACGCGATGTTAAGTCTGTTACCGTAGCTGATGAACTCTAGCAATTCACGCATCGAAACACCCGCTGCTAACATAGGAACTCACCAGGAGCTTACTGGTAACCTTACTCACTCACTCGCAGAAACAAAACTACCCTCCATGTATTGTTATTCGGATGCGGTCTTATATGAAAGAAGTTCCCAACGTCTGATTGGTCCCATATAAACTAAATGAACTTCACTGAAGTCACTTTTAGTATTTTAAATTCTGTTTTCTTGTAAAGCTCGCGTACGGTCAAGAGAGCTGTGATAACCTGAAGGATAAACCAGCCTGTTAACCGACCGTTCCCTGGTCAGGATCCCGTTGTAGGAATAAACCACTATATTTGCGTTTTCCAATTTATGTATATATGTACATTATCACAAGCTAGGCAGTGAAGAAAAACATCCTGAGGAAACTCGCACGTCCATGAAATTTTGTTTCGAAAGATGTAGTATCTAACCTAAGAAAGGTTTACTTTACCTCTGGTCTGTCTGAAGTGAGTATGACAGGTCTGGCGGCAGTCGCTCCATGTCAGAATCATGGTTTTCGTCATAACGCTTAGGTAGCGAATTCCGTCAATCCTAATGGACTATGCAACGGTATAACTCTAAATATTTCCCTACAACAAGTGTATTTATTACCTAGATATGCTCGCCTAAAGTAAAAACATTGACAGTTTTTTAATATTATCATTTTATATCTATTTACTTAAAATAGCAGATATATGTCCATATATTTACTTATTTCAACTGAGATGAAGTAATTTTGCGCCCCTAGTTTTACTAGATATTTGTACATTACGGTACATGCTTATAATTGTACATGCTTACCGGCCATATACTTATCTTCCGCCGTAGCAGTGGAAATAAAAAAAAAATATGTTCACCTTTCTCCCATTTTAACACAAAGAGAAAAATAAGTGTAATTCCTTTTTGATAGCATATAATGGATTTTTCATTGTATTTGATTACAACTTTCTTAGAACTCCGTCTGTACTTTCACAATATGATTGATCGTCTTTGTTCTGCAGAACTTTTTTGTATATTATTATGGTCCTCTTGGATAGCATGTGCTGATTCCTAACTTTCTTTTGTATTACAATATTCCATTCTTACAACTAAGAGAACTATTATGTTGACACGTTGACGTTGTGGCGTAAATATGTCTAAATTCCAGCTGTCAATATTTATTTATGTTAAAACAAGCTAAAGAATTATATTTATTACAAATCAGAGATTATAGACATACACAGAAAGTTATTACAGCTTTTATAAGTCAATTTTACAAAAAATGTATATTACCCTAGTCTCAATCTCAACCCTATTATTTGGGGAAGTCAAATTTACATACAATTTGACCTGCTTTGTTGTTGTTTGGCCAGCACACAAAGCAAGTAGGATCAAATTGCATGTCAACCTTTTTACTCTTCAAAGGTAAAAAAGGAGATATCAAACAGAGCCCAAAATAAGCTTGTCTTGATTGTGGTCAAGAACTATAGACATACGGAACTAGACTCATTTTTCAGTCATGCTGACTTCGTGGAAGTGAACATTCCAGGAAATGAGGAATAATCATACGTGCAATAGGCGTCCAGGGAAATAGACTCACAACAAATGTTCCGATGTTAGTACCTTGATGGCTTGAGGGGACTTGCACAGGGCGTTTTATGGAGCCATGGATAGCTTTTTATCCGCGACGATATTCTTTTTATGCCTGAGTGATGTCTGTCTGTGGCATCATAACACCCAAATGACCGGGTTGATACCGATGCGTTTTTAGGGTTCCGTACCCAAAGGGTAAAACGGAACCCTATTACTGAGGCTCCGCTGTCCGTCCGTCCGTCCGTCCGTCCGTCTGTCACCAGGCTGTATCTCATGAACCGTGATAGTTCGATAGTTGAAATTTTCACAGATGATGTATTTCTGTTGCCGCTATAACAACAAATACTAAAAAATAGAATAAAATAAATATTTAAGGGGGCTCCCATACAACAAACGTGATTTTTTTTACCGTTTTTAGGGTTCCGTACCCAAAGGGTAAAACCCTATTACTGAGACTTCGCTGTCCGTCCGTCCGTCCGTCCGTCCGTCCGTCCGTCCGTCCGTCTGTCACCAGGCTGTATCTCACGAACCGTGATAGCTAGACAGTTGAAATTTTCACAGACGATGTATTTCTGTTGCCGCTATAACAACAAATACTAAAAAATAGAATAGCATAAATATTTAAGGGGGCTCCCATACAACAAACGTGATTTCTTTTGCTCGTTTTTGCTTGATATTGATAACGGCAACAGGTAGACGCTTGAAATATTCACAGAATATTTAGTTATATATTCACTTTAAGAATAAATAATTAAATTAAAATAAAACAAATATTTAAGGGGGGCTCCCATACAAACCCATACATACAAATACAATTTTTTGCCGTTTTTATAGATAGTGGTACGGAACCCTTCGTGCGCGAGTCCGACTCGCACTTGACCGATTTTTTATAGATAATGGTACGGAACCCTTCGTGCGCGAGTCCGACTCGCACTTGACCGATTTTTTCTTTTTGAAATTTGTTTTAGTTCAATTTATTTTGCCGAGTTCGATGTTTTTTAGGGTTCCGTACCCAAAGGGTAAAACGGAACCCTATTACTGAGGCTCCGCTGTCCGTCCGTCCGTCCGTCCGTCCGTCCGTCCGTCCGTCCGTCCGTCCGTCCGTCCGTCCGTCTGTCACCAGGCTGTATCTCATGAACCGTAATAGTTAGACAGTTGAAATTTTCACAGATGATGTATTACTATTGCCGCTATAACAACAAATACTAAAAATTAGAATAAAATAAATATTTAAGGGGGCTCCCATACAACGAAGGTGATTTTTTTGCCGTTTTTAGGGTTCCGTACCCAAAGGGTAAAACGGAACCCTATTACTGAGGCTCCGCTGTCCGTCCGTCCGTCCGTCCGTCCGTCCGTCCGTCCGTCCGTCCGTCCGTCCGTCCGTCTGTCACCAGGCTGTATCTCATGAACCGTGATAGTTAGACAGTTGAAATTTTCACAGATGATGTATTTCTGTTGCCGCTATAACAACAAATACTAAAAAATAGAATAAAATAAATATTTAAGGGGGCTCCCATACAACAAACGTGATTTTTTTGCCGTTTTTATAGATAATGGTACGGAACCCTTCGTGCGCGAGTCCGACTCGCACTTGGCCGATTTTTATAGATAATGGTACGGAACCCTTCATGCTCTTGACCGATTTTTATACAACGTCGGGAAGCATACAAGCATACCTTCGGCCCACCTGATGTAAATTTGTTACCATAGTCTATGAATACTTGCAATACAGGAGATATCGCTCGAAGCTCGAAGTAAGTATCGTGTTGCCACCCCTGTTGCTAATAACACGGCAACGCCTAAGGAGCGTATTAGTAACCTCACTACCTCTATACTCGCAAAAACACAACAACCCTCTAGGAATTTGTTATTTGACTGCGATTTCCTGCGAAGTGGGGGCACTTCCACATTAAGACTACTTTGGTGCACGCTATTTTGATATTTTATTTTACCGCCAATACCATGTTGAGTGCTCTGTAGAACTATTTTCCCTTATCCCACCCTCTCCCTTCCGTCATAGAACCACACGTGCAGGCTTGCGATGTCATTATTCCACTGTCGAGAATATTTCCTCGCGTACTAAAAAGTTCGCCAACTCCTATCTCTTTCGTACTACTAAAAAGTGGAACGCCTTGTCGGCACATGTGTTTCTTCCTTCCTTTAATATGGGATCCTTCAAGCGAAGCGTGAATAGGCACCTTGTGGGGGCCAGCATGGCAACTGACAGGACACTGTAGTCTTTTGTCAACTGTTGCCGCTGCAATTTGGGCTCCTCTTTTCGCTTACCAGCATGCGAAGCGAAAACAATAAAAAAAACTACCTTTCTTAAAGAAATTATTCTCTTACCTATGCATAGTTGAATTAAACAATTTTTAACGGAACTATCGCGTGTTTTATTTATTTTGTTGAACCTAACCACGGACGCTGCAAAGCGTTCGAAACGTCAGGTTCATCAAAATAAATAAAACACGCGATACTTTCGTTAAAAATTGTTTAATTCAATGTGTAACAATCGCGAAAACCTAAGACAATACTATGCATAGTTTTCAAGACATCGCGATAAAAAGTGGAAAGTCAAGATTTTTTTTTGTAAATTAGCAATTAATTTAGTAATGAAATTAGTACATTTTACTTTGATATTCTCCTCTTCGGTTGTACCTAAATGTACAAACACAATGGTTAAGCTATTGTATTCATATGCTGAATGTTCCTATCTATCGTGTTAGCTACGCACCGTTTCACATATTGGCCCGAAATACAGAAGTCAATAGTTTCGGGTGCAATGCGGATGCCAAAATTCCAACGCAGCTTTTTCTGGGGTATATTTACGTAATAGCCGTATTTTTTTCTTGAACTGGAATCAACTTCGGACTATATTTTCTTAATGCGAGCTCGGAATGAAATTGGCAATCAGTGAATTAAGTTAGGCTATAAATTTGAGCGTTGAATCTCGGTTTAGGCGGTACCTGAAATTAGGTAAAATTTTATTTATGTTTCTCTACATTCCGTCCGTATGTAATGGGTAGCTAGCTCGTTAAAAAACATACACAACGTACACGTAAAGCAACGAGTTACTTATCTAAAATTTTAATACTTTATGCGGGGTTTTAACACAAAGTCTAAAATTTAATTAGAGATAAAATTATGTTTATGCATACAGTCACCAAAATAAACATCACTTTCTTTTCTTTAAATATAAAGACTGTGTAAGAGCTAGACCGAAGTAAAGCATTTCGAACCCCTAATAATTCGAAATCAGAAGCAGGCTTAAAAGGTTGTATAATGTTGAATCTTCATTTATAACAAAACCGTGATAGATGTTACATATGTCTTAGTGACTCTAAAGGCCAGAATATCTTTCTATTCTAGCGATTCTGTTTACTGCTCACCAGTTGTGAGGTCCGCATACCATAATGCAAATGATTTGAAATCTGTTCGTATTATGCAGAAAATTTCCCTATATATTGTTATGTGGTCATTTTTACTACCATACTCCAGATAATATGGCTGTAAACATAGATTTAGTTTAAAAGTTCAATGAACGCATTCAGCAAGTTGGGATTTAAAGTAAAGTGCACTGAAATGGGTTTCGTATAAAATTTATATTCGACATAAAATATCGCAGAAGGGAGAATCTTAACAGGATACATTATGTCGAGACTGTCACAAATGAAATTTAGATGTCTATACTAATACAATAAAGTTGAAGAGTTGTGTGTTTGAACTAGCTAACCTCCGGAACTACTAATGTTTTTTTGACGTGATAACGTCTTATAAATTGATGAACGCCGGCTGCACGCACGAAAAAGTGTCACGTTCCGCCTGAGCCAAGCGTGGAACAAGCGATAGAGAGGCACAATCGGCCTAAGCGTTCGGCTTGTGACGCATCTATCTCTCTTCCATTCCACCGGCCGATGCGTTCGAGTAGAAGAGAGACAGCGGCAGCACACAACCTACACGTGAACTGTTTTGTCAGCAACTGTTGAATGTTTTCTTATGACGTTATCACGTAAAATTATCGTCCGTAAACCGACTTTACAGACAACCAATTTTTATTTGCCTTTGATAGCTCAGTCCTTGAGGAAGGCTATAGGCTATGTCACATCACGATACGACTCTATGGAGTCGAGGAACAGACAAACAGGTAAACCGCTGGGCACAACTACTAAGAAACATGACTGCCGAATCGGATTCTTTCATTACGTAAACATCTTGAAAGTTTTTTTAAATATATTTTTTTTTAACATTTACAGCTCCTTCCTTGTGCCATCATCTTCCGATAAAACACGTATGTTTTAGTTGTGGTAGGTGAGTCTTGATCTTCCTCGGCTCCTACATCCTTTTACTTTCGCGTTATTCATTTGTTTCGCCAATATTTCGTTTTGTATTCTTATATTTTATATGTAATTACATATAGAGCTTATATTTTTTTATACCACTAGGGTCGTAATTAAGCATATGGCCTGCATAATGGTCACCGTAGCCTATAGATATTTACAGTACCAGGGGTGTCGCTGATACGTTGCCGACCCTCTAAAAAAAAACAATTATATGAGTTAACCCGAAACGACAGTTTTAAGTGATTCATGATAACTTTTGGTGTGAGAACCAAACTCACCCGCACGCGGTCAATTAGCAAACGAGGTTCTTGCGAAACTGAAATTTAATTTGCAAAGCTTAGCCGTGAAGCTTAGAATTCTTCCTTGGAATCGCTCCTTGTGCTCGGAATTCTGTTTTGTGATTTCTACACTTCGATCTTAATTACAAAATAGAGTCCCGGTCGTTATAGAAACTTGGGTATTAGAGATATTGGAGAGGTATATACAAGCAAGAATTTAAAAATTCAATTATATAACTCCTGTACGTACCACCTGTGTTACACTATATTTTCATCACATTTGCAAGGAAATACATAACCTCTGTATTAAACACATAAAAATAATAAAGTGATTATAGACGGAAATATAGGTATCTTATCTGTCTTTAGATTTTGCTAGTAATGAATAAATGCATTTTAAAAACGACGAAAACATTTTTATTCTCTCTTAAAAAAGTTGTAAATGAACTCACAGAAGTTTAATTGAATTAGGTAACGGCGGAAACAAAATAAAATTCCAAAAGGAAATATCTTTGAAAGCAACCATAAATTGTGTATTTTTTTCACGCAATGTGTGTGACTAATTAGAAAGAGATATATTATAGTCTATGTGTTGTGTAAAGTTAATTATTCGGAAGACGTCGGCAATCTTATTGCACATAATCTAAATGTTTCGTTTCATAACGTGAAAAGCGGAGACCAAGGAGAGACGTACAGACAGCGTACAGATGATTTATCAATTTTATATAATGGATATTATAAGTATGTGAGGAACTATAAATAATAAATGTAATCAAATTTAGAGTAAATGCTTTTAATTTCACTGTCTAAGAAATTATATTTCAATAGACGTGTTAGCCCAACGTAAGAAAGGTTTTCCCTCTGGAGTGTCGAGGCCTGACGGCAGTCGCTCCGGGTCATAATCAGTATCTTCGCCAAATCTTTAGTCTTAGGTAGCGGATCCCGCCAATTCTAATGGATTAGGAAATGAGATAATGCTAGGTAGAAGAAGATAGAAGTCAGTCAGTATTTGCCAATGCTATAATAGAAGTCCTTATGCTCAGGTAACAGACCCCGCATATCCTTATAGATTAGGAAACGGGATAACGCTATAAAAAAGTGTACGTGGAATTTCTTAATAAGCAAAATTTGAGACGACGTAAATACGTATATAATACATTATTTTCAGGAACACCGTTCCTATATGAAATCTGTATGATTGTCTGTGTGTGCGTTTTTTTCGAATATTCGAATCTTGACTTCAGATTCGGATTCAGCATTAAAAAGTAGAATAGGAATGTTCAGGAACACCATTCCTAACTTTTAAGGAACATGGTTAAAATGGCCAACAAATAAAAAAAAATGGAATTGTTATATAATTGACGAGCCAGTTATTATTGTTCCTCTGGCAATGCAAGCTTGCGCATTCTCAACTGGTTTAGTCTTTATTTCAAGAATATTTGACGAATGGGTGAGGTTTATGTAGTTTTGATTTAATTATGTTGTTTACAAGCAAATGTTACGAAACAATAATTTATTAACGCCTTGTATTGTTCTATACGGCTGTCACTGATATCCTAATTTCATTGGTTCATTATTATATTACCTTCCTTTCCATATAACAAGCAGCTATCGTTTACCGCCAACTGGTTAATTACATTACCCATCTCGAACTACCAAAACTCTCACTTCTTATTACATTACGAACTACAACGGAGCCCATCCCACTCAAGGCTACTTTTAATGCGATCAGTTTCAAACTGTTAACAAGTTTATAAAATAACCCGACTTCCTCTTTTCTAATAATCCCTGAAGCTGTATTTTGTATTCAACCCGCGATCGAAACGAAACGTGAAAGTACTAATGTTGAGTTCGTACTAACTCAAATTGTTTTAGTTGTATCGATTCTACAGGTGGAATATAAGAACCAGCTTATTGTTTATCATTTTTATTTCAAGCTTTTATTTAATTTCTCCTGATAGTATCATATTTGACGAGCTCCAATGCTCATTGGTTCGATATCCATATAGGGCAAGAATTTACGTGCATGAATATGGCGGTTTGTCTTTACTGTCTGTATGTAAGGTAGAGCGCAGCAAAGGAGCCCGGATGGGGAAGTAGTTCCCTCACAGAAAACCGTAGTTACGAGTATGTTCCGAGTTAGTGAGGTTACAACTATGCTTCTAAGGAGTTGTACTACTGTGTTGGTAGCAGAGGTGGCAGCGCGCGAGCGATATATTACATCAGGTAGGTAGGTTCGAAGTCAAATTTAGCTAACTTCTACTTGTAGTGTTGATTTGAAACGTCGCAAATGTATGTTGCCCCAATGACAATACAATAGTTTGGTTCCGTCGAGCTGATCAAATGGTGGAACCGGGGGAAGGGGATTAGTAAACCTTACAAATTGCCTTCCAATAAACCTCTCTTTGAGCTTATTTCGTTTGTTTTAAAAGCATAATACATTGTACTTGGTTTGGTAGATCTGATGATGTATTGTCGAGCCATTAGTGAAAGTTTTCAGTGGTTATTAACATACTCGTAGTATCGAGTTTGGTATACTTTAACTAGTCGAATATATTAATATTCGACTAGTTAAAGTATACCAAATAAGTCCAAACTGTTTTGACCAGAATCAGATGATGCGGCGGTAGATAGTGAAACTATTTACTTCACCCGAGTAAACCCCTAGTGATCGGGTGCATTTGGTTTGTTTAATAAATTATTTATGTATGTGTTCACGCCAGGTTCTCGCCTGTATGATTGAAGCATTTTTATTTTTGGGTTTTTCAATTACTGAGGCTCCGTTGTCCGTCCGTCCATTTGTTTAACAGTATTTGTTGAACCGTAATACGTAAATACTTGAAATTTTCCCACATTTCAATACAATAAAAACATAAAAAAGTGTAAGTGGTCCTCATACAAGAAACGTGTTGTTGCTTTATTTCGACGGTTTTCCTACACGATGGATAACGACTTCGTACACGATTCCGAAACGGTACATGTGCGATTGCAACTCGCACTTGGCCAGTTTTTTAATATTTACATTATTAGATATTCAGCAGCAATGTATATTTGTATTTGATATCCTTTTGAATCTTTGGTAACGCAACACATGGAGGGTATTCGTATGACAAATACAAATGCGAGGGAGCCCCTTTCATCCACATCATGCCATCAGCCTCAAAGCTCCTTTGACTATAAAATATTTCTTATTGTGCTTACTTTGTACCCCAGTACAAATCTGAAGATGTAGGCCTTTATGATTTTCTCACTGAAGCACAAACGGTGAGCGTCATGATTGCATATATATTTTGAAGCTTTTTTTTGTAATGAATAAATTTTATTTGCCATTTCTTTTAGCAATACGGAGTAGCAATGGTTCGTTAGACTTTCGAACTTCTGAAAATACTTTTACAAATTACTTTAATACTGAGTTACTTTTAGTTTAATTTAGTTTTAGTTAGTATTTAGTAATTTTAACAAAGACCGCTGCAATTAGTTTTCTACATACTTTTTCTTTTAACTGTTATAACTTGGTACTTACGGGAGTCACACTGAGTTTTTAAAATTGCCCAGTAACAAAAGTTGCCGTTGAAAAAATTATTTAAATTTCGGATATAGGACTTTTGTGGTTGTACATTAAAAAAGGTGGCAATTAAAAAAAAAAGTTTTTGCCGTGCACCAAAATGAATTTGACTAGAGAAAAAGTTCGCTATGTGATATTAATCTCGCTCGACTCGTCGTCACGGTCTTAATTAACAGCAATATGCGATTGGCATTTCGTAGTAAAACTACTCGTCTCTCTTACCATTCCATATGACAGGTTTAATGAGCGCAAACGTTGTCGAGCATGCTCACTGATGAAGCACGTCCTTCTACGGCGACCACTGAAGATAACAAAAATAAAAGATTGGCATTTATACAAATTTTGGTAAATGTAGGTATTAGTACTTACTAATACCTGGAGTTGGCCGAATTCCTATATATGTCACTCTTTTATTTGCAATAAGTACTACAAGAATTTACACACCAGAAAGATTTGTACTAGATGGATTTTTGATGTAATTTGATGGACGACCAAAAACTCCGTCATTTGGTTTGGTGCCGCCAAATACTTGAAAAATATAACGGAGGTGGGTAGAGGAAGTGAATGCTATATTTAATATACTCGTACCTATTGGTGATGATATGTTGTTACAAACCCGAAACCTAAAGATAATCTGCGCAACGGATGAGTCTATTCAAGAATCTACCAATAAAAATAAACGAAAAAAGATCTCGGTTCCACACCCAGACGAAAAGCCTTCGCTATCAAAGTTGACAGTAAATGCCTCACCTTTATGGCAAATTCTGGCAGTGTGCAACATTTTTTACATCGCATATCACCTGTCCTATATGACTATATATTAATTGGCAGAGCTGCGATAGCCAGCGGAGCCACATTACCCTCAAAATTGTCGTGTGGGGTAGACTGATGTCATCCAGCTAGCGTTTAAACGGTAATAGTGAGAAACTCCAAAATCGACACACTAATAGCTAACATATTGTAGTTTTGTATCCTTTAATTTGAAATTTAAATGTTCGTTGGTGAGGAAGAACGGTCCAAAATCGTTCCAATTAGAAAAAAAAACATATGGGAAAACGTATGGCCGGCCACTCTGCAGTGCAGAGTCTGCACTGCACTCCCATCAACAGAAAAAGTAACAGCACTCGTCGCTAGATGTCGTACAGGGTTCCATATATTTTTTAAAAATTAAAAAATTAAAAATAAAATATTTAAATATTTTTAAAATTTAAAAAATATCAGCTCTGCCTACACAGCTTGCTGTTATTTACTAGTAATAAGATAATAGCGTTAGGCCTGTTATTAAATGTCTCCGATCTCTCACTTCAACTTATACGAAACATGAACAGTGGAATAGGAGAGCGCGAAAAGCGTCTCAGTACAGGGAAGAACCAAGAGCATACAGCTTCAGTACTACTACCGAAATACCATATGGTATACTCGACTTATGAATATCTTCATTCGCCTTATTAGCATCAGTTTGTTATTTACTTTAAGTGGATCTAAGTTTATTCAATATAATGTAAATTGCGCAACCCAGTAATATGTTCCGTGTGATAGTATCTGTTAACAAATAAAAATCGAATAGACTACCAATGCTTATTTTTGAATTTTCAGGCTTAATAAAGGGAACTTCGACGTATGCAATGAGGAAATAAAGAATCATAAAAATCACATTACACTCAACAAAGAAATGAGTGATTGTACATTAAAAACGCGTATACCTAACGCGTCCATTTGAGAACCCCCTTCTTTTTCGACGCCGTTAATAAAACTTTCTTTTATATTGTTTCCTTGTTACGTCTTGGTTTAGTTTAATATGTTAACCCCATGTTTCTTCATGAGTATACTTTAATTTGGATGAAGACGTAATCATAAATTATGGACATAATACATTTAAGTAAACTAAATACCCGTCAACTCCAATAAAGTCGATTTCTCGTTTTTACTTGAAACTGTTTACCTATAAACAATGCTTTCAAACGGTGAAATAGTTGAAATTTGAAATGTTCTTTTATCCTTAATGAAAATAAATGAAAGCATTTCTGGCAACGAGTAGCTCGCTCTTCTTACGTTTTGCTCTATTTATGTTTGGGCTCAAATAGTTCAAATGTACGAACCAAATAGTTGGTTGGCGGCTTTCGTTCAGATGGCCTTTTATTATTTCCTGTGGAGTGAAATGACTCGCACTTGATTGTACGGGACTTTCCGAGCGTGATTGAAAGGCTCTTTCTATTAATGTGTTATGGTTTCATTTTAGGTTACGTTCTTTTGTTTGTTGCTAATATCATATTTCGGTTGTTTGATGATCTGCTAAAAGAACCCTAGACCGAACCTGATTATGAAATTTGAGAATATAATCAAGTTACTTGTTTTAAATTTCTCATTCGACTGCCGCATTCGGTAACTGGGATGAGACTTTGCTTAATTATGCCCTTGTCCGCCTTGAGTTAGTTTCTTCAAGTTTTTCAGCTGATTTTTGTTCAGGTGAATTGCAAAATGTTAAATCGCCATATAAGCTATGACATTGTATTTTTTTTTATGCATGACATTGCATAGCAGACAGCCAGACACGCAGATAAAATAACCGGTTTGGTTTCTGTACCGATGTTAGTTTCGCTGCATTAATAATTAAAAAGTCTATGTCCAAATATAGTTAACTTTATAATAATACTAGATTAATATTTTATAGATATTCTGTCTATCTATCTGTCTGTAACTTCGCCAAACCCCTTGCGGGGTAGGCAGAGGGGATCAAGCGCTACATGACTCGGTCCTTACACTCCTAACTCGTTTCATTTACATTCATAGCCCTTCCTTCTCAAGCACGCTCGCCGATTTCTTAGGCTTATATTTTCTTATTGATATTCACGTAAAATATAATAAACCAGTTGAGAATGCACAAGCTTGCATTGCCAGAGGAACACCTGGCTCGTCAATTATATAACAATTCAATTTTTTTTTAATTTGTCGGCCATTTTGACCATGTTCCTTAAGAGATAGGAACGATGTTCCTGAACATTCTTAAAGAAAAAATCGAATATTCGAAAAAAAACGTACAGACAAACATATAGATTTCATATAGGAACGTTGTTCCTGAAAAAATATGTTTGGAATAAACGAATTAGTAAAAGGAACGTTACGTCGTCTTACTTCAAGGTGGTAGCATCTCTAATAAAATCCAAATCATGATATTCTCTAATTTTCAAGTCACAAGAAAAGGGAATATTACCTGAATCGATCAGAAGTGATGGATTGTGACTGTCGTTGATCTTTTGTAAAGAGGTTTTATCAAGGAATATCAGCATGAGTTTTTTTTTTTTTTCAAAAAAAGCGTGATTGGTTTTTACGGGGTCGGGGTCGGCAACGCACCAGTGACGCTCTTGATGTTACTTAAATCCGGGTCCTTATTCTGCAACTAGGTGTCATAGGCGCCCTTTTTCACAGTGATCTTCTCGAAGAATCTCATACGTTTTCGACGGGTATTCCCGTCTTTAACTTTGCTTTCATAGTGGGAGGCAATTCAGAGAACTGATGATAGCAAAATCGGGGGATACAGTTTGGTGTTGTAGCTAAATATCTATTGTTTACAGTTAAAATTTAATTTCACCACTTGATAGGTAAAGAGCCAAAGGATTTGTTATACTGAATAGGGACTATGACGCACCGCTTGAGATATAGCACGGCCATTTTAAGATCATTTCGCTGCATCAAATAATTTCTTTATAGTTTACCCGTTACGTTATATCCGTGTACCCGTTACGAAGACGTATTCATTTAAAACTCACACAGCCACACCCTATTTTTTTTTTCTGTACTATTATTGTTCTGTACGTAATAATAAGAGTTACAATATCACTTTATGTATAAAACGGAATCTGCCTTTAGCTCGGCTTGTGTAGTTTCAAAAGGGTTTTTCTTCCGAGAACCATTACGTGTGGTAGGACACAACCGAGCCGAGGTTCTTAAGAAGGCATGTGACGAGATTTCTACAGGGCCAATAAATAAATACATGTGTGTGTCCATAGGCCGCGGTAACGTAATTAAGTTCTACATAAAACAAAAACATACAACCTGCGAAAATACGGCGTAAAATATAAACAAAAAGCATACGCTCGGAGTGAGCGTCTTTTGGAGACACACGTTCTCCAAACACTTTTAACAATGCCTACACGGTAAACGTTGTAGCAGGAATTCTCAAAATAGTTTCGACGGATCTCTCTGACATTCAAGGAAATGATGAACGAGTACCTGTCAGTTACATCCCCCGTGCACGGAGCCAGTGACCGTTTCCATACGTAACTTTTGGCGGGGTGTTGACGCAGGCCTGACAATCGTTATTTCTCTCCGTTTGTGTCAGAAAATTCACTATAACCATTTCCCACAATGGTTTGTGTGGGTATTGTGAGATATATATGTATATGTATATATCAGTTGTTACAAATTTGAGAGCTCGAGGGCGTCGTTGCGCGTGTCATTCTAACCGAACACGCGGGTTAAGCAACCTATCTTAAGATGGGTTTATTTATCTCTAGCTTCTCCGTCCTTTGGAGGGCACGTTAAGCCGTCGCTAAGCCGTCGCATCCGCAGTTGAGTAACGTGGTGCCTTGACCCCCTTCGGTTGAAGGTAAATCCCGTAACCCTGTAGTGGGATGAGTTACAAATGTTGAATTATATGATATTTATCTTGTAATAAAACACAATGTTAATGACTATCGTAATAATAATCTATATTTTCAATAGTCCCAATACCTGCCATGACCTGTTCATTGGTATATTGTCCCATTAATATCCCCTGGAGCGGGTCACGGGGGTTGTACAACATTACATACAGTCTTTTTGAATGGACATCTACGCGTTAGATCCTTATCCCCGCGCACGCCTGTCAAATGACCCGGTTTAATACCCGTGAGTGGAAAGATAAAAAAATCTATATATGGCACCTTTAAAGTGAGACTATGTGAACAAACATTACTTATCCCATCATATTGTATATGTATCTATAGATACGATATATCGCAGTTCGATATTAAATATGAAACAGTATTGCCACTATTTCTTAGATTTTCCTGTGTTGTATACATCATTTAACTAATTCAGCTCGACCACCATACACCAGGTACACCGTTGTACTTGAACGTTTTTCTCCTTTGTTTTTCAGATATGTGACCTACAAGTTCTGATTGTTTAGCCAACGCGATGTCCTACGCCGTGAGCCAACACCTTTCTGGGACTATTAGGCAAAGATAAAGTAACAAAGTAGTAACAAAGCTCCCAGCCGAGGTTTTTCCAAGGAACTACAGCATGGAGTTCTTCAAGAAATGCGTGAAGAGGTTTTTAGAGGGTCGGCAACGCATGAGTGACACCCCTGGTGTTGCAGATGTCCATAGGCTACGGTGACTGTTTTTTTTTTTTTTTTTTTTTTTTTTTTATAGTAGTTCAGCATAGTGGCCCCTCTTTGCCTGATGGTAAGCGAAAGAGGAGCCCAAATCGCAACTGCAACTGACAATATACTACATCCCGTATCCTGTCAGTTGACGCTGCCATGCTGACCCGCAAAATGCTTCTTCACGCTTCGTTTGAAGGATCCCATATTGTAGGAAGGAGGGAACACATGTGCAGGCAAGGCGTTCCACTTTTTAATGGTACGACAAAGATAGGAGTTGCCGAACTTTTTGGTACGCGAAGAGATCTCCTCAACCGTGGAACTATGACATCGCAAGCCCGCACGTGTGGTTCTATGACGGAAGGGTGAGGGTGGGATAAGGGAAAACAGTTCTTCAGAGCACTCGCCATGGTAAAGGCGGTAAAATACGCTTAGAGAGCCTATGTCCCTACGGAGTTGAAGAGGTTCTAGGTTTTTGGTGACCTCTTCGTCGTCAATTATGCGGATAGCCCGTCGCTGCAACCTATCGAGAGCCTCAAGAAGATACTGTGCGGAGCCGTCCCAGAGATGCGAGCAATACTCCACGCAGGCCCGAACTTGTGTCTTATAAAGCAGACAAAGTTGGTCCGGCGTGAAGAACCGGCGCACCCTGTTCAGGACTCCGAGCTTTCTTGAGGCTGTTGAGATGAGGCTCTCGATGTAATAACGCTGGTTAAGGTCGCAACGAATACCCATACCCAGCATATTCAGGCTATCACGCATACTGAGGGAAGCACCCTGAAGACTGGGAGTGGGAAGGAAGGGGGACATTTTTGTTGTAAACGCGCAAACCTGAGTTTTCTCGGCATTAAACTCAACCAGGTTATTGGAACCCCATTTACTAATGAGATCCAAAACCCGATTCAGTTCAACGACAAGACTCTCACGCCTCTCACCGATTTCTGTCCGACCAGCACCAGGCCGACCGAAATATCGCCCATGGACCGTACTGTCATCTGCATAGCAATGAATATTACCAAGTGGCAGCATGTCATTGATATGCAGAAGAAAGAGGGTGGGCGATAGAACGGAGCCCTGTGGGACACCGGCATTCACTGACATGAACCGCGAAGCGCATCCATCTGCAAGGACGCGGATTCTACGCTCATGCAGGAAGCCAGCAATCCAATTACATAGCTGGAGGGGCAGACCGTATGCCGGAAGTTTGGAGAGAAGTGCTTTGTGCCAGACCCGATCGAACGCCTTGGCGATATCTAGGCTGACTGCCATGGATTCGCCATATTTATCGATTGCCTCCCCCCAGAGGTGCGTCACATACGCTAGAAGATCACCCGTTGATCGTTTCGGTCTAAAACCATACTGACGATCATTGATTATGGAGTGATCTTCTAGGTAACGGATCAATTGATTGTTAAGGATCCGTTCCATGACTTTGCACAACACTGAAGTTACGGCAATGGGGCGGTAATTCGATGGGTCAGAACGGTCTCCCTTTTTGGGGACCGGCTGCACATTGGCCTCTCTCCAAGCATCCGGAACAGAACCGGTCGAGTACGAGAGGCGGAAGAGGCGCGTCAGCACCGGAGACAACTCCGCTGCACATTTTTTAAGAACAATCGCTGGGATACCGTCAGGACCCATGGCTTTTCGGACATCGAGTGACTGTAGTTCAAAACGCACATCGCGCTGCCTGATGTGGATATCAGGCATAACGGATCCACTGGAGGGTATTGTTGGTGGTTGCGTGCTACAGTCATCGATCCGGGAGTTAGCCGCAAAGAGGCTGGCCATAAGATCGGCTTTCTCCTGCGGCTGATGAGCCAGTGAGCCATCAGGGCATCGCAGCGGTGGCAGCGAGGGCTGGCAGAAGTTGGCCTGCACGGCTTTGGCCAGTCGCCAGTAGCTACGCGATCCAGTAGGGTGCGCCACTAGTTCCGTGCCGACACGTGTAACGCGCTGGGCGTCCGCTCTTATGTATGCTCTCTTGCAGATCTTGGTGGCAGTGTTGTAGGCTGATTTCAGTGAGTCAGTATTCGGATCTTTAAGGACGCGACCCCTGATCCAAGCGCGATACGCCGCCTGTTTGTTACTAACAGCTTCAGCGCATTCGCGATTAAACCAAGGGCGTCTCCGGCTTTTGATGACGACATCGGAGTGGGGAATGTAGTATTCCATGCCAACGCCGATCTCATCAACAATGGCCGCAGCACTCGCCGTTAGATTCTTCTCACTGAAACAGCGCTGCCCCCATGGGACGGAAGCAAAGTAGTCGCGCATACCGTCCCAATCTGCTGACGAGTAGTGCCAGACACGACGCCTAACCTCTGTGGGTTGTGGCGGAATCGCGCTTGGCACTGTGCTGGATACTAGGCAGTGGTCAGATGTGCCCAGGGGCGCCCCGACCTCAACCCGGTAGCCAGCAGGGTGGGTGGTCAGCAGTAGATCTAGCAGAGAGGGCTCCTGACCAGCAACATCAGGTATTCTGGTGGGTTGGTGCACCAGTTGCGTCAGGCTGTGCGAAAGAGCGAACGCGTGGGCAGTCCTTCCTGCATGGTTAGTTGTGGAGGATCCCAACCAGGAGTCGTGGTGAGAGTTAAAGTCCCCCAAACATACCATCTCTGCAGTAGGGTACCGCTCCTGCGCTTCATCTGCCGCCCGACTCATGTACTCAAAGAGCCGAGTTGTCTCCGTGTCCCTAGTATGGGGTCGGTATAGGCACATGTAAATACGGCTCTGAAGGCCCAGGTTTACATGCACCCAGAGGACAGGAAAGGAGGAATCCTCTAGGCAGCGCAGACGGCGACAACATACATCCGAGCGGACAAACAAACAGACCCCGGCTTTCGCGAGGAAATTCTCCTCAAGCACATAACCGGGATACTGGAGGTAGGACGTGTCCGCTGGACGCTGAATCTGTGTCTCCGTCAGGAAGAGCATGGCGGGCCGTGCCGTCTCTAGGTGATGGTGGACGGCATTAAGGTTAGAGTGGAGTCCGCGGATGTTAGCGAACTCAACCTTGAACAGGGTGGTGGGGGAGTGCACCGCTGTTAGACCATCTTTTCCTATTTGCGCTGTCATGAGTAATGTAAAGAACGGAAGCGTGAAGCGGGAGAGAATTGCCACGACATTGGGGAAGAAACGCGGTGGACTGTTTCTCCATTAGTTTGTCGACAAAGGAGCTGTGCTGATCCGTCGGACGGAAGGGCCCCCGAACCCCCCCGGAAGTAGTCGCCGGGTCCCCACCATCCGGTCACCAATCGGCACGACGATCTACCCCGAGATTATGCGCGGTATGAAAGGGCAGCCTCTCAAGGTGGTTAGTCTTGATTGGGCCCCTGTACTATACCGCGGGCGGCCAGCGGAACAACCGTTTCAACGGGTCTCCCTGGCCGACGGGACAGCTCAGTCCTTCTGACAATGGATGGACAGAATCCACCACTGTTCCCGCAATATCGCGTCAACAATCCCCCGAGCACTGGTTATACACCAGCTGACCCCGAAACGCGACGTACTCATAGGTACGCCACTTCACGGGTGTTTCGCCGTGTGTACGGTGGTAGCCAACCAGGCGGGTATTTACCCTACCACCGGCTAAATATATAATAAATAAAATAAATAAATAAATAAATAAATACTAAATAAATACATAAATAAAATACTAAATACTAAATAAATAAATAAAAATAAATAAATAAATATTTAAATAAATAAATAAATACTAAATAAATAAATAATAAACGGCTAAATACCTGTTTACCTTCAGGCAGGCCGCATGCTTGATTGCCACCTCAGTGGTAAAAAAAAACTTTAGAAGATTAAATATACGAGATAGGGTATAAGGATGCGCTAGTTTTCGATACATCATAAATTTGTCCTAGTTAAGACATTTGCCCTTGTTCCTATTGCATTTTATTTTTCTTCATTTACTCTCGGGCTCAATCATCCCATAGTAGATTAGAGAACGAAAGTCCTATAGTATTTTATCGTGGGATTTTTACCTCCTCATGTGCAGTCGCCCATTTAGAAAAAAAAATTTAGACAAACATACCAACATACGGGATGCGTGATGCACATATCTGGTAGCGTGGAACACCATGATTTAATAAATAATGCTATAATTGCAAGTTTTCTAAAAATTTTGCTGGCAACCTTGATCATGAGGATTTCTAAAAATTTCAGTGTCATTATTAACAATGGGCTGTGATCGATCGTCGTCTTCATTTGCTTGTTCTCTCATGAAAAAGCCCCTTCAAATTCAGTTAAGGACACTCGTGTCAGTAATTAGTCTTTTAGCATTCCCATTTAAAACTTTTCATTGTAATTTATTCGCAACAGCAGCGTCTGTTGACGATATTACAACTCGAGCAGTAGCGTAATCTTTTCCTTGTGACAAATTTTCATTAAATGGAATTTCGAGTTTGACAGTTTCATCGTCCTTATTAGTTACATGCAATTAATTTTAATTTAATCTGCCTACGGTGGCCATTTTGTTAGATTTGTGGTTTACGTAATTTACGATTATTGTTTCGTTGGAGTACTTAAGTTTATTTATTAATTGATTTCAGGTAAGAGTCATGGTCAACGACAGCAAATTGATAAGATTGCAGACTTGGCGGTTTCGGTAAGCAAGTTCTCATTAATTTAATGTACCAGGCCAGTTGCCAAGAGCCAAACATCGTTGTTTCAAGTTGACCTTCTACTGCATTACTGCACTGCTATAGAAATCCCACATGATTAATGACTGCGTCCTTTGGTGTCAATTGGTTCTAAAGCAACCAACATATTCATTTCAATTTATTGTTATTTTGCGGGAATTATTTTGGTGCTACACTAACCACCAAATTGCCCTCAGAAATTTTCACTCATTTGTGAAGTATCCTTTGTTTGTGGACTTAACCAGCCCCGGTTTTATTGTGAGTAGAATTGTTCTTTCTACTATCATTACCCTGTTTTATTTTTTGTTAGGTATATAAACGAATGTTTATAAAGCAAAGTTACATTAAAATATTATCGGAAGACGCAATTTTTTTTTATATACTACGTCGGGAGGCATACAAGCATACGGCTCACCTGATGGAAAGCGGGTACCGTAGCCTATTAACGTTTGCGATATATTAATTATCACTCGCACGATGCCTCCTCTGCTGCTTACACAGCAACTCCTTGGGAGCTTACTGGTGACCTCTCACACGCAGGAATACAACTACCCTCTAGGCAGTTGTTATTTGGCTGCGGTAAATGCTATTACTAGGAGTCGTACTAGAGAGTAATATTAATGGCTCATGATTAAAGACTATTTTTATTGCTTAATTTAATTAGCGTGATACATGGGACAGTTTCTATATACTCTGTAACAAATAATGAAGCACTAAATCTGTGAAAGGTCATATGATATGAAATGCAAGACCTTTTAACCTAGATAAATGAATCACCGTGACTGTGCCTACTGTGAGGAATTCACTAGTATAAGCCAGGTGCTTATACCAACCTCCAAATGGAATTCATTATTATCATTAGGATAACCCAATTGACAAATATGTATTTAGCATGATTTAACTTATGTTCGGAGTTATTTAGTTCCACGCTGCGAGTCGGGGCACGAACCAGTAAAGAATCTCATAAGATGCCCCACGTGTTGTCATAAAAGATACCAAGTTTCTCGCAAGACTTAAACGTAAGTGAAAGTCGGGGATAAAATGTGATTTTTCAGGGTTGAACCTGAGTATGGATCAAACGACGGGGCGCCCTCGTGTGAAACACTCAAATTACATTGTTAGAAGCAAGGATTTTTAGTACCTTGCATTATGAAATTTTTTCGTGCCTAGGAGAAAGTTATGAGATTTAAAAAAATAAAATTAGTTACGAAAAAGTGTGTAACAGTTATTAGCGCACTTATCTCAGTGGATGGGCAATATTAGAGATTCTGAAATGATAAAAATAGATACTTCATACCACTCCAATGTATAGTCAAATTTATAGATACATGCGTAAGCAAATCGATATCGACATTAAAAATATATATATAATTCTTTTATACAAGAAACTCTTCATATCAAAAAGGTATATATATATATATGGAACTCGCCTTATTTCTCATGTGGAGACGAATAAAAAGGCCGTGCCACATAGAAGCACAACTTTTTAGGAACGCACCGAACCATCAGAGCTCTAATCCGACCCGCACTCGGGCTGCTTTTGCTCATTCATATGTACTTGTTCATAGGTATATGTTCCTACGTGTATTTTTGAGATGACACCTGTGTAAGTATACGTCTTGAGTGTATAAGTTTTTAACTTAAACAGAGTATCTATCTAGAACTTGACGCCAAATCAGGCAGGGAGAACCGAGCGCCACGTGACTCGATCCTTACATACCTCACTCGCTTCTTTAACATTCATTTCTCTTTTCATGCACGTTCACACAAAAATCGCTCATGGTGTCCGAATGTTTTTGAGTTGACAACACTTGACTTGACAAACCCAGAGATCTACTCAAAAACATTGATTGGACACCGTGAGCGATTTTTGTGCGAATCGGAACGTATATAATTAATCCATCCATGTCGGTAGATGTCATAATTAAATAACCAATGTAAGACAAATATCACCTTAGTCTTCCTGCGACCACGGGCGCTGCAAAGTAATTTAATGTATAACAATCGCGAAAACCTAAGGTAATACTACGGATTAAAAAGGTAAGCATTATTTAAGTTGTGCTAAAGTAATAATCATATTATAATTTAAAATATGTAAGGCGTGTCTATGTGCCCACAGTGACCCCGTGGCAGTATCTAAAATTTTAATAACTTTCTTTTATTAAAAATACCCTTATACTTTCACTGTATAAGTTCCAGTATTATATAATAGTCGCCCAAGGAATTGGTGTGTTGACAGCCGGGATGACATCGCGCAAACGATACTTCCTGTATTGTAAGCGTTTATAGGCTACTGTTACCACCTTGAAATAGGTGTGCCGTATGCTTGTGTGTCTCCCGATGTTGTATAAAAAAATATTTTAATTCCGCGTTTTAAAACCAGAGTTTTTTCGGCAAAACATTAGCTGGATATTTCAGAGGTCGTATATTCAAACACCGTTGCTGCAACATTTGCCGGAACGTGCAGACAAACTGAAGTGTTCATAGTTCACTGACTTTCACCGCATACCACGAATTGTGAACATAAAAAGCACTATCTTTCTGTGCATGTACTCGAAATAAAGCTTTTCATAGCAGTAAAGCACGCGAAAAGCGACTTATTTGCTAAGTGCTTTTTACTAGCCAGTATGCCCGAATTTTATAGTATCTATAGATATTGAATTAAAAGACGAGTTTTTATTCCTGTTCAACAACCAGCTTAAATTGATATAGAGTAAAACCTGGCATACGCTTTTTCACACCAATGTTTACAGCGCACAAGTCGAGGTTTTTTTTGTTTTTCTTTTATACTACGTCGGAAGGCATACAAGCATACGGCCTGATACCACCTGATGTGGGTACTGAAGCGGGTACTAACGCTTGCGATATATTAAGTATCACTCGCGCGATGCCTCCTCTGCTGCTTACACAGCAACTCCTTGGGAGCTTACTGGTGATCTCACTCACACGCAGGAACACAACAACCCTCTAGAGAGTTGTTATTTGGCTGCGGTTTTCTGTGAGGTAGAGGTACTTCCCCAGACGGGGTGCTTTAATGCGCCCTACCTCTCAATACAATTGTTACATACTTGTGTCAACTGCGTGTACTACATTATCTACTATACTTGTAAATTTTCCTAAAATGCAATAGACTCATTTTTAATAGACACTTTCAGATATTCCATGCTCATTTTCACTATACAATGCTATAGGAAAGAAAACTAAAGTACTCGGGGAATTATTAGCATAAGTGGCTAATAATTAATTAAATAATGAATTAAGAATGATATTCACATTACATTCTTCTGTACTAATTATTGAAACATTACGAAAACATTTACTGATTGGCATGTCTCCTACTTCGTTTTTTTTTTATGTTTTCAATTTTTTTTATCTATGGCTCGAAAGCTTGTTAATATCTAACAAATACGTATAATAAATAAAGTTAATTAAAAAATCCAAATAATCCGATAGTTTAAAAAATAATTAAAAGATCTAGTTCCTTAATTATTGACATTTTAATGGTTTACGTCCACCATGTAGGTTTTCTGTTGACGTCACATAGCCTATGACACTTCGGTTAAGAATAAGAATATAATGGCACCTCACTCTTCAAAATCGGTCAAGCCGTTTAGGCTACAGGAGGGCATAATGGAACGGACCTACACAAAGAAATGCGCATGAAAATCTTAACTGTCCTTTTTGGTCAGTCAAGTAAAAATAGAAAATTGGTTGGCAGAGTAGAAAAAATACTGAATACAGATCTCTCATTCAATTAATTATTTGAACTCGTTGACATTATTACGAATCTTTGATGAAATTCCTATCAATAAAAATCTAATTCTATTTTCACAACTACTTTCTAATATTAGTAACATTCATACAACTATAGCAGCAATCTATATCCTTAGCCTGATACATATCAAAAACTCACAATGTTCTCATCTGAAATTTTTACGCCCGACACAAACGAAGCAGATTGCTGAGAGAAATACGAGCTAAAAATTCAGGTTATCTCGCATATTCAAAGCCATTTGCCATAAAACTTGTTGTCGCCTGAACTCGACAAGTTATTTCTAGTTTTGTTGCTTGAACGTCACTCGAATCGTGAACACGAGGCACTAGTCCAATTTGCGTACTGTGTGCTTTCGCAAATACGATACGTTAGACACCATATTGTTTTCAGCAATTTGTAAATTTTTCTTTCTCATCATTTTTCTACTTCCTTTATCTGACTTCAATATTATTTATTTTAAACTGTTATGTAAAACATTTTCAGTATTTACTGTTAAGTATTACACATTTATGTATATTTAAAGTGTACATACAAGACTTGTAGATAGTCTTGTATGTACATTTTACATTAAATAACTGTAAATAGCGTGTTTAATAACAATATGCATAAAAATATATTTCATAAATTGAACAGTGCTTTAATTTGCATCTGTTTATGCAGACAACGATTGGTTTCAGATTCGTAATATCAAAATGTAATAACTTAAAAAGGGAATATATATTTTCGGACAACACACAAATATATTTGTGGAAAATGTGTCCCCACACATTCCCGTCAACTTCGTAATATTTACTGACCATATTTAAAGAGTTAAATTAGAGGTTAGGTTTGTTTTTCGGTTAGGTTAGGGTTGCTTTGTGATTTTCAACCAGAAATGACAAATAGGAACAGTTGCTTAACCAATATATTTTTCTGTTTACCAAAACGCCAATATTTTAACAGGCATTTAAGTGATAGCTATTAAAATTAGGAGCTAATACTAATGCTATATATAGGATTCAAGAACATTTACTTGACGAGATTTGCATAGGTAATTTGAATTGAACATAATTCATGTTCAATTACCCATATTAATGCCATACAAATTTAGTAAATAGACGTGTTACGATCGATCTATGACCATGGCAGCCCTAATGCTCACCTAAACTAAAATGTGGTATGAGCGTCAAAATTCACCGCTTCCAATTTCTCACATCTCATTAAAATGTCAAACGCAATGCAAAACAGGAAAATTTCTTCATTTTTATGACAAGAGTAATTCTAAACTCATTTCAGAACGGCAGTTAATCATATCCAATGCCAAAGGCAAGTAAGTCGAAATTCCTCCTAGCAATTCTGAATTTTATTTGATTTTTATTCAAAGTAAAGTAAATAAACATTATCAACCACATCTCTGGGAAAAATATCCAATGATTATCTTGACCACCACATCGTTAACAGGGCTGTTTTTAAAATTAATATAAGTAAACAAACAATCCTCTTTTATAAATAGTTTAGAAAATACGTTCATAGTGATTTAGATATTGTAATATTACTAATTAAAAAAAGAGGCTTTTTAAAGGGGAATTACAAATTTATTTAGGACTAATATTTAAAATAAAAGATAAAAAAAAAGACGGATTCTAAAGTTCGGCTAGTTTTGTCCTTGAGGACTCGCGTTGGTTCGATCTAACCAAAGTACACTGGCCGGCAGCACCCGGTCAGGTTCCGGATGGAAATGTAGGCCGCCGGCTGTGGAGAAGCTCGCCAGCGAACCTCAGCCAGCGAGCAGGTCCGTGAGGGGCTCACGGACGTCGGAGATCACAAGGCGCAGTGGAGAGTAGGAGTCGGTGGGGACCTCCTTGCGGTCCACCACCACAGCGGTTAAAAGGTACAGCCGCCAAAGTACACCGCGTAGTACACACAGCAGAGGCTGGAGGTCACAGGCGCGGTAGTCAGTACACCATGCGTTGCTGATCAGATCTGCCGTTGTTTCTTCTGGTCGGTCGTCTACAGAACATTTATATTTTAAATATTTTAATTTTCTAAATTAATTGTTATCACAAATTTTTAGAATGACAATAAAAAAGGTTGTATATACCTATACTATAATATCTCAATACTTTCAATGAAACTTTAACTATTCCATTGAAAATATTAAGATACTTCTATGGAAAGCTCACCCTAATACTAAATTGATGATAACAATGCCTTAATTGTCTTGAAATCAAGTGTAATTTGTTATAAAGGCACATGAGGAGACAAATGGGTTTCCTGTCCGAAAGTTAGACCGCGTGCTGCCCGCATTGTTGGCGAGCAGTAAAACTACCCCCGCAATTACTTTAAGTGATAATCCGGTTTAGCCTATAATCTGGGTCAAAAATGTGCATAAAGCTGTGTGTAAAAGCGTTTAATCATTACAAAATAAGTTTTCACTTACACATTACGTTTGATATCCATAACGAAATTGTAAAAAGAATGGGCAATTAAGGTATGAGTTAAATGGAGATACTAAACTAGATTTCTTATTTCACGATTTATGCGGCAAACAGACATATATATTACGTCGAACTGGCAAATTGGCTTAAGGTCCGCTTGATGTTAAGCGATCACCTATCTTATTAACTCTAGCAGTAGATGTATATATCGTGCGTTGCTATCTCTGCATCTACTCCTCAGCCTTAGACTTTTAACATAAGTTCCATTGTTAGTAGGCAGGGTACACCGCGTGCAGCTCTTTGAAAGATAGAAAAGATTAATTAATAGATTCAGGCGTTATTTTGCGAAAGTCAAATTTACATGCAATTTGATCTAACCTGCTTTGTGTGCTTCCGCCACCAATTAGTTCATGCGGCCTAGCGCCGGCCGGCACCCACCCACTACTGTTAGTAAATGCAACATGCCGACGCTGCCATGGCTGCTCCGGTAGTCTCTGCCTCGGCTGCTGCGGTCATGCGCCATCTGGAACAGAATCCGCCCCCACGACCACCGTCGCTGCCACGACTGGCCTGGTCGTCGCTGCGACACGTGTTTCGCCTCTCCACGAGGCATCATCGTTGATGATAGGCGTTGTAGACATTAATCGTTAGGATAACATGCTACAAGTGACAAATTCATCGCAGTGCCGTGCCTTATATTGAATTGAGGGTGGAGGTGGATGGTGTGAGCGAAAAGATATATAGTAGTGGGGAATGGTTTACGTCAGTCTGTTTGTTCGTGAGAGTAATTTTAGAATTTTTATGTTTATTAATTTCTAATTGTTCACTAATATTTAGTTTTAAAGCTTTGTCTATGGTGTGTAAAATTTTATATGTATTAGTGGGAGATAAATAATGTCCTTTGTCTATGAGATGCTCGGCGAAGTGTGACCTTTCTGGGCGATTTTTTTAAACGCCGTTACGTGTTCGTGAAATCGTGTTTGAAAATTACGACCAGTTTGACCGATATAAACGTGTTCACATTCATCGCAGACCAGCTTATAGACGCCGGATTTTTTATTGGGCGGAATTTTATCTTTAGTGTTACAAAGTGATTTGAGTGAATTACGGGATTTGAGAGCAACATGTATGTTATTTTTTCTAAATATGTGAACTATTTTGTCAGTGATTTTTCCCAGGTATGACAAACTCGCAGTGTATTTATTTGTCGAAATATATGGAACCGCGTACAATAGTCTGTTAACGACACTATTCGTTTTTACGCAATAATTTATCGATGGTAGATTTGGCATAACCGTTTGACTTCGCGATCTGATACATTACATCAAGTTCTTTGTTGTAATTATCCTTACTTAATGGAACCCTCAATTCAATATAAGGGACAGCACTGCGATGGATTTGTCACTTGTAGCATGTTATTCTTACGATTAACGTCTACAACACCTGATGATGCCTCGTGGAGAGGCGAAACACGTGTCGCAGCGACGACCAGGCCAGTCGTGGCAGCGACGGTGGTGGTGGGGGCATGCGGATTCTGTTCCAGATGGCGGACGACCGCAGCAGCCGAGGCAGAGACTACCGGAGCAGCCATGGTAACGTCGGCATGTTGCATTTAACAGTAGTGGGTGGGTGCCGGCCGGCGCTAGGCCGCATGAACTAATTGGTGGCGGAAGCACACAAAGCAGGTTAGATCAAATTGCATAGAAAAGATTAACATAAGGCCTTATTATACTTTAATTATTTCCCTCTAGGTAAGTATTCTACACCGTGGTACTATCAGCCGTTGTATTTTTCTAACCTTAAATTCATATCTTTTATCTATCTATCTTCTTTTCAATCTGGCTCGGATCTTCCATCGAAGATGAAAAGCAATATATATTACGCACGTAGTAAATAGTGACCTCCGCTCCACGTGATCAAACCACTTATCTAATAAAATTCTCATTTAACTGTGACCGTAACCAGTAGAAGTTATCTCTTAGTTAGCAAAACGAAATAACACTAGCTGTGTTAGGATTTGCTAGTATATCTGAATAGCAATATGCTTAAGAAAGAGACTCTGTAACGTTTCGGATAAAAATTTGCTAGAATACCTTTGTGTATTTCTGTTATTGTTTGTTACACAACGTGTAGGCTCCAGAAAACAAAGGATTTCTATTGTAGCTACTTTTTAAAGATAATATCAACTATAAATGTGTTTTGGAAACAAGAAAACTTGTTCAGAGAATGAGTACTGAGTTATCATTTTACCTATCTATAATTACGCTAGCAGCTGTTTGCAAGATTATGACTATTATCGTTATCATTGGTCTATAATCATATCATGGATACATTTAGGTACAAAAACGTATATACCTATTTTAATAATTTTCCTTTACCCAAATTAGTAATCATATATTTGAAACCTTACCCTTTGTCCATATACCGTCGGTGTATCAACCAATCAATCACACACCTTCTTTAGGGTTCCGTAGTAAACAAGGAAACCTTATAATTTCGCCATGTCCGTCTGTCCGCGGCCTAGCTCAGAGCCGCTTGATACTAGAAAGCTGTAGTTAGGCATGTATATACATATTAACTATGCTGACAAAGTGGTACAATAAAAAATAGAAAAAAAAAATTTTGGTGGTATCTCCGTTACACGTAAAGTGGGGATAAATATTTTATTCGCGCCCTCCCCATGGTATGGGAAGTCATTAGATGGGTTTTTTAAAAAAAACATTGTGTAGGATTTTCATTGCATTTTTCGATATAGTGATTCGTTTGCGAAATATTTATGTTATAAGTGTAAATTGTTAGACTCAAGTGTGTGTGTGTATGTGTGCCCCTCCCATACCAGCGCAACTGTTGTATTTGGAAATGTAAAAAATCATGGTTAGTAGTCCATATAGTAAATGTAAAAGGAAAACTATCACGGCTAAGCAGAGTTTACATGTAAACGAGTAATAGTCGACGAACTTATAAAATGTATTTTCTTTTGCGAAAACGTACTAATGTCACAGAATATATCACATCACTTATCTGCACATAATTTAGTCAACTACAATATTTTACACTAGGTGGCGTTGTTTTCAAATTACATCTGCTGTGGTTTCGTTTTCATCAATCTTATCAACCGGTTGTCGACCTCAAATCATCCCTTCCGGTGAAGAGTAACGGCCCACAGGGGCCAACTACATAGTCATCGACCTCATATTCATGTGCCTTTAAAGCGTTCTGGATCTGAATAGACATAGATTTAATTCCACTTTGTATTATACCTTTGGATATTTAATTACATTATTTAAATAGGTATAGTTGTAAATAGTAACGTATAAATAAAATAGTTATACTAGCATTTAATAGTTATACCCTTACAATATTGGACAATGCTCAGTAACTTGGTTTTGAATGTTAAAAAAAACCAATATGCTCAATTTCCTATTATTTTAGGCAACTCTCTAATTTTTTCGCAAGCAAGCAAAGCGAAGCAAATACGGAACCCTACACTGTGCGTGGCCCGACATGCACTTGGCCGGTTTTTTGTATTAACTTAGTCCGCAATTTAAAATATCGATTGAGTATTTACTAGGTACAATATATAAAATTATTATGGAATTTTATTTAAATGGTAATTTCATGCACATTTTTATTACGTTCTTTGACATTTATTAGCGTTGTAATGGTAATGTTGGGACAAAATTACTCTTCTAACGATAAATATTAAGATATCGCATCAGATAGACCGGAGAAATGTGCGCGTTATTCCCTTCTACCTTAGTTAATTAGATAACGATCAGACCTTTAACATCCTTACCAATAATGGTTTCAGCCACTTAAATTAGAATTTTGTTATATGAGCTTTTATAACAAATTAGGTGTAATAAAGCTTCTGCTTTTGTCTCTAGGGTTTCAAAGAAAATTAATTCTGAAACGAGTCTTGTATGAAATATTTTAGACAAACGTGTCCTAAATTCTCAGCTACCCGGCAATATTTGATTAGCTGTACCAAAGCCTCTACAGAATTCGATTAAACCAGCCCTTGTCGCTTAAACTTCTGATGGTCATAAATCGGCTGCCCACAGGAACAGTTGCTCGGAGAGGATTCATAAAAAGTTTTTCTTCGTGTTTGGAACGCAAACACTTTGCACGCCTCTGTTGTTAATTTCGACTTGTTTTGCTTTGATAAATCAGTCGTAAATATGACTTAGCACGCAAAGATTTTGAAATCAATGCTTTAGATATACGGATAGATATTAAATCAAAGCTGCTGCAGTTGCTTTCCGTTTATCGATATTATGTTGGCAAGTTAGTTTGTAAATTATCAAGTCACTATTGCTAATGTTTTGAGAATTAAGTCCCTTCTAGTTTTGAAAGCTCTTCATAACGTTGACACCATCTTACTTTTCAATATGAAAACCGCAAGATGTTTTCTTTGGCATATTATTGTGTCTTGTTAGAAATTAAATGATAATGTTCTTGACAAGGATTGTGATGTCGCGTAAAATACTGTAGCTATTATTTATAACAGTCGTAGTAAATATGTTACGGGAGTATGTACTGGGATGGAAAGTTGAACTAATTGTAATTACACCTAAAATTACCTTAAAACTTTGAGCTAATGTGAATTAGGTGTTGCTTTGTTTGTCTTAAATTCATGAACTTGACTACACTTGATGAATTTATTTGGAGGCAAGTACTTTTTAGAAAATTAATATACTTGTGGTTATCCTTTTTAGGGTTCCGTAGTAAACAATGAACCCTTATAGTTTCGCTATGTCCGTCTGCCTGTCCGTCCGTCCGTCCATTTGTCCGTGGCCTTGCTCAGAGCGCTTGACACTAGAAAGCTGTAGTTTGGCATGTATATATATATTAATTAAGCTGATAAAGTGGTAGAATAAAATCTTGAAAAAATATAGCAAAATATTACTCCTTCCACCTCATTCGTCCTAGACGTCTCTGGAGCGTAGAACACAACTTCACTTAATAAAATGCTTGTAAATTTTTTACTGATTCTTCCACGCGTATGCACCATTATCATCTAATTTCTTTTTTGATGAGCTTGGTGGTGGCATGGCTACGTTAGTACCAAGGCTCGTGGGTTCGATTCACACACAATATTTGTATGCATGAACATGTCTTGATCCGAGTGTCTTCTATGTATATATAGTATTTACAAAAAAAAGATATTTACGCATTTGTATTACTTGTCCAGCACCAATAGCACAAGCTTTGCTTAGTTTGTGATGGAGTTGTGTAATTATCTGACAATATTTATTGCAAGATTTCAATGACAAAACTAGTGTTATTGTAGACAATTTCGTAACCAATAAGTATCGCTGCGTATTACCTACCTCGCATCGTGCATATAAAGAAAATGTAGTTGGTGAATAGTGGATGTTACTTACTGTACTCATTTTTTCATTAGAAATGTCTTTTGCATCAGTGTTCCGTTCATGCATTTCGTTGAAAGTAATAAAAGCTTATATAGTCCATTGGTCTCAAAATTCTGCCTTATACGTCTAAATAAAATTACTCAAAGAATAATCCCCACTATGGCGCCGCGCCATAAACAAAAAGCCGTCTATAAATCGATTACTCGCAGGTTTTCATTGGGATTTCTGCCAAAAGTTTCTCTTCTTTGTCATGTCACAGCTTATATGACCACAGTTAATGCATTCGAAAAAAAAATATATAATATTTTATTAATTGTATCGTGTTTTAACGATGCGGCTAGAAATAGAAACCTCATTCATTTCGTTTTCCTGGTATCCGGCTTCCTTATCCGAAGGGACTGTCCGTCTATCAGTATGTTACTGCTTCTAACTAAATAAATTACACGCGTGAAAATTTGATGCTTTGTGTAAATTGATGGCCTGAAAGCGAGAATTTAATTAAAAATTCAATTAACGTATTTTTCATGGGATTCTCGTACGTAAAAAGGCAACAATTATTTTTTTACTCTCACATCTGAGACTTTTTGTAGCCCATTACGCTGAGTACAAATATGCTTTTGATGAACGAAATGGTATATTATATTTGTTAAAATCAGACCATTCTTATTTCATAAACTATGTTTATAATAGCATATTATATATAACTAGCTGCTGCCCGCAGCTCCGCCCGCGTGGAGTCAAATAACGTAGCCTATGTGTTAATCCAGATCATAATCTATCTACGTGTCAAATTTCATTCAAATCCATTCAGCCGTTTAAGCGTGAAAGAGAAACAAACATCCATACATACAAACTTTCGCATTTATAATATTATATAGTAGGATTACGTGATAAGCTGTATTTAAACTACAAACAATAACGCCAATTCTTAATATATTTTATAGTTTGGTGAACTCAGTGGCGCAGTGGTTAGTAACACTACTTTGACATTTGTATGCATGAAGCTGTCTGTTTGTCTTGGTATGGGTGTAAATCATGTTTTTATGAGATGTAGGCCGCTTTAAACCAGCCCGATTGGGAAGGACCTCCACCATACAGAAAACCGGAGTTAAATTACAATTCCCTGGAGAGTTGTTGTGTTCTTACGAGTGAGTATGGTCACCACCAAGGTGTTTTCTATATATCATAAGTATGTACAAAAAGTTATTCAGTTATTTAGTACTCATAACACAAGTTTCGCTTACTTTGGGGCTAGATGGTGCTGTGTAATTTGTACGACAAAATTTATTTATTTTATTTATATAATATTTCCGGCCACACAAAGCCATTTAGTCCCAACAAACAATTTGATGTACGTAGGGTGCTCACTAAAAAAATTCAAAAGATACAATACATACAACTTGCATCAAAAATAGTAAATATCCTTACCAAGGCTATATATGTCGATGTAACATCCTGTCGGCGGCCTTTATTGTTTTATCCTGTCGCCAAACTAACCCGCTTTCGTTTTACTAATGGGAGAGGGCGTTGTAGCTTTGATATTTATTTGAGCGGAAATTAACGGAACTATTACCAAGTTTCCTCCTGATGGTAAATTGTTCTCTGTTTAAATATTGAATGCACAAACTTTGGTTATGGTTCGTCTGTGGCATTATGCTGTCCCTTTTAATGAACTCTGTAGTGAATTAATAATGCCCTCAATTAAACTACAGTGAAGTTACATCTTAAGGGGAAATATTATTTGGTTGGTATTTGAGTAGGTAAATCTAAACGCGCGTATAAGCTGTCCATTTTGTTTCTTTTATGCAACGTCGGGAGGCTTTCAAGTGTACCGTCTACCTTTTTTTTTTTATACCACCAATGTGGCAAACAAGCGTACGGCCTGCCTGATGGTAAGCAGTTACCGTAGCCTATGGGCATTTGCAACACCAGGGGGGTCATTCTTGCGTTGCCGACCCTGTAAGAACCTCTTCACGCCTTTCTTGAAGAACCCCATACTGTAGTCCCTTGGGAAAACCTCGGCACGGAGCTCATTCCACAACTTAATAGTTCTCGGTAGAAAACTTCACCTAATGTAAAGTGGTTACCATAATCTATGAACTATTGCGACACAAGATCATTTGCGCGTTAGCTAATACAGCAATCCTTTAGGGAGTTGTTATTTGACTGCTGTTTTCTGTGCCGCGGAGATACTTCCCCATTCTGGCTGCTTTAATGCGCCCTCTCTATATAATATAATACCTCTCTTAAAAATGTTTTCATGTACATGTTTGTCATATGTGAGAATCGAATTCACATGCGTTGGTGTTAAAATAGTGTTAACCACTACCGAGATCGTCAAGCTCTACGAATCTATATCTATAAGTTCTAACTCAAACGATTATATTTCACACTAGCTGTGCCCGCGACTTTGTCCGCGTGGAATATTATTTATTAATATTAATAAAAATAAATAAAATTTCTATAATAAAAGTAGTTTAAGTTACTCCTTATTACATCAGCTATCTGCCAGTGAAAGTCCCGTCAAAATCGGTCCAGCTGTTTCAGAGATTAGACGGAACAAACAAACAGACAGACAGACAAAAATTGTAAAAATATTCATTTTGGTATATGCACCGTGTATTCATCCATATCACATATGCATTTAGTAAAAAGCGGTTATTTTAATATTACAAACCGACACTCCAATTTTAGACCAAGACTCGACTTAAAATAGAATTAGTTCTGTCCTATCCTATTAATTATTATTAATACTATAAATGCGAAAGTTTGTATGTATGGATGGATGTTTGTTGTTCTTTCACGCTTAAACGGCTGAAGGGATTTGAAGGAAATTTGGCACGTAGATAGATTATGATAGGCTACGTTATTCGACTCCACGCGGGCGTATCCGCGGGCGCCAGCTAGTTAGTGTATATTGAACAGTGATAGCCCCGTGAATAAACAACTGGCAATAAGCCAGTTCTTGAGCAACTGGTACCCGGATAGGATCCTGACATGAGTACCACTAAATTTGTTACCAGATTTATGTAGTACCTACATATGTGTAATTATCACTTCCTCGACGAAGAAAAACATCGTGAGGAAACCAGCACGTTCAAGAAATAATATTTCGAAAGAATGTGATTTTACCTAAGACGGGTCGACTTGGTTTCCTCTCTGCGATGTATGACGGCAGTCACTGCATAAAATTTGTATCTTCACCAAATCCTTAACTTTAGGTAGCGGACCCCGCCAATCCTAATGGATTAGGACACAGGGTAACACTAGAAGAAGAAAGATCAAATGGAGTATAGTGAATGCCTAGTAGATAAAGAACCAGCTTATTAACCAACTGATCCCTGATTTGAATACTAGCGTGCCGCCCAAGAAATTATATTTAGAAAGACGTATGATCTCATCTAAGAAATTATGGTTCCATTTAGGCTGCGGAGGTCTGACAACAGTAGCTCTACGTTACGAACCCCGTCAAATATATTGACAGGGTAACTTTGGGAAGAATTTCTGTAGCCTATTGTAGCTAAAATAATATAGATGTTGCGATTTTTCACTAATAATTATAATCAATACGTCCAGTATCGTTCACGTACTTTATTACAACAGCATCATTTACGTCAGGGCTGTCCAAAGCACAGCCCGCGGGCCGCATGTGGCCCGCACCTAATATTGATGCGGCCCGCGACAATTTTATAAATTTTAAATATAGGTCTTCACTGACTGATAATTCACTTAAACACGCACTGCAACTGCAGCAACAAATATTAATGTCGATAGTGATAGAATTTGTAAAAGATAATTAATGAAGAATTAATAAAACTAAATTTAACATTATCGCCGTTTTTTAATTTTCTCCAAATAAGAAATTAACGCTTGGTATTTGTTTTTGCGGCCCTCCAATATATACAGTGATTTGTATTAGCCCGCGATCATGTCTGGTCTGGATAGCCCTGATTTACGTCATTAAAACGGTTACGACATATAATTAACTTGTTCGGAGAGGTTACTATAGTTGGCTAAGAAGTAAAATATCATATTTTGTTCATATCTACGCTTTAAGCACTTCTTAATCGTTCATTATGATTTTTAAAGGCTGTATGTACTTTTATGTGTGCTTTCCTAGTTCTATGGAGGAACATTCGCAGTAGACTTGACTTGAACACAAGGAGTTTCGTCCACACGTTGCCACCCCCGCCGCGTAAGCAGCAAGTCGTCTGGAGCTTTATTGTGTCCTTACTCACTTGGAAGACTGTAACAACGCTTCAGGGAGTTGTTATTTGATTGCAGTCTTCTGTGAAGCGGAGATACCGTCCCAGTCAAGTTGGAGTGTTAAAGAAAATAGGATTGCAGTTCATATTCAAGACACTTCAAAAGCTTGGTATACGCCGTATTTTCGCCTGTTCGTATGTTGCCCAAGTGTACAAGTACAACGTGGTCATCATCCTGCGTCTATAAAGGTTTGGTGCGGGGTGTCTTAGCAAGGAGTCTTAAAGCATAATTTTTCTGAAAATGTAGTGAAGACTTCAGCCAAAGTATATCAAGAGACTGTCTTTGTATCGTGTCGTGAAACCTATCAGTAATACACTTTTTTAAAATGTACTGTGTACTTTCCAGCAGGACTCTGCACCTGGCCACAAGGCACGGACTACTACCCAAGCCCGACTCGAAACCAACGTTCCGGACTTTATAAGAACTGAAGACTGGTCCTCGTCTAGCCCAGATCTGAACCCCTTAGACTACAAATTGTGGTTATTTTTAGAGGACATGGCCTGCTAAACGACACGCCGAAATTGTGTCTCTTAAGAAATCTCTAGAGCAAGCAGTGGCTAAATTTCCCATGGAAACAGTGCGTAAATCCATAAATTCGTGGTCAGACAGATTAAAGGCCTGTATCGAAGCCAAAGGTGGCCATTTCCGATAGAATATTTTTTATATTTTGCTGTGAACACATACAACATAAATATGTACATATAAGTTAATTAAGATTACATTACTTCATAAAAAATAAATGCATATTCATTTGTAACAGAACTTATGGCCAGACTAGGTACATAGGTTTCAAAATAATTGTTAAACAAATCGTTGACGATTCAAGTATTAAAATAAGACGATATTCCATGAATTGTTTTCTAAGCTGTTATTGTCGATGAATAGATAGTGCACGATTCATTTCAATCGAGCATTATTCACGATGTCTCTTGCTCCACTGCGGACTATTTATTCAAGCGATCCAAGTACTTTCTGTCCATTTTTTATCTGTCTTCGGAAAAAACGTAGATATTTGAGATAGGTCATATTTTATACGACAATGTTGCCTCTGTTTTCAATGTTGCCTATTCAAATTTGTCCGTGTAGTAGGGAAATATTTGTATTAAAGTCCGTTAATCTACACCTGTTTGCAGTTATTGAATTTTTAATAATAATTTTATTATTTATCCTCTGTTTTAAGTATCCATTCAATGTTCAATAAATATGTCTAACATGGTATTCGTATGGGTGATGAATTATATAGTTCCATCAAATTATTATTTTTTTACATTTCAAATCTATTAAAATACAATAGTTACAAGAAGTGCGAGTTCAAAAGTATTTGGTAATCACTCTATAGATATATATTGGATATACTTAAGTTCTATTTACTTAAGAGGATGCATTACTGAAATTGAAAACGGAAATCAAGGAGCAAAGTATTGCAAATATACAACAATACTTAAATTCAATTATTTACAAACTATACGAAAATATATTGTATAAAAAATATGACGCATACAAGCGATCCACCTGATATAAAGTGGTTATCGTAGCCTATGAACGCTGGTAATACGTTAGATATCACTCGCGCGATGCCACCTCTGCTACTAACACAGCAACTCCACGGGAGCTCACTGGTGACCTCCCTCACACATAGGAACACAACAACCATCGAAGGAGTTATTATATGGCTGCGGTTTTCTGGGAGGTGGAGGTACTTCCCCATTGGGGCTGCTTTCATGCACCCTACCTCTCTTAATTTTTTTATTATTCACTCACATAATGCGAATATCCCGTTGTGGAAAGTACAAAAATATCTTACTATAAAAAAGAGGCCACTGCCACGGAAAGGCTATACAGAAATAGCATTGCCTATTCAGTCTTTGACCTGTTATGATGTAAATGTCAGTGTTAAGGTCGATCGATACTATCCTACGTGACCGTAAATCATATGGAAGTAGAGATATAAAATTATACGAGGCGAGACGAGACCTGTTTGTATTGTATGTTAACACATTTTCAAAGTGGGTACGGTAGCCCGTTTTCAAGGAAATCGCCACTGTAATGCTCCCATATGTATCGAACATTCTGAACTTTTTGAGTGTTACGCTGCAATAAAAGGGGACTCTCAAAGCCCGCTTCCCATTTTTCAATTCCTCTCTTCTAGTTCTAGTTTGTAGTTTTGACGAGCTCGGTGGCGCAGTGGTGAAACGCGCTGTTACGTTACTTTGACACCAGCGCTCGTAGGTCGAATCCCACACAGGACTAACATTTGTGTACATGAGCATGTCGGTTTGTCTCAATCTGCATATTTTTAAGAGAGGTGGGGCGCATCAAAGCAGCCCGTCTGGGAAGTACCTCCACCTCTCAGAAAAGCGCAGCCAAGTAACAACTCCGTAGAGGGTCATTGTATTTCTGCGTGTGAGTGAGGTCAGGTCAGGTTATGCTCCTAACGAGTTGCTGTGTTAGCCGCAGAGGTAGCATCTCGCGAGTGACACTTAATGTATTGCAAGCGTTCATAGGCCACGGTAACCGCTTTACATCGGGTGGGCCGTGTGCTTGCATGCCTGGCGTTACATACATTAAAAAAATTGGTGGTCTGTAAAGTCGGTTTACGGACGACTATTTTACGTGATAAATAAGAAAACATTCAACAGTTGACAAAACAGTTCACGTGTATGCTGTGTGCTGCCGCTGTGTCTCTTCTACTCGGACGCATCGGCCGATGGAGTGGAAAAGAAATAGATGCGTCACAAGCCGAACTCTTAGGTCGATCGTGCCTCTCTATCGCTTGTTCCGCGCTCTCGCTTGCACGTTTGGCTCAGGCGGAATGTGACACTTTTCGTGCGCGCTGCCGACGTTCATCGATTTATAAGACGTTATCACATCAAAACATATTTTCATGCCCATTTGAAACCTGTGTACGCCCTTATATTTTTACGTCTGTCCGATACTATTTATGACTCTTGGACGTCCGCTTGTAGTTGTCATGTATTTCACACTTAGTGCTGCACTTTATTTATGTAGGTTTTTATTTGTATTGGTGTTGACTTTCTTCTGTTATTTACTATCGATGAAGTAAGGAAAGTTTCTAAAAATTATTATTTTTACGTACATTCCTAACATTGTGGAATATAAACCACGTCTATCTAGCTATCTATAACTTCACGCCAAATCCCTTGCGAGGAGCCAGAGAGAAATAATAAATAACCACGTCGTTATTTATAAGCAATATTTACTTAAGCTACCATTAATGTGTTAATTGTGCGGTTCTACAAGATTTGTACAGTTAATATTTTACATTATTACTTCGATAGGATTGTTTGTATTGTACACACATTGTATATTGTATTGTAAATGCAAGGCAAGGGGAAGACAGTTTGTATTTTCTAACTTATGTGCATATTTGTAATTATCACTAGCTCGGCGGTGATGAAAGGCACGTGCCCTAAGAAAGGTTTGCTTTTCCCTCTGGGTTGTGAAGGTCTGACGGCAGTTGCTCAATGTAAAAATCAGTATGTTGGCCAAATCCTTAGGAAACAGCATAACGTGAAGAAGAAGAAGAACAAGAAGATAAGCTGTTTAACGGCAGTGTAGGATAGCAATCTTGGGAAATTTTTGTTAACGTTGATTTGTTTAAATTGAGACGAAACTTAAAACAAGTATCTAACTAGTCGGGCCTTAAATACTGTTACATTGGAACTTTTATTTTTTTCAATTATTTTGAATTTGGAGCAATTTATATATAATTACTATATGGAATGGGGTGTTAAAAAAAATAGGATTGCAGTGATTGCCTTGCACAAAGTGAGTATGGAGCCGTCGGTCATGTTCATGACACTTCAAAAGCTCGGTGTCAGCCGTATGTTCGCATATCGTACTATCGACAGCTGTACCAACATTTCCTCTGTAGACCATAATAGATCGGGGCGACCGCGTGCTGTTAGAACTACAAAGGCTGTTAATGCTGTTAAAGCCAGAATTCGCCGAAACCCCATTAGGAAAAAAAATCTTATCGCGAGAAATGAAGATTCCCGCGAAGACTCTGTCGCGTATAATAAAACAAGACTTGAAACTCGGCGCTCATCGTGGATGTCCTGTATATTACATGTTTACCCTAAATCAATCCCTATAGTTAAAGAGAGTGGCTCGATCGAAACGCCTTCTGTCTCGATACGGAGCTGAAAGGCACAGAAATATCCTCTTTATCGACGAAAAATTTTCACCATTGAAGAGCACTACAACAAGCTACATGATAAAGTGTACGCACACAGTTCTAAAGAAGCCGCCCAAGTGGTCGAAAAGGTACAACGTGGTCATTATCCTGCGTCTATAACTGGACTTTCCAACAGGACTCTGCACCTGGTCACAAGACACAAACTACCCAAGCATGGCTCGAAACCAACGTTCCGGACTATATAAGAGCTGAAGACAGATCCTCGTCTAGCCCAGATCTGACTACAAATTATGGTCAGTTGTAGAGGACATGGCCTGTTCCAAATGGCACGCCGACATTGTGTCTCTTAAGAAATCTCTGGAACAAGCAGTGGCTAAATTTCCCATGAAAACAGTAGTTAAATCCATAGATTCGTGGTCAGACAGATTTTAGCCCTGTATCAAAGCCGAAGATGGACATTTCGAATAGAATCATTGTTTTTATTTTTTGCTGACACTTCCGTAAATATGTACATATTAGTTTTATTAATATTACATTTCTTTGTAAAAATAAATGCATATTCATTTGTAACAGAAGTTATGGGCAGGGCTAGGTTTTTGCAAATCTGTAACATGTAACTACTTCTTATTAATAGTAATTTAATCTTGCTACATAACATTGCATTACGATTAACGCAATGTTATTGTAATAATTAATTTATTAATTAAATTAAGTATGATATTTTATATACGAATACAGCGCTGAACTATGCAGCGTTCTGCGAATTTAACAATATAGCATCTACAAACATATGAAACATTTCACTGCAAGCTTAAGAGCGCTCTCTGAATAGTGTTGCTTCCTTTTAGCTGATTCTACCTCTGTTTGTATAAGTGTAAGGTTATCGTGGAGGGCGAGAGCTTACTTGGAACTTCGTGTAATCACATACACAGTTTATTATCTAGAAAGTTTAATCTGCTTACTCCGCGTATCTTTCTTGGAAGCAGCTCAAATTTTCTTTCATTTATAAAGTGTATGAAATAGAATAACACAGAATGCAATAATTTATTTACGAAATTTGCGACACGGTTTGTTATGAATTGCAAACAGCTACACAAACAATATTTACAAAACTGGAACTACTGTTAGTCCCACACTGGGCTATGCCTGTCCTGTGGTGACCACGTTTACATAACTATTGAACATTGGGACAGTAGTAAGCGCCATTAGGCAAAGATAGCACATCGTACCATCAATAGTTCCTATTTTACCATAATTTGCCGAAATCATAGTATGTATATATGTGAATTTTGAAGATTTTATGTAAAGTCTTTAAAAAGAGAAAGCACGTTTTCAATATTGGCAGAAATATGGCAATGGGTATGGGGTTTATGAATTTATGATAATTAAATTGATGGAAATTTTCGGGAATCATAACTGCAGCGTAAACGGTCTCTAGTATCATACATTAGTCGCTTGAAAGTACTCTGTTCTACCCAACCATAGACAATCTCCTTCCTCCCGCTGTAGTATACCTTTAGTCGCATAAATTATAGACTCGCGGCTGTAAACCGCCATTTTATAAACGCAAATTACAGAAATACGGCTATGATAGCATGCAAGCGTAGCACATTTGCAATATCACTCATGCTTTATCGATCTGTGAAAACCTCTTCACATTGATAGAATTTCAAGAAACCTATACTGTAGTCTCTGGGACATACCTCGTCAGTGAGTTCATTCTCCAACTCAGAAATTTTCCTGGGCCTGTCCGTTCGCGCTGTACCTTGCGCCTACTTAAAACTCGACCACTCACTGTTTCCTCCTCCAAACGATATCCTACTCTTGTTAACAACAAGACAACAACATATATCTATATTACAAATGCATAGAATATTTGCATTTGTAATATAGATATATGTTAGTATATATATATTACAAATGCATAGAATATTTGCATTTGTAATATAGATATATGTTGTTTTTCAGTTACTATGCACTTTTATTTTTACTGTTTAATTCATTTATTTGATTCTTTTCTTTCTAAGCCGTTATTCGCTCTCGAAGCATTTTCGTCGCTTAGTATCGAACCTGGTCACCGAAAATGTCTTAGCATCTTAGTAACTTTGTAGTAAGTATTACTGATGCGTTTTAGGGTTCTGTACCCATGGCTACCAACAAACCCCTATTTCTCAGGTTCCGCTGTCTCCCCGTCTGTCACAGAGCTCTAATTTTTGAACCCTAATAGGCAGAGGCTTGAAATTTTCACTGCACGTGTACTGCACTGCACTGTAACAACGAATAAAAATAATCCCATACAAGTAACGTGTTTTTTCGCCGTTTTCTTTTTCTACATATCGATATCGGAATCCTTCGTGTGTGAGCCCAATTTGCACTTGGCGAGCTTTATCATAAAAATTCCATATTTTACAAGATATTCCTGGAGTAGTCAATTCTACAATCAATTTACTTTCTCGGTCATATTCTACATCCTGCTGTACAATAGGCACAAACAGATATGTAATAGGGCTTCTATTTTCGTGGTGTGGCAAGAATTCTTGTTTTGTTGAAATGCTCAATTTACACCAATGTCGCCATTTCAAGCGACTTCTTTTCAGACTGTTCTGAACATACTCGTACATTGTAAACATACTAGACTGTAGCTTAATTTTCTTGTTAGACCTCCACAACGGTCGCGTTACATTACATAATTACTCATACACTATACTCAAAACCATTCAGCTAATAGCAAGTAATAAACTTCATAGTAACAAAGGTACTGGCAGAATGCACAACATTGTCGTATCCCAACGCGTTCGACTACAAGATCGTTCAATTCGACCCATATATCTTCAGCATTCAAATTTTATCTCTAATAGTGCAGCTTTTAGATTATGTGATGCAATTTATCACTCAATTCTGCCTACTTTGGAAATTTCCTTTCACTTAGGTAGAAATTTTTGTGAAATATGTATCATGTACCAACGCCCCATAAACCTTGCCCATTTTGTAAATGCCTCTCAGATAACAGGCAAATGGCGCTTCTGCTGCATTTTAACATTTAATGTTCGTCATTTGAAATGCATTTATGGCCGCGAATTTTTTATTATGGAGATAAAGATTTCCGTTATTTGATAGTTTGGTGATTTAAGTTTACGATGATGGTACTTATTTCTTTGATGTTATAAAAATAATGATGTCGCCATTTTAATAACGTTAAATGAATTCGTCCCATTAACATTCTTTATTTAGTATTTTAAACGTCATTTATTACTTACTTAACATCGCATAATTAAATATAGTTCGTTAAAACGTTTATTGCCTGTCACGTACAGAATTACTAGTATTGATTGGTCAATAAATCATCGCCGCAATATACAAACCTCCGAGTTATACTTTTATCTTCAAACCTACATTAATTTTCTATGATATTTTACCGTTTTCAATAGCCATGGTCCTTTATTGGGCTACTCTACCACTAAAACCAAACCTACCAAATGAAAAAAATACCGGGAGCTGTACTAAATAAAAAATCTTTATCTTGTTCACAATCCCAAACTCGCTGAGTCGATTAATATCCGGTGGCGGCAGCAAGGCTGTAACTTGGCCGGCGATAATATCATCTCGCTGAGTAGAAAAACTGTTTACTCCTGTATTCGAAATGCATACCACAGACGGATATAAATGTTTGGTTACAGCCAAACTATTTACAGTAATAGTATTTTTCAGGCAACTGATTCAATTTGTTCAATCATGCCGCATACAGCATGAAGCTTGCATCGAGTAAGTTTGAAGCTTACCCGTCAATAACTTCCAATCCGTGTCCGTGACGTTTAGTGTCTGCTAAAACTATGACTTACAAAGTCATGGTATTCCTCAAACACGGTAAATGTCCTGTTGTCCTAAAAGCTCATTTCTTCTTTTTAGTATGTCCCACATTTTGAACTCCTGGAGGTAAAGCTCACAACAGTGTCACTCTCATCTTAATTGCAAACTTTATTTTAGAGCCTGTAGGGTTCCAACCCAACATGTATTATATATAACCGGATGCTCTTGTTTATTGCCACAAATATGAAATGTGACGTGCAAGTATTAATAAGTGATTATTTAACCGTAACTAAACTTCGTCGCAAAGTCCACAGTCTGGGTAAAAATTGGAACTTGGTCAAGATCCAAAGTGAAATTTTTATTTTTTGGTAATTGATTCTAGATCCATGTCGTATAACCAATGCTTTGCTTGTCACAAAGAAAGGTTTCGACTTTGTTTAGTATACTTCTAACCCGACCAACTGAAATACCAACGACCACTGGGTTTATTTATTACCACTTTCTGTTTGTTAGCAATTTGGAGCATTAGCGCGTTGCAAAACATTGGAACGTCCGTCCATGCTTAATTAACAGCTGTAAATGCTATCACGATCATGAGTGCATACTGAATAGTGACCAAGAAAATATGCATACCTATATTTGACACTTTCTTACTTTTAGAATTCTTTAATCTTGTCACTGAAATTCACTCTCTCACCGGTCAAAATGCCTAAAGCAAACTTCTTCAGTTAGTATCAAAACAGAAGAACTGAAACATCCCGAAATTCCAGGTCTATTTACTAACTTTACTCTGCTTTATTATTGTTAAATTTACGTCTCTTTACATATAAGGTAAAACGGAACCCTATTACTGAGGCTCCGCTGTCCGTCCGTCCGTCCGTCCGTCCGTCTGTCGCCAGGCTGTATCTCATGAACCGTGATAGCTAGACAGTTGAAATTTTCAGAGATGATGTATTTCTGTTGCCGCTATAACAACAAATACTAAAAAATAGAATAAAATAAATATTTAAGGGGGCTCCCATACAACAAACGTGATATTTTTGCTTATTTTTACTCGATATTGATAACGGCAACAGATAGACGCTTGAAATATTCAAAGACTATTTAGTTATATATTCACTTTAAGAATAAATAATTAAATTAAAATAAAACAAATATTTAAGTGGGGCTCCCATACAACAAACGTGATTTTTTGCCATTTTTATAGATAATGGTACGGAACCCTTTGTGTGCGAGTCCGACTCGCACTTGGCCAATTTTTTATATTTATTATACCTATTGTAAAATAGCCCTATTAAATTTGTATCGCTTTTAATACTCCCTTTTCTTCAACTAGTAACATAACACACCTAGCTATTGAACGTCCTAAGATAACATTTCACGCTGAAGTACTCGTATATATGTGTATTTGTAAAGCGGCATGATTTTTAAGCCGCACTTAAATCGGTGGGGATCACCTTGACTCAATGGGCCGCACTCGTTTGCCTTTCATATGTCATGAAAAGAACAGGTTGTCGTGCGTTTGTCACATCAATTTCGTAATTATTATAAATAAAGTTATTGATACAGTCACTATAAATGTTGATACGTAGGTAACACATTAGAAAACAATTTATATCGAAGGTGTGTTACATCGAATATGTTGTACTTCAATTGATAGTAACTAAAATAACTGGTGACTTGATTTTATATAAGATCTCACAACAATATTATCATTTTGCACAATAATTTATTTATTTATTTATTTTATTTATTCGGAAAACATCCAGCTAACAAATAAAAACATAACACTGCAAAGTAAAATACAATTAACCAATTCATAGTTTTCACATATAGTTATAGGCAAATATGTAAATCAGTAGAGTCACCAAATTATAAAAAGATAGTAAAAAAAGTTAGTTAAAAAATTTAAAGTATTTAAAGAACTGCCAACCTCCGAAATCCAGAAATCACACAGGTTCACTTCTAATAAAAAAAAGAGGAGAGAAAGAGTTTATACTTGTAGCAATAAAAATTACTAGTCACCTAAGGTGCAAAAGAATGCGTTGTTAAAAGTCCGTTTAATGGCCGCAGGACTGATCGTGAAAACATCAACTTCCGGATATTTATCCGCCAGCCGATTAAGTAGCCTGCTTGCTCTGCAGATAAAAGAATTTTGGCGATAATTTGTGTTACATGAAGGAATATAAAATGGGTGGTATTTTCTAAGTTGCCTGAACGGAACGTTTAATTTGATCTCATCGAGTAATTGAGGACAGTCTATTTTATTAGTTAGTATCTTATTAAAGAAAACTATGTCAGAAACATTTCTCCGCATTTCGAGTGGAAGGAAATGATACTTAATACACCTTGCGTTGTAATCAGGAAGACAATGACTAGATCTATATTGTATGTAATTTAGAAATCTCTTCTGAATTTGTTCCAATCTATTTTTATATACATCGTAGGGGAGGGGGGGGCATGACGGGGAAGCTAAGGAAAAACAGTCAAAAACAAAACAATTTTCCATTATTATTATTTTATTAATTTATGGCACATTAGTCATACATTTAACTAGGTTTGGCAGCTTTCTTTGGAATCATAACTAATCACATTTCTTAATAATATTTTTTTTTCCAAATACAAAATAAAAACCATCTTGCCCCTACCCTAGGGGTATGATGGGGTATAGTAATTGGGGCAAGACGGGGTCATTGGGGCAAGACGGGGTTTTCACAATGCACGCATATGTGAACTTCCTCTAAGTCTGCATCATCAACGCCCGCGCAAGCGGTGTGGGCCCAGCGTCCACATAGCTGACACCCAACCCAACCTTCCGACGACCTAAGGTATGTATGATTTTCGTCATTACAGTAAAGACAAATGACGTCGTCGTTTGTTTTCTGCGTAATTTGTCTTGTTTGTTTTTCACCCTTTTTCTTATTCTTTTTGGCATTCTTCTTCAATCGAAGATCATTCGGGTTGGCACATTTCTTTCCTTGTTTCCTTTGTTCGAGTTCTGTCTTATACGGAGTTGACGTTATAACTGCTGTTTTGCCTCTACGATATTGCTTCCTTTTTTCTCTACGTCCGACAAATGGAATTGCAATTATATCGCCAGGGGATGCATTATCAAAGCAAGTAGTCAAATCACGACATGCTGCTCGAATAGGAGAATGACGATCACAAGCATATGAACAACCTGGTTTAGGATCAACAGCAGGAGATACGACACTTGTTGGGGTGATATATGACTCGGCCACGAGCTGTGAAATAATAGGAGTAGACGGAATCACTTCAGGGGCGGGTGAATATGGAAAATCTGCTTCAACAAGTGCCGATAGACACGACATTGCAATAGATGCTGGATTTTCTTGTAAAATAGACGGAGATCCGGGCCCAATTTCCGGTATCGCAGACGCTGATCGATTTTTCACTTCAACAGATGCAGATTCGGTTTCAACCACAGCTCTTTGAGATTGCGAATCTTTGACCACCTGTGCAGGCTGGACAACCAACAAGCATCCATCCACATTGGACGAGTTTTCACCAACTGGTATATTTGTTGTTTCAGCCGCAATGAAATCAGCATCGCTAAAATTATTTTCATTGTAAGGCCATATTCCACATTTCTTGAAGGCATTTATAGCTGTTGTCATCGTAGCTGCTTGAATGTATGCTTGCCCGAAGATTTCACTAATTTGAAATGTTGTTACCACCCGACCTGGATGTGATCTTAGCCACGATGTAGCAGCTTGATCATAATACGTACTAAGAGGTCTCATGAATGCCACATCAGCCGGCTGAAGCTTGTGGGTGCAATGTGGAGGGAAGCACAGTATTATGACCCCTTTCTCACGTGCCAAATCTATTACCTCAATATTTTGAGTATGGCTCACGTGGCCGTCTAAAAGAAGTAATACGCGATTGCTTGGAGAAGCTCCAGAAAACAAAATGAATTTCTGAAACCACTTAAAAAAAATTTCTGTAGTCATCCAGCCCCGAGCATTACATTCTGCCGTTGTTCCTGGAGGAGCATGATCCAATAGTTCTGCTTTCATTCTCTGTCTCGGAAATATCATTAAAGGTGGCATATACGACCCAGCTGCATTGAAACATATTTCTACTGTTATAGTCTGACCTCGCTCTGCTGAAGAGAGAGAACCTACCTGTTTTCGACCTTTCATTGCAATGATTTTGCTTTTGGTTTTCGATACGATTGATATTCCAGTCTCATCGCAATTATAAATTTTATCTGGGGTCAACTGGTGTTTGTCATAAATTTCTCCAAGCAATTCATAGAATTTGCCTACTGCTACTCTATTAAATCCCATCGCTCGAGCTGCAGAAGTGGCCTCTGGTTTACGTATACTTAGATCTGGATGACGCTTTAAAAACCCGTTCAGCCAATCTAAACCCGCCATCTGTTTAATGGAGTTAAAATTGTGCTTTTTGCGATTTTTCTCAGCCAACTGATATGCCAACTTCCTCAATTCAATTGTTGTTAAACCGAAAAGCCTTTCCTCCATGTTTTTCAAATACGAGACTAACTCATACTCTTCCTTTTTAGTAAAAACTGGTTTCATAGGACCCAGAGGTAATCCGAAACTAATCTCGTTTCCTTGTCTTACCTTTTTGACATAACGTTCTAGTGTCGTTTGGGGGACATTATAGTCTTGCGCCGCTTTTCTGTAGCCTATCTGTTTACAAATAACTTTATCTACAGCTTCTTTCATTTGCCTTGGAGTCCATTGTCCTCTGTTTGTTTTCTTTTTATATGTTCTAACCATGGTATCTGAAATAATTAAAATAATATTACATTACGAACCCTCATAACAGTATAATAGCTAAATGTAAGCTGTTGAAGATACAAATGTGTTAAGCGTCCAAAATAGACACCTGTAATATTTGGGCAGATCATGAAACTATAAGGCGGGTAGGTACTCAATGCAAAAGTGATAGCTTTTAAAACACTCAATTTTCAAATACATCTACTATGCTGCTTCAAGGCAATCAGGTACACTGCAATACTTTTTAAATATAAATATGATTGGTTGGTATAAACAAAATGAGTAAACACGCTTGAAATATGTGCGGTTTAAAAGCTGTCGCGTTTACATTGTGTACATGCCTTTACGAATGTGTTCCCAATCACGCAGAACATCACAATTTTCCCGTTCAAGAAAGCTGTTCTCCATCATGCCCCAGGTACCCCGTCATGCCTCGGACCTGGCGTTCCGTCTTGCCCCAAAGGTTAATTTTAGACAAATTATTCATTTTACAAAAACAGACAATTACCACAATTATTTTGAACATTCCACATCATAGTATACCAAATACGACATTAAATTTATAAAATAACATAATTATAGTTTGTTATAGTTACCTGGTTCGTTATTTTTTATCACCACTCAAAATTATATCAAAATGATGCACAGACGACTTTTGCCTACTAACGACAAACGCGCGTGCACGCACTCGCTGTTAGCTTCGCACTGACTCCTAGCCGTAGGTGGCTTCCTATTGGCTCATTCATTACTTAGCTCCGATGACTGAATGTTATCTGTGACTGTATTATGAATAGATGTGTGTATCACCCCGTCTTACCTCGTGTCCCCATCATGCCCCCCCCTCCCCTACATCGGATTCCATAATTCTGACGCGTACTCAAGGATGCTGCGGACAAAGGAACAATACAAAATTTTTATTGGTTTGAGCCTACTAAATTTAGCGCAGGACCTGATTATAAATCCCAGTGCTCTCGATGCCTTGTTTATAATGTAATCAATGTGTTGATCGAAAATTAATTTGGAGTCAATAATTACACCAAGATTTTTGATTTTATTGGTTTTTGCGAGTACTTGCCCGCGGAGCGTATAATTAAAACTCACGCTATTTAATATAGGTAGGTATTTTACCATATTTGAAGATGGAATTTGAAAATTATTTCTTGCGGGAAATAATAATATTTTACTCATCACTTTCATCTTACATTAAATTGATTCTAAGAGTAGATAAGTTTCTTTACTTAATCTGTGACTCAATCAGCTCTGTGCTTGCATTAACACCCACGTACTCCCCTGGTCACTCTATTGTCCCAATTTACTTTACAAATAACGCTTACCTTTTTTCCATTTCCGAGAACCCGAATTCATTCTATTAGATAATTAGATCAATCTTTTTATCCTTAATACGTATAACGGTTAATACACCTTTATAACGTCCGTATAAGACATTATACGGACGTTATAAAGGTGTATAATGTCTTATAGTTTTTGTCATTTATTGTCTAGTTTTTTTTGAGTTTCTTCAATGTACAAACTTTAGGTAAAAGTTTCCTATAAGAAAATAAATAGCGCACCATTATCATTAGAACCAAAGTTAACCTCATTTGCACGTAGTGGCAGCATCCCGATTAAAAATGAGTCTTGGGGAGAGAATGGTCAGACATAGCATATTTACAAAGAAGAAGCCTAACTGAGAAGTTCGTAACCAAAAAACAATTAAATGAAGGATTATTTCTGTGAGTCACTGAGATTACCAGAAGAAGTGCTACGTTAAGAACATTCTGGAGGCGGACTGCAATCTGGAGGCACAGTGGTGCTCCCACCAAGATGAGCCAGAGCAGGCAGAGCGCTATCAGCCTCTTCTGAAAGCGTTTCATCGTCTTTTCAAACCCACATAGCTTCCGTCTACTTAACACAAAAAGCCCAATGTTTAAGATGGGATGTCACTTGCAGATATATGAAACACACTAGGCTACATTTACTACAGCCTTCTTGGTGTGATTTTATTAATCATTAAAATATACATAATTAAATATACTTTCTTCTAAGTGATAAATACAAATATGTACATAAATTGGAAAATACAAACCTTATGGTATATGATCAAGATTCGAAACACAGACCGTCGTTTATTAAATGGGTTCTTTGTCCACTGGACTATCACAGCTTGCGAGCCATGGCAACCTACATTACATGGAGTATTTTTGTTGGAATATTATTTACTGTACGCAAAGAGTACGTTATTAATGTGTTTCCTTCTTCGTAAAATCGATATGTATTGGAAATAAATTACAAATAATTTATCAAAAAAGTCACATATCGACCTCAATCATGTCAGAAGCGATACCTTGCCACACGCCGCGTATTGTGCGTCAAAATGGACGTGAATACATATCAACCTGACGTACACGTCGTACACTCGCACAATATACGGCAGATTCAATGGAAAGGCCTTAAATTATTGTCCGCCGCGGCCCAGCTGTGGGCCCCTTGGACGTTTATCACAATATGTTAGCATCCCAAAAGCGATAAGGTCGTGAAATATCTACGAATAAGTATTGGAAGATATATTTTAGTTACTTTGAAGCACCGTATGTTTTGACATTTGTAGAGTGTCATTTTTAACCCGTTTTTATTAATTCGACCTTTATACAATCTTACGAACTGAATTTAAATTACCAGTGATTGTATTAGATCATTGGCTATGCTTTTTCCTATAGAAAAAAAAGGTTTTCAATTAATGCTGTTAATCTAATGAATTAGATTTCGATTTAATTTTGATTAATCGATGTCCAAGTTTAAAAGAAGTTCATAGCTGCCTCCACTATAGAAACCTGGCGTACAGGATTCGAATAGATTTTTTTATAATGAATTTTTCAACGTCGCGTCGTATTAAAAACTTTTCCTCGGTGAAAACTTATCCAAATGCATTAGTGATAGTTCCTTGAAATGTAAGTTACTTTCTCATCGAACTCAGAACGAAATCCCATCTAACTCTGGCAAAAGATGTTTGATCTTTATTCATATTATTTCATAGCGATCTTTATCGATTAATTAGGAATAATTCCGTCTCGTAGCCCACAGGAATTTACTGCTAATCTCACTTAATTGCAGAAACAACAACCAGGGAATTACTATCTGGGTTAAATATGAGTACAACCCTCTGGCGAATTGTTATCTGGCAGTGACCAGTTGGGCTGGTTGTTGACCCAACTACATCTAATAAAAACCCTGTAAGGGCGAGTCATATTCCCACACAAAGGTTTCTGTATCATCGCACAATAATTTACATACCGTATAAAATTATTTTAAATTATTTCTTTTAAATCCTCATAATAACTCGCTTCTTGTATGGGGCCTCTCTTCAATTCAGCTTTATTTTATTTTTTGCTGTTTTAGTGGCCATAATAATATTTCAAGATTCTAAATATCTACCTATTACGGCTGAAAAGATACTGCAGACGCAGTAACAAGAGTACAGACAGGTTAGATAAACTGAGGCAGCAGAGCCTTAGCAATGGAGTCCTGTTCACACTCTCTGGCTACGGAACCCGAAACGCAACGATATAGATCTCTCTTTTACCAGTGCCTCATGATTGATTTTGGATTTACAGGAAATGGTAATGTCATGTTACCCTTCAATTTCACGAAGAAACAGAATATTAGAAATGTGTCAGTGACAGCTGAAATACTAATTATCATAATTGAAATGTCAAGCATGTTAATAGATACAGATAATTAAAAGACCATCACTAACATAAGACAAAAATCACACATAACCCAGCACAAATTTTGAGTTACTAAGTAACAGTAAAAGTAACAGGTTCGTTCCATTGTACGGTTTACTTTTGAGCAAAATTCCCTTTGTGTGCTCGACCTAATTAAAGTTGGCCTTCGACTAATGTGCCGGCAAATTATTAAAACTTTCTAATTAAAAGCTCTAAGGGTCTATGCGAGTATCTTGCGATGATCTTTCAGCTTTCGTTTTTTCATGGACTTTGAGATTTATATCGGACATCGGATGCTAAATTATTACGCTTCGTTAGTGTTCTAATTTAGGACGGGGAACTTTTTTACTCAGTTTGTTGCTGATGTTTAATTGGCTATTACGATTCTCGGTAATTAGTCTTCGTCCTTTTGAATTACTGCGAGAATGTCAAGTACACAAATGGTGTAGTTTCATAGACTAGGCGGACTAGGAGTAGGAGGGCAAACAGTATACGTTCGCCTAATGGCACTTTACTGTTATACAGGATCGCAATACTATACTCGGCTGTGGCTCTGTTAAAGCCCCTGAATACATAAGTTTTTATGAAACGTGTGCCCTAGTATGTGCCTTAGGAAACCCTCGAAATCCGCAGCTTCAGAGTTCGTGTAGAAACCACACCATACGCGACCATATTTTATTATTATGCCGAGCGGCGAAATTGTAGAAATAGGACGTGGCCGTCATTTAAAAAAGTGGTCTGAATACACAAACAAAAACTATCCTTGATCTCTTCAGCCATTTCAAGTGTAAGACAATTCTAACAGTTCGTTCCTTTTTGTGTCACAAGTGTAGTATTCATTTGCAAGCCGACTTGGCGAGGTGAGCCTTACGATTTGTATAACAGAAGTCTAGCGTATTTGTCTTCAACGAGATAAATCATTGCTTTACTTTCTTCAGCACACCTAATTTCTTTAAGTCAAGATTGACATAGTACCTTGACCTGAGTGTCATTGGTGATGGTAAGACAGATGTTCCTAAATCGTGCGCCGTTTAAAAACTTCTCAATATTACAAATTAACACTATAGTGGTTTACTCTAATGTCAATCAACTCCATTTTGAAACATAATTATAAAAGTTTTTATACCGTGACGACTTTTGACACAATCCGTGACAGCTGAACGAGAATGAAATCGTAACTTCGATAAATTTAAGAAGACTAATCGGACGCTTGAATCTACTGATTCAAGTTACTTGAAAGTCAATTTATGTAAATACTCCCTGAAATACTCGCAAGACCTACACCTTTTCGTGTCAGTTAAAACTAATCTACTGAAATATGTCGCGTGCAATTGATTCAACTCGCAAAAACGAATATAGTTTATGATATTATACCTAATATTAATTCTATTCTTTGGTAGAGATAAAGGTGAATACGAGCTCATAATTTTACTACTTCTATTTTAAATGGACTCTTATGCATATCCCGCATATAATGTAGAATTATCTTAAAATCCAATCTAAAAGGATGTCTACGGCATAAACGTATCTACGGTTTAAATTTCAACTATCTACCTTCATACGGATCCGGCTAGAAGATTAATTAGACAGGTATGGTTTTATATAGCAATTCGATAAGCTAATTTAATTTTTAATAATTTCAAGACAACACAAGAAACTTGTGGTTCCTGATACAGCAGCGCGGCACTGCCACGGTCAAGTAGGCGGATAAATGTTTTTGATTTTTAGGGTACCGTACTAAATAAATTTACCCGCTTTATATCAGGTGGGCCGTATGCTTGTATGCCTCCCGACGTAGTACAAAAAAAAAGAAAAGAGTCATCTACCACGACTAAATCAGTTATGTTTTCAGTGTTCGGTGCTTATTTATTTATTTATTTGGTCAACAAAACAAATTACATTCAATGAAGTACAAGAGATAGAATACAATAATAAAGTTTTGTCCTAGATCGCAATTCTAAGTATGCTGACACATAAAGATACATTTCATACCTTTTACATATTATTAAATTTATTATTAAAAAAATTATTTATTACAATTTATTACAATTATATTAGATAAATTAAATATTAAAAAATCGGCCAAGTGCGAGTCGGACTCGCGCACGAAGGGTTCCGTACCATTATCTATAAAAACGGCAAAAAAAATCACGTTTGTTGTATGGGAGCCCCCCTTAAATATTTGTTTTATTTTGATTTAATTATTTATTCTTAAAGTGAATATATAACTAAATATTCTTTGAATATTTCAAGCGTCTACCTGTTGCCGTTATCAATATCGAGCAAAAAAATTACGTTTGGTTGTATGGGAGCCCCCTTAAATATTTATTTTATTCTATTTTTTAGTATTTGTTGTTATAGCGGCAACAGAAATACATCATCTGTGAAAATTTCAACTGTCTAACTATCACCGTTCATGAGATACAGCCTGGTGACAGACGGACGGACGGACGGACGGACGGACGGACAGCGGAGCCTCAGTAATAGGGTTCCGTTTTACCCTTTGGGTACGGAACCCTAAAAATTAAAAAAAAAAATATGTCAAATCAAATCATAACATCTTATTACCATTTGTTCCGTAATATTTGTTACTTGAATTAATAAATAAATTTACACAAATTATGTCACAGTACATGCGAAGTGGGGTTGCCATTAAATACTAGCTTTATTCCAGCACGAAAAGAGTTCAGTTTCGAGGTGTATATATCGAGATCAGGGAAATTAGGTACGATATGATCAAATAGACGACACATTCTTGTTAAAGGGTTATAGTAGGATGTATTGTTTTTATATACTCGCAAGCTAAACGTTTTAGTTTTTGTTTTACGAGGATTGCGAGGTATATTAAAATTAATTAGCCCTAATAAATATGAGGAGTCTAGTTTATAATGGACCAGTTTGTATAAATGCATTAGATCCTGCTGCTTGCGACGTGTCTCCAACGAAATAACTCTATAGTCTTTCTTCGTAGCTACTAAAACTTCGCCCGAACCCACATTTGTAGCTAAGTATTTTTAAAAATTTCTTCTGCACACGTTCAAGACTTTCAGAATGGACTACATAACATGGGGACCAGATGACACTAGCATATTCCAATACACTACGTACAATGCTGTAGTATAGTGCAAGTAAGCCATTAGATTTTTTAAAGCCTTTCGTACTTCTAGCAATGAATCCAACCAACCGTAATCCCTGTACGGTGTCAGTACCCTAGGATCCGGCGAGGATACATGAAAAGAGCTGTAAATTTTAAAGAGTGAGGACGACTGATTCGCCTAGGACACTTTTCTCTGGCAGCATTGGCAGCAGTTATAACCTAGTGGATACATTAATCGACGGTTCGTGGTTCGAGTCCTGGCGGGTACATGTACCAGTAAATTTGTGCTTTCGTATTTACGTTTTTTTTATATAAGCTCGGCATAGTGGCTCCGCGTTGCCTGATGGTAAGCGAAAGAGGAGCCCAAATCACAACTGCAACGGACAGAAGATTACACAGTGTCCTGTCACGCAGACGCTGCCATGCTGACCCGCAAGATACTTCTTCACACTTCATTTGGGAGGATCCCATATTGTATGAAGGAGGAAACACATGTGCAGGCAAGGCGTTCGACTTTTTAATGGTACGACAGACGACAGAGATAGAAGTTGCCGAACATTTTGGTACGCGAAGAAATGTTCTCAACAGTGAAACAATGACATCGCAAGCCTGCACGTATGGTTCTATGGCGAAAGGGAGGGCGTGGGATAAGAGAAAACAGTTCTTCAGAGCACTCGCCATAAAAGCCTCACCGGTAAATTCGGTAAGCGAGCCAATGTCCCTACGGAGTTGAAGTGGTTCTAGGTTTTTGGTGACCTCTTCGTCGTCGATTATGCGGATAGCCCGTCACTGCAACCTATCGGGGGCTGGCTAAAGAAGAAGAAGTCTGTTCTCTCTATCTACCACACAAGGGACTAGACATGAAGATATAGATAAATTGGATTATAATATTATATTCTTATAATATACATGTACAGTAGCTCTATATAAGATAAAGGATGATTCCTAAATCAACCTACCCCAAATATATAATTTCGAACGACTTGAGCCAGCATCATAAACCGTCTCTGTGTTTCGCAATTCATAGGTGTGTTTATAGATATTTATGCATTGTTTGTAATGTTAAATCCATTTACCCACAGAGTACCTTCGGGGAGCACTATTTTAGTCATAACATGAATCTAGATTAACAAACTTAGGTATTACACAACCAAAATTTGTACATGTCCACATATGTAAGCACAAAATTTTACGCAGGACAAAGACTATGTCGTAAACACCTGTTTAACATTTCGTGGAGGAGATTCTTAATTCTTCTCGTATGTGTGTGAACTCGACAATTGGGAACCTATTTTTTTTTTTAAGAAGTTTCTATTGTTCGATTGGTCCCAAATAAGGTTAGTGAATCTTAATGACAAACTATTCAGTGCGTGCATAAATATTTCATTAAATTATTACTATTGTATTGTACCACCGTACCATCATAAACCAATAAGCCATTTGACTGCACAGGTAAGCACCCTGCACTCATAAAATGTTGTGTTTTAGCGCCTACATATCTCAATGATTCGACTCCACTGACCAATGGGAGTATATTTTAACCAACAAGCTGATAAGTGCCGTGATGTTGATCCTCGAATTAGCCAATCTGAGTTGCACGTTCTACTTTACCCCCGACCCGTGACACTGAATTGAGTTACTACATAATATCGGTCTCGTTGGTGCTCCATAAACGGCGGGCGCCCGGACATACTGACATAAATTTATTGTTATGTGAATTGTTGATTGATTTTGCCAAGTTTCCTGCCGAGGTTGACGAGCCCGCTGGCGGAGTGTTCAGCAATGCTACTTTAACACAAAGGCTCTTGGGTTTGATTCCCACATAGGACAAACATTTCATGCTCACGCACTATCTGTTTCGGGCTGGGTGTTTTAAGAGAGTGAAGGCGTATTAAAGCAGGCCAATGGGAAAAGTAACTCCACCTCACAGAAAGCCGCAAATAACAACTTTTTGTTGTGTTCCACACACTCCTGGATTACCAGTTAGAAGTAAGAGTGGCAGGAGCAATACTCATATATCCCAATCATTCATAGGCTACGGGTACCACTTTACAAAAGGTGTATCCTATGGATGCATACTACCAGATGTTGTATAAAAATAGATAATAATTATATAATAAGCTTTTTTACTTAGAGTATTTAGACATTTGAAGATATTGGTAGGATAGGAGGACCTTTTTTTGACGTCGGGAGGAATACAAGCATACACCCCACCTAATGTAATAATGAACGCTTGAAATACATTACAACACAGCAACTCCTTAGGAACTTACTGATGACCTCACTTACAGGTAGGAACACGACAACCCTCTAGGGAGTTGTTATTTGCCTGCTATTTTCTGTATTATATTCGTAACATCGCCTTTAACCACTGTGCCACCGAGCTCGTAAAAAACCTGCTTTATTTTCTCACTATGCTTTCTTGTTAATAACAGATCATTTGCGACGTACCCCATGAATGGCGGCAAACGCGTTCATCAACTAAACTTTAATAATTTTAACAAAATCCAATTTTTTTTATGTCATTGCAGCTGGGCAAACTTGAGCGATAAATCACTGATATTATGCCATTAGTCAAGACTTGCGTCATGCTCCGATGTTGCCTAAAGAAGTGCCCTTTCAGTAGACAAATGTGCCGATCTCAGATATAGATTGACTGGAATTGATACACGGCCCCATTGTAAATTCCTTATTTAATACACTTTTGGAATTTAAACTAAACTAGACTTTATTAATCCGGCCGGCAACAATCCACTACCTTCCTATATATTAGTTGCATGTCACGGTCGAAGCTATCATGGCTGTTCTAGTCGTATTTACCCCGACTGCTGCAGTCGTGCAGTCTCTGTGTCTGTCTGCTATTTGTCACATTAAGGCGGTTCCTGCTGCGCGACGTCGTATTTTCCTTAATACAGAAATATCCCAGTTTGTATATATAACACACGCGATAGACCATGCTGATACCGCCTCTCCGACTCCGACCTGACAATGCCGCTCCTCGCACAGTTGGCGTCACGTGGCACGGACTGCGCGTAGTAGTGTGGGAAACGCCCAAACGCATGCACATGTACGGTGTTCACCATCTGTAACAGAAAATGCACGAAACCACTGCTGCCGCTGCTTTGGCTATTGCAGTTATGTCGTACTCGATTTTTGTAAGTCGCGTAAGATTGTCAGAACCAATGAGTAATGCTCGTGTGCTTTTGAAAATATTAGCTATGCTCCCTGGAGACTCATAAAAATTACTACAAGTCTGAAGTTTGCTTCTTCCTAGCGTTATGCGGTTCCTAATCGATTACGATATGCGTATGTTGAGGGCTTGCCGAAAATACAGATTTTTACATAAGCACATAATACCCAAAAAAGAAAACGAGATACTTATGCAGTCATTTTTAACAGCTCTGTGGTAAAAATGATAGAAAATAGAAAATATTTTATTCCAACTTCACACATTTCACAGAGAACATGCACTAAAACAAGAAAAAAAAAATAACATTTAAAACATAATAATTACATTTGTAGGAATTGTGAAGTCAGAACTTGGCTTACACTCAGGGTCTAATGCCAGGATCTCAATGATCCCAGCCCTGGTTTTCAGTGTGGCCAAGAGTGACAGCACAGACATCACAGAAGAAAAAACGACACTATTTTACAATACATTTTTAAAAACAATAGGATAAGAAAAAAGAGAGAAAAAAAAAAATTCGCCAGTACAAGATGTCAGTGCCGTCTGTCCGCAAATGTGATGGAACGACAATCCCCCCCCCCCCCCCCCACCAAATATGCAGTGCATATAATAGTGGTAAGTAGATATATTTCATTTTAAAATCTAGTTTCATTTGCCACCACATAGCATAAACATTGCATTTTTGGGAATTTCGATTAGATACCTAAAGTAATAAATTGTTAATTCATTTGTATATGTATACATTTTTTGCTCGATGATCTGAGCAAGCAAATCCACTATTAAGTAATAGTAAATTTACTTGCAGAGCCATATAAAAAATAAAAAACAATAAATATATTAAAGAATAAAAAAAAAATTATATGTCACTGTCTTTTTGCTGGTTTAATAAATGATGCCTAAAGTGTGATAAGTCGTGCAATCGTCATTGTTGGTATCAATTATTAGTGAGTTGAGAACTTTGGATTTTTTATTATTGTACAATATTTTACAGTACAGATCATATTGGTCAAATGGACATATTTTTTGTGACAAAGACGGCGGCAAGGATTCCGTGTCATTCCACAATGTAATTCCATTTGATGAGCACGACTCGTACTTGACCTATTTTTCTTTTCAGGACGAGCACTCAGCAAGATTTTTATGCTGTTGGTAAATAAACTGTTTATTTCACCATTTTGTTCACGGCTCGTAAATACAGCTAAGGGTCGCGCTACTTTGTAGACAAATCGCGGTTAAACCATATCCAGTAGACATATATCAACTGCTTAACTGCCCCTAAAGGGGCGTTTAGGTATCATACAAAAGGTAGCTAGCATAGAGTGCAATATAAGTGTATGAGAGAAACAAAGTAAAAGCTAAATTCTGTGCGTGTGTCTGAACTCTGGCCTAAACGGGTGGACCGATTTTGATGTTTTTTTCTTGGAGCTTGATGGTCCAGATTCACAATTGGACCCGGTATGGGGCGCTGCAATTGGGTTCTAGAAATTATTTTTATTTTTGGGCAAGACAACGTCTGTCGTGTCCGTTAGTATATTTATAAATATGTCGTAAAATTCAAATCGCCATTTACTACTATAAACATTTTTTTATTTTTATACATGCAACGTGCCGAGTGCGTTCATGTAGAGAGCCATGGGTCTTCGTAGTTAGAATGGAGCATAATCATCAAATCTTCATTAAATTTATATTGAGTCAACTTCGAATCTATCTTTGCAGTGGTGAACTGTTAAATTTCCTTGAGCCGTTTCACAGATATGGCGATGATAAAATGTACTCTTTTTTCAGAGTCGGTTTAAAAATATTGACTGCAATTCGCACCTAATTTCTTGGGTGGTTCATATCTTACAGTCGTAACCTGAGCCATTTACATTTAACAAAGAACGGGAGTACAAGTAATTGATACCCCCTCGTGGGGCTAAACGATTAAACGGCCCCAGTTTAAATTCATTTGGGGTCGTAAAAAAGGCGACGGGATCCGAGACGACCATTTAGGGTTCTAAGTAAACAAACAGTAAATCAACGTGGGGTATTTGCATATGTCGGCTCAGCTGTGATTGGTCATTGTATAATGCTAATTGTTCTTTTAGTACTTGTGTCCAATGACAAACACCTATACAGCCATCCTGGTGTAATACTGTTACACTGGTGTATAAATACTTGCAATACAATGAAAATAAAATTAAATCATGGCCCGTTAAGGCCCCGGCCACATGTCTATAGCCCGGTACGTCGTCGGAAGTCACGGCACGGTAGAAAAGTACGGTACGGCAACGTGCCGTGTAGCGGTGCGACGCCATGCCGATTTCTTTTCGTTGCACAAGACGCACATTCGGAAAATAAGTATTCAATTAATTTAATGAGATTTTATGCTTTTTCTTTGCTCAGCACGTTATCGTCTTGTAATTTTCTACGGCGTCGTGCCGTAACTTCCTACAGCACTGCGGCGCGGCGCAAGGCGGTGGTGGACTTTGACTAATACTTACAATACCAAGAGCATCACTATTATTGATCATGTAACAACATCTTCATAGAAAAGAACTTCTTAAACTTTAACTGAAAGTTCTTTCCACGAACTAAGTTTTATGACCTTAATGTATCCGTATTTACTGTCAGTCTATAATAACGAATTCCTAGTGATAAATTCAGCGGTTTGTTTATCAAAACAAAAAAGAAACGGTCAAAACTGGAAAATATTTAATAATAATAAGGCATTATTTTCCAAGGTTCGTGTAGAAACGATTTGAACGCAACTCATGGTGGAGTTGAGATACTGGTCGTATGTTCTTGATATTTGTGCGGGTAACGTATGCCATGTATTTATTAGTTGAATTCAAGGAACATTCTCCACTTTTATGTGTTTGTTCCGCATTTATTTCACGCAAAACACATTTCGTCCATAGACTGTTTATTGGAGAAATGCTGGTGAGTTTGTTTGACTTGATTTTTATTAAAAAAAACAGACCTTGTGTCATTTCAGCTTGTTTTATTGAGATCTTCCATCCTTATTCAATCTAATGATCATACCTCTCGGCACTCTATCGTGCAGCTAAAGAACTCTATACCATAGTACGGAAGAACTAATTTTGCAATAATATGTATTTATCGTTATCCCTCCAAGCAATTTGATCTAACCTGCTTTGTGTGCTTCCGCCACCAGTTAGTTCATGCGGCCTAGCGCCGGCCGGCACCCACCTACTACCGTTAGTAGATGCAACATGCCGACGCTGCCATGGCTGCTCCGGTAGTCTCTGCCTCGTCTGCTGCGGTCGTCCGCTAACTGGAACATAAACCACATGTACCCACCACCGTCGCTGCCACGACTGGTCTGGTCATCGCTCCGACACGTATTTCGCCTCTCCACGAGGCATCATCAGGCGCTGTAGACGTTGATCGTTAGAATAACATGCTACAAGTGTAGTGTAGATGTTAATCATTAGAAAGAAAGACTAAGGCAAACATTTGTGTGCATGAACATGTCTGTTTGTCTTGGTCTGGATGTTTTAAGAGAGGTAGGGCGCATCAAAACAACCCGTCTTGGGAAGTACCTCCACAACACAGAAAACTGCAGTGAAATAACAACTCCCTGGAGAGTTGTTGTGTTCCTGCGATTGAGTGAGGTTACCAGCCAGCCTCCTACGGAGTTGGTATATTAACAGTAGAGGTGACATCGCGCGAGCGATACTTCAGTGATTGCAATCGTTCATAGACTACGGTATCCACTTTCATCAAGCGACCCGTGCTTGTATGTCTCCAGACGTATAAGAGCGAGTTAAAAACACTAGTCTGCTAGCCTGACGTGTAGGCTACTCCATACTGTATACATCCTAGCAAGTACTAGCTTTACATTCCGGTGAACGCTTTGACCAATATGTCTTCAGTCTATTGCTATATAAATGGAAGGAAACAAATTGCCAGAACTACGGTTTGTACACGCATCCTCCAACTTTTGTTTGTATTGTAGATACTATCAATAAATTAATACTGTCTGCGAGAGATATATCGCTTTTGACTCTGACCGCAACCACTTGGCGTATCTTGGATCGAAGGGTGTTTTATTGGTCCTCTATTTCGTGCTTTAGCAACTTTATTCGACATTTAGTATATGGCTGAACAGATTCGCAAACTGGCGTTCACATCGCTTCCTTCTTGATAAAATCACAGTAATGTTGTAAATAAGGAAGTAAGTCTCTCTATTTACTAACATTCGCTACATAATCCTTGTAATGGTCACAATGACATTTCTTGGATAAATAACCTGGAATGTGGCAAAGAAAATAGGATAATTGTTATATTCCCACTCGGGCAAAGCTGTCGGTAGTACCTAGTCAAAAATAATATAGTTCCTGTCATCTTCTTCTTTCAAGCGTTATCCCGTTTCCGTTCCTAAGCCTAAGGATTTAGCGCAAATACTGATTTTAACATGGAGCGACTGCCCTCAGACCTCTACAACCCAGAGGGAAATTTAGTTCTTTCTTGTGTTTTAATCCACACATCTTTCGAAATATAATTACATGAACGAGCGGGTTTTCTCACGATATTTTGTTTCACCGCCGAGCAACTGGCCATTTTAGTCCGTGCTATCTATACTCATCAATAAGATGGAGTTATTGACGTGTAATATATAAAAAGTAAGAAGTAAATACGTGGGATATTTTTTCCTGGGCACAATAATGAACAGCACCGCCCCCGGGAAATGAGTGAATTGCCAGCGCAAGTGAAACATAGGATCTTTTTCAATTTTTCTTACACCTCGTGAAAAGTTGCTAACTTGTTTTGATGGAGTCTTCACCCTCTAATTTATTATACTTGATGGGTATATTATCAACACAGTATCATTTAGGGACGCCCTAGGCATAGTGTAGATCAAATACGGGATGTGCTGAAATAGGGTCAAACCGAAAGCACCTAATGAATCTATTAACTCCTCAAGTTATCTCTTACCTTTCTACAAAACCAAATAAGATTCACTGTCGTAAGATTAATTCGCTAGATATCATAAAAGGTAGAAGTCAGGTTAGAACTGCGACCAAATAACAAATATACTCGTATACCACCAATTTGCAGAATAGCCGAATGAAACAGTTTGTGAATATGTTATTACCTTCATTGATAACCTAATTTTCCTTCAAATGTTGCGAGCCACAACTCTTGGACTTTGTCACAGTCACGAGCTTGGTCTAAGTTATGAATTGGAGCGATATTTTATGAATAAAGCAATCGCACGATCCCTACCGCCTAGCTTAAATAAGGTTCGGATAGGACTTCAAAAAAACAATTTCGGATTATTTTTTTTACTACGTCGGGAGACATACAAGCATATAGTGTAAAAGCATGTGTGCCTGATGTAAAGCGGTTACCGTGATCTATGAACGCTTGCAATACATTTTCATATACATTAAGTAGTGACGGGAACTTGTAAATCGGTTTGTCACTATAAAAACTATAGTAGCCGTGCGTGAAATTACATCAATTTTATTTTTGTAATATTTTTGCTTAAATATAGGTATTCTACAACTAGGTAAACCCCGCGACTTCGTCCGCGCGTATCCCGGTATTCCGCAGGGGCCGCTTTTCTTACTTTTTTTTCTCGGCTTCTGAGGATTGCATCGTGATGTTGAATAGTCTATAACCTTCCTCGAGACTTGGACTATCAAATGCAAAAATATTTTTTCAAATCGTACCGGTAGTTCCAGAGATTTGCGCGTTCAAACAAACAAACATATTCTTTCGCTTTATGTATTAGTATAGATTAATAGTTTCGTAAATAATTATTTTCATCATTAGTCCAAGAATTTTTTATTTATTTAAAAAAGAAGGAGATATCATATGTTAAGATTATATATGTTAATAGTTATCTCCGAAGCGGTTGACTCACTTTTTCATATATATTTGACGAAGAAAAACAAATCGCAAGTACGAGTAAGTCGCGTACCTACCATAGTAGAATATGTTTTTAATTCTTCGTCAAATATATATGAAAAAGTCAGTTTTCACAAATTATTAACTTCATTAATTTGTGTAAACTACATACTTGTTTTCTACTTAATGAGCTACACATGAATACAACAGTCAGTTCATGTCATGGTAAAAAAAATCTGCTCCTTTTTGTGTATGAAACCCATTTATTACATTTGAGGACCACTCTAAGTGTAGTGGCACACTTGGAGTAATTTTACAACTGCAAGTTGTAAGTACAATACTCTTTTACAACCAAACACGATTTAACTCGCTGTAAGGAGTTATGGACGTCTACTGCAAAAATTCAAAATGTTCTATTGTATTGACCATTTATAATTTTGTTACACTTATTTCTTTCCATTATTTTAAATTCTGTAGAAGACTGGTGTAATGTTTTCATTGATATCTAAACCGATTCCGCTTTCCGTTCATTGTTTGGCACCTACAGGAAGCTGTTTACGAATTGCCAGTTTCTTTATTTCTGTCAACGATAAGCTCCCGTTTATTTCACGTCCCCTTATCCTATTTGTGGGTAATTTATCACGGAATTTTCCCCTGCGGATTAGCTGCCAGGACTCATACTGTTTGTTTACTTACTTTTTCATAAGCTAACCTAGGCGAAACTTAAACGAGTTCTGTTGTCAAATATCTGTTTTGGTATTCTGAGTGACCTATTTATTAACCGATTATCTACCGAACTATTTATGCACTGTTCATCGATTCGAGAGGAAGGAGGATCGAACATACAAGTTAAGCAGCGTCGGCTGTAGCCTGTGTATGGATGGGTTTAACTATTTCGAGCTTCTCCGTACTCGAGCACGTAAAGTCGTCGTTCCCGGTTGTTGTCGTGAGGTGACAGTCGTTACGCGAAATCAGTGGTCTTCGAGCGAGTTGAAATCACGAACCTCCGCCAATCCGAAGTTGTCCAGCGTGGCGCAGTATGCTAAAAACCCCTTCGGTTGACTGGAATATCCTATCCCTGCAATGAGATGAGTAAGGGTAGGTCCCTTCGGACGTTTTTGCATGAAAAAGTAACAAACATTTTCGCCATCCGCTCAAACTTCTAATATTATAGGTATAATATTGGTATAATGTAACATACATATATATCATCATCTCGTCTGCTCCCCATTGAGGTAGGCAGAGTCTATGGAATGCCAGATGTGGCGATCCAAACACGTCTCCTCTCTTCCACATTCATTACCTCTTCTCGCATGCTCTTCGATTAGGGGTGCGTTTGATTTGGCACATCAGCTGTTTAATCCATATGTGTGCGTCTAGGGCGGCCCCTGCCGATATCTCCATTCACTCCTGCTCTATATACTTCTTTCATAACTCTTTTGTCATCCATTCTTTCTAAATTTCCAAACTATCTCAGCATACCCTTTTCAATGTATGCCACTACATCATCTTTCATTCCACATAGTTCTCGCGTCGTGCTATTTCTTACTCTATCAATCAATCTATCTCGATACATACTCCTCAGCGCTTTCATTTAATTTATATTTCAGTATAATATAAAAAAAAAAAATTGTTTTGCTTGAGATTGATTTGCTCAACATTGACAATTTCTATCTATTTGTGTCTTCACGCCAAGTCCCTTAACGTTTTTAAAAAGATAGTGTATTGTACGACATAACAACAGATAATATCATTTCACTTGCAATAACGCTCAAATTATATAATTTTCAATTTATATTTAAAACATAACATGATTTCATTTTACCTAACATTTCTTTTTATATAATTATCACATGTCCTAATGCTCTTTTTATATAACGTTCAAATTCGGAATTATTTATTCACAAAGATATGTATACAATCAGATCTTTCATATTATAACAATGACCCTTCTCATACCTTACCGACCACTCGGCGTGCGATTATTATCAATTTACAATCGTAATGGTTAGAATTTTTATATAAATTTTATCATAATAAGTTCATTTGTCATAATCTTCTTTTTCACTAAATCAAGAGTACTTAAGTATTTAAGCAGTCCGACATTGGCGGGTTAGTTACTCGTGACCATCAAAGGCGAGCGAGCGAAGCTCGACATAGGTTTGATGATAGTTCAATTACGAAATACAGGCGTTCATTCGGAATGAAAATTAGTTCAAATGTGTTTATTTCAATTGAATATTTATGTGAAATGGTTATAAAGTAAATGGATAACGGTCATATTGATAATTATGCTAACTGACTTTATATGAAGCGACTTTACACATTAAAAATATATTAAATGTTGTTCGGCAAAAAAAGGGAGCACGATATATTTTAGTACAGAAACATTTATTAAAGTTACTCACTTAAACCGGATTTAAAATTATAATTTCTTACACAATAGTAATGTAAAATTAATTGAATATTCCACGTGTTACCATACCTCAAATTGAATTAAATATCTACTTAAAATGCTAATATCCACCTTACTGCAGTGATACCGGACATTTTTTGTCTATAATAAAAAAAATGTGTACAAATGTGAACAAAATACAAACACGTTGTATGACAAAAGGACGCGTTGGCATAAATGGGAATGGAATCCACGAGCCTAAAACCACTGCTGTCATATTATTGTACTGTCATCTATAAGACCGTCTCAATGCCATGTTGCATGATGATACAACAATTAAAAGTGAACGATCAGTGTTATGAAAAGCCGTCATTTTGCTTCGTATTCGCTATTGGTATTCTCATGAAACTGTTCTAGATCTATGTATTTACTGATACGTAGATGGCACATAACATATTTATTTGCCTAAATATGCATTTGCCTAATGATACACTATCTAAAGATAATCTTTGTCACATAGAGTATTTAACGTCCCAAAGATACAGTATTAACCAATGTGTAATTCTATGTTTTTTATATGGTTTGTTATATGAACGGTTGTACTAACATGAAAAAATATGACCTATCTAACCTTACCGTCAAGTCCTTTGCGGGTTAGCTAGAAAAGTCCAAGCGCCATATGTCTCGGTCTTTACAAACCTCACTGACTTCTTTAACATTCATAGCTCTTTTCATACACGCCGGTTCTTAGGAGTTCTGCCATTACCTTCTAATAACACATGTCATATTTAGTCTTAGTAGGTAAGCATTCCTATATTCTTCAACTTTCGCGTAGTATATCTCTTTCGTCTTCCTCTTGCATTGTTTCCACATGTCCGGACAGACTGAGCATGCCTCTTCTTAACTTAACACCGATACTCTCTCTCCCGCATCTACATTGCGAACATGCCTAAAAGGGTTGTGATGCAGATTTTGCATAATGTTCGCATCTCGACAAGATGTTTATAGAAAACTAGCTGAACCCCGTGACTTCATCGCGCGTATTCTGCTATTCCGGAGGGGCCGCTTTTCCTACTTTCATTTTCTTCCTCGTCTTCTAATGGCCGTGATGTCAAATAGCCTATATATAAAAAACAGCCTTCCTCAAGAATTGGGCTATCAAATGAAAAAATGTATTTATAAATCCGACTGGTACGTCCAGAGATTAGCACGTTCAAACAAACAAACACTTTCACAATTAAATACTAAAACGAATTTAATTTAAACCCGATATTCGGACCGCCTGTATGCGCTGACATGTTCGCATTATTCCCAGATATGTGTTATTCACAGCAATGCAGATTAAAACGGAGGATCGTTCTGTTTTTCCGCGTAACATCGGCTGAACATTCAAAAATTCACGAACACGAATACTAGAGCCAAGTTATACGTGAATATAAGATGTGTACGAGATTGAATGCGCGGTGTCCGGGATGTGCCTACTCGATAAGTATAGGCATAGCGAAGACGTGACCGAGAGGCCTGTTCGATGCCACGACACTCGATGGTGCAATTTAGGACGAATCAAGAGCAATTTCAGTCGGCTTCCCTAGTAAACTTTACGGTTTATAACCCCCTGGGAAATCTATTGTAAAATGACAATTCAAACCTGGCTGCCGTGACCCGGATTCCATTTTTATGAACATTGGAAAATCGAAAATACGTTGCTACTTTAATATGTAAAATTGTTGAGATATTTAAAAGTACGCCTAACATTATTTTTAAAAACATCTTAACCAATAAGTATGCACGAAAATTAAAATCAATTAATAATTTAATTGATTATGTTATTTATCACCTGTGACGGTCACAGAGACGAAATATGCGTTTGTGGTGCGACTGTTTTGTCCATTTTTCATCAAAAATAACATAATGTCAACCACCAACCACCACCACCACCAGTTCAAAAATTATCTTCTGAACTATAAAAATGCTTATATCAAGAAGTGGAACCTCCTGTGTACAAGTCTAACTGGACCTGACGATTATATTTTTAACAGGCAATAATAAGCAATTTGTTAAACAATATTTCACAAATTTGTATCGACTTTTTTGTAGCTGTATAGCTCTTGATACATTACAATGGTGAAGTGGCTCCATCCATCATCGTGTCGAAAATGGCTTTGTTTAGCATAAAATGTCCATGGAAGGCCTTATTTTTCTCTTCGGCCTGAATAAAAGCTTTGTTTCCGTTGGCTAGCATTTACGAAATAAGAGCAGGCTATTTTATGTTAATAAAAACACGCCTTATACTGTATCCACATTCTTTCTTCATTCATTCTTGCATTGTTTCTATACACATATGTAAGCTCTGGAGCGATATATAATCAATGGGTTATAATTATGCCGTAAGAGTCTAGAGCAGGGATTCCCAAAACTATTTTGGGCAAGAGACCCCTTTTCCAAAATGAACTGATACCGCTGACCCCCATAGCCAAATCTACCTTAGAAATCCTATCTTTAGTTTTTTTTAAAGTACAGCAATGATACTTCCTACTAAAATATTAGTCAGTCTTATAACAAGTTGGTAAACGTAACACAACTTATTATAGTATCTTTAAAGATTCAAACTAGAACTTGTGTTAATTAATAGGGGTCGATTTTTAGATCTCGTCGACCCCCAAACTCAGTTTTAGTTTATGTATCGACCACTTTGAGTATCCCTGGTCCAGAGCAAGGCGCATGTTTGTAATCATTTATATTATATTTTATAAGTAAATCTTTCGAAAGTATCTTGTTTCTAACGTTATCCCGTTTTCTAAGTCTAAGGATTTGGCGTCCTTCACAACCCATAGGGAAAATCAGACCATTATTAGATTAGGTCATATGTATTTCGAAATGTAATTTCTTGGACATACGGGCTTCGTCACTATGTTTTTTTCTCTGCCGAGCATGTGATAGTTTGAAAATGTGTATATAAATCCGAAAACACAAATTTTGTGGTTAATAGACTGGTTTTTTATCCACTTGGTTCGCTCTCTATCTCTTAAATCACTATAAAAAAAATATGTCATAATGTTTTGATTTCGTCAATGGAATGTTTGTATCCTTTTAAGCTTCTAACTTTTCAGTTATTCGAACCACATGATGTACTGGTATGAATTCCAGAAATGCAAATGAGTGAGATACTTATATAAACGAATTAACTGGGCTGGTAGTTAGCAAAAGACGCACGGTTATTACCTGTTTTCAGAATGATATCATGGATAGTTTTATACTCGATGGAAGCACACTTTACGCTTGGAGATAAAATACTCATTTATCTTTTCTTAAAAAACGGCAAATGGTTTCCCGAAGTACCTTACTGAAAACTTGGTCAGCATTATATAACCCTGATTATACTGAGAGGTTTGTTACTACCCACTGTCTAAATCGTCGAAGATAGCAGACATCCTGATTGGTTCAATTTGAATTGGGGTGGCACTAGGGGTTTCTCTTTCAGGCGTTTCTCAGATTGAAAGGCAAAGCTGCTTACTTTGACGTACAGTTTTGCATTGAGATCTGAAGTCACTGTCCCTCTAATATTCACGAATACTTTGGTACACAAATAAATATTAACGATGGTCTTGAAATACGGCACCACAGATATTCCAATACATGTAGTCGTGTTTTATTCCAAACATTAGTTTGCCCGCGGATATCGGGATACATCCCAATATCCCGTGTAAGTTTTATGTGATCCTTTTTTATGAAGTGTATGTGCCATTTGTAAACTTCCAAACAAAATTTAGAGTATGCCATATATCAGTCTAAAAGACTAATACTTTTTTTATTACCTATATATCTATATCTTCTCACTGAATCCCTCGTGACATAGACAGAGCGAGCTATGGATCGGCGACTGGTAAATCTCAACGAACATTTAACCGGCTAAATTCCCACTTGTGTAACATAGGGAATATTCCCGTGAAAGTGCCCAAACTATGGGCAAATACGAAATAGAATACTTTTACGTAATCTATTAAACTTTTAATGATAAATTTAATCGGTGTAGTCAAAGTGACTTTCTTTTTGTGTTTATGGGTTTTGAAATTCACCTTTACTTGATAATTAATTTTACATGATTTATATATAAATAAATAATCTATTTTCCAATGTTGCTTGATATTTATAATAATTTATTTTGTGTTTATTTGCAAACTTTCAATTATATTTCCAGTACACTTAATAGTCACATCGGACTTATAAATATTCTAAGATACCCATGGTAGTGACTTTAGAAAACAATTGTCCTTTTGTATTATAAAATCAGATGAAATTGCTACGGCCGACCGAAATGCAAATAAAAATAAATAATACACTAAAATCGAATCACATATTTAAAATCTTCTTAATAACTTCTTAACGTGTATCTAAAAACTTATACATTAAAAATATAACTCTAAATTAAGCCCCTGCGTCAATTATAATAATTGTATTTAGTAAGACCTTTGAAAGAACAGTGATAGCCTAGTGGATAAAGAACTAGCCTTGTAACCAACGGGTCGTGGCACAAAAACTAGCATGAACCCCTGAATACGTATTTTCGGATTTATGTTACATATTTGTGATTGTCACTTGCTCGTCAGTGAAGGAAAACATCGTGAGGAAACCCACACATCCAAGAAATTATAATTCGAAAAACGTGTGACGTTACCTAAGAGAGATCTGGTTTTCCTTCTGGGTTGTGGAGGTCTAATGGCATTCGCTCCATGTAAAAATCAATATCTTCACCAAATCCTTAGGCTTAGGTAGCGGACCCCGCCAATCTTTTCCATTTGAGGATAATGCAATGAAATTTGTAACGAGGCAAATTTCATATAAGAGTCCAAAGAAACAAGTCAAGTCAATAAGAAACCGCAGATGTCACATGTAATACGAGCGCGCTGAGATACCATAATCATAAAACATACAAGAAATAAAACGAATGCTTAGCTCAACACCGCTGAACAGCACAATACTCATGTGTTCGGAAAACTACCGTGCCATACGAGCAGTGCCGTGAGTTTGCCTTGCTAGATTCTTCTCTCCCCACCTACCCCGTTTTATCACTGCTACTACCTCAACTAACTTTTCGCACAAGTAGCTGGAACTGTTGCATGTTTTGTAGGATTCATTTCCAGATCGTCAAAAAGATATAATAGCATTTAGTAGAAACCTAAAATTGTATTCAGATAAAAAGTGTAACAATTGATGAAATAAAATTCCATACATATACTTATTCTTTTTTAACATAATCAATTTAATCGTATTAGTTAAGCCTTCCTCACCTTTCTCGGCATTCTTTCCTATACGAGTATATACCTAATACTCGATATAGAACTCTGTGAGCTGACATTGTATATCCTAGTAGTATTTATGTAACAGTTTTAGCGCATTACTCAAATTCTACTAAATATAATAGACCACATGGGCAAACCAACTGTGTACAATTTCAATGTGGTTATAGAAACTGTTTTCAACAACGAGAAGTACTTTTGTTAAACTTATTTAATCTACAGCTAAGCACATTATTACTTTGTTATCTTCTGGTTCCAAGTTACGACTTCTAGATAGCTAATTTGTTGTTGGGTAGCATCCTGCAACGTGTGTACTTACGAGTTGGAAGTTGAGGGAATGACTTTGTGTTATTTTGTTAGTATGTACTAGCCATATGTTGCGCTATTTTATTTTTAATTATGGCACTTTTCCCTCGGTATTAAAAACATCATTGAGCTTACATAAAATAAATTTAATTTCTCAAATGTCTGCTGGGGTCAAATTTAAGAAAAAGTCTTCACTTTTTCACTTAAAAACGAACAAATGAAGTTAGTTTTTTCTTTCTTTTGTATGTGTACTAACTAGGCCGCGAGTTATCACTGCTGCTGGCAGGATTTGAGGCCAGAGTGAGTACTGTTAAAGGTCTGCTCTTTGGGAACAAATTGACAGTCATGTACCTTGAATCCCCGCTTCAGCTGGTCTCAAGAGGCCTTGTTGGAATTGGATGTGCAGTATCTCGTATTTTCTTGTACAAGTCTTATTATGATTATACCATATCTCCAGATGAAAGTAAGCAGTGATGATTGACATATTTAACGCATTTTGATGCCAACAAGGTAACACTATTGTGTGTATGAACATATCTGTTTGTCTTAGTCTGGGTGTATTTAAGAGAGATAGGGCACATAAAAGCAGCCCATCTGGGGAAGTACCTCCACCGCACAGAAAACCGCAGGTAAATAACAACTCCCTAGAGTGTTCTTGTGTTCCTGCATGTGTGTAAGGTCACCAATAAGCTGCTAACGATTTGCTGTGTTAGTAGCAGATGTGGCATCACAAGTGATACGTAATTTATTGTAAGCGTTCATAGGCCACGGTAACCGCTTTACATCAGGGGGACCGTATGATTATATGCCGCCCGACGTTGTATAAAAAAAAATATTGCGGTCAGGTAAATTGTCACTTATTCGATTAAGGTTGTGTATGTCTATTATTCCTTGACCTAACCCTTGAGTTTGATTTCTAGACTCGTACTATGATAGACGTTGGTGTGTAACTCCTCTGTTATCTTTAGAGACAAATCTAAATTCACCCGAAATGGTTCACCCAAACGATTAACAAACGAGCCTCTGGCATGAGAAAGGTATAGCATAGCGATATTTAATTAAGATCGGGACCACTGGGAAGTATCATCACCTCACAATAGACCGCAATCAAATGACTATTCCTTGGAGTGTAACGTTATATATAACAGAAACAGTACATGGACAACTGAGCTTCGCTGTATGATTTTATGTCTTTTTATACAATATCGTATTTATTTTATTTTTCAGGAAAGACATCTTTATAGATAACCTTAAAAGAAAAGGCTTATCTAAATACAAAATTTGATCCAAATCGTTAGAACCTAGTCCGGCCATAAGTTCTGCTACAAATGAATATGCATTTATTTTTTTATGAAGTACTAGCTGTCCCGGCGAACTTCGTACCGCCTCAAAATTAAAAAAATATTGCGTTAACTTATTGGGTGAAATTTTGAGTGTCGTCAGATTTGCTCTTTTAGCTTTATGTAATCTTATACACGAGTCATTAAAATAGTGGTATTTCATATTTCTGGGTTCCAAAAAAAATTACAAATTTATTTGAAAAATATACCTTCCGTATTTTTTTTATACAGCGGCTACTTAATATGTTCCTAATACAATTTCTTCACAATTAACATTACTTATTGTGGTTACTCCGAATATTCACAGTTTGTGTGTGTTTTTTATTATAATTATGCGTCATATGAAACTCATTTAACAAATTTTCCATAACTACTCACTCGCTGGTTCATATGTTGTGTTACAAAGTAATAAAAACTGTAAGGATCCTCGAACTTGTAACTATTAAATTTTATGAGAGTTCAATCTCACATCAGATTTATGGATATATTTAATAACGTAATAATTACTAACTCTCCATCGGGCGTTTGTTTTTGTTATAGCGAGTAGCGGATATCTTAACGAAGACTGTTGTTATGTGGTACCTACGTTATACTGCGTCCATTTTATTAAGCAACTTTTGACAAATCATCTCTTTGGGATTTATTAGATACGCAATGCTTGATAGGTACCTGTCCCTTTCTAACTCGTTAAAATGATTACCTGTCAAAAGTGTAATTATGAGATGGACAGTGTAAACGATACCGTTTCAATTTATAGAAGGTGTTTTTCTACCAGTACGTGACTTTACTTGAAATCACGCTTGTCTATTTCCAAAATCTATATATAAGAGAGGTAAGGCGCATGAGAGGTAAGGCGCATGAGAGGTAAGGCGCATCATACCAGCCCATCTGGGGAAGTACGTCCACCTCACTGAAAACCGCAGCCAAATAACAACTGCCTAGAGGGTTGTTGTGTTCCTGCGTGTGAGTGAGGTCACCAGTAAGCTCCCAAGGAGTTGCTGTGGTCGTATGCTTCCCGACGTAGTATAAAAAAAATGCGTGATGAAAAAACTTTAAATTAATGTTCACGTGAAGAAGAACTGCAAGATATAATTTATTTCTAATGTGTTACAAGTCGTATCGTATTTCGAAATACGGTTTAGCATTTGAGATTATCCGATACTATCATCTAATACTACTTCTTCTAGGGATCTTTCCTATAGGATACAGACTTGTTTCACAGTCTTTACATTCCGTAACGTAATTCGTTTGTATACGCTTTCATACAATTTATTAATTAAATTAAAGTAAATTTGTCTTGAGGCAAATCATGTCAAAACGTTATTTGTCTTAAAGGCTACCTCGATACAGGCTCGCATAGTTAGGCAACCAGCGGATATCACGTGTACTAAACAGTAAGTCTACAACCACTGAACTATTTTTTGTAACTGGTGTTCTATATAGTGGTTTCATGTAGTAATGGTTTTTTCTTTCTTTTTTCACTTCTTAACTTTATCCCGTTTCCTAATCCATTAAGATTCAGGGTTTGCTACCTAAGCCTTAGTATTTGGAGATACTTATTTTTACATGGAGCAACTACCGACAGACCTTTACAACTCAGAGGTTAAACCAGACCTTTCTTAAGTTAGGTCACGTCTTTCGTAATATAATTTCTTGAACGTCCACACGTTTCCTCACGACATTTTCCTTCACCTCCGAACAAGTGATAATTACAAATTGTACATATATCCGGAAACACAAATTTTGTGGTAGGTATATGACAGCATTCGAACCGGGGACCAGTTGGTCAATAGGCCGATTATTTATCCACTAGACTATCACTGCTCGATTATCCCATATATTTTCAATACCGGGCACACATCGCCCATGAAAAAGCACATTAAGAAACTCAATTACCTTTCGAATACTTTTTGACCGTCAAACATTACCTAGTGTGTAATAATGCCATAAATATTTATTGTGTATTTTTCCTAATACATGGATTTCAATTCCATGTGTCATATAAATGTATATGAAGTATGATTACTTTCCTATCTCTCATCGCCATGAATCAAATGTAGTATCTGATATAGCAATTGAACACGTTGCTTTATTATGTATACGTATACGGGCTGCAGCTAGTTTATTATATGTGATAACTCAGTGGATAAAGAACCAGACTATTAATACCGTAGGGTTATACACTGGTTTGAACCCTGGAGTGGCCGTGACATAACCTAAGAAAGGTCTAGAGTTTCACTTCTGCGTTGTAGAGGTATAGCAGCATGTAAAATCTTCGCCAAATCCTTACGCTTAGGTAGCGAATCCCGTCAATCCTAATGGATTAAGAAAAGGGGATAACGCTAAGAAGTAGATAGTATAGGTAGGTAGGTAGTATAGGTACGTAGATCTCAAGTGCTAAATCGTATTTCGAAATACGATACGATTTGTAACACATTAAAAATTAATTATGTCTTTCTGCGCTTCTTCTCTATGTGAAAATTAATTTAAAGTTTTCTCTGTGCCACAATGCCGTATATTATTTATTCTTAAGTATCTCTTACATACAAATATTAGTCAGTAATACATTAATAGCTAACTTAGAGATAATTATATCCTATTCTATGAAAAATTTTATAACCTTTAACTCGGAAATGGCTAATAATAAAAATATAGTATAGGAAAAATGTTGTGTTACGTATACACAATCTGCCCTTTTTCGCTGTGTCGCTCGTGGTTTTCCAGGGTGTATAAACAACAAACAAACAAGAAGAGTTTGTTTGAAAGAATACGCTAATCTCTGTAATTACCAGTCAGATTTGAAAAAATATTTCTGCATTCAGGCCAATTCTTCAGGGTGATTAGTCTATTCAAAATCACGATGTGATACTTAAAAATTGAGAAAAATAAATGAAAGTATGAAAAAGCTTTTACCACGGACATCGGGATACGTCCGACCGCAGTAGATGGCTGCAGCTAGCTTTATTATATATATGAATATGGATATATATATTACGTGTCTCAACAATAGTGAATACCGCAAACCGCTCATCGTTATCAAGTGACCCACAGCCTTCGGAGCAGTGTTTACCGCAGATTGCCTTTATACTGAGCTTACAATAGAAGCCTCGTCATTTGTTCCGTTGGTATGCGAACCATAACGCATAGGTAGTGAAAACTTACCAACTACAATAGCCTGTGATACATGGAGTGCTTTTGTGTGCTAGTAAAGCATCAGTATGCATATGGTAATAGAAAAATGTATTTGTTTGCGATGCTCTCTTTATTTCCTTTGTATCGGTTATTACAAGAATAATGAGAAAAAATAAGGGTAGCACGAAGCCAAGATAATTTCCCCCCTCTTTTCTTCTGGTATTAACTTTGAATTAGCACTGCTTCTTAGCATTATCTCTTTTTCTAATACATTAGGATTAGCAGGATTTGCTACCTAAGCCTGGAAATTTGGCGACTATACAGATTTTTAATCGGAGTGACTACCATCAGACCTCCGCAACCCATGAGCAAAACCAGACCTTTATGTCTGGCGAAATATAATTTCATGGACATACGGGTCTCCTCACTATGTTTTCCTTCACCGCCGAGCAACTGATATAAATATATACGTAAATCTGAAAACAATTTTAATTGTACCATGCCAGAATATGAACCGCGGACCAATTGGTCAATGGACTGGTTTTTATCTACTGGACAGCTCAAAACTTTGAATTACCAATTTGGTATTTACTTTTACTTTACAATTTCTCTACGTTTTATAGTGTCTCTTGTGCTCGTGACGTGTAATGCGGCTATTAAGTGACGCTTTATGGCCCTTGTTCGCGTTCGGCCAAGACCAGCGAATGGAGATCACCAAAGGGCATATTCGCCTGTAATCGCCCTAGATTCGTCGTAAACACCGCGTTATCTATACTAATATATAATAATAATAATAATAATAATTTTATTTCAAGGTAAGAGAACATAATAAATACAATTAAAGTGTGCATTGCTAAATAGTACAATATTTGCAAACATCTGTGTCCGAACTAGGTTACAATAAACCTGTATTTCGAACGACAGTGCTCTTCCTTAATTTTATACAAACAATAGCAAAATGTAAGATACTTTTAGGGTATTCTAGGTAATACATACAATTTGTATTAATCTAAAATCAGATACAAAAATAAAACAAAGGCAAAAATACATAAAATACAAAAAAGGCAAAATAAATGAAGAAATTGTAGTAGTGTATCGTGTTCTCCTCTCCTTGTGTAATGTATGAGTGTATTTATGAGTGTGGCGACTGAGTGCGTGTGAGAGGGTGTGTGAAGAGTTTAGCCACTAATTGACCCACATACATACTAATAATCATATGGTTATAAAAGTACATTAATGATGAAGTAAAAGTTCCGTATTATCGTAATTTAATGTTTTTAAATAATTCAGTATTTTATCTTTACATTCTTTATTATTTCTTTGATAAATATTTAGTAATTTATTAATTTTATTATACAAATATGGACCTAAGTAGCAAAAAAATCCATTTGCGTATTTATGCTTAAATATACTAGTCTCTACACAAACTTTGTAATTGCGGCGTTTTCTATTATGAATTGAATTTTTGTTGTAAACTGTTCTAGAATGTTGTTTTAGTATTGTTTTTAGAATAAAAATTTGCCGGACTGTCAATACATCGCAAGACTGGTATAACATGTGAGTAGGGAATAGGATTGGTCTGAACGTACTTACCTTAAGAATTACTCTTTGAGCTATTTCTAAGGGTTTTAAACTTGTTTTTGGGACCCCACCCCATATAGTAATACAATATTCTAGTATTGACTGTACTAATGCAAAATATACTTGTTTTACTAGTTTGTAATCAGCCACATGTCGTAGATTTTTAAAAACAAATATTAATTTTCTGAGTCTGGAAGTCATTAGTTTAATATGTTCTTTGAAGGAAAGATGTTTGTCAATGATAACACCGAGGTATTTAAGATGGCTGGATTTTTTTAATGTAGGACAGGAACAAGCTAGTTGGCTAGAGCAGTTGTGTCCTATAATATTTAAATTAGATGTTGAATTAAGGCAGTTTTTCATAGAAAAAGTAATATATTGGGTTTTCTCAGTGTTCAACGACAAATCATTACTCGCCAACCAATGCTTAATCCTGTCCAAACCCGCCTGAGCAGCCGCAAATGCATCAGGCCACTTGTCAGCCGAAAACAGAAGCACTGTGTCGTCTGCATAAGATATAATTTTACCATGCGATAAGTTCATTCGACACAGGTCATTTAGGTAGACTAAGAATAAGCTAGGACCTAAAATGCTACCCTGCGGGACACCGTAGGAGATAGGTAGGGTCCGGCTCTCATATTCATTAATTTTAACACTTTGCACCCTGTTAGAGAGATAGTCCTGGAACAATTTAAGTTGCAGGCCCCTCACTCCAAGTCTCTCCAGTTTTTTGAGAAGAAGCGGAATAGAGACCGTATCAAAGGCTTTAGCAAGATCCAAAAATATACCTATAGTCTTTTTACCCCCATCAATGTTTGTCACCACATAATCCACAAGCTCATGGACTGCATCACTAGTAGATTTCTTGGCTCTAAAGCCAAATTGATTATGTGATAGCAGTTGATTTATTTCGAGATAGTTAATTAATCTTGTGTTTATGATACGTTCAAGAAGTTTGGAAATAGATGGAAGTATGGAAATAGGCCTGTAGTTATTGATACAGTCTCTATTTCCCGACTTATAAATAGGATGAACTACGGACCTCTTTAGTACTTTAGGAAAAACACCTTCACTTAGGCAGATATTAAATATATGCGTGAGGGGTGGGGTTAAAATGTCCTTATATTTCTTTAATAGTGAGTTAGGTATCCCATCCCATCCCACAGCACAAACATCTTTTAAGGTCAGAATCATCTGTTCCACCTCATTTTCATCGATACTACTCATAACTAATGATTTTAATGATGTTTGATCGCAAATTTGATCTTTCCTACGATATTTGTGACTAGAACTAATGTTAGCAGCTATTTTAGGGCCAATATTGACAAAAAAGTCATTGACTTTATCAATAGATACTTGTGGACAAGTAAGATTAATTAAATCAAAATTATTAATATTATTATTTTTTCTATTCGTTATAACATTTATTACATCCCATATTTTTTTATTATTTTTACCCGCTAATTGTATTTGAGATTTTTCATATGCCCTTTTCAGTTTTTTTAAAAGCTTAGTACAAAAATTTCTATATCGCTTATATGTCGTTTTCAGTGTCTCATTTTCCGGAGAGCGATTTGAGTTCATATGCAATTTATCTCTGGTTTTCATACAGCGTATTAAGCCAGGCGTAATCCAGGGTTGAATAATTCTATTTCGTTTTGGTATTATTGTTTCCTCTGTATTTGCCTCGATACAAGATTTAATAGAAGCAACTAAATAGGTCATACTTTGGTCAGCGTCATTGTTGGTAAATATTGGCTGTAGATCTAGAGCTTTCATATCCCTCTCCAGTCTCTCTGTATTAACTTTACGTATTGTACTAAACGCAAAGATCCTGTTCTGTTTAAGTTTGAGAGCTAATAACACTGTGTCATGATCAGTGACAGAAGTTTTCACGACTAGTGTAGTTGCTTGATTCTTTGTTTTTAAAAACAAACATATAAAGCAAAAGAGTTTAAATGTGCTGATCTCTGGAACTAGTAGGGGATTGGAAAAAAATATTTTTCATTTAATAGCCCAATTCTTGAGGTAGGTTATAAGGCTATTCAACATCACGATACGGTGTAATTAACATAATTTATGGACAAAAATAATTTGGGGTCCTTTTGTTTCCATATTTTTTCCCGTCGAATGCATTTTATTTCACCCCGATCGGTTGTTGTATTCAAAAATTTTATTTCAAAAATACCGTATTGACTGCACTAATATCTCCATTCACTTTTCTTTGCAGTACCAACGAGTAGTATAGCTAGTAATAACTATTCTAAAAAGCAGTTCCAATCACGTGACGCTATAACAGCCCACAGAGGACAACTGCGTGATCAAAAAAATCTGTTTGTCAGTGGTGTGCACATTGTCCGTGTGCCCATGTTACAGCTACTACGTAGTCTTCATTAGTATAAGTGGCTATTTTATTTGTTATTACTTGATAAAAAATTGTTATTTGTAAGTAAAAAAAAACCGGGGTGTGGCTATGTCATGGAATACGGCCGAGAGTTTTACATGACTACGCCTTTGGAACAGCCATGCAATTCTCTAAGCGACTCGTAATGTCTGTGTGCGTCGCTGTGATCACAGATGTCACAGCTTTGACATCGTCTACTGCGATCACGGCTAAATTATTTGGTATTCTATAAGGCTGTAAGCGTACGCGAGGCTGTTTGCCTTGTAGAATTCCAATTCCAAACGCAGCCTTGCGGCGCTAGTGTCGCACAACCATGAAAAGCGACACCAAAGAATTGCAATTTTATGTTCAAGGCTGTAACAGCCGATGTTTCCGAGGATGTAAGAACGTTTGCTCTTACAGAATTGCATGGCAGGACAGGAATAGAAGTATGTTATACTAAAAGGAACTTTTATGATGCAGTGATCTCAAAATGGCGAAAATTTTCCCCTCACAGTCCTCACACGTAACGAATGAACACGTAAGAAACGAATAGATAGATAGAGATAAATGAATAAGCTATAGATGTAAATCTTGACTTATATATATGAGAAGCTCGATAGTGTTGTCGCTGTAATCGAACACGCAAATTAAGTAACGTTGACCGCCGCTTGTCTGTGGACGACGTCATCTACCTCGACAATCTTCGTGCTTATGAGGATACGTTGGTCTAGTCTGTACTCCCTTGATTGAAGAAAAAGTGCATATCATATCCATGCGTTGAGTGAGTAAATGAATTACTACCGTGATGGAAAATCTAAAGCTCACTGCATGCTTAATTTGAAAGTACGACGAAACAGATACCACGAATGTATAAGGATGTAGGAGCCGAGAAATGCCAATACCTGCTACCACGACCAAATTGATCGTGTGTTATCAAAATGCGGTGTCAGGACACACACCCCGCAAGGGGCTATAGATTAACTTTAATAGCAAAACCATATCTAAATAAAAAAATTGATCCAAATCGTTAAGGCCGTTTCAGGGATACTCGAAATATATTCCTGTTTAATACGAGAAATTGAATACAAGAAGTTGTAAGGGTACTTACCTGGGCGACCGAGGTGTGCTCGGCGTGTTATTGTACATTTTTTATATGAATAAAGTTGCATCTGGCATGCATAAACTCAAAAATGCAAAATCTTCCGTGAATACAAAATTATAAGTGAGGTATGTAAGGATCGAGTCGCGTGGCGCTCGGTTCTCTCTGCCTACCCCGTAAGGGATTTGGCGTGAAGTTATAGATAGATAGAATACAAAATTTGATGCAAATCGTTAGAGCCGTTCCGGAAATATACGAAATTATATTTATTACAAGAATTGCCCGTTTGAAGTTGTAGAAAAAAATATGTAAAAGCTTGTTGTTTGATGTTATTAGGTTGTGTGTATGAAATTAATGAACGGTAGACTAGATTAGATAAAGAAGAATTAGAATATTAGATTTGATCTAATATTCTAATTTTTCTTTCTGAAAATAACGCCTGAATCTATTAACAAGGTTTTAGTTTAGTTAGACTAAAGTAAAAATTTATTGTTTGTTGATTTGTAGTCTGATTAGTTCTTGCTTGTTCTGTCAGTGGTGTTACAGACAGGTATTATCTGAAAATCAGCATCGCGTCATGAGTTGACACGGCAATATGCTGAGATAAGACCTATTTGTGACGCCACGTAGAACTATTATTACTTCACTACCTATTGTATATTGTTTATTGTGTGTAAATAAACCTTTTCTTTCTTTCTCTCTTTCTTTCTTTCTGTTGCGCGACAGTGCCGTTAGTGGATTTAGAAACGGGGTCTTTTATGATTGTATATCATAGTACTATACGGTGAGATCAAATGCGTAGTTATGATATATAGATAGCCAGATAGAACATTAAATGTCCAATACTTCGTCTGATGATGAAGGTCATCTACATATGTAATAAAATATATGTCCAGTGATGGCCTAACTAAGAGATAGAGAGCTCGATGGCGTGCGTGTCATTCTAACCCAACACGCAGGTTAAGCAATGTCGACCGCAGCCTGTCTATGGATGTGTTTAGGTATCTCGGACTTTTCCGTAATTCTGAGGGCACGTTAAGTCGTTGGTCCCGGCTGTTGTCGATAGATGACAGTCGTTAAGCTAAGTCGGTGGCCTTCGGGCGACTTTATAACACTGGCATTCGCCAACCCACTGTTGAGCAGCGTGGTGGAGTATGCTCTAAACTTCTTCGGTTGAAGGTAAGCCCGTATCCTTGCAGTGGAACGAGTAAGGGTTGGTGTAGTAGTATAGTAAACGACCCCTACATAGGTGTCAATATCTGCCATGACAGCGGTGGAGTTAATATATTTTTAATCAACGCCGGCAGTGGAAGTAGTAGATAGATGTCACTCGGCGCTAGTTCACAACCTACCAGGTAGCGGAAGTGCACAGAGTAATATTAATCAAATATCCTGTTGAACATAACATCGGTGCATTCCACGTACATTCCCCAATCCCACTGCGGCTTGTACCTAGTTTGATATATATATAGTAAGTGCCGCATAACATTTCATTTGTGGGAATCTGTGGGCGTGTTATTGTTTCCATGACACGGTACACTAATTAGATACCTAATAGGTTCATTATAATTTTCGGTGAATTCAACATTAGGTTTTGTTCAAATTTTGAAACCATTAATGTTGTTTACATGTTTGGTCATCAGTGATAGTTGAGTGGATAGACAACCGGCCTATTAACGACTGGTACCCGGTTCAAACCCTAGTATATTTGTAATTATCGCTTGCGTAGCGGTGAAGGGAAACATTGTGAGGAGACCCACACGTTCCAGAAATTTAGTATCGAAAGACCTGTAACCTAACCTAAGAAAGGTCTGGTTTTCCCTCTGGGTTGCGAAGGTCTGACGGCAATCGCTCCATGTAAAAATCAGTATCATCGCCTAATCCTTAGGCTTTTAGGTAGTGGACCGCGCCAATAGTAGTGGATTGAGAAACGGGTTAACGCTAGAAGGAATGATTTTTAGGGTTCCGTACCCAAAGGGTAAAACGGAACCCTATTACGGAGACTTCGCTGTCCGCCCGTCCGTCTGTCACCAGGCTGTATCTCACGAACCGTGATAGGTAGACAGTTGAAATTTTCACAGATGATGTATTTCTGTTGCCGCTATAACAACAAATACTAAAAAATAGAATAACATAAATATTTAAGGGGGCTCCCATACAACAAACGTGATTTTTTTGCCGTTTTTATAGATAGTGGTACGGAACCCTTCGTGCGCGAGTCCGACTCGCACTTGGCCGATTTTTATACTATAGGCTTACGACCCGAATACTCGTGCGATGCGAGCGCTTCAAAAACCCCCTGACATCCTAGTTGACGATGGACTTCGAGATGGAGGAAAAGCTAGTTCATCCCACGACCTATCGGCTCGTCGGCCGAACAAAGTCTCTTTGGAATTTCGTAGTACTCGACCACTTTTTACTTCGTGTATGGATAAAGTTCCTGACGACCTTCAATCGAAGAAATTTAGACCGAGCAATTCGTTTGTAGAAAGCTGTATATACAATAGACTTCTCGGAGCACAACCCATACTATAATCGAATGAATATACATAGAGAGGTAACGTCTCTAAGGGCTCAACTGATCCGAAGCTACTGGTATCTAGGTGCTTCAGTCCATAGGTAGCCAAGATATTCCATGTCCATGTTGGCAAACAAGCATGCGCCACGCATTAGATGGTAAGCGATCTTGACGCAGCGTATTGACGCTCACTGCACTACGGGGATGTTACTCGCGCGCTGCCGATCTTAAGACCTAAGAATGTTTCGTCACAGTACCCAATAATGGCTCTGCCATATGTCACCCTTCCAACCGGGACACAGCTATATAAATATAGCTGCTTGGCGGTAGAAATAGGTGAGACAGAGGTACCCATGCAGACGACATTTGTACAAAGTCGTCTCCTTATAGTTGTGGAATCAATGTTGGAAACCAGCAAATCGGGTTAATTAGTGATGGGATTGAATTGAACCAAATTCATGGAGAGTCGCTCACGCAATGCTATCACCACCGTTAACGCAGCAAAAACATTAGCAACGCCGCTCATTGGTAGCAATACGAGAGAGATATATACTTTTAGAAAGTTGTTATTTTCCTACAGTATTCTATGAGGTACTTCCCCAGTTGACTCCCTATTTATTAAATATCGCTTTGCCGTTGTGTGTATTTCACGAAAACGAGTCATGATAGAAGTTTATTTTGTTTCTATCTCATCTTTCATTTCCATATAATAATGATGATGATGATATTTTGTATGTAAACAAATATCCATTATGATTACTTTGAATTTCTTTTTGATATATTGTCGATCTCCTATTCAAACGATATACCTTCTATGCATACAATTTTGTTATAGCGTTAGAAATTTCAGCGAAATAAATACACTCGCATTTTAAACGCATACGTGAACCATGAAAATATCGCGCCTTATTTTTGTAAGCATTTGGGTAAAATAACATCTTCTCTTCCCTGTTTTAAAACAACATTGTGTCAAAATTTTAAAGCAATCGACTAAAGAACTTTCGGAGTCTTTAAACTTTGATCAGACGAAAGTTTCAATTTTTTTTTTGTAAATAAAAGGTGTTCCGCTTATTACGTCGTCCTTAATAAAATTAATCGTGTTATATCTAAAGAGGGTCCGAGTGTAATTAATAACCTAGTAGCACCTTCCAGCCCCACTAATGAAGGCTTTGATCGGACCCCTTATATTAATTTAGATGGTAGGCACCAAGCAACAGCCACTTAACTCCTGACGCTCACTGAATTATTTATTACAAGTACTATACAAGTGTAAACAGATCATTAACGAATAAATCATTCTATTCTCGTTGTTGGTGCGGGTGCGGTAGGGAGCGTGTGGTGCTTGAAACCTTCTGATATACAGATTGAATTGCGTACTTACTCACATCATCCAGTCCACCTTATGAAGGTTTTGTACTGACCCCTTAATTGATTTAGAATATTTTTTATAGATTTACACCAAAATCATCATCTTTGGAATCCAAGCCTACCATAACTACACGAGGTGCACTCTGCAGATTAACAGATACAGGTTCTGGCGAAAAAGTAAGGAGCATTGAAGCAACTCGATTGGGGAAGTATTTCCACCTAATTAAAGAATTCTGAAGACAGCAAAAACAACTCCCTGGAGTAGAGTCCCAGTTTGGCCATGGGGAGTTGCTGTGATAGCAACGGAGATGCAACGAGTGAGCGATGCTCCAGTATTGCCAGCCTTCATTGGCTACGGTATGGTGGTAACCTTGACATCAGGAGGAACTTGCAACTTGGTAAAAAAAATATTACCAAGTAAGAGACACTTAACTCTGTGTATTCTTCTTTCTAGCATTATTCCCATTTCCTAATTCCTTAGGATTGGCGATGCCTGTTGCCTGAGCCTAACCATTTTGCAAAGATACATTTTAATATGCGATAACTTCTACAAACTAGACTGAAAATAGATCTGGACCTTTCAAAGGTTAGGCCATATGTCTCTCTAAATATAATTTCTTGGATGTTCAGGTATCCGATTGTTATATGACGATATTTTCCTTCACCGCCGAACAAGTGATTACAAATTATATACGAAAACACGAATTTAGTATAGTATTCTCTAGGATTCGAACCAACACCAGTCGGTTAAAAGGCTGATTCTTTATCCACTAGCCTTTAATTGTTATTTATTACGTGTACTGTGTAAGCATAAATCATTGTATAACATTATAACAAGTCATTATATAACATTATACTTTAAAACTTGATAAAGCAGATATTCGTCGCCTTTAATTGTTATTTATTACGTGTACTGTGTAAGCATAAATCATTGTATAACATTATAACAAGTCATTATATAACATTATACTTTAAAACTTGATAAAGCAGATATTCGTCGCCTTTAATTGTTATTTATTACGTGTACTGTGTAAGCATAAATCATTGTATAACATTATAACAAGTCATTATATAACATTATACTTTAAAACTTGATAAAGCAGATATTCGTCGTCTTTTTTATACACGTTCATGAATATCTCTAACCAGTTAAAAGGTAAGTTAAATGGCATAATTAATAGTTATTCCAAAATTGTTACCATATAAACTTCGATTAGTAAAAAAAGTCTGTAAAATACATTCATAATCTGTCACGATAAGATTATAATCATGCAATTTGATCTTACCTGCTTTGTGTGCTTCCCCACCAATAACCAAAAAAACACAAAGCAGTTAAGATCAAATTGCATGTAAATTTGACTTTCGCAAAATAACGCCTGAATCTATTAACTTTAAAGATTATAATCGTGCATCAAGTAGTATCAGGATCCTAGGAACCGGCAACTGTGCATGAAAACCGGCTATAAAGGATCCTTATTTGCAAAAAAATTGATGAATTGGGTTAAAGTAGGTACAGCGACTTTTTATAAAACTGTAATTTAAAATTATGACTAAGTGCTACATTTTATTTAATTTTGCTAAGACTAAGTGCTACATTTTATAAATTTTACCCATTATAGATTTTGATTTAATCCTTTATGAATTTTACAGTTCTAATTTGAAACAAATTCACTCTCAAGTTTAATAATTTTGAATTATACCTTGGATAATCTAATTATTAGATTTCCCTGAAGTATAACTTTTCAACAGCAGTTAATGTTTAAACGGAATTTTGTTTAATTTCAAATTCTTCTAATGCGAATCCTTTTTTTTAATTAGGCACTGATTTGTATTAAAACTTTTTTAACTGCTATTATACCATTAGGGGTAGGTTTTCTCTCGATATCTCGATTTTCTTCTATCGTGTGTCTGCTTTCGAAATATCTTTGTCGATTGTGACGTACGGACATATCTCGTTAAAATTCGAGAAACCAAAAAGAATAGGCGAATTAGAAAAAAATAACAATGATCATAATCATGCTGAAAAGGAATAGGGTTATATTGTGATAGTTTTCTAACCGACTATAAAATAATTCAAGAATTAATTACTTTAATTAATCCATTAATGATTCAATAACTCTACCGCGTAAGTAAAACTAAATTATCACCGCATATATAAAATTCGATGTGTGTATGTATGTTCCTTATGGACTCCGAAACTGCTGGACCGATTATTATGAAATTTTCAGGGAACCTTCAGATTAGCCCAGTGAATGATCATGTGGAGTTTCGTAGCGATGGGATCACCCATGCCAAGCCGGGGCCAGTCGCTAGTTTACAATATTTTCCCATTCTAATAATTTGTTTTAAAGCTCATACCTTAAAGTATAGACTTTGAATTAAAAAAAGATTAATATTAAAACGTTCAACCAACTTATACGCACGTGCTGACCCAATGAACACATTTCGGTTGTAAAGTTTGTTATAATTTATAATAACTCGAAATTGGATAATTCCAATTTCGAATTATTAGAAATTATAACAAACTTTACATTCAATAATGTGATTGAACGAGAAACATATTACATATATATGTATATAAACATATTCATATAATACCTATACATCCGCACTCGCATCAAATTTCAAATACAATAGTGGTTGTTTTAAATGAAATCTAATGCGGGCGGATTATTATTAGTTATCCACTAATAATAGTACATACGTCCCACCGTAATATGTGCATTATGAATATGTATGTAACTAGCTGAACCCGTGACTTCATCCCGGAACCGCTCTACTTTCTTTTTCCTCGGCTTCTAAGTGCCGTATCATGTTGTTGAATAGCCTATAATAACCTTACTCATGAATTTGACTATCAATAAGCCAACAACCAAACAAATAAACAAACTTATTCGCTTTATATTTTAGCATAGATCAATATGCTCTTTGGTATCGGTCGATTTTTATTTGGCCATCTTATAATTAAACTTTTGACAGGTAATCATTTTAACGAATCAGAAATGGACAGGCACCTCAATCCATCCTCAACCATAAAGTGTTGCATATCTCATAGTCATGTGGCACTTGGTTCTCTGACTACCCCGCAAGGGATTTGGCGTGAAGTTATAGACAGATATTTTTTTTTATACAACGTCGGGAGGCATACAAGCATACGGTCCACCTGATGTAAAGCAGTTACCGTAGCCTTAACGCTTGTAACATATATCACTCGCGCAATGCCTCCTCTGCTTTTTACACAGCAACTCATTAGTAGCTTACTGGTGACCTCACTAACACGCAGGAACACAACAACCCTCTAGGGAGTTGTTATTTGGCTGCGGTTTTCTTTGAGGTGGAGGTACTTCCCCAGGCGGGCTGCTTTGATGCGTCCTACCTTTCTTAAAATATTCTTAAATATATAATAGATAGAATATTCTTAAATAACAAAAATAATAACCAATGGTATTGGAGCATTGATAGCCCTTCGATAAAGAACCGACTTATTATCCGATAGTCACTGGTTCGAATCCTATTGTGAGCATGTACTGCTAAATTCGTATTGTCGAATTTATGGACATATTAGTAATTATCGCTATCTCAGCGGCGAAGAAACAAATTTGTGAGAAGTACCGTGCATTCAAGATATCTTACTAAATTATATTTAGAAAGTCATGTGACCTAACCTTAGAGAGGTCTGATAGTACCTCTAGGTCAGAGATTTCCAATCATTTTTGTCCCGTAGACCCCTTGCCTATATATTTTCTGCCCTCCGCAGACCCCCTGCCTACGTAAACATCAGTATCTTGGCCAAATCCATGAGCTTAGGTAGCGGACCCTGCCATCCTAATGGACTAGGAAACGGGATAACGCTAAGAAGAAGTAGATAACATACGGCATTGAAGAATGAAGTCTGAGTAAAAAGTTACATATCGATAATACAATGGCCTTATGACTCCTTGAACAATTGGAATGAACTCCCTCTCGAAAATATTCCAAGGAGCCTACACATTATGATTCGTCAAGAGGGCAGAATTTGTGTTGCAAGAGTCCATTGATGTACACCTATTTTTTTACGCGAGTGATACTTAATGTGTTGCAAGCGTTCATTGGCTACGGTAACCGCTTTACATCAGGACCGTATATTTGTATGCTACGTTGCATAAAAATACCTATGCGTGTTTGCAATAGACCTAAGAATTGTGAACAAAGGAGAATTTTGAAAAGGAAGTAAAAACAACCAATATACTTGCACGTACTCGAGCTAATATCAACGGGATAAATCTTCGCTTATGTAATTGAAATGTTTCAATTGAATTTCGATCTTAATCTATAGCGATAAGACGTAATTGTTTAACCTGAATAATGTTGCTCTCCACTCAAGAGGAAATTTAATAATTCTGCGATAAAGCGATTTAAGAAAATGCAGGCATGGCGCTCCATCTGATTTTAATATATTGTCGAAAACGGTTCACTGCCGAAGTCTCGTGTAGGTTATACACAAAAAAATCTTAATAATTCTACCTATGCCTAAGGTTCTGGAATGGCGTCCCCGTACTGATTACACACAGTGTGAGACGACCCCCCCCCCCCACTTGGTGAAGCGACGACCTCAATAAGTTTATAAGGAGTCGATGGATACAGGTGGCACAGGATCGAGATGAGTGGCACTCTAGAGGGGGGGGGGGGCTGTTCAGCATTAGACGAGATGATGATGAAATAAGTCTCAGCTGCAAGTAGTGCAGACCGATGTATATAAGACTACGATTTGTCTACCCAGTTATTTTTTTTTACTTAGTACTATTATAAAGTATTAAGACAGGTAGCGTTCATCAAAACAGCCTGTCTGGGTAGTACCTATCTCCACCTCACAGAAAATCGAAGCCAAATAACAACTCCTTGGAGAGTTGTTCTGTTCCTGTGAGTGAGTTACCAGTAAGCTCATAAGGAGTTGCTGTATTAACAGCGTGATGCCACCTCGGCATCGTGCGAATGAAACTTAATGTATTCCAAGCGTTTATAGGCTATGGTAACCACTTTTCATCAGTTGGACCGTATGCCTCCCGACGTTGTTTAAAAAGTAGTAGTACTTACATACATATCATCACGCCTGTCTCTCATTGGGGTAGGCAGAGACTTATGGAATGCCAGGTGCACCGATCCAAATATACCTCTCTCGCCTCTTCCACACTCATCAACCTCTTCTCGCATACTCTTCGATTTCGGGTGCTTTTGATTTGGCCCCTTTTTCAGCACATTAGCTATTTGATCTAAATGTCTGCGTTTAGGGCGTCCTCTGCCGATATCTCCACTCACTCTTGCTCGATATACTTTCGTAACTCTTTTGTCATCCATTCTTTCCAAATGTATGAACCATCGCAGCATACCCTTTTAAATTTTTGTCACTACATAATCGTTCATCGTTTTTCAAAAATAGTTCTTAAAGTTATTATAAAACAAATGTTTTTTTGATTACAGGTACGTTCAAATTTCAAGTTTACAAGTGAGGAACCCTGAGTAAGTATTTATTAGGTATCTATTTATCTGTATCTTCACGTTGAGTCCCTTGTGGGGTGGGCAGGGAGAACAGAACGCCACAGGACGTGGACCTCATTCGCTACTTTAACATTCATAACTTTGCTTATATACAGGCTCGCCGCTTTCTAGGCCTCCTGACATTACATTCTGATAAAATAAGACCAATTTTGGTAATTGAAAGATAGTTAATAGATTCAACCGTTTATTTTGCGAAAGTCAAATTTACATGCAATTTGATTTAACCTTCTTTGTATGCTTCCGCCACCAATTGGCTGCTCCGGTAGTCTAGTCCGGTAGCAGCAGCCGAGGCAGATACTACCGGAGCAGCCATGGCAGCGTCGGCATGTTGCATCTACTAATGGTAGTGGGTGGGTGCCGGCCGGCGCAAGGCCGCATGTACTAATTGTTGGCGGAAGCACACAAAGCAGGTTAGATCAAATTGAATTCAAAGTTAGTCATGGCCTTCCTCAGCTCCTACATTCTTTCACTTTCTATGTATTAGGTATTACAGATCGATTATAGGCATCAACCAAATTTATGTTTAAACCAATGTAGTTATACAAGTTAGTCACAGCTATTCGAAACGAATGGTCACGTATTGTGTATCATGTAACACACTGCCCACTGGTTCGGTAGAATGTTGAGAAAGGCCAAATTAACATATATATATTATAGGATATAAGTACAAATGAGTGATTATGTCACAAGAAATGCTCGTTTAGAGTAATAGAATATGGAAAAGTAGTATGAGTAAATTGATTTATTTTGGCACTGTTCCCTGTAAAAACGAATGCTGAACTAATTGAATTACTTGTTGAATGGCTTGATTTGTATTTGCCCCAAAGGCAGCATGGGATCCTCTATTATCTACTAGGCTAAATGAGTTTTTTTCATTCAATTAGGGTTCCACATTCACAGCAAATGAGAGGTACGGCGATATTCTCGCTCCATTTAGAGCAACTCGACCGGAAAAGTACAAGGCTCCTCCGCGTTACAAAAATCGCCAAATGTAGACGTTTTCGGTTGTGTTTCTTCAAATTATTTAGGTCACAAGAATAAGAGTTCCTAAGGAAATGTTGTAGCGGTGGCAACACGCGAGTACTCTGACTATTGTTGACTAGAGGGTTCGCTGCGGGGACTGTACCTTGGTTTCTTTGATACTTAAGCGGTATAAATACAACGTGAAGTGACAAACGAATACACTTACTAATTCTTAGCGTTATCCCCTTTCCCTAATCCATTAGGATTTGCGGAGTATTCTACGTAAGCCTAAGGATTTGGCGAAGATACTGATTTTTACAAGGAACGACTACCGTCAGACCTCAACAACTCAGAGATCCAGATCATGGAAAACCAGATCTTTCTTAGGTAAGGTCACACGATTTTCAAAATATAATTTCTTGAAGTAGCGGGTTCCCCTACTATGTTTTCCTTCCAATTTAAATACCAATTTAGTTGTACATGGCAGAATCCGAACCGGGGACCAGTTCGTCAATGAGCCAGTACTATCAATTTTATCACTGCCCTTCTGACAAAGAAACTTACATCCCGCCTAATATGTAGTAGTTACCTATGGACGCTTTTATAAGAATGAATATCGTAGACGTTAGCACCACCGCTATTAAGTATATTTGTCTGCCCCGATTTCGCCTGAGACTCGTTTGCTAATCGGCAAGGTGCCCTAATTGCAGATATGGTTGACTTTGTTGCTTAACGTACGTACTCCAAATATTCAATTATTGTTTTTATCACACATGCTCATAAACAGCCTCATACATGGACGGAAGGTCTTCATAACACTCACGGAAGTTCCTAATACTCGTACATACATCAAATTCTAAGCAGAGATTTTAAATAAAAAACAACTTAGATTATTGACAAATTGAATACATCCTGCATTTTATCAAATACTAAGCTCAATCCCGCAACTACGCGCGTATCCCAGTATCTCTTCTTTTTTTCTCTACTTCCAAGGGTTGTATCGTGATGTAGAATAAATAGCCTATGGTCTTCGTCAAGAATTGGGCTATCAAATGCAAATAGAATTTTTCAAATCCGACATGTTCGAGTTCCAGATATTAGCGTGTTTAAACAAACAAACTCCTCCGCTTTATGTATTGGTATAGATTATATAAAGTTGCATAGTTACATATTTTTTACCTTATATAATAATATAGGGATATTTAGTTTACTTTAGAGATTTGGTGTGAAGTTATAGATAGATATTACTATTAATTTTCTCGAAAATGTAATGAAAATAATTGGTTGAAAACCACTAGTGTTAAAGTCATTCTACTCGTTTGTAGCGCCTACGTTACCGCCCTTAATACATAATACACTATCAGTATACCTAATTTAAAAAAAAAACTGTTATTGTTGCTACTATTCGTTTATTTTGAAGTAAAATTGCCAGCAAGACATGTAGAAAGTGTTCTTTCTTGCTTCTTGCTTAATCAACGTTGTATAATACTGCAAGAGAGGAACATTATATCTTTATACCACTAAAACGAAAAACAACCGTATATTCTGCCTTATGGTAAGCAGCCAATGTGGCCTATGAATGGCACTAAAAGCCGACTTTGTAAAAACCCCTTTAAGGCTTTCTTTCACGCCTTTCATGAAGAAGCCCGTGATATTAGTATATTGCCTCTTGGGAAACCTTTGGCAGCCAACACACCACACACAGCGGAAGAAAACCTCTTAGTACGCGTAAGATTTGACTTTAATGTATAGAAAATACTAAAACGCGAGTCTAAGTTCCCATATCCAAGTTAGTGATTCGAAACACTTGTAAATAATGTATTTACGCCAAACAAAAGAGGTCGAATATAGTTGTATAGGTCCCTAGAAATATTTAAAAATGAGATTTCCCCTTACTTCCATTGTAGTAATAAAAATGTATAACAAAGACCGTATTGAATTAAAAATGGTGCTGAATCCTCGAATGCGAATACCCGGCTCTCACTTGACCGATGTATTTTTATTCGTTTTCAATATGAGTCCTTTGGTATGAAACACAAATATTTTTTTCTTGAGGCAAGAATAAAATTACGTACGAAGGAATTCCAAGCGCCATCTGCCATTTTTCTTCTATAGTCTCTCTAGCGCCCTCTGTTAAATCACGGTTCAAATGCCAAACATAGTAGCGACATCTGCTGTACATTCAACCCACTGCCTGAAGCTAATACTCGTACAAAATTCGACGAACCCCTTGCCGCCATGGTTCTGTTATGTGAGTTGTGTTGTTTACGAAATTTTCCAACAGAGGGTGCCCCTTTACTTTTTGTTTCGATATATGTTTTCCATTATAAACCCTTTCGACTTCGTACAAAATTTCCTTACCGTTTTTCATACTAAGTCGGAAGATATACATATATATATATATATATATTCACGACATATCTGATGTGAAATAGTTACCGTAGTCTATAAACTCTTGCAATAAAGAAAATATCGTTCGGCCGTTTCCAGCTGTGCTAACACTGCCGTGTTACTCCTTAGAAATTTAACTTTAACCTTTGGTTCGTAAACTTACTCACTCGGAGGAACATAATGACCCTTCAGGGAGTTGTTATTTGGCTGCGGTTTCCTGTGAGGTGGAGGTGCTTATCCAGTACTGCTGCTGCTGCTTTCATGCGGCCTACCTCTCCTAATTATCCACCTTATGATTGCTTATAGGTAGATACACAATATTTTTAGCAATGCAGCGGCCTTAATGCACACGCTTATAAATAGGTACGAGTATTTACTGTTAAAACGTGTGTCTTCCACATACGCTTAATGGAAATCTTTTGAAATTTAAATTTTACAGCCAATTTGTTCTTGGATGCTGGTGGGGTGTTAGTATGAGCTAGCTGGTGTATACCAAGCAAGGTATATACACTACGACTCGTCACCAGTCAGCGACGTATTAGCATCGTGCGCTCGTTACCACTCCCGGTGCGCGAATAGCTCAGTCATATCAGGGGTATCATCCCGGAATCAAAGATAATAAGCCGGAAATTTGTATATACGAGTAATACACCTTTATTTTGGCGTTTTTAAATATGTTTTTTTTTATACCACTTACCGTAGACATTTGCAACACCAGGGGTGTCACTCTTGCGTTGCCGACCCTGTAAGAACCTCTTGGCGCCTTTTTTGAAGAATCCCATACTGTAATCCCTTGGGAAATCCTCGGCAGAGAGGTCATTCCACAACTTAATAGTTCTCGGTAGAAATTTTCTCTGGAACCACACAATATGCGACCATTGCAGTTTCAGTGTGTGCGAATGAACTCCCAGTCGTCGGCGAGCTGTGCGATTGTAAAACGAGGCTGTTGGCATGATGTCGAACAACTCCTTAGAACATAACCCATTATACAATCGGTAGAACACACAAAGGGGGGCTAAATCTCTTCCTAAATTCAAAGGCTCTGTGTGAGTTGAGAATCATCGACGATCCACTCAACCCGTCTCTGCACCGAGCACCGAGTCACAAGATCCTATTGGTGTCCTGGTGCTCCCGCCCTAAGGTGGCTACAGTACTCCATATGCGGTCTGACTTGGGATTTATATAACATAAGCCTTTGCCCCGAGCTGAAGTACCTACTGTTTAGCTCTGTTGAGCACACCGAGTTTCTTGGACGCCAACTTGACCTTCTCCTCCAGGTGACCTCGATACTGACCATCGCTGGAGATCTCGACACCGAGAATGCCAATGCTCTTAGCAATTGTGAGCGACGTATTCTGGAATTGAGGAACCACAGCAAATGTTTTCTTAGCGGTGAACGCGCAGACTTGTGTCTTGGTAGAGTTGAATTGGACCAAGTTCAATCGCCCCCGATCAGATACTTTACACAAAGTACCCTCTATTTCAAACAGAAGTTTAACGCGGCTTTCCTCCACAAGGGAACGAGAGATGCTAGCTCGGCCTGTATAATAATTGTCCCCGGGGCTGTCGTCCGCATAACAATCGATTGCCAACATATCATTGATGTGCAGCAGAAACAGCGTAGGGGACAATACAGAGCCCTGTGGGACGCCAGCATTAATATCCGTGCTATCGGAGCAAGTACCGTCTATCACGGCTTTTATGTCTCAACAGTCTCATAAAATCTCGTGACTGCATGCATGGTCAAAGGTCACAAAAATCGTTGTTTTCGCTATTATTTTATTACGGTGGAGAGCGCTTAACGCTCAGCCGTACATACCATTTATATTAATTAATACACTGTATTTAATAACAATTTACATATTTTACTTACCTAGTTTGTGAAATTAAATGCTTACTTATTATATCTGAATTTTATATTAATTTATAGAAAGTAGATTTAGAGTTGAAATAAAACGAATGCTTTATTCATTCTTACAATTTAAATTAAATCGTAAATAAATCTTTAATTTTGTAAAGAATAGAAGTATTATATTTCTCCTTTTTTATATAAATGTATCTCACGAAAATTTCTGTTTCATGGTCATCATCTTCGTTGTTTCCAAGCGTTCTAGATCTTCTAGAACGCTCTATTTTATCACCTTACTCTCTTCCTTAGGGTCACTTTGCAATGAAACAGCATTGTGACAAGCTTATCCATAACACTAGCTACATAATCGAGGTTGCAATTTACTTTAGCTTTTTTTAAGCAAGTAGTCTATGAACCATAGACGTCATAAAAAACTTTTCTATTACATCTATGTTATGAACCCTTAAAAAATGTGTAATACTCAATACCAACAAAACTATAACGTAGAACTATTTTGTCACACTGTCACCGACTCGCGGTAATAACGAAAAAACTTTGAAAGTACAGACGTCATGGCGAAAGTTTCTGTTTGCTGACAAAGCTGCCGGGAAAACGAGTTTGAAATAAACGTGGAAACTGAACTGAACTTCTCAACTTCATGATTCGTGTGTACTCCACTGCACATATAGGCTGGTTTTTAAAAAAACTAGAAATAGTCAAGAATAGAGATAATAAGGCTACTTTGACAGTAGTAGTTCTGGAGGGTCGTTCGTGTTTCTGCGTGTGAGTGAGGTCACCAGTAAGCTCCAAAGATGTTGCTTGTTAGCAACAGAGGTGACATCGCGCGAGTGATAATTACATTAAGCATTACAAGCGTTCATAGACTGCGGTAACCGCTTTACATCAGGTTTTTTTTAATACTACGTCGGGAGGCATACAAGCATACGGCCCACCTGATGTAAAGCGAGTACCATAGCCTATTAACGCTTGCGATATATTAATTATCACTCGCGCGATACCTCCTCTGCTGTTTACACAGCAACTCCTTGGGAGCTTACTGGTGACCTCACTCACACGCAGGACGCACAACAACCCTCCAGGGAGTTGTTATTTGGCTGCGGTTTTCTGTGACGTGGAGGTACTTCCCCAGACGGGCTGCTTTGATGCGCCCTACCTCTCTTAAAACATCCAGACCTAGACAAACAGACATGTTCATGCACACAAACGTTTGCCTTGCATGGGAATCGAATCCACGGGCGTTGGTGTCAAAGTCGCGTCATTTACGACTGAGCCACGGAGCTCGTCAGGTGGGCCGTATGCTTGTATGCTTCCCGACGTTGTATTAAATAGGACAGATTTGGGTAATTATAGGGATGGAATTATAGGTACGGCAGGTATATTAACAACATGAGTTTCAAATTATTAACTGATTGTGATTTTCTGCCTTTACTGTCTTCTGTATGCTAAAAGTACTCTTATATTCACATTTTTCTCAACGTATCAATAACGTCCACCGTTAACCCTCTTAAGGGCTCTTTTTCCATGCCGTGGTTGATGCGACCCTTGCTTTTGTCCCATTTTGTCCACTAATAGGACTGAAGTGAAAAGATTTTTTTTATGAACGAATCCAATGGTCCCTTCAGTTTATTAATCATAATAAATGTTACGCATTATAAAAAACCGGATGCGCCGCTGTAAAAAAAAAACTTGTTGTGCGGTGACTCATTTTGACCTTAACTAAAATAAAGTGATATGATAATATATGTGAATGCGAAGAATACAAAGATAATGGTTTTTCACAGGGAAGAAACGAGAACCAATGTAAGGATTACGGTTGATGAGTGTGTGGGACAAGTGGATGAGTTTGTATATCTTGGATGCACTTTCAGCAGGGATGAAAGGTACACCGCTGATGTGAAAAGACGAGTGAGTGCATAGTGCGAATGGAGCGTTGGGAAAACTTCTTGGTAATAAAAGCTTGAGTCAGAAGGTACAGCTATACGCTATATATGGAAGCTAGATCTGTGTATGGCACAGAGAGCTTGAGTAGGATAAACGCGGTTGAAATGCGAACGTTGCGAAAAATTTGTGGCGTAACGCTTATAGATCTTAATCGTAGTTTTGATGTTAGAAACATAGTTGGTCTGCAAAAGACTGTCGGTGTTAAAATGAGAAGAGGCATGCTCCGTTGATTTGGACATGTAGAAAAAATACAGGAACAGATGTACAACGCGAAAATGGATGGATGTAGGAGCCGCAGAAGGCCAAAACTTACCTGCTATGACCGAATTGATCGTGTTTTATCAGAAGGTGATGTCAGGAGCCTTAGAAACCGGCGAGCGTCTACAAGAAGAGCAATTAATGTTAAAGAAGCGAGTGAAGTTTGTATTGATCGATTCGTGTGGCGCTCGGATCTCTCTGCCTGCCCTGCAAGGGATTTGGCGTGAAGTTATAGATAGAGAGATATATAATTTATGTGATATTATTGTAGATAAACGATCTTTTTTTGTGGTTATAAATAATAGAAATTATTTTTTGCTATGTTGGGACGTTAAATAATGAATCATTAAAATAGTTCACATATTATATTAATATAATTGGTCACAAACACGCATGCCGATAAACACGTCTCTTGTATGTTTATTTTTAATGAATAGAATAATTGTTATTGCAGGCATAATAAAACACATTTAGTAAAAATATTAAATGTCTACCTACCTAATATCTATTTGCGGTTCAAAATATACTGCCCTGAGATAGAAAACGGACGGCGTAGGCCGTTGTAATAGGGTTGAATTTATACCCTATGGTTAGCGATACAATTTCTGGTACCTGGCAACTTAAAAGGGTCATAAGCACAAAGAAAGTTGAAAACAAAGAAAAGATTTATAAACGTATCTACTGTTTAACTATTGTGATTTATTGACAGATGTGACAAAATATTGATTTTTTTTAACTGAATGACTGTAATGAAAAAGTATTGCTATGTTGGGTAAAAAATAAATGGATGGGATAAGGGATGTGGATATCTATGGCGACCACCCTATGGCGACCACGTGTATAAAAGGGAGATCTTTTTTGGTAAATGGTCAACCGTGAACGTTGCTATTAGGACGCATTAAAGCAGACTGTCCTGGGAAGTAATACCTCCACCTCACAGAAAACTACAGCCAAATAACAACTCCCTCGATGATTGTTGTCGAGTGAGATGTACCAGTAAGTTTCTAAGGAGGCGTTGTGTTAGCAGCAGAGATAGTGCGAGCGATATTTAATGTAAGTGTTCATAGGCTACGGTAACCATTTTACATTAGGTGGGCCGTATGCCACCTCTGCGACGGTTTTGTAAAAAGATAAAAGTGCAGGTGATATTGGCTTTGACTATGAAGATAATGATGAACCACGTAATCAATTAATTTGTTGAAGCCAAATCGTACGGTAGAAAAAGAACTAAAACAAACAATAAACTAAGGAATTAATATTAAAAAGAATAAAAAAACAGTTACATTAAAGTTACTTCAGATTCGATATTCATGTACTGACTGTAACATTGAAAGGAACTTATAGAGCATTGAAAGAAACGCGGCGTAGTATGTTTTATTTTAGGGTTGTTTTCTTTAAGTAATACCCGCCCTGTCCCCTCGGTCCTGTAACAGCAGTCAATTTTATCAGTAACGATCCTCAGGTTGCTATTAATTTAGGAGAACTGACTTGCGTCACTGATGCCTAGAGTCTGATCCCCCAGACTCTACGCATCCGTGACCCAAGTGTATAACACTGCTTAGAAGTTATTGTTGTGCGCTACAGAAAACAGTCGGTACCATACCTGGGAAGCCTCAACAACATCCTGAAAGCGTTATTATATTTCCCTCTTTATGTCTTGCTTTGCCTTTAGATCCTCTATAACCACATGATCCAGATATTTAAAACTATTAACCCTTCGTAGAGTCTTTTTCTTCCTAACGTCCTAATCCATTAGGAATGGCGGGGTTCGCTCATGCCCAAAGATTTAGCAAAAGTACTGATTTTTAATAAAACGACTGCTGTCACACCTAGGGTTGCCAAATATACTGTTTTAAACAGTATTATACTGTTTTCCACTAAATTATACTTTTTACTGTTGAACAAAAATAAAGTATACAAAATACTGTTTTCAGCATCAAATGCAAACACATTATTATGTGTTATACTTAGACGCTCACACAAATTTGTTTTTATTTAGTCAGAGGGCGCTCACTGCTGCTGCTCAGTGCAGCGCAGCCACAAACAAATCACAAATGAGTTTCTGAACGAATCTGTCAATGTCATATATTCAAGAGTGTCGCTCTGACAGACGTGCGACAATCAGACTAACTGGCTTTCTTTAATTAGCTGTTTGTCATTGAAGTCTTCGGTCACATTTGATCATTTTGAGAAAATTATAGATAATCTAAATTTGTATAGACTCAATATTGGTATGGATGATTTATATTCAGAATTAACAAATTTGAAAGTAATTTATGAAAATATCAGAAGACAGAGATTTTCTTGAAATGAGTACTGGCCAAAAGTTGTCTCATATCTACTTTCTGTACCCGCCACCTCAGCATTTACTGAAAGAGTTTTTTCAGTAATGAATGCTAAGTGGCGGGAGGATAGAAATAGAGCATCTATTAATTTAATAAAAAATGAGCACCTCATTTATTTTAATTTCAGTTATAATTGTGAAAGATTGTAAATTAGTAAGTTGTGCGAGAAGCTCTAAAAAATATGTATTTAAAACAATAAATAAATAAAATACTGTTCATTTTTCTAAAATACTGTTTAATATTCTTCATAGACCTGAATATATTTTATTTCTTGTACAAAAAGTTGGCAACCCTAGTCACACCTCTACAAACCGGAGAGTAAATCTGACGTTTTCTTATGTCTGTTTACAAGTCTTTCGGTATATAATTCCTGGGATAACGCGGGTTTCATCACTATGTTTTCCTTCACCAAGTGATAATTAATAGTATGTTCGCTCTCCTTTCCCTCTGCATATCTTGTCTTGTCTTTAGATCCTCTGTAACCACAAGTCCCAGATATTTGAATTTATTTACCCTTTGTATTTTTGTATACTTTAATTGTTGGAACGAATTAGGTGCCAATTTCCTAGTTGTATATTTTTCATTCAAAATTTATTCATGTACCGTGTATCAGACATACAATACAATGGTATTACCGGTATACTAATGGTGAACGTGATTTATCTTACTCACGTGAGATTATAGGCTTTAAGACTAATATAATGTTGATCCAAATATTTGCCCCGTGTAGATTTTACGTGCTTACGGAATTTTGTTGTCGTCAAATATTTTTTATTTGGAATACGGCTTATTTACTTGGGTTTAAATAGCTCGCTATACTTTAGAGCTAAAGCCAACTTCGTCTGCACATGGTACACACTGCTAGAGTGATGCAACCAGCATGCTCTTGAGTAGCTATTGCGTTAGCAGATGGCATAGTAACGAGCGACATATGCTGTGTTGGTACTAGCTGCGATGACCGCTTCACGTGAGTATGCATGTTTGCCACTCGACTGCACCTAGTGTCATACGATTTCAATGAATACATTTTTTTATCAATGTCGGAAGGCAAACAAGCACACGGCCTATCTGATGTTAACACAACAACTCTATAAGCTTACTAGTCCCTCCTAATCGTAACCGAGTGAGGTTACGGTTAGGAGGGCTAACAGGAATGCAACAATCCTCCAGGCTTTGTGATCCCGTGTGGGAATCGAACCCACGAGCATTGGTGTCAGTAGCGTTACTAACTACTCCGTCATCGACCTCGTCATTTGCTATTGCACGTATATCACTCAATTGACCGGAACATTTTCATGGGTCCGTACGCCTAATCCAGTAGTAATATAGGTACATGTTGACGTCTGAGAATACCCATCACTAACATGATACCTCATCGTTCGAACTCTGGAGATGTTCCAAAAGGTTGCGCATCGGTAACTGACGTCATTTTTAATGCAATGCATCATTAAACACGCTATTATTTACTAGCGACCAGGCCAAGTTTCATCAACATTATACCGTTCAAATCTTTTCTCGAGGAATTCTCTAAGTCAACGTGAATACTGTGTTAACGTTTATTAAGTAGATATGTTTTTTTTGCACAACTAGATTGACAAACAAACATGCGGCCCGCATTAGTTGGTAAGTGGTTACCGCAGCCTATTGACGCTCGCAGATGTTAGTGCCAATCTTGTGACCTAAGACTGTTTCTTCATAGTATCCAGTAATTTCTCTGCCATAAAACATACACACATTACAATAATCCATACTGACTATCTATGTATATGACATAAACATAAAGACGGATAAAAATCACACACAGAACACAAGTTAGTAATTACGTACATAACTTACAGACTATTATGTAAGTAAAAATGTAAGCTCCTAAGTAGTTGTTGTGTTAGTAGAGAAGGCATCCCGCGCGTTTACTTAATGTATTGCTAGCGTACATAGGCTACGGTAAACGCTTTACATCAGCCGTGTGCCCCCTGACGTATAATGACGTATAGGTATGTTTAAAAAAACACATTAAGCAGCTGAAACTCCTTACTCCAGAAAATTCAAGGATTGACGTTTGATCGAATCAGACCAAATTTTTGTATGATTTGCAGATTATTTTTGTTTAGTGACAATCACTAATTTAATAATGTATTTGTTATTTGCATCAACATTCAACACTGCCGCAGTATGGCTATCAGCTTTTTTGTGACCTGCAGAATACACTTTTTCCTACCGTTTTCCCTGTACCTAATCTATTAGGATAGACGAGGTCCCCTAAGCAAACCTATATGACGAAGATACAGATTTTGACATGGAGCGACTGCCAACAATCCTGCACAATTTTCTTAGGTTACCAGGCTTTTCTTGGGTTAGATCACATGACTTTTGAAATGTAAATTTTTGGACGTCCGGGTTTCCTAACGATGTTTGCCTTTACCGCCTAGCAAGGGAGGAATATAGTATTATACATAAATCATCAATGCCACGAATTTAGTGGCACATGCCTATACCAGGACTCGAACCAGTCGTTAATAGGCTGGTTCTTTATTTATCACTAGACTGTCACTGCTCTAATTGGCGACATAAATACATAACACCTTCGTCCACTTTGGTAACTAAACTTACGTAACCAGTTACAAGAGCAGATTTTTCTTTCGCTGTTTAACTAGTTGTGAGAGAAGAATTTTACAGAGCTACTACCTTCTTAAATTGGTCTGCGATATATACTTTACTTTTTTAGTTATTTTACATTTTTTGAAGTGAAAACTTCTTTAGCGGCGTTGTCGCGTCAGGACACGTGACCTTGACCGTAAGATTTTGGTGAAAATATGAACTTAAGTTCGCTGCAGCGCTAAAACATTAGTTACCTCTAATTAAACAATTAAAACATGAAGCGCTAGATCGTTCGTAGAACATTATTTTCTCGCGATCGAAACGTTGTAAGCGCCATGAAATTATTCCCTAACCATTCCAAAATATTCAAAAATGCACAACGTTAATGTTCAGGTTTTCACTTCTGCCGGCACTCCCGGAGTGCAACCCGTTTTTTTTATTTTATTTGGACGTTTGTGACGTGAGGTGTCGGTAGCTTTTTTTCGCTTTTATGTTCAGGTATGGATTTCTTGGATGTTTCTATATTGGATTATTATACCCTTAGACTCAAAGAACGTGTCTTGCTTTTCCATTTTTCGACCCTCTTTATAAATACAGTCCACTTGCTCACTCTGTAGCGCACACTTACTATTCATTTGCATTGACGCATTATGAATATATTTTTTTATAACGAAGCATTTATGTAATATCCATAACACACTGTTTATAATTAAAATAATCGCTGGATTATTACTTGAAAAATGTCATTGTGGATTTTCTACAACATAGGTTGCATTTGAAAGCACTTGCAAAATCGCTGACTTTGCGTCTGCAAACGACATCTTTTCGCATCACTACCTTTTGCATTATTTCTGTCCATTCTGTAATTTGCCCTTATTATTTTCCCATTATATATTGTTATCCTTGGTTTATTAGAGTATATATGATAATTGTAAATTTTATTGAATCAGTTCGGGAGATTATATTATTATGCTGTTCACATCTCAAATCACAAAATGATTTATACAGTGTGGGCCTTAACTGTATGCGTAGTTTGAATGTTTAATAAAAAAAACAATTACTAAACATTTAATTTATATTTTTAAAAACTGAAGAAATGGAAATTTCGTTGACATTTAATTTTCACAATTATGTCATCTAACTGACTTCCACCAGGTTGTTGATATTCTTCGAGTGATTTCTAGCACGTAGATTCTAAAAGACACGTCGACACGTTGCTCTCGGGATGGTGTTTATTTCCCGCACAATGCTTTGTTCTTCTTCTTCTTCTCTACATCTTCGTAAACTCTTGATTTTAAGTATCCCCACAAAAAAAAACATTCGGAGTAAGGTAATATACGTAGAAGTCTTTGGGAGTAAGAGTAACTCTGTGGAGGCCATTAAATGTCTCGTCTTCTTGAGATGAGTTTATCAGGGAACATCTTTCCTAACACGTATATCAACACTCTGGCAGTATGGCAGGCTAAATGCAGAAGAGCTGGAACTAAGAAATCTTGCAGCATCTGTCAATAATTCTCAGCTCTTGCCGTCACAGCAACTCCTCTTATCATTTTCGAAGAAGTATGGCCCATTGACTCCTCTAGGTGATATTGCAGCCCACACAACCACTTTGGGGCTATGAAGAGGACTTTGGTGCTTTTGTCGAGTATTCGTCTGAGACGAAAACCGGCAGTTTAGTTTATTGACAGGGCTATTGACATGAAAGTTTGCTTCATCACTACAAATTAATTATGTTGAAAAAAAATTCCAGCATTACTTTGGTAAAGGTGAGTAGAAGATTTGCATCATTCGGCAACAATTCTTGCGTCAACTGAATTTTATACGTCTTTAAGTGTAAATCAGAATGCAAACTCCTTTGTAAAATGGTACTCTTGCGAGACGATTGTTATAGATTTTGTCTGACCGATTCACTGACCCGCCAAATAGTCTGGCGTCCGCGCTGACTTTAGGCGGCCTTCATTCGTTATTCTTACTATAGACCCGGCTGCCTCGAACGTTGTAATCCATTTACGAATAGATTTTGTACTTGGTGTTTCACTAATGTCTCATAAACCGAAGTAAGCACGTTACATTTGTCTTGCAATCGTCACAGAATTCGACGAGCTAGGTTACGCAGTCATGAATGACGCGACTATAACACCAACGCTCGTGGATTCGATCCCCATACAGGACAAACATTTGTGTGGATGAACATGTCTGTTTGTCATGGTCTGGATATTTTTAAGAGAGGTAGGGTGCATCAAAGCAGCCCGTCTGAAAAAGTACCTCCACCTCACAGAAAACCGCATCCATATACCATCTCCCTAAAGGGTTTTTGTGTTCGTACGAGTGAGTGAGGTTATCAGTAAGCTCCTGAGGAGTTGCTGTGTTAGCAGCAGAGGTAGCCATTTTATATTAGGTGAGTCGTATGCTTGCGTATCTCCGGACGTTGTATAAAAAAAAGGTAAATCAACGTGTGCTTTCACAATATTACAGATGCTAAACGATCATATTAGTATCTATCTATTTTCAATTTGGCTATAGTTTACTGTGAAGTTGAGGTACTCCTCCAGATGGGCCGTTTTGATGCGCCCTACCTCTAGAAACACACAGACCAAGACTGGCATTTTTTGTCTTGTGTAGGATTCGAACCCACGAGCGTTGGTGTTAACGTAGAATTACTAACCACTTCGCCGCCAGTCTCGTCCTTTCGTACCTTTGTATGAATGTATTACGCGGTACTACACCTCTGCGTGCACATTAGAGTTGATTAGGAAATGGTTATGAGGTAGAGGATGCGGATGAGGAATTATCAAGCATAAAGGTGGAGGTTGCGGATGAGGATATATTTGTGGGGGCATGAGGAGGATGCGTCGCGTATGCGCGAAAACAAAAATTAAATCAACTATGACTTTGTTGAGGTTAAGTAAGGAAGAACGCAGGTGATGTGTGGGGGCGGGTTGCTTTAGTTACGAGTATAAGCGTGTAATGTTTATGCGGATGCACGATGAAAGCTCGTTTTATTTTCCTCTTAATCTGTGGGGAAGCGATAGAGAAAGAGGAATTTTTCAACTTTCGTTTATTGGAAAGCGGTAACGGTTGATGAACTCCAAAAAATGCGGAACATCCGCAATATAAGGAAGAGGAAACCGAATCCTTATCAACCCTAGTACACATACGGAGCAGTGGATTAGCACCTTTATACCGTTCAAAAATCATAATTTTTGAAAGAATGGTGCATAAAAACCTATTAATATTTTAATATGGCATTATGTAAATATACATACCCGTAAATTGTTTTGGAAGTCTGTTTATGATCTGCTTTTATGCCCTTTTTAGGCGATGTAAGTCGTGAAAGCGCCGTGAAACTGTATATCAAGAATAGAAATCGCGAGAGCTACAATGTTATATCCAGGGAAACTGTTTTCTGAAGCATTGCACCCCGTAATAAGGAGGAATTTATGGGGAATTTATCTGTTGGTTATGTCGAAAATATGTTGTCGTATAAATCTTCTTATGCGTCACAGTAGAGTACATTTTCAGTCTTCAAAGTAATTTATGCGTCCCTTACGATGCTACAGTGGATTTAAAATGACAATGATACGATGTTACAAAAAATAGTTGCTTCACCTTTGATTCTGGGCAGTGTACTATTTGTCATCAGCAGTATAAAATACAATAAGAATCAGATTGAATTTGAAGTTGTTTGTTGATGCGGACAGACGAAATTTGTATTGCTAATGTGATTCTTGTTAGTGTATATATGTATCTTCTTCTAAATTTTATTCCATTTCCACTAGGATTGGCGAGTTCGCTACCCAACCCTACCTCTCTTAGATTAGTACATAAATCGAAAACACGAATTTAGGGGTGCATACCAGCATTCGAACCGGGGACTAGTTGGTCAATAGACCGGTTCTTTATCCACTAGGCTATCACTGCATAAAAGATCATGTACTCTATAATCCCTTAATTGGCTTCAATATACGTATTTATCACCAATATATTAAATAAGAGAATTAAACCAGAATTAACATTTTCAAAATTAAATATCTTTTCCTCTCTCTCTCTCTCACACACATACAACTCACATGCCTGTTTGTTTTGAAAAGACATAATGGTATACATTAAGTGTGTTATTCTAATTATTTCAATAATTTAATAGAAAATAATTCATATGAACGGGTTACACTTTTATTGTAATATTTATTGTACAAAGAAAATGTTGCATCTGTTTATAGTATCATACTAAAATTTAGCTTTTACCGACTTATTTCCAACGACGGATTTATCCGTCATTGGCGGTTAAGCAAAAGTGGTAATGTAGTATGGATATATCCGTTGTTAGCGATGAAAGTTTAATTAAAGAATGCCCCATGTGATGTGAGAAGTTCAAAGTACAACCATTTCTTACAGTTAGATTGCTTTAGAACTCGGGTGAACATAGATTTATGATTGGTCAGCGGAGCGCAGTGTAAACCAATCAGGAATCTACACGAGAAAAGTATAATTGGGTTATTTTAAATGTGCCCCGTAACGGGTGTTACGCTAAGAACTAATACTTAGCCAACTTCGGTATACACTACCATCTAATCCCCAGCCGGCTATTTCGTTTTGGCTTTAATATTTTCATTTTACTCGTATTTTATGTCTAGATTTTATATTCGACCCTAAACATTAAATATGCTTGTTTTATGTCCAATAAGTTAATCTCGTTGAAACAAATTATTTTTGCTTTAGGGAAAAACAGTCTTCTTGTGTATTAGACCTTAAAAAAATGTTTGCAAGTCATACATAAAAGTTATGTTTATCTATGTGCCACGTATTTTTTAATCAGACCCAATCTTTTTATGGTAACTAAAATAATTCCCAACAATAAACTTAACAGTTGGAAAATATATTCTCTCATATCTTTCATATATACTTACTTACGCACAATAGTGAGAAATTGACTATATTATTTGTTGTTTATATTACTTAAGTATTTATTTTAAATAACTTCAGGAGGCATAAACGTATACGGTCCACCTGATGTAAAGTTGTTATCGTAGCCTATGAACACTTACAGTTAGGAAGTATCACTCTTGCGTTGAGTAACGTTAGGTTACACCTCTTACGTAATATAATTTCTTGAACGTACGGGTTTCCTTACGTGTAGAGTACATAAATCTGTAAACGCGAATATAGTGGCACATGCTCCCACCAGGATAAGAACCAAGGGCCAGTGGATAATAGCTCGGGTCTTTATCCACTAGTCTGTCACTACTCTTGGTGGTTTGGACGCTAAGGAGGAAGTAATGTGAAAATAGTTACGAAAGAGGTCTGTCAAATGTGAGTCTGTGGAGATATTTAAATTATTTAATAATTATTTAAAATTTAATTTCCAGTTTCGGATTTAAGGAAGTGAGATAGTATTTGTAAAAGACAATCACATTCGTGTACGAATATTTTTTTAGATACAACTAGATTGGCAAACAAGCATGCGGCCCGCGTTAGATGGTAAGCGGTCACAGCCTATTGACGCTCGCAACACCACGGGGATGTTAAGGCTAAGGCTGTTTCGTCACAGTACCTAGTAATTTCTCTGCCATATCTCACCCTTGAAACCGGAACACAGCTATGTAAATATAGCTGCATGCCGGTAGAAATAGGTGAGACAGAGGTACCCACGCAGACGACTTTTGTACTAAGTCTCCCTCTGATAAATGGTCCCATCATATGAGTTCTTTCATGATGTTTTTGGTACGACCCCTAAAAAGTAAGATAGAATATTTTAAATGCGGCGAACGTATAATAAATTTAGAGTATGCTCTAAACTAGTAAGTCCACTGTCCACAGTACCACTGAATATATCGTTAAACCTTTTACTCGCCGGCTCGTCAAATACTAATGTCTCTACTCAGTACGCCAAGCCTTGACATGAAAGCCGATTACAAAGCAATATATAGTTATATTATATTTATTTAAACTCTCTAATAGAAAATAATGCAATAGAACACGTTACATATTTAATGTGACATTTTGTGTACAAGGAAAATGTTACATGCTCGTACATTTATTGTACCATACGGAAATATAGCTTTACGTAAGTTGCGATCGATCGGCTTGCTTTTAACTAATCCAAATCGTTTCAATTTCTCACCAAATTTCTATTTATTTTATAAATACCTAAACAGATAGTTTTGGAAAATAATAGGCACTAGTTAAAACTAAGCCGACCGTATGTTACATCATAACCCCATTATATCAAAACGAGGACAACAGTGAAATACAGATTTCTTCAAAGATGTAAAAAAAAGCTTTCTTAGATTATTTTATAATACGGAAATTTAGCTTGTACTAACTTGCTTCCAACGACGGATAGATCCGTCGTTAGCGGTAAAAAGGTTAATATTGAACTGTCGAATGCTCTTTCCCGCCCACAAATTCTGACGACAATCTTCTCAATGCAACTTAGCTCGTTCACAGAGACCACTACTGAGAACTTGAGCACGTCCGCATTAACCACGGTCACTTCAACACTTCTTGATAAATCGATATAGGTCGCTTGGTATATACACCCTCGAGGTCTCGTACACTCTTGTTGAAGCAGCCTTCGTCACGGACGTTAACTTACTTCGTCGGCACTACACGTTGTGAACAACTCTCATATTAGCGCGGTCTAGTGTCATTGTTTGTTTGAGATTCATTGTTTCTTGCCTCTTGTTTTTGTTAGTGATTGCCTTGGCTGTGATACTCCGTATTATACCTACTTTTACACTGAATACCATACACATATACAGGCGTATCTAATATGTTAACAAAAGAAAGACAGTATACAAAAGAAAGTTACAGGAATGAAATTTAAAATAAAAGCTTAAAAAGTTTGACAATGTATTTTAAATTTTCCAGGGTTTGAGCTTGCCTAATTGTAACAGGTAAGGCATTACACATGTGAACAGGTTGTTGAACAAAGAAGAAATTAGTAGTTAATAAATAGAAAATAGTCAAAGTACGAATTGAACCTACATACAGAGGGTTCCGTACGATAAAGATGTTATCTACGTGCCACGTATTTTTTAATCCGACTCAATCTTTTTATGGTAACTAAAATAATTCCCAACAATAAACTTAACAGTTGGAAAATATTTTCTCTCATATCTTTCATATATACTTACTTACGCACAATAGTGAGAAATTTACAAGGTATATTCAAAGACTTTTGGGTATATTATTTGAAGACCATAGATTTCTTATAGACTTTGCACGTCCGTGTTTAGATCGCAGAAATTAATATTCGTACTAAATTTGATTTATTAGTTCAATAGATTCAAAACATGTTGTTTGTTACAAACAGAAAGACAGGCACATGTGTGATCTTATAACGATTTTGTTCTAATATTTTTGTTAACATTTAATTGATAATGATTTTAATATACAAATATTTGTGTGCATGAACATGTTTGTTGCTCTTCATCTCTTAAGAGAGGCAGGGCGCATCGTGGTAGACTAGGAAACCTCGATCTCACACAAAATCGCAGCCAAATAACAACTCCTGGAGTGTTGTTACGTTCCGGCGAGTGAGTAGCGCTGCCAGTTCCTAAGGAGTTGCTGTATTAGCAGTACGGGTGGTAACGAGCGATTCTTCCTGTATTACAAGCGTTCTCTTAGGCTATATCGTTATCGTTCTCGTAGCCACTTTACATCCGGTTGGTCGTATGATTGTATGCTTCCCAACGTTGTATGAAATATATTGATAATATTGACTCCAATAAGCAATATAGAAAGAACACTTTATTACCTAACTCTTGATCATTCTCACCTGTTTCTACAAAAGCAAAATTTAATATCGCACTTACTCGTTATCACACGGAGTCACAGCATTTTATATGTAGACACAGCGACACGTCATGTTGGACATAAGTAGCACTATACTTTATCTTATTCCGTGCGCCATAAGAACGGTACAAACGTCAAACGTCGAGCTTGAGGTGTCGCGATGTGTACTCACATCAAACAGTCGCTAGATTTATTAAGCGAGGCGCTTCTGTATTAAATACACCATTGTATGACATATGGGCAGCTCAAGCCGCAATGCACACAGTTCTAATGACTGTCATTCAAATATCATAGCAATAAATAGGTTTTTGATCAAAATATAACTTAAATTGTCGATACAGTAAGCAACTCTTTCCCAAGCCCGTGAACCGTAAGTACTCGTAAGTCATCCTAAATACTTGGCAGTATAAACAATATCAAGCTCCGGGTTAAGATTGAAATTTCTGTTAAGGCATAGAAGTGTCTGTTAAGGGGCCTGACACGGTAACTGATGTCATCGCACAAGTTGTAACTGTGTCTCGACACTTTAGAGACAACCCCTGCGGGTTTTGTTGGAAGGCGTTACAGGGCAACAGTGTGCTATTTATATTTTGAGTAAAGAAGTTAAGAAATTATTTTTTGTACTCCTTTACAATCCGTTTTGAATCAATATTATTTTAAAACCAGTTGAGAATTGCACTTGCATTGCCAGAGGAACACCTGGCTCGTCAATTATATAACAATTCAATGTTTTTTTTTTATTTGTCGGCCATTTTGTTTCCTTAAAAGATAGGAACGGTGTTCCTGAACATTCCTATTGTACTGTTTTATGCTGAATCCGAATCTGAACTCAAAATTCGAATATTCGAAAAAAAGCGACAGACACACAGAGAGACAAAAACACAGACAAACGCACAGACAAACATATAGATTTCAAATAGGAACGGTGTTCCTGAAAATAAAATTAGACTGAGCAATAATGCAACAAAATGTTTAGTTATCTATATATGCATACACATCCTTGCTAGGCAGACACCTCGGTAGGCAGAGAACTATTGTTATAATATATATTAGTATTTTTCTTCCTAGCATTATCGCGTTTCCTATTCCATTATGATTGGTGGTATCGGCTACCTAAAGTCTAAGGATTTGGCGAAGATACTGATTTTTACATAGAATGATTACCGTCAGGCCTCCACAACCAGACCAGGTCTTTCTTAGCTTCGGTCACATGTCTTTTGAAATATAATTTCAGGACTGCTGGTTTCCTCTCGATGTTTTCCTTCACCGCCGAGCAAGGGATAATTAATAACCGAAAGTACAAATTTAATAATACATAACTCCTCGATTATAAGTTCTTTGTCCACTGGGCTATCACTGATCTCGTAATGTTCTCGTATGTATTAGTAATTAGTAATTTGATAATTATTAGCAAAGAAAAATATTAATAAATATTCTGTCGGTTACCTCTTACTATCTATACCTTCATACCCACTCCTTTGCAATGTAGGCAGACAGAACCGAAAATCTTTTGTAAATTTACAAGAGGAATGAATAGAGGAACCGTAGCCTGTTTATGATATTGTTACAATTAATTTACGAGTTAACACATCCCGGAATTATTAATCACCGAACTTGGACGCTGTATGCAGACGGAGATGTTACTAAATTCTCGTGTATTGTCCAAGTTGCGGATACTGCTTCACATAAGTTTGTAATTTTGGACAGTAACTAAATGCGGTGTGCTAAACTGTACTATTAGGCGTAAATTAGTTGCTAGTATTTTGTTGTTTACTGTTATTTTAGATGAAGAAATAGCCTGTTTATTCTTGCGATACACAATTTATTTCCAAAAATTCATACCAATATGCAATCTTTGAATTTAGCAAAATAATTCGTATGACAATCTGTTCTCAAAACAATTTCTCTAAATTTTTGCTACAATTACAACTTTTACTAAGTTTTAAATTAAATAAATGTTTTTACCTACCATAAGTTATGTACAAAAGTAAGCGTTGATTAATTCAATATTTTATGTTAATATATGTAATAAAATATTTTATTATTACATAGAATAATGAATTTTGTTTAATTGTTTTCTGGCAAATCCTGACGAGAGTCTCTCGTATCGTATCCATAAATTCGTCAATGTAACTTGAGCAATCTTTGTCTTGACAGAAATATAGCTCAGCGTGAACTTCATTAGCACATCTAAAATATTTATTTGCCATTGGGCCCTCGCGGACACTTAGACACATCTTACATTTTTTAAATATAATCTTATTGTATCGTATTCAATTATATTGCGTTACTATTTTTATTTTTTAATCTGCTACCATTTCATAAACGACCATTGGCGAATAAGAAATGCCAATAGAAGCTTGCCAATATAGGTCTCTTTTCAAATTGCCAATTAGATATTACAATAAATTACATATTCATCAGTTCTGTAATAAGCCTTTTTACAGAGAGTATTTTACTGTGCTTTTATAAGCATATTGTCGGACATCGGTCGAAAGGACAGAAGTGTTTTAGACAATTTATCATAGAATCGAGTACAATTTACAAGAAACGATCTACCAGTCCTAGCAAACCAAAAAACCGGCATACACAACTTATTTTTACTTCAAAGTTTTTCGCTGTAGTTTGAAAAGACTTAATTTTTTTACGGACAAGCTGTATGTTTTCATAAATATATCTTAAGGTAACAATCTCATACAAAACTTCTGGATAGTCAACAAATTTTGAGAGTTCGTCACTTAATCGAATCACAAGTTAGTATTGAGATGCTGTCACCTAACGGTGATTACAGTACCTACTTCCTGTGTGGTTTGACTTGAAACTTGTATAGCATAAGCTTCTTTGTTTCGAGCTGAACTAACATTTCGCTCTGTTAGTCACATAGTTATTGGGCGCCAATTTGATCTTCTACTTCAGACGGTTTCGAAATAGAACTTTTCTGGAGATCTCTTCATTAATAAACTCGATGTTTTTGGCTGTGGCAAAGGGCGTATTCTGAAATTAAAGTTTGTTTGTTCTACAGCAATTGTGGGTTTCATAACGGTGGGATTGAATTGGCCAAAGTTGTAAGTACTCTCAATTTCCCAATACAAATTAATCGCGGCTTTTCTCTACAAGTCATCGAGGAATTTTAGCACAGCCTGAATAACAAGCTTGTCCGGCTGTGTGATCCCATCAAGGATAAATATAGAAGATCGTGAGTTGAAATACCATTACGAACACGTATTGACAGTCGCTGATCTAATTGTGATCTTCCCACGATAATTCCAACTAAGTATGAGTACTAAATAAGAACTGCCTAAAGGGTACCCTCGCTACGCTATGCCACCTCTGCTGCTCACTCACTCATACGTAGGAACACAACATTCCTACGCGTGAGTGAGGCCACCAGTAAGCTCCTATAGAGCTGATGTGTTAGCAGCAGAGGTGACATCGCGCGAGTGATACTTAATGTATTGCAGGCGTTTATAGGCTAAGGTAACCGCTTTACATCAGGTGGGCCATATGCTTATATGCCTCCCTACGTTGTATATAAGAAAACTAAACCAGTACTAGACATTACAGATGGGCAAGGAAACCCAAACTCCAAGCGCCTTGAGAACATGTTCCTCCTTAATTATAAGATCTAATAATATGCATACATACATCTTCACGGCGAGTTTCTAGAGGGGTAGGCAGAGAGAACAGAGTCAGCGGTCCGTACACACCTCGATTCATAGCTCTTTACTTATGGCTCCTGTCACACGCTCGGTACTTATGGCTCCTGTCACTACGTTCTGATAACACACGACCGAAGGTCGTAGTACTCGTCAAGACTGATCGTCTTGGCCTTCCTCGGCTCCTACGTCCTTCTACTTTCACGTTGTATATTTGTTACGTCATACTTTACCCTTGCATTTTTCTTAACTTCCAGGTATATAAAATTCAATTTTATTAAAATGAGCGTTTAATATAGAAAGCGGCAAAGTTGCCCTTTGCCGCTTTTTATATTAATCCCTCACGCATTTAATGTTGCGTATTTGGGGAGTGAATTTGTATATTGCGTTCAGTTATCTAATGAAAAAAAGAAATCTAGGTATGTGATTATATATCTAGTTGAACTTGTACGAAGAATTTTAAAAGCAATGTGTCAAGTTACAATGGTTTTTAAATTCTTCAAAATTCTTCAATATCGATGCCGTAGTACAGTTTTATGTTTTAATTTATTTTCTGTATTTCTGTATATTCAAGTACATTTTATAGCTTTCGTTAAACACTCTACCCATCAGAATGAAACATTGTAAAGTTAATAGATTCGGCCCTTATTTTGCGAAAGTCAAATTTACATGCAATTTAATCTAAGCTGCTTTGTGTGCACACAAAGTAGCTTAGATCAAATTTCATGAACACTTCGTACGTCTTTGTATAGGTATGCGACGCTCCCATTTTCAAAGAGAGGTAGGGTGCACCAAAGCAGTCTGGGGAAGTACCTCAACCTCACAGAAAACCCCAACCAAATAACAACTCCCTAGAGGGTTGTTTTATTCCGGCGTGTGAGTAAGGTCAACAGTAAGCTCCTAAGGTTGCTGTGTAAGCAGCAGAGGAGGCATCGCGCGAGTGATACTTAATATATTATAAGTGGTAATAGGCTACGGTCACTGCTTTCCATCAGGTGGGCCGTATGCTTGAATACCTCCTGACGTTGTATAAAAAAATACAGCGAAATGACTTACATCGTACTTTTATAATCATGTAAATTAGCGCATTCTGCCCGTCAAAATTCATATTTTTATTATCTTCCGTTTATCTCAGGACGCTTGTGACAGATGGACTCCGGGCCTCCAAGGACGACCTAAACTTGTTCGTGTACGATGCTCGCCAAAATTTTTTATATTTAGTATTTGTAGCACACAATTGACGTCTAATTTCGCTTAAAACATACGGAGGTAATAAGAAAGTAGTTGTGATTGCCCAGTGTATAAAGAACTGGCCTAATATCCGACGCTCCGTGGTTCGAATCTCGGTGTGGGACTCAATTCATATTTTCGGACGTTATGTACATATTTGTACTTGGTCAGCGGTAAAGGAAAACACCTTGTGGAAATCAAAATCCAAGAAATTGTGACCTAACCTAAGGTCTGGTTTCCTTCTGGGTGATCGAGGTCTGACGGTAGTCGCTTTATATAAAAATCTGTGTCTTCGTTAAATCCTTAGTCTTAAGTAACGGACCCCGCCCATCCCAATGAATTAGGAAACAGGATAACGCTAAGAAAAGGAATAATCAATCGCGAATGTTAGAGATATTCTCATATTAACATTCCGAAACGTTTTATTTAAAAGTGATGTTAATAAACGAAACGAAATTAATCAAAATTCATCGATAATCATTACTTACTTCCCTCCACCTCTGCGAAGCTCAACTTTTAAATAACCTCTCGTTTGTCTTCTTTTTATATTAGTTTTCGAAGTTGACACAATGAATTATTACAGACACTTAATTAATCATTGCCTGGAGGGAATCTCCTGCCCACTTTTGACATACTTTTACGAATTTATTTCTCTGTAGGGAAGTACTGAAAACATTTTTTTTTACTCGGAAGTTGCTGAGTGGAATCGGATAAAAGGGTAGGCTTCGCTAGTGCTGATAACGTTATGTCTTTGGATAAACAAGTCAACGTTTTCAGCAGTTAGTCTTGAGAAAAATCCGTGTGATACAGAAGCCACATTTACATGTACACTTTTGTATTTTATGTATTTCTTCCTAAAATATTTGAGCCAAGTCGAAGACCTATAAATCAGTAATCCACTAGAAATCGTAGTAGAGAAATATATGAAGGTCGATGGTTGCCTTTCGTGTCTGTCGTTTTTTTTTTATTTATGGAGCATTAAGTGGTCCATTCATTCATTATTTCTAGAGTCCAAGGCAACTTTACGTACAGGTAATGCTGTCGATTAGCAACAGTAGTTCTGACTGTCCCGAAAAATACTCCCCTTTCTGCTTCTTATTAAATATTAGCGACAAATAGTGGTGATCAAATCGCTGCCAAATTTTATAAGGTAACCGCTTAGTTAATCCGAAACTTTCCCGAAATTTAATCAAAATTGGTCCAGCCATTTGGATCCTATAGCACACATCAAATTGTATATCTAAACATAAAAACCATTTACTACTAAGTAATACTTATATTTAATAAGTAATGACTGGAATTCCATCCGGCCAGCTCGACTTATGTATGTCCAGGGAGATAAGGGCTATACGGACAGCTTGTTGCGAGAAATTAATTTCAGGCATAGAGCTCTCACCACACCGCGGGATGGTCGGTGGTGTTCCTCCCTGGTCATCAAGGATCGAGTTGGAGGAAAATATTTCGCAAACGGATCACTATATCGAAAAATGATCTTACACCCTCAATGTTTTTAAAAACCTATCTATCGTCTCCCCACAACATGGGGTGGGCGTGAATAAAAAAAATCATCCCCACTTTACGTGTAGGGGAGGTACCACCAAAAAATTTTTCCTGCAAGATTTTATTCTACCACTTTGTCAGCATAGTTAATATATACATGCCTAACTACATCAGGCGTCTCTGAGCTAGGCCGCGGAGAGACAGACAGATGGACATGGCGAAAAACGGTTCCCAGGGGATACGCGCGGATGTAGCCGCGGGGTACAGCTGGTAATTATAGATAGTTGGTGTGTTCCAGCGAGTGAGTAATAGCACAATCAGCAAAGGAGGTGACAAGTCCGATACCTAACAGTTTCACATCATGTAAAATACAATAAATATAATAGTGAGTCGCTTGCACCCAAAATTGTACAAACTCATCTGAAAACCATGGTACAGCTGAAGGTCCAATCTACTCACAAATACAAACTGGGGCCAATACACGACTCTTAAAGTTTGATGACAATGCCAATTCAGAAAATATTCAGCATCTGTTCTATATTTCCGATGTTTTGTTCGTACGATGCGATGGGACGTACGCGATTATAGCAATATACGACGGCAGCATGCGGCGTATGACAAATGATGTGGCTTTGTGTACACTACCGGAATGCAATATTGTTCTCGTTGCTATGTGTTCTTCAGATATGTAACATTCTAAGCAGGATAGGACAAAATCCAAGGTTCGCTCGTAACCCGTAATAGCAGAGGCAATTTGGATTTAGTTCCGTTGAATGCGGGAAACGAGTGCATAAGCAGTGCGATCGTAATAACTTTTGCATATAGAATTATTAGATTAAAATAATCACAATATTTTATATGAAATATTGCCAAAGTATCAGTTTATGTCTAATCAAATCAAATGTCTTTATTGCTTCCATAATGTTACATACATAGGTGGTGTAAATAAGAAAACACATTCAGACCATTATGGACCCTGATGGGCACTGTAATGGAAGAGAGGAGGAAACCAAATCCATTAAAACAGAACATAATTTTAATTATGAAATTAAATTAACTAATAAAAAAAAGATATATAAAAAACAGACAATAAATAATTTCAAATCATTAATTTATTTTATTATGTCATTTAGAAATTCATTCAAATTGTAATAGGCTTTGTCTATTAAAAATATTTTTAATAGACAAAGCCTATCTACATAGATGCACTATAATGTGAACCTGACGAGCTCGGCGGCTCAGTCGTGAAAGACGCGACTTTGACACCAACGCTCGTGAGTTCGATTCCCACACAAGACAACCATTTATGTGCATGAACATGTCTGTTTGTCTTGATCTGGATGTTTTAAGAGAGGTAGGGCGCATCAAAGCAGCCCACTTGGGGAAGTACCTCCACCTCACAAAAAACCGCAGCCAAATAACAACTCCCTAGAGGGTTGTTGTGTTCCTGCGTGTGAGTGAGGTCACCAGTAAGCTCCTAAGGAGTTGCTGTGTAAACAGCAGAGGAAGCATCGCGCGAGTAATATATGTTACAAGCATTAATAGGCTACGGTAACTGCTTTACATCAGGTGGACCGTACGCTTGTATGCCTCCCGACGTTGCATAAAAAAATTGTTTAGTTTAGAACAGTGATAACCGGCTTATTGATCTACTGGTGTGAATCAAGGCGTAGGCATCTAATGAATTCGTGTTTTCTGATTTATATACATATTTGTAATTACCATTTGATAGGCGGTGAAGGAAAACATCTAGAGGAAATCACGATATTTTTCTTTGTACATAAATCTGAAAACACGTATTTAGTGATAGGTACACACGCCAAGTATCCACTGGGCTACCATTAGGCTTAGGTAGCGGACCCCGCCAATCCTAATTTATTAGCAAACGGGATAACGCTAGGAATAGAAACATGCGGTATAATGTCAAAATCATTAGTTTAATTTATTCATTATTAATAAAAATAGGCTATTTATATATAATAAACTTAGTTATGTTAATAATGATTGGTGCAGTACTCTCAACTGATATGTATTCTGCATAGCCTAATATATTCTTATCAACCCATTCTCAACTGACGAGCTGAGACACGAATATATCTTTAACTGAAGGGATTTAGACCATACTGCGCCACGTTGCTCAATTGTGGATTGGCGAAGGCTAGTGTTTTCAAGCGTCTCGAAAGTCACTGATGATGACTGAAATCAACGATTGTCATTCACCAGAAACAGCCAGTGCCAACAGCTTGTCGTGCCCACTACAAGAACACTCAAGATAAATAGATCAATCCTTAGACAGGCTGTGGTAAATGCTCCTTAACGACGAGCTCCTATTAGTTAAGCCGACACTAAGCTTAATTGTATAAAAACGCACCAGTCTTTAAAAATATATCACGCGATTATTTGAACTTTTGTGGATGTCGTCATATGGTATTACTTTTCATTATAATTGTATTTCGGGTCGGCAACGCAAAAATTTAAAAAAATTGTACAAGCACGACATCTTTTTTTATAAAAAGCCGAGAGGCATACAACCATATGGCCCGTCTGATGTAAAGCGGCTACCTCAAACCTAGGAACAACATCTGATTATGTAAGTATCACTCACGCGATACCACCTCTGTTGTAAACCCAGCAACTCCTTAGCAGCTTTCTGGTGACATCACTCACACGCAGGAACAAGAGAAACCTCCAGAAGATTGTTATTTGGCTGTGGTTTTCTATGTGCCTCTCTTAAAAACATCCAGACCAAGACAAACAGAAACATTCATGCACACAATTTTTTGTCCTGTGTGAGAATCGAACCAACGATGTCAAAGTAGCTTTACTAACCACTGCGCCACCGAGCTCATCAAACACTTTATTGGACGTAAGATTCGTTTGAAATGAGGAATAATTTTCTTTTTAAGTCGGTAAAGATTTAGGGTCCCTGTCGTCTTAATTGAAGAATATCGCCATTAACCTAATCTGAAATTCCATGTTCGCCATCAATAAATCCAATCTGAATCGTTTAACCTCAGGTGGTAGGCCACCCGGCTCGATAGTACCACTTAATTGTAACAACAGTCGATGGCCAACGTTTTGAGTTACAGTCACTCGATGTCCGTAAAGCCAGTGGTCCTGATGGTATCCCAGCGATTGTTCTGAAAAAATGTGCAACGGAGTTGTCCCCGGTGTTGACGCGCCTCTTTCGTCTCTCGTACTCGACCGGTTGTGTTCCGGAGGCTTGGAGAGAGGCTAATGTGCAGCCGGTACCCAAAAAGGGAGACCGTTCGGACCCATCAAATTACCGCCCCATTGCCGTAACTTCAGTGTTGTGCAAAGTCATGGAACGGATCCTTAACAATCAGTTGATCCGTTACCTAGAAGATCACTCCTTAATTAACGATCGTCAATATGGCTTTAGACCGAAACGATCGACGGGTGATCTTCTAGCGTATGTAACGCACCTCTGGGGGGAGGCAATTAATAAACATGGTGAATCTATGGCAGTCAGCCTAGATATCGCCAAGGCATTTGATCGGGTTTGGCATAAAGCACTTCTCTCCAAACTTCCGGCATACGGTCTGCCCCTCCAGCTTTGTAAGTGGATTGCTGGCTTCCTGCATGAGCGTAGAATCCGCGTCCTTGCAGATGGACGCGCTTCGCGGTTCATGTCAGTGAATGCCGGTGTCCCACAGGGCTCCGTCCAATCGCCCACCCTCTTTCTTCTGCATATCAATGACATGCTGCCACTTGGTAATATTCATTGCTATGCAGATGACAGTACGGTCCATGGGCGATATTTCGGGCGACCTAGTGCTAGTCGGGCAGAAATCGGTGAGAGGCGTGAGAGTCTTGTCGTTGAGCTTAATCGGGTTTTGGACCTCGTTAGTAAATGGGGTTCCAATAACCTGGTTGAGTTCAATGCCAAGAAAACTCAGGTGTGCGCGTTCACAACAAAAATGTCCCCATTTCATCCCACTCCCAATCTTCAGGGCGCTACCCTCAATATGCGCGATAGCCTGAATATGCTAGGCATGGATATTCGTTGCGACCTAAACCAACGAAATTACATCGAGAGCCTCATTTTAACAGCTTCAAAGAAACTCGGAGTCCTGAACAGGGTGCGCCGGTTCTTCACGCCGGACCAACTTTGTCTTCTTTATAAGACTCAAGTTCGGGCCTGCGTGGAGTATTGCTCGCATCTCTGGGACGGCTCCGCACAGTATCTTCTCGAGGCTCTCGATAGGTTGCAGCGACGGGGCTATCCGCATAATCGACGACGAAGAGGTCACAAAATACCTAGAACCTCTGCAACTTCGTAGGGACATAGGCTCCCTTAGTACATTTTACCGCCTGTACCATGGTGAGTGCTCTGAAGAACTATTTTCCCTTATCCCACCCTCTCCCTTCCGTCATAGAACCACACGTGCAGGCTTGCGATGTCATCATTCCACTGTTGAGGACATTTGTTCTCGTACTAAAAAGTTCGGCAACTCCTATCTCTGTCGAACTATTAAAAAGTGGAACGCCTTGCCTGCACATGTGTTTCCTCCTTCCTACAACATGGGATCCTTCAAACGAAGCGTGAAGAAGCACTTTGCGGGCCAGCATGGTAGCGTCAACTGACAGGACACCATAGTCCTTTGTCAGTTGCCGCTGCAATTTGGGCTCCCCTTTTCGCTTACCAACAGGCGAAGAGGAGCCACTATGCTGAGCCAGTAAAAAAAAAAAAAAAAAAACATTCATGATGATACCATAATAAGGCGTCCTTGTAATGGATAATTGTTTCCTTGGTTTACACAGTTACATACAAAGACGCCTAACAAAAGCTTGTTTAGTTATTTATCTATCTATCTATAACTTCACGCCAAGTCGCTTACGGGGTAGGCAGAGAGAACCGAGCGCCACGTGATCCTCGATCCATATCTCACTCGCTTCTTTAATATTCATTGCTCTTTTCATGCACGCTCGATGGTTTCTAGGGCTCCTGACATCACCTTCTGATAGAACACGACCAATTTGATCATGGTAGGTAATTCATGTTGTTTAATAAATGAATATTTCTAACGAACCACCTCGACATAAGGAACTGTACTAATCGTAGCCTGTTTCGTGTTCTGTCGTGTCTGTTTGACGTTAACAGACTGCCTGGGGGTGAGATTAAACACGATTCCTTTTATTCCCAATACAATAGAAACAGCGGAACTGGCAGTCGCAATATCGGACTCCGTATGGACTATTTATTCGTCTATGTGAATTGAAAATTGTCGATAAATTCTTGTCGTTCTATATAAAACATTGTACCATATAAATCTAAAATACAGGTGAAACCCTTGTTTGCTCCCGTCTTTCAATCTGCCTGTAATACACAAAATTTCTCGCTGTAAATCCCAATCCAGTATTTGACTAATGTGGAAGCACGAGTATCTTTAATCACTGTTTAAAGTGTTATTGAACTCATAAAGAAGTATACTTTTATTTATAACAAAACTATAGTTTTGTTCACAGACACTTGTTTGATCCGTCTTTCGATCTGGCTCTAACACACAAAATTTCTCGCTGTAAACCCCAATCGATTATCTGACTAACGTGGAAGCACGAGTATCACAATCTTCGTACCTATAAAGACTGTTTAAAGTGTTATTGAGCTCATAAAGTAGTTTTGTTCACAGACCTTTGTTTGGCCCGTCTTTCGCGCTGTTGGCTCTAACACACAAAGTTTCTCACTGTAAATCCCAATCTAGTATCTGAGTGACATGGAAGCACGACTATCTGTAATGGCTGTTCAAAGTGCTATATTTAGCTCATAAAGAAGTAGTTTTGTTCACAGACCCGTCTTTCCCTCTGGCTCTAATGCACAAAATTTCTCGCTGAGAATTCCAATCCAGTATCTGAGTGACAAGGAAGCACGACTATCTGTAATGCCTGTTCAAAGTGCTATATTGAGCTCATAAAGAAGTAGTTTTAGTCACACACACCCATGAACAAAACTACTTCTTTATGAGCTCAATATCTTTCCCTCTGGCTCTAATGCACAAAATTTCTCGCTGTAAATCCCAATCCAGTAACTGACTGACGTGAAAGCACGAGTATTACAATCTTCGTACCTGTAATGACTATTCAAAGTGTTATTGAGCTCATAAAGTTTTGTCCACAGTACGGGACCGGCAGATGTAAAGCCTCTACTACGGTCAGGGAGATTCGTTGAAAGGGTTGTGAGTTTGTTGCCCGCTGGTCTTCAGTGACGTCGAATCCAGCGACCACTTAATCCTCCTGTCACAAAAAGTGGTAGATTGAACGATCAACCCGTGTAACTAACTCGTGCTAGAATAGTAGGCTGGCAGCATATTTACAGTCGTCATCATTGAAAACTACTCGTACCTTTTTTTATACCAGTAGAATAGAAATAAGACGCCCTGACTACACACAGTGCCGTATCCGTTCTATAGGTGCTTGCAACACTAAAGGCGCAAGTGTTTTTTAATACAAACTTAGAAACATTCACGAAGTTGAAATATAAGCAATATGCTAATATTTTGAAAGCGCTCAAGTCTATAGTAAGTAAGTGTACTTCGGTGATATCTAGGTAGAGACAATGAAACAAATTGTTTTTTTGTTCTGTTTTTGGAGACTATTAACAATATCATTATTATATACTCACACATACTGCACTATTTACGATATTAGTCTCACTAATAGGATATTTTTTTTACAATGACAGGATAATTTCTAGTATATATTAGCTTAGCGTCAATTTCGTTATTATATAAAATATCACGTATTTGATACATATAAATGGAAAATATCTCAATTTGCGATAATTAATATAATGGATCCGTAGGCTATCAATAATGGTACATTACATGATTAATTGCATTCTCGTCCGCACTTTCTGTTTATATGCATTTAATTTAGTAATTGAAATGTTTTCATTCAAGTGCATACATTTTATCTAATTTAATAATTGATAAATTCGGGCGTTATTTTGTAAATCCTTACAAAGTGGTAAAAATAAAAGTACAGGTCCTTTGATTTTTACCACTTTGTAAGGATTTACCACGAGTAATATCATTAAAACTAGCGCCATTTGACCTATTCAGTATCAGTAATAGAACACACATGCTACCGCTACTGTCTCGGCTACCCTGCAGGCGAAGAACATTCGGAACAGCCAGAGCAGGGATTATCAAAGCAATAATGGCAGCGACCGCACCAAAAATGTCGTGGGTGTTTACCGGCCGCCACCAGTTCGCCTGAACTAGCTGATGAATGACAGGAGAATGCAAACCAATATGTATAAAGGAGAACCACAGCTTTTTATACATCGTGTTGCAATTATTAAAATAGAAAGATAATCTGAAGTATCTTTGTAAGAGTGAAGAAAGTGGTTTCTAATTTTCAGGAATACCGTTCCTATATGAATTCTATATGTTTGTCTGTGCGTTTGTCTGTCGCTTTTATTAGAAGTTTGACTTCAGATTCGGATTCAGCATAAAAAAGTAGAATAGGAATGTCTGAAAAACCAGCCTCCTATCTCTTAAGGAACATGGTCAAAATGGCCGACAAAGTTTTAAAAAAAAAAATTAAATTGTTATATAATTGACGAGCCAGGTGTTCCTCTGGCAATGCAAGCTTGCGCATTCTCAACTGGTTATAATTGTTTTATACAACTTGCCATTGCCAATTGTCAAATATTTATTATATATTTATTTAAAGTCGATTATATTTCTATTCTCCGCGTACATGCAGTTTTAACAACACTCTCTCGAGTTCTATTCCTCCAATTCCAGTATGACTAATTTTCGCTAGACCTTGACTAATTTTCTCAATAGTTTATATTCATGTAAATCCGCGTTATAGTATCGTCTATATACTGATTAATGTATTACTACAATTATATATACTTCAGTGAAAAATCAATTTAATTTTGAGCTTATATCAATGCGTTCATTAGGTGAAAAGTAATATTCAAATAACTTTTGATCCCTGTTAATACTGAACAACGTTCTACGAAAGTTTCTTCGTAATATAATTAGACTGCTGCTTTAGTTTCTAATTACTTAAACTTGCAATTCCACATTGTAATTACCAACTAAATGTCTATTATATATGTATAAGTGTTTACAGCGCTGCTTGCTTTGATCTGATCGCTCTCTGTTGATCAACAAGCAAACGGTCGCCTCGGTTACTGGATACCCGTTGCGGATTTGATCTTAGTTCAAATTATATCGTGGACAAAACTTATACAAGGTATATGTCCCATTAAAATATATTAGCTCTACCCAACATCTTCGCTCACACAGAGTTTGGATTTGTTATTTTCTAACATCGCGCCGTTGCGTGGTTTTTTTATTGACTTCAACCAGAAGGGGATATCCAATTTACCTGTATATATTTTTTATGTAGTATATATAATATACCGCAATCTCTTCGCCAAGTGTGATCTTTTTCTTATTAAGGTGTCGTAGAGATTGCGATTATTTTCGTGTATAATTTTAACAGCTTTCGCTTAAGTCGACATATGTTGTTTTTAACGATTTGTAATAAGTACTTAGGTTAAAGAATTGCAAGAAATAAACACATTTTAACAATTATACGGGTATATTTTTCGTAGTTTTTTTTTTTAGGGTTCCGTTCCCAAATGGTAATACGGAACCCTATTACTGAGGCTCCGTCCATCCGTCCGTCTGTCACCAGGCTGTATCTCTTAAATCGTGATAGTTAGACAGTTGAAATTTTCACAGATGATGTATTTCTGTTGCCGCTATAACAACAAATACTAAAATATAGAATAAAATAAATATTTAAGGGGGCTCCCATACAACAAACGTGAATTTTTTGCTCATTTTTGCTTGATATTGATAACGGCAACAGGTAGACGCTTGAAATATTCACAGAATATTTAGTTATATATTCACTTTAAGAATAAATAATTAAATTAAAATAAAACAAATATTTAAGGGGGGCTCCCATACAACAAACGTGATTTTTTTGCCGTTTTTATAGATAGTGGTACGAAACCCTTCGTGGGCGAGTCCGACTCGCACTTGGCCGATTTTTTAGTTTTTGCGCAGTAAGCGGTTCGCCATCGCCATCAATTGTATTGCGTCGGCCAGCCACGTGGAGAACTCTGCCTATTGTTAAACGAGGTTTCGGCGAAGGAGGGTTTAATCAGGTAGCGAGAGAAATATGACCTTTTTCGATTCTAAAGTCATTGAGTTTAGTGAAGTCAATAGTATGGATAAACGTCATTGTAAAAAAAAATTACCGTATGTTGCAAATTTTTAAAAAATGTATTTTAAAACCATCTAAAATTAATTGAGTATTTTTTTTAACAAAACTTACAGTTCTTTTAATTCGAAACTTTGTGGTAAAAAGCTCGCAGTTATATTTATATATTTTCTAAACTATGGTTATTGTTATAAACTAGTTAGCGTTACGTACTAGCGCGCACTCACAATACCACACATCGCACTCATAAAAACATAACAGAAACGAATTTGTGATGGCTACATAACAATAATTATTATTTAAACTGTAACTTATATTGTTCTATCGATCTATCTATCTATAAACTTTACGCCAAATCTCTTGCGGTGTAGGCAGAGAGAACCGAGCGCCACGTGACTCGATCCTTACACCCCTCACTCACTTCATTAACATTCATTTCTCTTCTCACTTATATTGTTAACAAGCATTATTAGCATTTTTTAATTGCTGCTGGAAAAAATCTAACATTATACTGTACTATACTACCTTGTTGATACCTATTGAGTTATCGGGTTGTCGCCGCTTATCCACACCAAGATCTGCGTGTGTCTTTATAAGTTCCATAAAGAAATACAGATACATTAGTTTATTAGAGCTTCTGCCCGTGGTGACTGACAAAGTTATCGAACCATCCCGCATACTAATGTAGAACCTAATGTCTCTGATTGAATATACAAACGGACTGCAACCTCTACTTTTAGTAATAAGGTGATTACTAAAGTCAGTGATTAGTGATCGGCTTGCGACTCATCCCTCTGAATGTGCGTGTACTTATGTAGGGACTTCATCCTCATATCAGCCGAGACGTCCTCAGCTGAACATAGACCCCGTTAGACGCCGTGTGGTGCCGGCATAGATATGTATGCGCCACCCCCTCTCGTCCCGTGGGTGCCGTAGGAGTCGGCTGAGGGAAACACACAACCGGATGACGGGCAGCAGGGTCATCTCGTGCACTGCCTCAAACTGCGATCACCAACCTGCCTGCCAAGTATGGTGATTATGGCAACAATGGTTTTCACATTCTGTTGTAAGCATTTCTCCGTACAATCCTTTTTCATCATTGTGACTGACTAGTGTTTGCAGTCCAGATATATACGTATAAAGCAGATACAGATATAAATTTATAGTTGTAAGCACGGCATCGCCTGCACAAAGCAGGGAATTCATTGCTAGGTCACCCACGCGCAATTCTACATTCACAAATCTTGTTATTACAGATTCATAATAAACCAACTGTTGGTACTTGACGCCTATGTCGATATCAAACCAGGGCGACAAGCCACCTACCACACACACATGCTGTACAATTCTTAGAAGTGGACTGTACCCTACTGCGTGCTGTACAGAGCACGCAGTAGGGTGCCCTCAATTCCATATTTTGCATTATGTCCCAGAGATCCTTTCGCACAACCAAGATTCACAAAACCACAGAAAATCTTCTATTCTAGTGCCAGATGCTTCTCATTTCTCTAAGTGGTAAAATTAAAGATATATAAGTTTGCCTGTGTTGAATCATTTCCAGACAATTTTGTCAACTAAATAGATATCATCCACCTTATAACAATATTTTTCAACAGAATGAGTTGTAATGTGACATTTGAAGATATTCTATCAAGGTACGAATCAGGAATATGCATGTTATTGGGAAAGGCCAGAACTGTTTAAGGTAATATAATATCGAATACAATTTATAACTAAGGACCTACAAGTCCTAGCAAGCGGATGTACCGGCGTACGCAACTTATTTGTGCTTATAAAATGGTTACCAAATTTCGAAAACGACTTTATATTTCTTTCTTTCGAGCATATTACATTTTCATAAATATACTGAGATGTTACAGTGAAGATGTTTATTTCTTTAAACAATTCCTTGAGCGATTCCCTGGAGCTCATGTTATAAATAGAGCGGACGGCTGACTTTTGCAAGATAAAATTTGTTTCAATGTCAGCTACTTTTCTCCACAATAATATATAACTGGTATTGTATTAAATTCACGATTATTATTACACTCGTAAGTCGCAAGTTGTAACGAGACCTTAACTACCAATGTGGAAATAAACTATTTTGCCGAGCTTTTGTATTATGGGGAGCACGAAATTGTTGTAATACTCCGTCATTTTGGACAAAGACCTTACAAAGGAAGCTGTTTACGAGCAGTAAAGCCACGTGTTCGCAATTTCCGTGCGTCAAATTCGTTTATCAATTTGTTAAATTGTTTGCGTTGAGCGTAATCGATTGTGATGAATTCAGAAAACCAATCAAAGTCTCTTCATCGAGAAGTCGTGACATTTGTGTCGTTTACTACGATTGATGACGGCATAGGTCGTTATCTAGCTACTAGTTACATTTGCCATAGTGCGGCACGGTTGATGGCCGTGGAAGAAGAGAGCCAGAAGGGCGCTCTAAAGTAATTCAGCGAAAAGACAATATTAACGGGGCTATTTTGTTTAACTTTCGACGAGCTCGGTGGTGCAGTCGTGGATGACGCGACTTTGACACCAATAATGGGTTCGATTCCCACACATGACAAACATTTTTGTGCATGAACATGTCTGTTTGTCTTGGTTTGGGTATTTTTAAAGAAGGTAGGGTGCATCAAACAGCGCGTTCAAAAACCTCCACCTTACAGAAAACTGCAGCCAAATAACAACTCCCTAGGGAGTTGTTGTGTTCCTGCGTGTGAGTGAGGTCACCAGTAAGCTCGCATCGCGCGGGTGATACTTAATTTATTGCAAGCGTTCATAGGCTACGGTAACCGCAGTTACATCAGATGGGCCGTATGCTTGTATGCCTCCCGACGTCGTATAAAGAAAAATCTACTAAAGGATATGTGACAGCTCCTGTAGTAGTACACATAGTACCGTTGGTTATATTCATTGTTTCTAATTTTATACCTATACCAATTTTTCATAAAAAATATTCTTGTATCGGCTTTGATTCTTGAAAAATATAAAAATGATTTTAGAAAACTTTTCACGTCAATTTAATATAAAAGAAATGTCAAAAATCTCGAAAAGAGTTAATTGACAACAAGAAGTTATTAAAACTATGAATTTTTCCAAATTTCGTATTTGCATTTTATATTGGAAAACTTGATCGCTAGAATATTGGAAGGCTTTCGATCCGGTTGATTAGTTATCTTGATAGGCCACGAGCCAAACAATTAATGTATCCACCCGCTGTATCGCACAAATTTTGGCACTTGTATATGCCATGTAATAACTCAAACGTAAAATTGATTTATATTGCCTTCATACATATACCTACGGTAGTACCTATCATGAATTTTTCAATCAATCTTAAATCAGTATTGAAGCTATTTCTATTTATTTATAATCACTGCAAAGTTTATTGAAATGATATTTTTTCTTTACAGGTATGTCACTGAATTCGAAAAAAATACGAGATGGTATAGGGTAAGTAAGATTATTTTTATCGGGAATTTTAATTTTGCTATATCCGAACTTACTTACTTGTTGTTTGATTGTTTATATATTTATCTTGAATTGAATTTATAACCTTCTATTCAAGTTTATTTTTTCTACTACGTGACGTACTAAATGAACATACGGCTCGCCTGAAGTGTAACGATCACAATAGCTTATTAACGTTTGCGATACAAGGAGTATTGTTCGTGCATTACCCATCTGCTAACCCAGCGACTACAAATATTTGGTTACTCCACAGAAAGTTGTTGTTTGGCTACGATATGACTGTTTTATTTAATTTGAATATTTGCAAACCGAGGATATCTCCCGAATAATCTTTCATCCATGTTTTGGTCATAATTTATTAGGCCTCTCTCTATAAAAGGACCTAGCTTTCTTCATACAAAAAGATTTACAAGTCTATTATGCCTGGAGTCAGTATATTATCCTTAGAAATCTCATGAAAAAAGTATTAAGCTCAGTAGGTTATGTGCACGTTCCTGGCTCATCTTTCATGCCTACGCTCGGCTTAGGATTCATGTCATACATTCTATTATAATGTTAGGCTCGTGTTTGTTGTTTATTTTCCTCTTTAATATTTATCTTTCAGTCAGTCATGATAGTTATATTATTCAGTTGAACGTTGTCTTCGACGTCCTAACGTCACTATTCTTGCGTGATTGTCAATGGTATTTTTTTTTTTAAACAATATCTCTTTAAGGGATCATCGCTGTGTCTTCTTTTCTTCCATTCCTTTTTGTCACTTGATCTTTGTTATTTTTATATTACAAAGCTAGTAAAGAAGTATACAACCTGCCAGGTAGTAAACAGTTAACGTATCCTATGTACAGTTGTGACACCAGAGATAACAATGTGCGTTATCGACCTTAGTACAGGAAGTATTGCGGGTACACTGGCTGGTGCTTGGTATACCTTGATAACCTAACTGACTCCCAGGAACACAACACCCTCTCAGTTACTTTTCTGCGAGGGTCGGGAATTTCTCCAGACAGGCTGCTTTGATACGTCCTACCTCTCTTAAGCTAAGGTTGACAATAGTCGTCTATTGATAACAGCCGAGGACGATGGCCTAACTTATCCTCGATAGGACGCGGTCGACACTGCTTAACTTGGGTGTTAGGTTAGATTGATAGGCCCGTCGACGCCATCGAGCTCCTCATCGATTATCTTGACTTCTTAGGTCTTCGTCCAACTATATCCATTTATATCTAAAACTCGTCTTCTCACGTTGAAGTCCGCCGCCCCCCTTTTATACCTTGCAGGGTAGGCAAAGAGAAGCAAGCGCCACATGACTCGATCCTCACACACCTCACTCGCTTCTTTAACATTCATTGCTCTTCACATGCCCGCTCACCGGTTTCCAAGGTCTATATTCATATGTAGTTATAATAAAAAAAGCTCATGGGACTGATATCAGTAACTAAATATGAAACTGTTCACGATAGCAATAACTTTAAATAACTAATTGCATAATCTAATTGTTGTCATGTCTCTATCCTACAATATGTTTACGACGTGTATGCTCTTAGCCCAACAATTTTATAGACATTTCATATCTAAATAGGACCGAATTCTATCTTTTTTATGATCAACTATTTCATAGTACCACCTGCGCTTCCATCAATACTTTAATACTGTTTCTTTTATAGGCTTATTCTATTTTCTTAGCAACGTAACCTAGATATATAACCTTATTTGAGAGAGAGAAAGAGACTAATGTTTAAGAACCATATGTGATATTAGGTAGCCCGCGAAGACTATTACTACGTTAAGTATCGATGCCACCACTGCTGCTGATATAGCAACTCATTAGGAGCTTACTGGTAGCTCCTGGGGGTAATCAGAACAACAGTCCCCAGTACTTTGCTGCTGCTTTGATGCACGCTCTCTTAAATCTGTAATAGCATTGCAATAATACATTTTCTCTGTTATTCTTGGCTTTAGTTGCAGATAAAAAAGGATAAAGATTCTTGCCTTTGAGTCTTCGCGGGCACTTAAACGGGTCTTACATGTTTTTATTTAAAATTCGATGTGTGCTGATTGTTCCTTATGGACTCTTAAATGACGATACAGATTTTGATGATATTTTTCTTTACAGATTACAGCATGAGATTCTTTAAAGAGGACGTGAAGAGGTTTTTACAAGGGTTGGCAATGCACGACAATCAAGCACGCGAGTGACCTGGTGTTGCAAATGTCCATAGGCATACATACCAACAGGCATTCCGTATGCTTGATTTCTATCCATTTTTATTGAGCAATCAGAACCCGTTATATACGTTTTCCCATACATTTCGCGGTCGTATTCGACCACCCGGGTCTCGAAGGGTTAATATCAAATTGATCCAGAAAAACGTATAATGAGCTTAGCAAGTTCTTAATTTTTGAAGTCGGTTAAATATGTATTAAAGAGTTGTGAAGTAGCGACCATCGCAATTTCTATTGTGGTCAGTAATCCATCATTCATTTTTTCTGTAGTTTCAGACTTTTTCACTGACGTCCCGACGTTTGACAAAGATCGATTAAGTTTTGACGCTGCCCTTTATGACGAGCTTATTTTTGACGAACCCGGCGACGCAGTGGTTGGCAATTCTTGAACACCACCGCTTGTGAGTTCGATTTCCACACATGACAAACATTTGTGTGCGTGAACATGACTGTTTGTTTTATTCTGGGGGTCTTGGGAACCAATAAACCACTTGACTGATCATGATGATCATCTCGCGCTCTCCCTAATAATCCGATTGGTGCCGCGACGTTGATCCGGGAGCTACCCTGTAAGAGCTGCACGTTCTACTTTACCGCCGACCCGTAAGGTGAATTCAATTACTACGTAATATCGATCTCATCGGCTCTCCATATGTTATCTTATTCATGGGAAGGTCGAGGGATAAAGTAGAACGCGCAGCTCTTATTGGCTAGTTCGCGGATGAACATCGCGGCACTTATCGGCTTATTGGTTAAAATATACTTCCATCGGTCAGTAGGCTCGAATTGCTGGTATATTTAGGCGCTAAAACACAACATTTTTGTGAGCACAGGGTGGTTTATTGCTTCGTGCTTTATTATATATACCTATATATACATAGGTGCATATATATATATATATATATATATATATATATATATATATATATAGGGGTTTATTTATTTGTGCTATCAAAGTAGCATTACTAACTACTAAGGTGGTAAACATGCGTACAATCTGCCTGAGGGTAAGCAGTAGCCTATGGATATTTGTAACGCCAGGGGTGTCACTCTTGCGTTGCCCTGTAAAAACTTCTCACGCCTTTCTTGAAGTCCCTGGGAAAAAGTCGTCAGGGAGCTCATTTAAAGTAATCTTGAGTTACAGTCTCATTTTAAGTGAGGTAGGGCGCATCAAAGCAGCCCGTCGGGGGAAGTACCTCCACCTCACCGAAAACCGCAGCCAAATAACAACTCCCTAGAGGATTGTTGTGTTCCTGTGTGTGAGTGAGGTTAGCAATAAGCTCCCAAGGAGTTGCTGTGTAAGCAGAAGAGGAGGCAACGCGCGAGTGATACATGATATATCGCAAGCGTTAATAGGCTACGGCACCTGCTTTACATCTGGTAAGCCGTATGCTTGTATGCCTCTCGACATAGTATAAAAAAAATGTCATTAAAGCTAAGGCCAAAAATATATACCACAATAGTCCAAACGGCTGTGCGGCCACAAGTAAATAAACGAGAAAAAGGTAACGGTGAGTACAAAACCCGTTTCCTTATTGATGAGCTGCGGAAGCCTTAAGCTTTGCGGCCTGCGACTTATTTCTTCGGGCAGATAACCCTTTTCCCAAAGGGTTATGAGGGTCTTGGCGACCTATAGGGGGTTTTCAATTGCCCATTGAATATTCAAATGCAATTTTGTTATTACAATCCCTTACGCTTACGTACTGTTAATGAGATGGCGGAAAACTTAAATGGCGACTTTCTTAAAATAGTTACGAGTACCGAAGTTAATAGACCAAACTACTATAACCAAATTGGCCGTGTTTTATCAGAAGGTGATGTCAGTAGCCCCAGGAACCGGCGAGCGTGCATGAAAAGAGCTATGAATGTCACAGAAGCGAGTGAAGTATGTAAGGACCGCGTCTTATGGCGCTCGGTTGTCTCTGCCTACCCCGCAAGGGACTTGGCGTGAAGATATACATACATACAAGTTAATAGATTCAGACGTTTTTGCGATAGTCAAATTTACCTGTCATTGGATCTAACCTACTTTGTGTGTTTCCGCCAACAATTAGTTTACGCGAACTAGCGCCGGCCGGCAGCCACTCACTACCGTTGGTGATGCTACGGTAGTCTCTGTCTCGGCTGTTACAGTCAGATCGATTTTTGTATAATATATGAACTCTTGCGATACAAGAATTATCACTCACACCTTGTCACTCCAGCTGATAATAACCACACTCGCAGGGTCACAACGATCCTGTAGGGAGGCGTTATTTGACTCCGGTTTTCTGTGAGGCGGGTATACTTCATCAGGGCTGCTTTGATACGCCCTACCTCTCTTTAAAATCACCCAGAGTAAGATAAACGTACATATTTGTAGTGTAAACATATATATAACGAGCACGATTGCTAAATTAGCATTGCTAACCACTCCACTACCGACCGCGGAGCGTCTCCTTCGTCAAATGCTTCGTTCCGACAATGTTTTTTTTATTAGAAACCACATACCACGTCAACTATTATTCATCCCACTGCAGGGATACGGGTCTCCCTTCAACCGAAGGGGTTTTTTTTTTTTTTTTTTTTTATAATTTTATTTAAACGTACACCCCTGCCTTGGGCAAGGCACTTATTGCTACTAATATATATATTTATGTCTAATAAAGTTTGTACAATCGCATATAGATAACACATTCATACATCACACACTTTCGTTCCTCAATTCATTCTTCCATTCATCTTTCAGTTTTATTGTCAAAATATTCTCATTTGCCCATTTTAGAACGCCGGTGAAAACTATTGTACCTATTGCCAAACTTCCCTCCCTATACTGCGTCAGTCCAGACACGGGCGACAGCGAGCTTCGCAGCTCCACCTAGCCACCGCGATCCCATCGGCTATACAAAATATAGCCGAGGTATACAGCATTAGTCCTAGGCGGAGCCGCTCTGCTTGTTACGATCTATCGTAGCCGAGGCTAGACTGACGCAGTATTTTAAAAATTTTGCTCGAGTTTTCCCTATCATTATTTCGGAGACTGTAGTTTCGGTGACCCGCATTCCCAACTCCTGCTCCAAATCGTACCTCTGTTTGGAGAATGCGGGACACCGAAACAATATGTGCTGCACTGTCTGGTCCACGCCGGGCTCGCAGAAGCAGGATGGGTCATCCGCGCACTTGAACCTGTGCAAGTACGCGGAGAACCCACCATGCCCCGAGAGGACCTGCGTGGTGATGCTCGACGGCACCATTTTGCCCACGATACCGTACGCCTCCGCCGCACTCGGGAAGAACAGCTTCGTCGTCGAAGCTGTTGTTCCCGATTTGTATCTCCTGTCCCATTCGCCGGTCCGGTCTCTCCGGTCTCCGGTCCCCTTACGGATCATACCTTTGACGAATGAGACAGGGCAGCGGTCGTAATCTGGCCGCCTCCGCAACCCCAGTGCGGCGCTCCTGGCGAGTTCATCGGCCCGTTCGTTCCCCTCCAACCCCGCGTGTGCTTTGATCCAGAACAGCGAGACGCTCTTACCCTGGCTTTTGCACAGTTAAGAGCGTCCCGTGTTTGCACCGCCAGGGGATGGGGGGACTCGACGTTCGCCACCGCCTGGAGCGCCGCCATGGAGTCGTTTAGACGAAGGGGTTTAGAGCATACTTCACCACGCTGGTCAAATGCGGATTGGCGGAGGCCAGTGTTTTCAAGCCGCTCGAGGGCCACTGACTTAGCTTAACGACTGTCGTTTATCGACAACAGCCGGGACCGACGGCTTAACGTATCCACCGAAGAACGGAGAAGCTCAAGATAGATATACCCATCCATAAACAGGCTGCGGTCGACGTTACTTAACCTGCATGTTCGGTTAGAATGACACGCACAACGACGCCATCGAACTCTCTTTTTTTCTTTTTCTTAGAAGCCTGTCATTTATATGATGATACACCTGACATTAGACTACATGCGTCAACTTTGAAAACTTCAACTGACAGTGGTAATGTCAGGTAATTTCCTTCTCTGAAAATGTCGAGATGTTAAGTTTGAAGTAATCGTGTTATCTTCGGCGCTTGAGCAAAGTTAAATTATATATTTAAGGTTCTTACAAAGTATACGACAGTTACAAGGCTGCTTTACTCGTTATTATGAACTAACTCTGCCCGCAGCTTCGTCCGCGCTATATTTATTGTAAATTGCAGAACTTTTTCTATTGCAAGTGTTAATAGGCTATAGGAAAAAGTTTACATCAGGTGAGTCGTATGCTTGTATGTGATTTTTTTTTTACAACGTCGGAAGCGTTGACTTATACGATCAAATAATATACATTTCATATGTGTGATTTACAGAGCTCTTTCGTGAACGTAAGAGTAACTGCTTGAATACCTTGTCCTAGATTTTTCTAGAAGTATCTAGCACAGTTGGTTCTGCATATTTACTTATTATACGACGCCGGGAGACAACCAAGCGTCTAATTTAAAGCGATTCCACAATGAATCGCTTATGTTTTACATCCGCACTTACACATCCCCTCTGCTAGCACAGAACCTCACATCACCTCGCGTACTCGCAAATCAACTCGGAATCGGAAATCAACATAAACTCCAAGGAATGATTATTTCATTACAGTCGTCTATAAGGTACTTTCCTAGTCCGATTATTTCGACGCGCCCTTCCTCTCTTTCACCAGGGCGATATTGGTAATTAGCAGGGTGCACAACGTGCAAGCGAGTTTGGCTTCGACCCTAAAGATAATAGTGAGCTTCTTATATCGCAAACAACGTACCGTCATCTATAGTAGTACCAAGTTTTTGCATTCAAACTCAGATACTTGGGGAGTAAAATGGTTAGTTAATAGATTCAGGCGTTATTTTGCGAATGTAAAATTTAAAGGCAATTTGATTTAAACTAGTTAGTGTGTTACGCTACCGATTAGTTCATGTGAACTATTGCCGGCACCAGTTACCTCTGCGACACGTATTTCGCCTCTCTACGAGGCATCCTCAGGCGCTGTGTATATATTAGTCTTAGAATAAAATGCTACGGATAATTTATTCGGTAGCGGAAGCGCTCAGTATTTTAGTTCAAATTGTCTGTAAAATGGTTGTAACATACGAGTACATGCAGGCGGATGAACATAACGAAAAATAAGTATTCCTTGTTCGCTGCGGAGCCCTAATAATGATGTGTAAGTGCCATTCATCTTTTGAGTCGAAGCAACCTCGCCTACACTCAGCTAAATACAGAGGCTTTGACGAAAGATAGGTAAAATGTATAGTGGCAGTCCGATGGGAGGGAACTACCTGCACCGTACAGAAGATAACAGCTAAAATAACTACCTACTTCGTAGAGGGTTATTGCATTCTTGCGAGTAAGTCAGATCACCAGTAAACTCGTGAAAACTTTCTGTATTAGTAGCGCGAGCGATACTCCTTCTATAAGCATTCATGAGCTATATTTACCTTATTACATCAGGTGAACCGCATGGACGTTTGCCTTTCGACATAGTGTAAAACGTAAAAAAATCTGTAACATCAGAACACACAAACGGATATACCCGACTTCAAATGCGGTATCTGATTTGAAACCTAATTTAATCGGGTTAGTTCAAACTTGAAATTATTTGAAGAATTTAACGATTGATTCGTTCCCTTGCGGATGAGAACTACGATCAGCTTGTGTATGTATTTAAGGGTCTAATTTAAATCCCTCGTGATACAAATCCGCATTTTCACCGCCAAGAGAACTCTATTTGCTGTAGGTCAACAACTCCAGAACACGCCTCTTACCGTTGTCAATGAGACTCTTGGTGTCTGGATCTCCAGCGAGGTTCAGTTTCGAAAACACATGTAGTGTTTGGAGCTATCCACTAAACATGCATCAAAAAGCTCGGCACTTTAATATCATGCATTTCGTATAAATTCAATAAATATGCTTTGATTCATTCAGTAGTATCCAAATTACCGCCAACCTATAAACAACCAAACCATACCAATCAAACGCGTGTTCAAATAACCATTATTTACCATTAATTATCGTATAACCATTTTACGAGTTTTGTAATAAGCGACTGTTGTATTTAGTAGAACTTAATAATAAACTATTTTTACCTAAAAATCTATCAGTAAAATTATATTGTCTCCACCAACCATCACCAGTACGTAATTCAGCGGGTATACCACATACCATCTGCTGAATCATCAGGCAGAACCCATTACATGGTCTTTCGAGCCAGATGTGAAACAGTGGCCTATGGATATATGCGACCATTACATGTAGAATAAGGTCAATTTGACACCCACGAAACATAGCGTGCTCAACATAGCGAAGCACTACTATCGGGGTAAAGATTTTTGTACACAAGCCTCAAGTCGGACCGCACATCGAGCACTATGATCGCCTTTAAGTAGAAGTACCGGTACACCAACTAGGACCTTGTGATTTTGTTCAGAGATCTGCTGTGAGAATTGTCGATGATTCTAAGCTTACACACGGCAAGTTTAGTTAAGTTTGAAGATATAAGATATAAATATTTTTTTCTCTGTGTTCTATCGATCACACAACGACTTCCGAGAAGTTGTACGGCATGATGACAACCGCTTGCTTCTGCAATCGCATTTCTCGTTGTCGGTGGGGAATACATCCCATGCCATACTGAAACTGCAATGGTCGGGTACTCTTCTCTTCCAGAGAAGATTTTTTTCAAGATCTCTTAAGCTGTGCAATGATTCTCTGCCGAATTTTCCCAAGCGTGAGATTCTTCAAAAAATGCGCGAAGAGTTTTATATAGGATCGGCTGCGCACTTGATGTTTCAAGTGTCCATAGGATACAGTAGCTATTTATCAGCTGGCAGTATGTACGCTTCTTTGCCCTAGTAGTATATATAAATAAGAATATAAGATTATATATATTTTTGTTATCTTCCTTAACTTTTAAATTGTGGAATGAACTAGCTGCTGAGGTTTTCCCTAGGGAGCATGTGGTTCTTCAAAACAGTGCTGCCATGACGTAAGTGAACAAAATTTTCTTGTAAGCTAGTCATTTGTCAAAAGGGTATGCGAAGGATGCGTGAGCATTAATAAATATGAATTTTTAACAATATTCTGTAACATCATATAATTTAGCAGGATTAGATATGCAGGACATACTATAACATTTTTTTATACAACGACAGGCGGTGTACGAATACGGCTCACCTGATGTACACCATGGTAGTTACCGTAGCCTATGAACGCTTAGTATACATATAAGCTTCGCTACCGTGTTTCACTGTGGAGTCGCTGTTGACACAGTTACTTCTCATAGAAAATTTGATAAAAAAGTTATAATAAAAATATATGTATATATATAAAAAAGTGACCTTCATTCGGAGCGACCGATATATAGTTATCTGCAAGAATAGTCTTCAAGTTTAATAAAGTCGGTTTCACATTTATTTGCAAGATTTTAATTTATTGAGTGACTTAAATTACTATGAGCATCGAATTCTGTAATGTATGAAATGAATAATAATAAATGTGATATTGGGGGTGTACAGTGCCCAAATCCGATCACCTAACAATTGCCTGAGGTCAACGGTTCAGTCCGGATTTTTGATGATAAAAATCTAAATTCGGTTTAGATTAAGTGATCGTTTTCTGCTAAGGTAACGGGAACCCTTGAGTTTCACCTACTGAACAGAAACTATCTGGTTGAGAGAGAGAGGTATGGGACGAACATTTCTTTACTAAGCAACCCACCTGGAAAGTGCGAGATTATCAGAAAGCTCCTGCCATAATAAAAAAAAAATTCATTCTCCATCAGCGTCCAATTTTAAAATATTCCGACCGCGCGTACATGTTTATTAACTATACAAGTTCGTAGCTGCAGTTCTAAAAGCAATTAGCGCACAACACAACAACTAAATGAAATACGCTCAATCGGTATTCCGTAGTGCTGTAAAATGTTTCAGGAAAAGGAACGCAAAATTGCCGGTTTTGCCGACATTCGTTCAGTCTGGGACTGGCAAATGGGCGCGCGGTCGTGTCCGCGTCTCTGCGAAAAACCATGACGACCGACACCGAAATAAGTTTCGTAATAATACAATACATGTTTTAGAATAAGTGTAAGACTATTATGACATTATTAAAGATAAACGCGGTATAAATATAATATGGCAGTTGCTAAAACCGACAACTTTAGACTTGTTTACATGTGCACAGTAAGTTTTGGAAGTGTCATAATGGATTTTGAGATTTAATAAATGCTGTATCCGAAATGCTCTGCTATGTAAGTCATTCATAAATCATGTTATTTATTAGCTGGAATTATTCATCATGAGGTGGCGTCGCATTTGAAATTAATTTTAGTGGAACGGAGCGCCCCTTCGGCCCCACTTGTCAATTACAGCGGCGGTTTACATCTGTATATCACATAAATGTACTATATATATGTTAATTCGCTTAATCCATTCCAGTCCCTCGGGAATTTGAAAATTACGAAAGCGTACTGTACCACTTTATTTGTACATCGTTTATGTTTTGTATATAAACATACAGGCACGCCTGATGTGAACGACTACCGGTTGCCACAGTAGCTACATTAGCCTTTAGATGCATGCAATGCTGATTGCTTGAACGTTGCCCCACTAGCTTAGTAGTGATCTTAAGCACTCGCAGAAATACGGGAACCCGGCATAAAATTTAACCTTAAATTTAATTTATATTAATTTCTTCATCTTATTGCAAATAAAAAAATTGAAAACAAAATTCTACCGTCTTATCTCTGAAATTCGTAAAGTGAAAAATCAGAAGTAATCACAGGCGGAAATATATAATATACATAAAGACATCGTTGTGTGAGGGATATTATTCTTAAAATTATTACAACTTTTATTTTTGAAGAGGTAGATACTATATATACATATTAGCTACATTTATGTCCAAGAACTGTATGGGACACTCGGTGCGCAAGTAATATTTGGACTTGGCCGCTTTTTACTAAACAAGTAGCTAGCTTTTTATTCACCTTAATCTTCTTAGTTTGATCGAGTATTTAAAGTATTTAAGAGAAGTAGGGTGCATCAAAGCAACCCTTCTGGGGCAGTATCTCCACCTCACAGGAAACCCCAGTCAAATAACAACTCTCTATTTTTGTTTGGGTTGTTGTGTTCCTGCGTGTGAGTGAGGTCCACCAGTAAGCTACTAAGGAGTTACTGCGGTAGCAGCAGAGGAGGCACCGCACCAGTGATACTTAATATATTACAAGAGTTCATAGTCTACGGCAACCGCTTTCCATGAGGTGGGACGTATGCTTGTATGTCTTTCGACGTTGTATATAAAAAATAGAGTCGTTTAGGCATTCTTGGGAAGGCTTGAAAGTTTTTTGAAACTTTTCGAACTGTAATAAGGCTTCATTCAACAATCTTAAGTACCTTCGTGACACAAATACTATTTTTTATATATATATATATATATATATATATATAATACGCCGGGAGGCATACAAGCATACGGCCCAGGAGCGGTGGTGGCCCCGCGGTATAACCGTGAGGTTCCGCGTTCGGACCCCGGCGGGTGAGAAAACACTGTAAGGAAACCTGCACATGCAGATCTTCTGGATGTGTATTCATGATTCATTGTCCTGTCTGGTTCCCCTTTAAAGGTCACGGAGGTCAGACGGCAGTCGCTCCAGTGTAATAACTGGACTCGCCACATCTTGGATCATGATCATAGCGAACCCCGGGCTTCGTTTTGGATGGAACCGGGATTTACCGCTTGATGAGTGAGTTGAGTTCTTGAGAGTGACGGGAGGCATACAAGCATACGGCCCACCTGATGTAAAGCGATTACCGCAGCCTATAAATACTTGTAATACATTAAGTAGCACTCGCGCGATGTCACTTCTGATAACTAATACAGCAAATCCTTTGGAGCTTATTGGTGACCCCACTCACACGTAGGAACACAGCAACACTCCAGAGAGTTGTTATTTGACTGCGGTTTTCTGTGAGGTGGAGATACCTTCCCTACGGGATACGCTTTGATACGCACTACCTTTCTTGATACATCAAAGGTGTCAATTGATATGAAACTAATAAACAAGTTAATAATGTAGAGCAGTGATAGATAGCCCAGTGGATAAGAAACCGGCCTATTGAGCAAATGGTCCCCCGTTCGAATCCTGGCATGTACCACTAAATTCGTGTTTTCGGATTTATGTACATATTTATTACTTGTTCAGCGGTGAAGAAAACATCGTGAGGAAACCCACATGTCGAAGAAAATATATTTCAAAAACGTGTGACCTAACCTAGGAAAGACCTGGTTTTCCCTCGAGCTTGTGGAGGGCGGACGGCAGTCGCTCCATGTAAAAATCAGTATCTTCGCCAAATCCTTAGGCTTAGGTAGCGGACCCCGCCAATCCTAACGGATTAGGAAACGGGATAACGCGATGATGAAGAAGAAGTAGGTTTTTAAAGAGTCGGCAACGCATCAGTGACGTCCCTGATATTACGAGACTATAGTAAATGTTGTTACTATGTTGTTCTTTATGTCAGGAGCCCTAGAAACCGGCGAGCGTGCATGAAAAGAGCAATTAATGTGAAAGAAGCGAGTGAGGTATGTAAGGGTCGAGTCGCGTGGCGCTCGGTTCTCTCTGCCTGCCCCGCAAGGGATTTGGCGTGAAGTTATAGATAGATAGATAGATAGTAAATGTTTAGTATTAGGCGGGCCGTACACTTTTTAGCCTCCCTTAGTGATGAACAAAAAATAATAATTGAAAGGTGAAACATATGGTTATTAATATACATTTACGATTTTGATGAGCTCGGTGACTCAGTCATGAATGAAGCGACTTTGACACCAACGCTCATGGGTTCGATTCCCACACAAGGCAAACATTTGTGTGCATGAGCATTTCTGTTTGTCTTGGTCTGGATGTTTTAAGGAATGTAGGGCGCATCAAAAGAGTCCATCTGGCGGAAGTAACTCCACCTCACAGAAAACCGCAGCCAAATGACAACTACCTAGAGGGTTGTTGTGTACCTGCGTGTGAGTGAGGTCACCAGTAAGCTCCCAAGGAGTTACTGTGTAAGCAGCAGAGGAGGGTATCGCGCGAGTGATACTTACGAGTAGGCTACGGTACCCGCTTTACATCACGTGGACCGTATATTTGAATGCCTCCCGACGTAGAATAAAAAACAATTACAAAAGCCTTGTGAATTTATTATTACTATTAATTATTATCACAATTAGAAGTATTACTCTACTATGCTATATCTTACGGTGTAGACAGAGAGAATTGAGCGCCACGGTCCTTAAACAACCACACGTCGCCTTTTCAACTTTCGTAGCCCTTTTTGTGTACATTCACGGGTCCCTTCTGACAAAACACGACTAATTTGTATGTGAGACATCTTGGTCTTTTTCTGTTCCGTCCACTTCCATATTTATTTCGTTATTCTTACTTTTTGCATTCTTCTACATGTCCGAACCAATGAGGTATGCCTATTTTTATCTTGACATCGATCTTTCTCTTCCAAGCTCGTTTCCTTAATTGAAATTAGTACCGTGCTATGCACCAGCTGTGTCTTCTGACTCAAGTTTTAACTACCAAGTTATCCCAACGCTTTCTACACTCGTTAATTATTTAAACAATTAATATTCATAATATTATAAATATTAATTACTAGCGACCCGCCCCGGCTTTGCACATGAAGATAGTAATATAAATTAGAACTTTATTTACAATAAAGTTCTAATATTCTCTTTATTTTATTTACAAATAGAACATAACAACATTTCCTTAATTTCATATAGAGCGTTTAAAGTTTTCAATAATAAAATATACATTTTTTTTATAATATGTCGGGAGATATACAAGCATACGATCTACCTGATGTAAAGCAATTACCGTAGCCTATTAACGCTTGTGACATATGTCACTCGCGCGATGCCACCTCTGCTGCTTACACAGCAACTCCTAAGGAGCTTACTGGTGACCTCACTCACACGCAGGAACACATCAACCCTCTAGGGAGTTGTTATTTGGCTGCGGTTTTCTGTGAGGTGGAGGTACTTTCCCAGATGGGCTGCTTTGATGCGCCCTACCTCTCTTAAAACATCCAGACCAAGACAAACAGACATGTTCATGCACACAAATGTTTGTCCTGTGTGGGAATCGAACCCACGAGCATTGGTGTCAAAGTCGCATCTTTCACGACTGAGCCACCGAGTTATAATTACAAACTATTTTTATACATCATTGAAAGGCATGTGGCCCACCTATTCTAAAGTGATTCACGTAACCTATGAACTCTACATCATCCGACCATTAATCCCAGTAGCGTCCAAAGCTTTCGCTTCGGAACCATGTGTCCATTAAATATCGCTTGCGTGACACCACCGTATGCTCAGCAACTCCTTAGGAGCATACTGGCAATCTCACGCATAGGAACACAACAACTCTCCAAAAAGTTGTTATGTAGCTGCAGTTTTTTGTGAGATGGAGGTGCCTCTCTTAAAAACACCCAGACTAAGACAAACAGAGATGTTCATGCACACTAATGTTATGGCATTGCTAACCACTTCACCAATGGGCTCTTCAAATATTGCTTACAGTTGAGAAAATATGAGAATAAACTGTGAAACAGTGACCATAGTTGTTTGAAATACTCCGCGTTGTTAACCCTTTAAAATATGTTTCCTTACGACCTCCAAATTCATCAATATTTCATGAATATTAAATAGGCTTCATGTTTTAAACATTATGTAAAGTGCTTTAATGCATTTTAAGTTCTTATAAACGTCAAAACTTCAGTATGAGATTGCATCTCATCTTACATTTAGCGTCTAAGTTAGTCCTATGAGGACTTCGTTAAAAGTTACACTATTCCACTGGGCTTCTAGTACTTTTGCACTGGCATCGGAGCTTACGATTTTCAGTGAAAACTGTCAAAGGCTTCGCGAACTAAATGCTTCGAGATAACGCTTCTGTGATGACTCGGTGTTAATTTGATAATATTTTTAAATTGCTGAGAACGGTTTTTTAATATAAATCTTTTTTATATTTTTTTTGTATAGTCTAATCATTTTGTTATGATCGCAGTGTTATAGAAAATCATGTGTAGTACATTGAAGCGCGGCGTTGTATTTCCAAGTCAACTGGTAACACGGCTGCTAGTAGTGCCTCGGTGCTCATAGTTCTATACGATTTACATAAAAATATTAAAGCGAGACGCTGACTTTGCAGTAACTTACGACGCGCAGCACCTATGGTAGCCCTATCAGCCCATGCAGGTGAACCGTACGGAAAACATTCTAAATATGTGGCTGGGTAAATCATTTTTAACGTTTTAAAAGTTAAGCCCCACGTCGAGGTGGAAATTCGGGTTAACGCATAAAAGTTCTTTTTGGCTTTTTGATTATATTTTTATTAGCACTCTATGAATCAAATTTATAAATCTTAAGTATAATATATTTTTTTAATCATTGCACTGACTTTTTACCTGTCATTTTTATCAACCGGGTGAAGAGCATTTCTGTTACCACCTATGGGGTTGGCTAGAAAAGATAAACTCACCTTGATACTATCAAGAATGTGCAATAAATAATACAAAATATATATTATGTGAGTTCATGTTATGCCTAATGAATAAAGCCGAATCCCTTTTTAACCGCAGCCAACAGACAACTCTCTGGAAGCGTTGTTGTGTTTCTGCGAGTGACTGAGGTAATTTACCTTTACCTTTAAGTTATTCTCTGCGCCACCCTACCTTGTTCCTTCACCTCTCCTCTACCCTAAGGTTGTGTGGAAGAGCGCGATAAGACCGCCGTTGTACTGATACTGTCTTATTGTTGTTTTTTTTATGTATTTTTATTTTGCTGCATAGTATTCTAGTGTTTTGGTAATCATTGAAAATGCTCTTATTATTCGTACATACATACGTACGTGCAAAAGTGACGTTTTGAGAAAATGACGTTGTGCGAAAATGACGTGTTGCGAAAGTGACATTATGCGAAAGTAACCATATTTTTCACGATGACATATTGCGAAAGTGACGTTCTGCGTCAAGACGACATACTATCACGCCTGTCTCCCATTGGGGTAAGCAGAGACTATAAAACGCAGTGCACCTATCCAAACATACCCCTCTCGCTTCTCCCACACTCATCGACCACTCTATGCATTCTCGGTTTTGAGTACTTTTCTTATTATTCGTCGTTTTAACAAACTAATTGGCACTTAACAAATGAAACTTTTAAATGTTGGTGCAGGATATTTTTGAAATTCACGCCCTCCATGGTAAACAATAACAGGCTGATATAAAACTCTGTGTGCCTATTAAATAATACTTAAATTTGTATGTATTTGCTTCCATGCGCAAATGCAAATGTTTTCCTAAGGCTTAGTGAGAAAGACCCTAAAATATCTTTGAAAGCCAACGTGCCGACATTAAAACTGCCCAGTATTATCATAATTTCCATAAGGTTGTTTATCATACATGCTTACTACGTAACGAAAATACAATAGTCTCCGAAGCCTGTATTTGAATAAACACTTATGAAACAGGTCTACGGTGTATAGGTACTGCATTGTCGTTCCAATTGACTTATGGAATAAAAGCGTTGAAATATTATACAATGTCTTTAAAATTTATTATTTTAAACGGGGGATAGAAAATATTATCACAGTTGGCTTAATTCGCTGACACATATATCTGCTAAAACACAACGATTTTATGAGCGCAGCCTTCATCACTCAAGTGTTTTATTGGTTTGTATATAGGATACACTTACTGATCGCCTAGGCAAGTCGATTATCGAACCAAATTAAGTCTAGATATACTGGCTGCTGCCCACGGCTTTATCCGCATAGTATTCGGCTTTGCATGTTTTACACTGCAATTATCAACTTTTTCGTGTGTTCAAATGTATCCAAATCCTTTCATCCGATTGTAGGGTTTCGTAGTAAACTAGGAACCCTTATAGTTTCGCTATGTCCGTTTGCCTGTATTCTTCTTTCTAAATCCCCCCCCCCCGCCCCCCCCCCCGCCCCCCCGCGCGATTCATGTCTGTACACGCTGTTCACAAATTATATCGCGCTGTGGTTTCGTTTTCATCAATCTTAGCAAAGCAAATACGCATATATATATATATATATATATATAATATAAATCCTACTCTGTGCGTGGCCCGACATGCACTTGGTCGGTTATAAATAGGATAGTTAAAAAAAATATCCTGCGCTTTCCGCCAACGAATTTAAACTTTACTACGATGTTATTATAAACCGAGAGCTATAAAATGCCGCAATTCTAAATTTCTTCATGAATATCATTAAGATAATGCAAACCCCGAAACATTACAGCCAACTTTCTCTATAATTTATTTCTAGCGCGACTAATAATTCTAAATTATAATTTTGAATAAGCAATCTAGATTTTGATATAAATAATGGCAACAACTAAGTTTGGCATGAATAGACTCTTTGTTGTGTAGAATATTTGTGCCAGTCAGGCACAAGCATCTATTTTTTTATACAACTAGATTGTCAAATAAGCATGCAGTAAGCGGATCAGATGCTAAACGGTCACCGCAGACTATTGACGCTCGCTACACCACGGTGATGTTACTCGGGCGATGCCAATCTTGTGGCGTAAGGATGTTTCGTCATAGTACCTACGAGTAGGAATTTCTCTGCCGGATCTCACCCTTCAAACCGGAACACATCTATATATAGCCAATAATATTGCTAATATAGCCGCATGGCAATAGAAGTAGGTGAGACAGAGGTACCCTTGCAAACGACTTTTGTACAAAGTCTCCTTCTGGTATTTCAGATAGTTATAAATATATGAATGTTAAAGAAGCGAGTGAGATATGTAAGGATCGAGTCACGTGGCGCTCGGTTCTCTCTGCCTACCCCGCAAGGGATTTGGCGGGAAGTTATAGATAGATGTAAATATAAACGTGAAATTGAGAAATTTGACATCGTTATGTAATATGCTGACGAATGCTGTCTAAAATTAGTTTCTTAAAGATAATATGTGTAAATACAGGTTTCTGAAGGAAAACATCGTGAGGAAACCCTCACCTCCAAGAAATTACATCTCAAAAGACGTATGACCTGAGACCAAACCTAAGAAAGGTTTAGTTATGCCTCTGGGTCGTGGAGGTCCGATGGCAGTAAAAAAATCGCTCCATGTAAAAATCTGTGTCTTCGCCAAATCCTTAGGCTTAGGTAATTTTTTTTTTATAAATATAAATGGATTTTTTTAAAAAACGTTGACATTCACATAGGCATAGACAATAGTTATATCAAAAAAAAATGTAACAAATTGGACTAGATTAGGAATCGATAGTGATATGAGAACATGAACTCGAATAAAGAAGAAGATAGGTAAAGCGTATTAAACCAATCGGACTGTGGAAGTACACTGAACCCGAAAGCTCCTAGGAAGTGGCTGTGTTAGCATACTGTGGGTTAGAAAGCGCAAGCAACTTTGCTTTTATTGCAGGTATTTATAGACCACGGTAACCCTTTTACATTAGGTCGAATAAATATTTTTTTTATATAATATATGTATGCGTATATCTACCTACACGCCAGGTAGGCATAGAGAACTGAGCTTACTGACCTTACAAACCTCACTCGCTTCTTAAACATTCATAGCTGTTTTTCTGCATTCTCGCCAGTTCCCAGAGCTCTGAAAAATATTCAAGTTATTTTTCTTTACTTATTTCAATATTTTTAATTTAGCAACTGACAATAAATCAAATCATCTATTCACACACGTATGCTATGGCGGCGCTAGCCGTCGGTGACGTCAGCGTCCATCGACGGTCTCGCTCCTGTGGGCTTTGCAAAAAAGATTACTGTAATTTTTTCCTATTATTTGATTAGTAGTAGTAGTAGGCTGTACTATAACTTCACGGCCAATCCGTTACGGTGTAGGCAGAGAGAAGCGAATGCCATGTGGTGTAGGTATTAGGCACAAGTATATGATGTATCTCTAAGAAATTTAGGTTACACGTTCCTTTAAGTATAAACTGTATCATATTTAATTCTTTAAATGTAACATTAATATGATATTATTTCTCTTTAAGTAGTAACTGGATACCATTGTAAACATTGTAATGAGATACAATATTGACCTATTTTCCCGTATCTATAAAAGGGACTAATTTTCTTAAATATATCTCAGTGTATTATACTCAATCTCGACTCGTTTCATTTCACTCCGCTCTGTCCGTACATCACAGCCACATGACTCGGTCCTTACATACGTCACTAGCTTCTTTAACATTCATAGCTCTTCTCGTGCACGTTGGCCGGTTTCTAAGGCTCCTGACTTCACCTTCTGATAAAACACGATCAATTTGGTAATGGTAAGTAAATAAATAAATAAATATTGTCAGACAAATTACACAGCGCCATCTAGCCCCAAAGTAAGCGAAGCTTGTATTATGGGTACTAGACAACTGATAAACATACGTAAATACATTTTTTTTGTTTTTTTTTTTGTAAATACATACTTATTATACATAGAAAATACCTAATATAATAGAAAATATTTAAATAGGTAAGTCTCGGCCTTCCTCGGCTCATACTTCCTTCTACTTTCGCATTGTATATCTGTTCCGTTTTTTTTCCTGCATTATTTCTACATGTCCGAACCAACGGAGCAAGTCTTTTGTTATTTGTTGATTAGCAGTAATACTTATAAAATAAAATTTGTGTCTAATTTTATTATTAGAGCATAATTGGATTCATTTAATTTAACATTCTGAATGAAAAATGAGAGAGTCCTCGTAAAGCTGGTGTCCCTAGGTACAACCACATTTCTTGAAGCGCCTCCACTGCAAGTATGTTTACCGTGGATGAGTAGCAGAATTACAGAATTGTATCACTAATTTGCAGCATCATGTCAAACAATATTTCATTGCGTTCAAATATTGGCTTGACATATACAATATTATCACTAGCTGTGAAAATCACTACATATTGTAAAACAAAGTCCCACGCCGCGTCTATCTGTCTGTCAGTTCGCAATAAACTCAAAAACTGCTCAACGGATTTTCATACGGTTTTCACCAATAGATAGAGTGATTCTTGAGGAAGGTTTGGGTGTATAAATTGTTAAGGTTTTGTGTAAATCTGTTGAAATGTGACGATAATTGTTGAAAATGTCGGAAAAAGTCAAGACACTTGGGAGCTTTCATCGGATATTATACCACACCAACCCTTGCTCACCCACTGCTGCTGAGACACGGGTCTCCCTTCAACCGAAGGGGTCTAGAGCATACTCCACCACGCTGCTCAAATACGCATTGGCGGAGGCCAGTGTTTTCAAGCCGCCCGAGGGCCACTGACTTAGCTTAACGACTGTCGTCTACGAAAACAGCCGGGACCGACGGCTTAACGTATCCACCGAAGAACGAAGAAACTCGAGATGGATAAACCCATCCATAGACAGCCTGCGGTCGACGTTGCTTAACCTGCGTATTCGGTTAGAATAACACGCGCAACGAAGCCATCGAGCTCTTGGACATTATACGGATATACATTAATGCTTATCAACTTAACTACGCTAGTAGGCATAATATGCTCTACTCCCTGTGCGAAGCCGGGGCGGGCGCTAGCTATTTCTAAAATTCGTCTGATTTATGATATACGGATTATTACGACGCATCAAATGATAGCTCATTTGTTCAAATCCGATAAGGGCGTGCGTCCACGAGCAACTTTTGTCGATCCCTCATTTGTCAAAATATGATAACACGCTCGCCCACCAGCCACGAACAAATTTGTCTCCAGATGAGCAACTTTGTTATGAAAACGCGCGTACATTACGATACTAAAATTGTAAAATACGCCGTGGGCAAAGTTGTCGCGTAGACGAAAGTTTATCCGAATCCTTAGCTGTGTAGGAGATAGTTAATCGATTCGGGCGTTATTTTGCGAAGGTCAAATTTACATGCAATTTGCTCTAACCTGCTTTGTGTGCTTCTGCCACCAATTAGTTCATGCGGCCTAGCGCCGGCCGCCGTTAGTAGATGCAACATGCCGACAATGCCATGGCTGCTCCGGCAGTCTCTGCCTCGGCTGCTGCGGTCGTCCGCCATCTGGAACAGAAATCGCATGCCCCAACCACCGTCGCTGCATAATTCTTAAATTGAGAAAATAAAAAACTCTTAAGTTCAATACAATAGTGCCAAAGTCGTTTGATCTTGGTAGTAGTTTGTCCAGTTTCACGCTCTTAATTTTATGTAATCTTGCGTTGACAAAAAATGTAGTAAAGATAGCAATGTACTATATACCTATATATATAGTTTCGCTGGCTATTTGATTAACATTCTAGTCAGCAGTATCCAGACATTAAAAATAAGTTTATTTTTCGTATACAACGTGGGCGTTCAAGCATACGGTCCACCTGATGTAAAGTGATTACTGTAGCCTATGAACGCTGGTAATACATTAAGTATCACTCGCGAGATGCCACCGCTGCTGCTTGCACAGCAACTCCTTGGAGCCTTATTGGTGGCCTCACTCACACACCGGAACACAACAACCCTCTTGGGAGTTGTTAATTGGCTGCGGTTTTCTGTGACGTGGGGGTACTTCTCCAGACGGGCTACTTTGATGCGCCCTAACTCTCTTAAAAACACTCAGACCAAGACAAGCAGGCATGTTTGTCATTATTTATCATGTGTGGAAATCGAACCCACGAGCGTTGGTGTCAAAGTCGCGTTAGAAACCGCGGTGACACCGAGCTCCTCAAAAGGCAATGATTTATTTCAGTAATTTTATGTTTATAAGAATATTATGTTAATTTTATGTATAATCCATCCAGTTATTGGCACTTTATGAAGCAATCTTGATTTTATTTCAATAATTAGAAATATTTAACTTAAAAATGTAATTTTATACTTATGTGATCTTAAAATATTGTCTCATACTTTTTATACATTATTTTCAAGGTACGAGTACCATGCTAGAACCCAACTATCAACAAGTTATATCCAAGGTCAAAGGCCAAAGACCAAAGTTTGGATTCATGGTATTACTGAAATCTTCCACATTGTACTCGTATTTGGACTATCATTAGAATTAAAGATTACCACGGATACTGAACAGCGATCTCCAAGACCACATTCTATCTCGTCTATTGTTTACGTGTAGTTAATCGATGTCACAAGTAAAAAAAGATTTCCATTAATATTATAATTAAGATACCGTCTTAATTGAAAACTATTTTTGGCTTGGGGTCCCAATTCTCCTAATCACAAAGTAAAATGGTAAAAGGGATTTGGGACCGCGGTCCCGGTCCCAAATAACTCCCGATCAGCCTAAATCCAACGATTAAACGTAAACGTGATCAATGAAGTGATGAAATCTAATCGTGATGGAGCAAAGCGAGTGAGCGGAATTGTTCACAGGCTCGTTTCATGTCCAGCAGACGTGGGCTCTTTAGGTTAGAAGATTAATTTAAGGTAAATTCTCGTAACTCGCCGGACGAACCTTCAACTATTATATGGAATTGCTAAGTTGATCTCATAACTTTAATATAAATTTTTTTCAGTACCTAGACTACTTTTTTTTACGCATTTTTTCGGGAAACAACTATATGGATTTAAACTTAAAATGTAAATCCTTACCTATCTAAATACATAATTCGAACCAAATCGTCAGAGCCATTTCCTAAATGCATAACATATATATATATATATAAATTGCTCGTAAGAGGATGTACATACATTATATCCTTTTATCTCGATGATTAATGAAAAAAATGGATGTTTTTCTTCGATAACAATCTTTGAAAAATATTTTTAACGAATTTCAAATACTTTATTATCTAAAATTCATTTCGTAATCCGCAATATTCATGAGTATTCAGCAAGTCGTCGCCACAAAAAGTATGCCACGCCACGAAATGCTGGTAGATTAAAAAAGAGGAAAACTTAAAAAAATAATAATATACAATATTGAGAATGTAAGACTGTGTCTAAGTGCCCGTGAGGGTCTAAAAGAATAAAAGAGGGAAAAAAAGATTTTTTATCGTTTATTTATCTTTTTATCCAACTGAGTGGCAGAACGTGAAAACTGATCATTTGAAATAAGACAGTCTCTAACTGAGTGATCCCGACTATGTTTGTAACTTCTGTGACTTATCGTACTTGTAGTGGTTGCTGCTCATCACAATGACTGTCCGGCACGGGTACTGGCTCTTAAGTCACCATCATCGTCTCTTTCGAGGTGTTATCCCGTTTCATATTCCATTAGGATTGGCGGGCTCCGTAACCCTAAGGACTTGGCGAAGATAGTGATTTATACTTTTAGCGGTCGCCGTTAGCTCTCCACAACCTAAAGCAAAACTAGACCTTTCTTAGGTTAGGCCTCACGTATTTCGAAATATAATACACGGAATTCCTCACGATGTTTCCTTCATCGCCGAGTCAGTGATAAATTACAAATGTGTAGATAAATCCTAAAACACTAATTTAGTGGTACATGCCAGGATTCAAACCGGGGAGAGTTCAATAGACTGGTTCTTTGGCTATTAGTGCTTTTATTTAACTCACCATAATCATCATCAAATTAATATACACACATGCGTTAGTCATTTTGCCGGAGTGCCCTTTAATCTCATACTTAGGATTATTAATTAAGGCGTAGAAAGGGAAACAAAAAAAAATGTGAACAGAAAATGTTCGCACGACATTAAGCGCGATAAACGAGGCGAGAAAAGAATTTCCGAATACGCTCAAATTTCACCGAAACCAATAATTGGCATGGCCGACTATTACCCGTAATCAGCCATTTGACCATTAACTAGACGGCCAGTCGACCAAGTCCATAGTTTGACCTCCTCTACTGAAGAGACGAAGGAAATGAAACAACGTTCCCAACTAACTGTTTTTTAGTTAATAGATTCAGGCGTTATTTTGCGAAAGTCAAGTTTACATGCAATTTTATCTAACCTGCTTTGTGTGCATCCGCCACCAATTAGTTCATGCGGCGTAGCGCCGGCCGGCACCCACCCAGTACCGTTTGTAGATGCAACATGCTGACGCTGCCATGGCTGCTCCGGTACTCTCTGCCTCGGCTGCTGCTGTGCCGGAGGAATTTTTTATACAACGTCGGAAAGCATACAATCTTACGGCCTATCTGATGTAATACCGTTGCCTATGAAACCTTACATTAAATATGCCGGCTTTTGCTGCGAACACAGCAAGTCCTTAGGAGTTTACTGGTAGCCTCACTCACTCACAGCAACACAACACTTCAGGTAGTCGTTATTTGACTGCGGTTTTTCTGTGAAGTGGAGGTATTTCCCCTCACAGCTGCTTGGATGTACCCCGCCTCTCTTAAAAACAGCCAGACCAAGACAAACAGACATGATCATGTCTTGTGTGGGAATAAAACGTACGAGCCCGAGTGTCAAAGCAGCGTTATTAACAACTGCGCCCTCGAGCTCGTCAAAAAAAAATCGGCCAAGTGCGAGTCGGACTCGCGACGAAGGGTTCCGTACCATTATCTATAAAAACGGCAAAAAAATGACGTTTGTTGTATGGGAGCCCCCCTTAAATATTTGTTTTATTTTAGTTTAATTATTTATTTTTAAAGTGACGTCTACCTGATGCCGTTATCAATATCGAGCAAAAACGAGCAAAAAATTCACGTTTGTTGTATGGGAGCCCCCTTAAATATTTATGTAATTCTATTTTTTAGCATTTGTTGTTATAGCGGCAACAGAAATACATCATCTGTGAAAATTTCAACTGTCTAACTATCACGGTTCGTGAGATACAGCCTGGTGACAGACGGACGGACGGACAGCGGAGTCTCAGTAATAGGGTTCCGTTTTACCCTTTGGGTACGGAACCCTAAAAAACATCAAAACACATACATCCACTTTTATATGAGAAGAATAAGTTACACGCGTTATTTATACAAAGTTTTATGTAAAGCATGGCATTAAAATAGGTAAATTATTTCTTTACGTTCAATAATGAAATTGTAGACGTTAATCATTATACCAATCAAAGCGAGCTGCTTCACTTCGTAACGAATTTCAATTTTGCTCACGAATACATCAGAATATCAAATTACGGAGCTTACACATATTCGTAATGTATTCAAACCACCAAGTAAATTAGTTGAAAACAGTCACCGCTTGTACGTATTTTGTATTCTAGAAACATCGATGTGAACTTTGCGTAATTGGTTGAACGTCAGAAGCTAATGTACACAAACTAATAAACCATTATGTTGAGCATGAAATCACACCGCGCTCACCAATACTAAGTGTTTTAGCGCCTAAATATCTCAAGGATTCGAGGCATTCAAGCATACGGCCCACCTGATGTAAAACAGTTACCGTAGCATATTAACGCTTGTAATAAATTAAGTATCACTCGCGCGATGCCTCCTCTGCTGCTTACACAGCAACTCCTTAGCAGCTTACTAGTGACTTCACTCACACACAGGAACACAACAACCCTTCAGAGAGTCGTTATTCGGCTGCGGTTTTCTGTGAGGTGGAGGTACTTCCCTACACAGGCTTCTTTGATGCGCCCTACCTCTCTTAAAACATCCAGACCAAGACAAACAGACATGTTCATGCACACAAATGTTTGTCTTGTGTGGGAATCGAACCCACGAGCGTTGGTGGCAAAGTCGCATCATTCGCGACTGAGCCACCGAGCTCGTCAGAGCCTAATAATAAAGGAGAATATTCTAACCAATAAGACGGTAAATGCGATGTTGATCTGAGAACTAGCCGATAAAAGCTGTGCTTCTATTTCACCACTCGACCCGTTAGGGGGAATTGAGTTACTACATTTATATACCACTAACGTGGAAAACAAGCATACAGCCTGCCGGATGGTAAACAGTCATCGTAGCCTATAGACATTTGCAATACCAGGGGTGTCACTCATGCGTTGCCGACCCCCAAAAAACTCTTCACTCCTTTCTTGAACCACCTAATGTAGTCCCTTAGAGAAAGCTCGACTGGAAGCTTATTCCACAACTTGAGAGTTCTCGGAAGAAAACTTCTCTGGAACTGCATAGTACGCGACCATTGCGGTTCCAGCGTGTGAGGGTGAACTCCCCGCCGTCGGCGAGCGGTGCGGTTATAAAAAGTAGCCGTCGGCATCATTTCGAACAACTCTTCAGAACACAACCCGTTGTACAATCGGTAGAACACACAAAGGGAGGCAAAGTCTCTCCTTAAACTTAAGGGTTCAATACCGTGTGTAAGCTTAGCATTGTCGACAATTCTCACAGCTCGTCTCTGAATCGAATCACACGGTCCAAGCTGGTATTCAGGTACTCCCGCCCAAAGGTGACTGCAGTACTCCAAGTGCGGTCTGACTTGAGACTTATATAATATAAGTCTTTGCCCCGCATTGAAGTACTGCTTAGCCCTGTTGAGCACACCAAGTTTTTTCGACGCCAGCTTGACCTTCTCCTCCAGGTGATTTCGATATTGCACATCACTGGAGATCTCGACGCCAAGCATCCTAATACTTTTGGTGATGGTAAGAGGTGTGTTCTGGAATTTAGGAACTACAGCAAATGGAGTTTTCTTAGCGGTAAACGCGCAAACTTGTGTCTTCTTGGGGTTGAATTCGACCAAGTTAAGCCGCCCCCAGTCGGATATTTTAGACAGAGTACCATCCATTTCAGACACAAGTTTGTCGCGGCTTTCCTCCACAAGGGAACGAGGGATGTTTGCACGGCCTGTATAATAAGTATCCCCGGTGCTGTCGTCCGCATAACAATGAATGCCATCAATTGACAATATATCATTGATATGCAGCAGAAACAACGTCGGAGACAGTACAGAACCCTGAGGGACGCCAGCATTGATATCCATACTATCGGAGCATCCACCGTCAACCACGGCTTTTATGCATCTGTTGGATAAAAAGCTGGCGACCCATTTGCACAAACCCTCGGGCATCCCGTATGATGGTAACTTCGATAGAAGATCCCGGTGCCAGACCCTATCGAGCGCCTCCACCATATCTAGACTGACTGCTAATACCTCACTTTGATACTCAATCAGTCTAGTAGAGAGCTTGTAACCACTACCGGTAGTAAACGCGTGCCGTCGTGTTCCGGTCATGGCTGCTCCGATATCTCGGCTTCGGCTGCTGTGGTCGTCTTCACGGTTTCCCGCCATCTGGAACGGGAACCGCGTGCAACCGCCAACGTTGCTGCCCCAGCTGCTCTGGTCATCTGCAGGAACGGGCAATGGCGATGACCGCAGTAGCCGAGACTAAGACTGGAACAGCACTACCACCAAGGTTGGTGTCGGCCGACGCTAGTTAGCATGAACTAATTGGCGGCGCAAGTACACAAAGTAGGTTAGATTAAATTGCATTTACAAATAAAAAATAAAAAAATAAAAATTTCTTCTGCGAGCGAGTATTCCCACAGTAGGGTTACTTTAAACATTAATGTCTCTTCTTGCAAAGAGCAATGATAGCTCAGTGATAAAGAACCAACCCATTATCCGGCGGTCCCGGATTCGAATGCTGTAGGCATGTACCACTAAATTCGTTTTTCGAATTTATGTATGTATTTGTAATTATCGCTGCCTCGACGGTGAAAGAAAACATGGTAACGAAACCCGCACATCCAAGACATTATATTTCGAAAGACGTGTGACCTAACCGAGGAAAGATCTAGTTTTCCCTCTGAGTTGTAGAGGTCTGATGGCAGTCGCTCTATGTAAAAGTCTGCATCTTCGGCAAATCCTTAGGCTTACGTAGCGGATTTCGCCAATCCTCGTGGATTATGAAACATGCACATCGGGACAGGTTTCAAATTATACATATTACACATTTTTTATACAAACAGGACTTTTTCACTTCATTAATGTAAAAAATACAAGTCTAGGAATCAAAAATATGTGTTGATATCCGTGTTCCTAGTATTAGATTTCTCATTAATTTATATGTAACTCAATAACAAAATGTTTATAATCATAAAACGAAGGTTAGGTAAAATAAATTCATATTAATCTAATATTAACTTTTATAATCCAATTATTCTTTCATCGCCGATTATAATTGTGTAAATCCATTAAAAAATTAAAATGCTTTAAAGTGATTGGTTGTGAAAACCAACCAATCGGAACACTGCATCGTTAAGAGAACGATCGAATGGAGGGAGGAAACAGGTTAAGCAATAAGCATTCGTCGGCTGGTTGTTGGAAAGTAAAGTTGAAAAGGTTGGCAATTTTAAAGTAAATAAATTTTATAACAAAGATTAAATAATGTAAAGTGAATTATAAATTGTTTAAATTTCGGAGTCCATTCTACATTAGACGTATAATATTGACCAGAGTACAAGAGAACTTGTACAAAAGCTGTTAGCTCAAATCACATAGAAGCAAACCGAACTTACTTTCCTTCTGAGAATTTTGTATTTGCATTTATAAGTGTAAAGTTTCTTCTCTCTACCTACCCCGCAAGGGATTTGGCGTGAAATTCTAGATAGACAATTGGAAGTTACTTTTAAGATTTCTTTAGCAACCACGGATTCATGAAAAATCGAATTTAAGTTGAAGCTAATATGTTTTTATAGTTATACCTTTTGTTTTTATAGTTTTACCTTTTGATACGTCGCTGAGTTGAAGGAGTTTATTTTTTCAAAGTTTGTGGTCTCTTTGGGCATTAAAATATCGGGAACCACTGATCTAGAAAATAGATACGATAGATGTACATGTTATTCTAACACAAAATCTAAACGATAATCATAATCTTTCGGGAAGTTTATATAAATTTCCCGAAAATCCGTCCAGCGGTTATGGTGATCTACTAAGGAACGAAAATAAAATTTCCCTATGAAATCATGCCATTTCAATTCATTCCTGGACCCGTGAGCTTACTGGGAACCGATATAAATCTATGACGGAACAAGCGATAAAGTTGATCTATTGTTCTAAACTTGTACCTACTGTGTTATGGGATTTTACTCGCCGACATGTGGACTGGTGCTGTGGAAGTCATATTTATTTAGTCATTATGCTGTCTAGTGCGAAAACAGATCCGGCCTCTTGAGCAAAAATGACCCCGGTTTGAATGCCTTTTTTTTGTGACGCGGGGATAAATGCATTACGCACACCACCGGTGCCGGGGTGGCCTCCGGTGGTAGTGTGGGACTCCCCGCTGGCTAGCCCAGCGGTATACCCACTAAACAACCCCGCGTATTGCCATCGGTCGCTTCGATGGGTGCCCCGGATCTGTCAGCGACAGGGCACCACTTCGACTGGCCAGCCCCTCATAAGGGGCCGGACTTCTTCAATCTAGGGACCATCCCGGCAACTTGGGATGCCTTGGGAGCCCCTCCGGCGGCGGGACGACTATGGGGCCAGGTTCCCATCCTGACCTCTAGTCCCACATATTAGGGAGGCGGCTAAAGGTGCGAGTAGGGCCTACGCCGCACTCTCGTCCGCCGTCTCCGGAGCGGGACAGCCTCGGGATCATCCTCCCTGTCCCCCTCCAAGGTCTTCTTCTGGGGCATGACCATCTCACAGAAGGAGGCCATTGCCTCCCACCCCCGTTTGAGTCCTGGCATGTACCATTACATTCGTATTTTCGGATTTATGTACATATTTGTAATCACATTTGTCTCCCACCATTGAATCGTTTAAACTAGCTCTGAAAGGTGGTCACGATGATCATGGTGCTTTAGACTGATTTTATATTTTTTGTCTTACTTAAGTTCGTTTTCTTTTATTCTTTCTTTTTTTTATCATCTCCTTACATATATATTTATATTATGTTCTATTTTATCTAGCTACTTTCAATTTTATTATTTATTTTGACATTTATTACTTTATATTTATTTATTATTGTTGTTTATTACAATGATCTGTTTTGTTTATGTTGACTGGAAGAGATCCCTTATAGTTATAACTCCGCCTTTGTACATTTATTAATGTGTTGAATTTTAATTTACATTTTTCATTATTATTGTATGTACAATAAAGATATAACAAACAAACACTTGGTCGGCGGTGATAGAAAACGTCGTGACGAAATCCGCATATTCATGTATTTCGATGGACGTGTGACCTAACCTAAATAGGTTCTGCTTTAATTCTGGGTTGTGGAGGTCTGACAGCAGTCACTCCATGTCAAAATCAGTATCTTCGCCAAATCTTTAGACTTAGGTAGCGGACCCCGCCAATCCTAATGAATTAGGAAACGGGATTACGCTAGGAAGAAGGAACTATCTAGTGGGAAATCCTCTAATATGACATCCGCCCTTCAGTCATACACAGGTACATTTCATGCTACAGCTGCTTTGTAATATTTATTATTGGGTATGTAAGTGCATAAAAATCATCTTGAGAATAAAAGCAGCATCACCAGCAGCGTCATGAGTGCTTTTAATAAACAAGATTATGGCGAAACTGATGTTGGGCGCATCAAAACTATACAATGCAGCTAATATACTATGAGGTTTGATGATCATCTTAAGCGCTGTTATATGTATAATATTTAATAATTATACTGTCTAATAGCTGGTATTAGCGTTTAACACGATTTGATAAGTATTTGACCGACCGAGCTTCTGTCGGCGTTTTATAGGTCTTTGTGTAAAATCACGATTTTTCAGGAAATTCTATTCCGAGATAAACTTTAGGTAAATACAAAATTTGATCCAAATCTTTGTAGTCGATAATATATAAGATTTGCTCGTATATAATATGATTATATTAACTTTTTGACGATTACAACCTCTGATGATCTACAAACCTTTTTTGCACATATTTTCCTTATAACAAAATACGGTTCACCGAAAACTACTGAATAAAACGTAATTTAGAACTGGAGAACAGATGTTCCTACATACATTTCTTTAGTGTTTGAAGATGTAGGGCTGTGCAGCAAAAAACAGTGATAAATGTGTTCTGTTATTTGGAACATTTTCATGATGATAGCGGTCGGGTAGGCTTTCGTTGTTCCTATTAGAATCATTATGTATGAATTCAAATAAGGACTACATTCCAAACTTGGTTCATGTTTTAGTATGTTATGTTTAATTTTTTTAAAGTATTACCAATTAGATAGAGCAGTAGATATATCTTATGACAATATTTGTATGAATATTCAGGCTAACTTCACGGCGTGTTTTGTTTGAGTAACTTTCATATTTAATATCTCCCCCAGGTTCGGGTTGACAGTTTGTCCGGAGTTTTTTCCTTCACCGTTAAAATTTAATGTGAAAATTTCCATACAAGAGGAAATCTTTTAAAAATAAAGCTAGGAAAGAATGTGTCGTTAATTCGTTAGTGTTTTTCCTTACCTTGCCCCTGGTGGACCTAATTTACTGCGATCAATATACAGAATAAGTAACTGATAATTTCAACCGTTAATCTTTCCTTGTGTGTATGAAAAATATAAAAAATATTCCAAATTTTTCTGAAGTAAGAATTTTAATAAAGGATATTTTGAAAATTACCTTGGGTTTATAATATCTCTGGCCATAGCATTGGATTGTTAAAAATATATATATATACCATTAATATTTAAATAATATGGACGCCGCAGCTGGCTCGAATCAAACGCTATCAGAAAGTCCTATTTTCGACCACTTTTCGTACATCTGAGGCTCTGCTGAGTAATAACATGATATAACGATGAAATATATTAGCTAACGTGGTTAATAGGGGAAAGAAGTGACGTCACATTCGTGTATTACGAGTACCAACATTAATAAGTGATTTTAATTGCGCACGGTGCGAATACAGTCTATATAAATTTTGAGAGGTGGGGCGCATCACAGCAGTCTGGGGAAAGAACTTCCACCTCACAGTAAACCTCAACAAGATAAGATCTTCTGCAAGAGTGTTGTGTTCCTGCGTGTGAGTGAGGTCACCAGTAAGGTCCTAAGGCGTTGCTGTGTTAGCAGCAGAGGCGTTCATAGGCTTCGGTAATCGATCTACATCAGGTGGTTCGTATTGAATGCCCCCCAACGTTGTAAAACAAAACTTCATTCGTTTGATAAATTACCAATTACAACACTCAACATTACTAAGTCAGTTAATATAGGCGTAGGGTTTAGGGTCGGCGTATTTCGGGGACCACGATCATCTAAAACAAAACCGCTTTTTAGACCTTCGCACGACCCGCCCTGACCCGAGTTTTTCTTGACAATGAACACTTAATTCACGCTTTTGTGGACTTCTAATGAAGTAACGTCCTACAGGGGTTTATATTTTTAGAGATATATGGCGTAAAAAGGTTTATTTCCACTATGACGGTTATAAAAGAGCAACACGTTTTTTTTCTTTTATTTATACAACGACGGGAGACATACAAGCGTACGCCCCACCTAATGCAAAGCGGATATCGTAGCCTATATGCGCTTCTAATACATTAAGAGGTATCATTCGCGCGATGCTATCATTGCTCCTTACACAGCAACTCCTTAGATGTTACATGAAGGAGAATGCCCATTCAGGGTTTCAAGTTATGAACAGTTAAGATTAACATAAAAATCAAATCATTATTTTTCACTACGTCTCCCAAAAAATTAAGCCATAATTTCTTCGGAGAATAAATTACAAAAAAAATTCTTTGATATCATAGTGTAACTTACAAGTTCCGATTCGCCATTTAAATGAAAGCCAGTAGTCAAAGGTAAATAAAATAGTCAATCTATATATATATATATATATATAAATGAATTCCTATTTTCCTTTGTCACTCCACAACTTGAGAACGACTTAACCGATTTCATTCATCTTTTTTTTGTTTGGATTAAACAATTTTTAACGGAAGTATCGCGTGTTTTATTTATTTTGTTGAACCTGACGTTTCGAATGCAATGCAGCGTCCGTGGTCGCAGGAAGACTAAGGTGACATTTGTCGTACATTGTACATTTGTGTATTCAATTATTACATCTACCGACATGGATGGATTAATTATATACGTTTCGATTCACACAAAAATCGCTCACGGTGTCCGAATGTTTTTGAGTAGATCTCTGGCTTTGTGACTTGATTATTTTTAGAACTGGATCCTAAGCAGCTGGTACTTGCCAACCGTTTTCTCTATTGAAACTGGGATGTTTTCTTATTTGTTTGTTTTCTAATACTTTATAGAAGGTTCTTACGGAATGAAAACTTAAGAAAATTGCGCAGAAAATTTAAGCATATCAGAAAACTTAACGACTATTTTAATTTCGCGGGTTTAACAGTATGTCGCGTGATCCCGTGTCGGAAAACCAGTAACATTATTCACTTAAATATATTATTTAAAATATTCATTCTTGTTTGAGGTTCCAGAACGTCTGACGGGTAAGCTAGTTGAAAATAAATATGTATTTAAAAGGAGAAAAAGTTTCAAAATCGGGAAAGTCGTTTGAATATACGGCAACATTGATAGGAGTCTTGAATTGACGAATGCAAAAGCAAAAGTATAGCTATAGTTCGTTTCGTCCGTGTTTCCATGATTTATATCATTTCATATTTCTTGTCGTAATACGTAGAGTTGAGTTGGAAATATAATGATAATATCAAATAATAATATGGCAATACATAGGATAAGACTGAAGTATGACGATATTAGTTAATGATCTCGAAAAAAATCATGCCGAATGGGAGCTACATATTATGCTTTACAACCCGTGCGAAGCGAAATAAAATTATTTACTTTTTATTCAGAAGTTCCAATAACCACCTACCATCTTCAGACAATATCACTATAGCGTTTGCCAATACAAAACAAATGACCCTAAATTCGATGAATGTATCTTGTTTACTTTAGGAGTTCCTATGGCCACCTACCGACTCCATAACCAGACCAGTTTCATGGTACATTGTATATCATTGCGTTGTTACGGATGATAAGTCGCTATTTGCCCATTTTAAAATTACAACATGAGTTCTGAGTAAACCCCACTCCATTTGAGTGCGACAAGTAAACTTGGCGCACGCAAATTGACGAGAAAAAAAAATAAATAACGCCCCTGGACCCCAATTTTGGACGACGGAATAGTTCCGCATCTCGTGCGATGCAATCGACAACTTATCGCACTAGTTTCACAATATACTATTTATTAATCTTGGAAAGATTTGATCCACACGTACTAACGAGCAAGTTAAATAAAAGCAAGGAAAAATAGCTTGTAAAAATACCTGTGTCATTTGTTGCAACCGATTAAGCGGCGATCAGCGAAATGCTATTGGATTTCACTATCACCATAGTGTAAATAAAATGAATTATTTTTAAGTTTGAATTGATATACCTACGAGAAAAAAATGGAATATATGTTTGTGTCAGAAACGTCGAGCTACGCGAATGCTGGTTTCATTTTTCAGTTGCAGCTGAAGTTATTTCAGTCAAAAATTCGTCTGTACCGAAAAACGTACAAAAATGAGCACACCTCTGCACAGTTTTATGAAACACAACTTGGGGAAAAATGGCTCGGTATGATATTTGGTTAGCGAAAAATGATTTTTTGTATCGTTTTTTTGTACGTTGATAAATAATTATGGTAGACTGCAGTTTGTCTAACATACCTTCATAACCTTATTTTAATACATAACCTTTTCACTCTTACAATACGTGGAGTACCATGCCCGCTGCTATCAAAACACCTTCTTAGAAACTCTTGGCGGCTTTACTCACTCCTAAAAATACGAAAACCACAAGGAAAATTGTACTTCTGCATGGTATATTTTTTTTAGCCTATGAACAGTTGCAATGCATTAGAAAACACTCGCGCGTTACCACCTTTGCTGACAACACACCAACTCCTTAGGAGCTTATTGGTAACCTTACACACATGACAACCCTTCAGGAAGTTGTTATTTATCTGAGATTTTCTGTGAGGCGAAAGTACCTTTCCTAAACGGGCTTCTTTGTTGCGCCCTACCACTCTTAACATCCAGACTAATACAAGCAGATATATTCATGCACACAAATATTTATCCTGTGTGGGAATCGAACCCACGAGCGTTCACATCAAAGTAGCGTTACTAACCACTGCGCTACCGAGCTCTTCATAATTCTTGTATATATACACTCACTTGCAAATAAAAGGGGTACTTAGAAATACCTGTAAAAAGGTTTCGCAAATAATATTCGGGAGTGCTCGTTATTTACTTTAAGGTAACGAGTACCTCACCTGAGTCGACCTCCACATATTTCAATATTTAATATAATTTATCAATATTGCTTAATAGGATGTATGGCCAATTCCAAAAATCGGAATAATCTAGAAGATATTTAATGGATCACAAGTAAATTAGAATGTGCATTTCTTCCAAAAAAAGCTATTAACTACGAGTAGCTTGGTAGCGCAGCGGTTAATAACGCGACTTTGACACCGACGCTCTCGGGTTCCCACATAGCACAGACATTTGTGTACATGAACATGTCTGTTTGTCTTAGTCTGAGTGTTTTTAGAGAAGTAGGGCACATCAAAGTAGGCCTGGATAAGTATCTCCACTTCACAGAAAACGTCAGCCAAATAACAACTCTCTGCAGGGTTGTTGCGTGCGTGCGTGTGAGTGAGGTCACCAGTAAGCTCCTAAGGAGTTGCCATGTTAGTAGCAATTGTGGCATCGCGCGAGTGATACTTAATGTAATTGAAGCGTTCTAGGCATCCATTAGGATTAGTGGTGACTGATAAACATTTAGCGAAGATACCGATTTTGACGTGAGGTATCTGCAATCAGATCTCCACATACCAGAGGGAAAACCAGACCTTTATTAGGTTAGGTCACACGGAATATAATTTGCTAAACGTGCGTACTTCCTTACGATATGTTCATTCATCGCCGAGGAAGTGACAATTACAAATATGTACATAAATCTGAAAACACGAACGTAGTAGTTCAGGCCCATATCAGGATTCAAACCAGGAACCAGTTGGTTAATAGCCTGGTCCGTTACCCACTGGGTTGTCACTGCTCTGAACTAAATATTACACTGCATGAATGTAGATATAAATCTCTATAATATAAGATTATCAAGGCTCATTGGGATGTTACAGTATACCTTTAACTTATTCTAATATACTCGTACTTGATGTACGACTACATACATAACTTAACAAGACAATAACGTTATAGAGCTTACCTTAAAAGCCATGAGGCAGGCACGAAAGATTACAAATATACAAAGAGTACCTCACGTTTCATGCTACGCCATAAATAATTCCATGGACTGCTTATGTTCAAAGTTAACTTCTTAAAGTACCGATGGCATTTAGCACTTTTACGCAAGGTAAAAGTAGTAGAGAATATTTTGCGGTAACAGCTACTAATGCCAAGATATATGGAATATGATAGTGGTGTAGATTCTTAACGCAAAACTGCGAAAAGACGTGAATTCGCACTGTGTGAACTCATTGTAGATAAAGTCAAGTAGATATTGCGTAGACATGTCACAAGTGTTGCAATCGTGTTTCATATTGAATATACAAAATGTTAAATATTTGGATATATACGTTGAGTTCTTATTTTGATTTTATCAACATTAGGATTGGCGGAGTCCGCTACCTAAGCCTAATAATTTGGCGAAGATACTAATCCTACTAATATTATAAATGCGAAAGTTTGTATGTATGGATGTTTGTTGCTCTTTCACGCTTAAACGGCTGAACGGATTTGAATGAAATTTGGCACGTAGATAGATTATGATCTGGATTAACACATAGGCTACGTTATTTGACTCTACGCGGGCGGAGCCGCGGGCAGCAGCTAGTTTTTACATAAAGAGACTACCGTTAACCACTACAACCCAGAGCGAAAATCAGACATATCTTAGATAAAGTCATACATACGATATTGTTTTTGGGCGGTTGTCCACGATGTTTTCCTGCACCGCCGAGCAAGGTTGCAAATATGTAATATATACACAAATCGGAAAACACGATTTTAGTGGCATGTGCCAGGATTCGAACTGGAGTACCGTTGTTCAATAGTTCTTTACCCACTGAGCTATCACTGCTCTTCTGCTCAGTGCTGTTCTTATCTATCTGAGCAAACCTAACAATTCGTCGCGTCCAGTTCTGTAGGCGTGAATTTAGCTTCTATGTAAACTTTGTTCACGGCTTAATATTCCTCGTGTTCCCCGTTACCTAAAGTGGCGAGTCCAGGTAGACTGTAAATAACGTTTAGTGCTTATATAAATCATGTAAAACCACGTTATTGCAACGCCGGGATAATATGATTATACAGGCACGGGTTAACACTATAATCCTGTCGCTGGCGGTCGCATGTCGTGTACTTTTCAGAGAATTGGCTTCTCATTTGTTATATGCAATTAAGTTACTTCAAGTACTACTGGTTATTAATTTAAAGGTAACTTAATACTGTAAGAGTATAAAGATAATTAGTCTAGAAACCAATAAGACTTTAATTAGCCTTTGTCGAAGTATACCTATATTAATTTCAGGTATGTGTAAAACAAAGGTAATTAATACATATGACATATAATATGATCGTGTTCTGAAATAGGTATCTACTTATATGCACTGTTATTTTATAACTGTATACATCTACCTGCAACCCTCTACTGCGTCCGCGCATATCCTTTGTATCCCGTGGGCACCACTTTTTCTTACCTTCTTTCTTTTTCCTTGGTTTCGAAGAGGCGTCATAATGTTGAATAGCCTTCCTTAAGGCTATCAAATTCAAAAATATTTTTCAAATCTGACTAGCAGTTCCAGAGACGAGCATGTTCAGACAAACAAACTCTGCATTTTATATATTATTTTTTAAGAGAGGTAGAGCGCATCAAATAACCCGCCCGAGGAAGTACCTCCACCTCACAGAAAACCGCAGCCAAATAACAACTCTTTAGGGAGTTGTTATTTGGCTGCGGTTTTGATTGTTGTTATCTTGCGTGTGAGTGAGGTCACCAATAATCTCCTAAGGAATTGCTGTGTAAGCAGCAGAGGATCGCGCGAGTGATATATATTACAAGCGTTAAAAGGCTACGGTAACTACTTTACATCAGGTGGACCATATGCTTGTATAAATATATATATATTAGTATAAATAAAATTTTGTGAGTAAATAACGATGAAAATAAAGCCGTATAGGTGACAAAAATCAGAGCAGCATAAAAATGCATAGTTGGATCATAAAAGTAATGATTGCGAAAATATTTGAGGATAAAGTATAAAGCTAATAATTAAAAAAAAGTGAAATCGGATTCACAGAAGTTGACCAAAAAACTAAGCCACTAAGTATGTACCTACCTAGGTAGAAAGAGTGATTTTTTTTTTATAGCTGCAACGAAATCTGTATGATATTTCGTTGCAGCTATAAAAATCACTATTTCTACCTACTGCCTGAACGTTGTTTATTTAATAGACGTCCGACTTTACTAGACTCCGTTGCAAATTCACAATTGAAATAAATAGACTGAACCCGGCACGGAGAACATCTTGATGTCAGAAAGCGATTTAAAACAAAGAAGTTCCAAGTTTCACGGTACCAGTGTTTCTTTTTGTCCGTCGGGATAAAGAGGAGCATTGATACTTTGAAATTTGGAACTTCTACGGTTTTGGATGTTGGTTAAAACAACAATGGTAGCAACGATAAATCACAAAGTTTTGCGAATTTCAACAGTTCAGTACAAATGTCGCGTAAATCTTTTCTGGTGCTAAATTTGCAAACACAAGTTTTAAATAAAGTTTCCGTTTGCACAAGACTTTAGCGTAGATGCCTATGAGTGTCAACTGTAATCTCAGCCTAATCGAGTTACGAGTAAGTCTTAGTTTCAAGTTTATTATCTATTAAGCCATCACATAGCGTATGTTACCAGGGATAATTCATGAACATACATGCGCTTGAAATCATTGGGCAGTTATATAAAAAGATTAATACTTATAAACCTAAGTACTACAATACTGACCACTTGTACTTGGAATCGTAACTATACGTGATCATGAACAAACAGACTGACGTGTAAATAATTCCCCACTATTAAATATCTTTTCGCTCACACCATCCACCCCCACCCTCAATTCAATATAAGGGACGGCACTGCGATGGATTTGTACACCAGGTACCGAGTAGCCCAGGTACCTGGGCGCCTCTCTCCGTAAGGCCCTTCAGGCACGAACCCGCGTGTTCGATTAGATTCTCCAACGACGTCCTGAGCCGAGGTTCGATCCCTCTCGGGGTTCTTAGGCTGTCGTTTTACTTAGTTTGCTAGGCTGCGGCGCCTCACGCCCGCCTCTTTAGTCCGGTGACGTAGTAACAGCCCACTCGGGGCAAACTACATAGTCACGTCAAAAAAAAAAAAAAAAAAAGATGGATTTGTCACGATTAACGTCTACAACGCTTGATGATGCCTCGTGGAGAGGCGAAACACGTGTCGCAGCGACGACCAGGCTAGTCGTGGCAGCGACGGTGGTGGGGGCATGCGTTGTTGCATCAACTAACAGTAGTGGCGGCCGGCGCTAAGCAGGTTAGATCAAATTGCATATACGTGATCATTATAGTTGCAATATCTTTAACGCAAGCTCAACAAGCATTTTGCTGGTTTATGGTAGATACAAAGTTGCGTAGTTGTGCTCCAAGATTTATGCGGAACTCTATTTGATTTCTTGCATTTATTTAATTTGTACGTTTTTCCATTCACTAGGCACTACTACCATAAGTACGAAGTACGAACAATAAAATATTTTCGATTATTCTCAATATTCATAAAATGCATTTGACCTTTTCCTGTGACGTATGCTTCGATTTTTTTCTATTGCAGACTTGAATAGATGTTACAATGATCACATTTTGAACATTTATGAATATATCTCCAAAAATCACGTAACATATATTTAAATAAAAAAAGTTTAAGAATGTAATTATTAAGTTCTTTTACTTGCCACACATTTTGACTTCATTTGACTTTTTGAAGAGGAATATTTGAATACGTGGAAGTTAGTATCATCAACTACGTAAAAATTCATGTTTTCATGCTCCACACTTTATGAGAAAACCTTTAAAAATATTTCTTTAACAATGTTATCATATGATACATGAGATTTTCAACGTTTACACGAATCGTTATTAGATTAAACTTTCAACAAACCAACAGCACTAAAACGGAGTTCGTTCGTAAAGCGTTTTGGGCTTAAGCCAGCGCCGAGTTCAGATTTATAGTTGTCACTGTTTCAGGCAACTGGAGGTAACGATCGAGTGGTTGGTAAATAGGGACTGTGGATTCGATCCCGCCGGTTGACAAATGGTCAGGGATGGGCATTCCTGACTTAGCCGATGTTTAGTATTTAGGGCTGCGATTGGAAGGAATTTCTAATTGAAATTTTAATTCAGGGAATGCTTTAATGTTACGCTTATAAGGTCGTTTCCAAAACTGACACGGTGGAATTTCTCCGTAATTAGGTATGAAATATTCTTATATTTCTATTCTTATATTAATCGGGCGGCAAAGGAGCGTACGAATCGACTGAATTGAAATGGTTACCATAGCTATGAATACTTGTATAAGGAGTTTTAAGAGATAAACATTTACAACTACATTTCATGAACAGCCCGACTGCGAGACTACCGCAAACTAGTAGAAGACCGCGCTGTTCCTGCAAGTTAGTAAAGTTACCAATCTTGAAATTTTCCTGGGGTTAGAACTGATGTAGCAGTAGTCATTGCCTTGCAAGCATGTGTAGACTACAGTAACCACATCACATTAGCCTATGCTTGATACATATCTCTTGTAGTATAAACAAACCTGACTAAACATCGATTCTTAATTTGCTATTAAAATGTGACTACTAGACAAATTCTAAGATAATATTGCAGTTCTTTATTTCATAGTAGCTTCATAACGATCTTTTATGAATAGCTTTCGAAATGCAACGCTTCGCACTGCTCTGCCCCTTTATTAAGCATCTCGACACGCTTGCATTTTTCTCACATTAATTACGACACTCACTTCCGACACTTACTTCTTTCCAAGAACTTACTGGGCTATTTCCTAGGAGTGTACGTTATAACCGTTGTTTGTTTTGTTGTATTATTAAGATCTGAAGATCATATTGGAGTAAGTGGCTCGTCATTGTCTTAAAGGTAAAATAATTGCACCTGCACGTGAGACATTCCGATGAACAAAAAATGTTAATCGTAAGAAATATAGGGCCTTGCGATATTTAACCTTCTTGTAGGCTATAAGGCTATAAATCACGCGTAAATTTATTGGATACATAAAGCAGTCGTTGATTACATAAAATGTTTTTCAATATCCGGACGAGAAATGAACAGTATATGGACACTGCGATCGTGTACTATGTCGCAAGCTTGCCGACGGTATTTACAAGGGGTGTCAGTGTATTTGCTATGTTATTTAAGTACTTATAAATTTAGCATGGGATTATTAAGGTCAGAACATAACACTTTCTAAGAAAAGAAATATATTTTACAGATTGTTTATTACAAACTTTCTCCTCCTGATTGGCATATATTCGTATATATCTTCCATGAGAAATCTTCAAAATGGTAGTAAATCTAAACTTCGTAGTTTAAAGGAAATAAGTGAAAAAAACACCGCGAGAAATAGTTTTAGGATAAATTATAACTATGAAATTATATAAAACTACAATTTTCGGTGTTCAACAATGATTTCTCTTTGTAGGTATTCAACAAATTTCTTTTTAATTTCATATTTAATAAATGTTACTGGCTGCTAGCTGGCAAATAGCCATTTCCAATATTGAATCCAACGACTCGTTTATAGCATTTTATGAGGCAGCGATGACAATGTCAATCGAACAATGTCCTTCTCGTTTAGCGCTCTGTTTCGATTCTAGAAATTTTAATTTTGCATTTAGAAAAAAGATTCTCAAATTATTTTCTAGTGTTTTCAAAGCTACCTGTTGGTATCTGCTAGTAAACTGGCATGTTAGTATTTTCAAGAAGTTGAGGCACTGGTTAGGGCGTATCCCTTTCGGAGATCTTCAAAGTTCAGAGTGAATAATTGCAAAAAGCACCATCACATGTCTGGTCAGTATGTGGACGGTAGTAGCATGTGGATGGTAGCTTATAGATACATGAAGGTTTGACGTCCATATTGATATTTAAGCAGGCCTGCATGCTGTCAGTTCGTCTGTTCATTCTGTATCTTGACCGTTGTGTACAAAAAGTTAGATCGGCACATAAAGTATGATGATTTTTTTGCTATTTACGCAGACGATGTAATTTTGTTAGGAACTGTAAATTAACAATTGTAAATAATAAGGTTACGTAACAATTATAAAGAAAACCTAAATAATGAAGAGACACGACCAGAACCAACGCTGGGATGATTGTAGATGATGCAAGTGGTAGAACAAGTGGAGGAGATCGTATTTTGCATTGCGCTTTTAGAAAGATTGGAAGGTACACTACTGATATGGAGAGACGAGTGAGTCTAGCGAATAGTGTGAAGAGCATTGGGAAAGTTCTAGGTACTAAAATTTAAGAAGAAAAGAATGCAAGAAGGCATCACGTAGTGCTGATCTAACAATAAGGTATGGAAACGACATTTGGGTATGGAAGAAGAGCATCAAAGTAGAATAAACGTGGTCCAGGGTGTTGCGTAAAATATCACTGATCACGTTCACAATTATATATGGAATTGGTCTGAAAGTGTGTTAAGATGAGATGAGGATCCATTCGTTCGGACATACGGAAAGAATGCAAGATGAAAGACTGATGAAAGGTGAAAGGACGCAAGATCCGAGGAAGACCAACACTCACTTACCACGATCAAATTGGTCGTGTTTTATCGCAGATCGATAAATGATTAACCTTCATTTTTACCGACTATAAAAGAGGGAGGATTAGAAAGTGTTCAGCATTGGATAATTTCTACATATTTTGACGAGCTCGGTAGCGCAATGATTTAACACTGCTTTGACACCATCGCTCGTGGGTTCGATTCCCACACAGTACAAACATTTGTGTGATGAACATGTCTGTTTGTCTTGGTGTGGGTATTTCTGACACAGGTAGGGCGCATCAAAGCAGCCTGTCTGGGGGAGTACCTACAGAGAACCGCAACTAAATAACAAATCTCTGGAGGGTTATTGTGTTCATGTGAGTGAGTGAGGTCAACAGTAAGCTCCTTAGGAGTAGCTGGGTTAATAGCAGAGGTGGCATCGTAATGTGTTGCACGCGTTCATACGCTAAAGTAAGCACTTTAGCACAGGTGGGCCATACGGCTTGTATACCTTCCGATATTGTATAAAAAAAATGTAAGTATAGTGAATTTATGACTTCACAACTTCATTGAAGTCAAATCAATCATGATAGAACTTTAATCGTTTGTAATTAAACACGTCGTTTTTAAGCTGGTGCCAATCATAAACGGAAAGGCGCGTAAAGTATTAATTGCCTCGAATGTCGAAGCATACTGCAGTATAATGTGGAGTTCGTGAAAATCATATTAACTCATTAACCGTATTAATAGGCTATTCTTTATGATTATAAATCTTCTGTCCGTATGTCATCATCATCATCATTTCAGCCCATATTCGTCCACTGCTGAACAGACCTCCCCTCTAGATACTCCTAGACTAGACTAGAAAGTGGGAAATTCTCCTAAACGCTTGAACCGATTTGGATGATTTTTTGTGCGTGTGTTTAAGTGGATTCGAGAATGGTTTACATTCATAATTGGACCCGGTAGATGGCGCGACGATCAGGTTACAGAACTTAAATTTTTCATTTTCGAATATGGCAACGTCTGTCGGGTCAGCTAGTACAATATAATATTTTCAATTAGATTTTCTATATTATTTTATTATGCGAACGAAATGAGAATGCATTGAAATATGAACACATTTCATTAATTTTCTTACTTTTCTTATTCCTAGCGTTATCCCGTTTCCTAATTCAGTAGGATTGACGGAGTCTGCTACCTAAGCCTAAAGATTTGGCATATGTACTGGTTTTTACATGGAGAGACTGCGTGAGACTACCACAATGCAGAGGGAAAATAGGGTCTTTTTCTTATAGCTGTCTATAACTTCACGCGAAATCCCTTGCGGGGTAGGCAGAGACGACCGACCGTCACATGACTCGATCCTTACATACCTCACTCGCTTTTCTAACATTCATTGGTCTTCTTATGCACGTTCGCTGGTTTCTAAGGCTCTGACATCACCTTCTGATAAAACGTGATCAGTTTTGTCATGGTAGATAAGTCTTGGCCTTTCTCGGCTCCTATATCCTTCTACTTTCGCGTTCGCGTAGAATTACAAAACAGATATACATCTGTCTAATTCTTTCTTCCTGCATTTTTTGACATGTCCGAACCATCGGAGCATGCCTCTTCTTATTTTAATACCGACACTCTGTTTGACCAGCTCTGTTTCTAACATCATCATTGCGAATACGGTCTACAAGCGTTACGCCACAAATTTTGCGCAAAGCTCGCATTTCGAGCGCGTTTATTTTACTTTCATGCTCTCTTTGCCATACCCAACTCTCGCTTTCTTAAGTTAGCGTTGGGACCAACACTGCACTGTGTATAGCGAGCTGTTCCTTTTACAGCGAAACTTTTACAGCCAAGAAGTTTTCCTAACGCTCCATTCACACTATTCCCAGCACTCACTCGTCTTTCCAAATCAGCGGTGTACCTTCCATCCCTGCTGAAAACACATTCAAGATATACAATCAATATATATACAATCTCATTCACTTTTTCTTATGCAATTTAAAAATATATAATTTCTTTGACGTGCGGATTTCCTCACGATGTTTTCCATCACCGCCGATCAAGTGATAATTACAAATATAAATCTGAAAAGAAATATAATGGCACATGCCAGTATTCGAAACATTAAATTCATTGATTTTCTCCCATCTGCCGTTAAAGTGCCTAAGCATGCCGCGGCATGCCGTAGCATCCAGAAGTATGCTCACGACTCCTCATGACCGTCGTAACGATGTCATTGATTTAAATATTATGAACATTAATTTTTCACTTATACCACTTAAATAATTGGTATTCTACCACAACACGTGTTTAACTTATTTTTGTCACGTACAGTTAAATTGTCGGAACAACTTTCCTTAACTGTGTTCCGTAACAAATGCAACATGTTGCCTGTACATGTGAACTTCCAAGTGTCGCTATGGCACGTGAGACATTTATTACAACTTCGTTTATCACTTTCATTAGAAACGAAAGTTGAAAAAGCTTACTAATAATTATTTTAATTAGTAAAAACTTAATTCATAAAGATACAAATTTTACCGATACTTTGACAGATTGTCTGTTTTCTTTAAGCAAGGCAATATTACAGCAAGTACCAAGATATAATACCATGGTAGTGTTTATAAAAAAAATCTATCTGAACTTCTTGCACGCCCAGACTACTGCACCGCTTTTACACAGAGGTAGATTGGCACGTACGAAATTATGCTACTTGCTTTTCAAAAACCTACACCTGAAGAAGTAATAAGAATGATCACTCTTTGTGAAATATAGTTGAATTATGTATGTTATGTATTGTTAGACTCTTGGCTATAATATACCTTATATAATATACTTCTAAATCTGAAAGAATTATTAAATTCTGATTTTAGCCCTCTACTTTATGTAAAGATTTATGTTAAGATTTTAGTATAAACAAAACGTAACCTGTGTTCAACTCTCTAGAACTTCAGAAAGTACCCTAAAGATTTTAATGATCATAAGTGAGTAAGCGACAAGATCAACGTATTTTAGGTATTAATGAAATCGAGATCATAAAAGGTATAAAACTTGAAGCATTTCATTTGCTATCCTGAAAATTATTTATAATTATCTCCATCGAAGCTATGAGGGCTAAATAACATGACGAAACTCTTCGAGAAACGGTACGAGGTATTTTTTCTTTATCCGATCTTGGCTGTGGCTCTGCCGTGCTCTCAGATTAACTTTTATGAAAAGGAAAGGAAATGGCGAGCGTGAAAATAACTATAAATGTTAAATCGAACTACATGTAAGGACTGCGTCTTATGGCGCTCGGTTCTCTAGCGCGCTAGACCGGTAGATAGATAGATAGACTTCAGTGATAAATGGACATCTGCGACGTTAAGTCCTTTAAATAAGAAAATTAAAAAATCCCAACCTTGCCTGTCTCATATCGTCTGAGTGATACGTGAAATTCTATCCTTGGTAATCACGATATTTGATACTCGTTCCTTCCTGACACAAGTATGAGATACAGAATTTCAAACAAAGTAAATGAAAATGTATTTCGGGTGCTTTGAACGTACACTGCTATATTAAATGTTCTCGTACATGATCTTACGCAAATTCGGGTTCAATATAGTGTTGCTATTATGTTTGAACTCAGTATTTGCCCCTTTCATGACATTTTTTATAGAATGTTGCGAGACATACAAGTATAAGGCTCACCTGATGTAAAGTGGTTACCGTAGTAAAGGATAGCTTGTAATACAGCAAGTAACACCTTGTTACGGCCTTACTGGTAACTTCACATTTGTTATTGACTCGAGTTTTCTGTATAGAGGTACTTTCGCGAGTCGGGCTGCTTTCTCTTAAATATTCCTAAGTCAAGACAAACAGACATGTTCATGCATTTAAGTGTTCGTCCTATGTGGGAATTGAATTCACGCACCTTTGTGTTAACATACAAACTGTCAATCCCCTTTTCACCCCCTTAGGGGTTGAATTTCAAAAAATTATTTCTTATCTCTCGTGAGAATTACAAAAGTAACGTCTGTGCAAAATTTCAGCTTGCTAGGTTCAAGGGTTTGGCCTGGGCGTTGATGAGTCAGTGAATTAGTCAGGAACTTATATATATATATATATATAGGTTGTAAAGAGATCATAACAGCAGAACAGAAAGCTAGGTTGTTCAATCAGTGTATTCTGCCAGTTTTAACTTACGGAGCGGAAACCTGGGTCCTGACCAAAGACAGCATTAACAAGATACAGGTCGCCCAGAGGAAATTAGAGAGAAAGCTCGTGGGGGTTACACTGATGGACCACAAAACAAATACATGGCTTAGGGGGCGGAGTGGAGTCGCAGATGCCGTAGAGCGAGTAGCGAATCTGAAGTGGCAGTGGGCGGGTCACATAGCCCGCAAACACAATTCATTGTGTAAAATGGCCCTGGAGTGGAGGCCTTGGGAAGAAAAGCGGCCTAGAGGAAGACCACAAATGCGATGGAAGGATGATATTACGAAGATAGCAGGGTCCAACTGGATGCAAGTTGCACAGGACAGAGAAAAATGGAAAAGTCTGAAGGAGGCCTACACCAGATTACTGGTAGATAAGGGCTAAAAAGAAAGAAGAAGAAGAAGGTTGTAAAGTATGACTAGGATGTTGATAGTACTTCTTCTTCTTAGCGTTACCGCGTTTCCTAAACCATGGCGAATGTAATAAATTTAATTTCTTGGACGTGCGGGTTAGTTCATAATGTTTAATCATCCTTCACCGTCGAGTAACTGATAATTACAAATATGTACATAAATCCAAATACACGAATTCGGTGGTACATGCCACTATACGAACCGGAAACCAGTTGGTCTATATGCCGACTCTTTATCCACTGGGCTATCACTGCTACAGTAATAGTATATAACTATAATAGTATATATATCTAAAATAATATAGAAACACTACTAAAAGAATTGAAATGAAACATTTATAACATGCTTCTCACGATTTTATATTTAGCTTGACTGACTTTCATTACTTGGCATCACTATGTAATGTAAACTATTTCAAAAATATATATTTCAGTATTGTACAGTATTTCACTAAATCAGCTGTCATATTATTCATGTTTGCACACGGTTTGTAATATCTCACTGTATATTTAGGTATTCTTGTTTTTTCTATTGAGTGATGGAAATTTATTTTAGCTTTAAATTTTATGAAACTCATACTGTGAGGATTATGGCGTAAATAAATAAAACTGTGATATTGTTTTATTTATTTACGCCGTAATCCTCGCAATATGACCGTAATGAAAGAATAATATCACAGTTTTATTTAGACACAAAGCTATCATTTACTTGATACAAAATAGATAATTAAAACTTTGATATTAACTGTTAAGGTAAATTATATAAAATAAAACTAGCTATCATTTTCTGAATTTAAAGACGATAATAAATTAAACCTCTGATGTCAATTGTTCACCTCGATATTTATAGAACAAAAGCAGCTATCATTTACTTAATTTAAAATAGATAATAAATGAAAACTCTGATATTAACTGATCACCCCGATGTTTATAGAATAAAACCGTCTACCATTTACTTAATTTAAAATAAAAAGGATCATGAACAGTCTTAAAACAAAATACCGAAACAAAAGTCCTTTAGATTTTTGCACAGTCATCCATCAACATCAGTTGGGGGGTTGAGGCCTATCCGCCGGTAGTAAACGTAGGCTGTTTTAAGGTATTAATTTGAAGATAAATCATTGTTGCTTAATTAATTAATGTTCCCTGTTATATTTACTGCAGTTTAATTTAGATATCATACAATTAATTCTTATTAAATTTAAAGAGAATTATGTTATAGTCGAATACGCGCGATTTAGGTTAATTCAAATAATTTATAGGATAGACAAACTTAAGTCTTAATTTAGATTATTTTCCATCGGTTTGACAAGAGTCTAATGTGCATTTAGTATTTTATGTTAGTTTTTTTTTATGGAATGAAATATAATATCTTATAATGGGATAAAGTTGCATGTACTAACTGTTTTCCCTTATCTCACCCTCTCCCTTCCGCCATATGACAGGAACTGTGTAGTATTTTGTCAGTTGTAGTTGCGATTTGGGCTCCTCTTACGCTTACGATCAGGCAAAGAGGAACCAATATGCAGAACTAATATAAAAAAAATGTACATATTTTCATTCACGCCAGATCCCTTGCGAGGTAAATAGAAAGTTGAATTAAACAATTTTTAACGGAAGTATCGCGTATTTTATTTATTTTGTTGAACCTGACGTTTCGAACGCTTTGCAGCGTCCGTGGTCGCAGGAAGACTAAGGTGGTATTTGTCTTACATTAGTTATTCAATTATTACATCTACCGACATGGATGGATTAATTATATATGTTCCGATTCACACAAAAATCGCTCACAGTGTCCGAACATTTTTTAGATCTTTGGGTTTGGGACTTGATTATTTTTAGGACTGGATCCCAAGCAGGTGGTACTTGCCAACCATCTTCTCTATTGAAATTGGGGTGTTTTCTTATTTCAATAGCCTCGCGCAACATTCTCGGCATGTAGCGATTCTCCTTGGCGAGGATTTGTGGTTTATCGAACCGGATGTAATGGTTTGGCTGGTCCAGTGTATGTTCACATACTGCAGAGTTTTTATCGCGCCTATTCTTCATGTCAGCAATGTGTTCTTTCACACGAGTACCTACGCTTCTCTTTGTTTGCCCTATGTATGATAAACCACATTCGCAGTCTAATTTGTATACTCCTGCATCTTGTAAGGGGATATTAGACTTGATAGGTCTTAGAATTTGACTGATCTTCTTATGGGGCTTGAAATAAGTTTTAATTGAAGCTCGCCGTAAGATGTTGCCAATTTTGTCTGTGACTCCCTTTAAGTATGGTAAGATGGCAGGTTGACGTTCAACTGTAGGTGGCTTCGGGCGGCTTCTGTGACGCATGCGAGGGAGTTTGTGACTGTTGCTCCGCAGTACTTGTTTGACATGTTGGAGTTCCTCCTCTAGATGCTCAGCGTCGCAGATGCCTTGTGCTCTCTGAAACAAAGATTTGCCTACGGTAGCTAACTGACATGGATGGTGGTGTGAGTTACCATTGAGATATTTGTCTGTATGGGTGGGTTTCCTATACACTGTGTGAGTAAGTGAGTTGTCAAGTTTCCTGGTAATTAATATATCAAGGAATGCTAGTGAATTATTTGCCTCTAATTCCATGGTGAATTTGATTTTGTTGTTGATGGAATTAAGGTGGTGTAGGAATATAGACACTTTATCTTTGGGTATGACAACAAAAGTATCATCTACGTACCGTTTGTACATCTTCGGCACAGCCGGTGCCATCGACAGCGCTCTCTCCTCAAGGTCTTCCATGAAAATGTCAGCTACAACAGGAGAAATGGGAGAGCCCATAGCTACGCCATCGATTTGGGTGTAAAATTCGTCATTCCAAAGAAAATAGCCAGATGTTAAGCAAAGTTCTAGAAGTTCTCCATATTCCTCAGGCATGTCATTTTCACAAAGCTTCCTTTTCACAATTTCTATGCAGTCTTGTACAGGTAGGCAGGTGAATAGTGACTGTATATCAAAACTGACCATAGTTTCATCACTAGTCAATTTTAGGTCTTTTATTTGGCTAATGAAATGGTAGGAATCCTTAACATATGCACTTGTATGTCCACGAAGTTGTGAGAATACCTTCGATAGATGTCGAGCCAGTTTGTAGGTTGGTGTGTCATGTCGGTAGATGTAATAATTGAATAACTAATGTAAGACAAATACCACCTTAGTCTTCCTGCGACCACGGACGCTGCAAAGCGTTCGAAACGTCAGGTTCAACAAAATAAATAAAATACGCGATACTTCCGTTAAAAATTGTTTAATTCAATGTGTAACAATCGCGAAAACCTAAGACAGTAAATAGAAAGTGTTTGTTTACAGTACATATCGTTTTCCACTACGTCAAACTGTTACTTGACTTGTGTTACCTGACCTGACAAGTTAGATTACACCTGTTGGGGTTGACTTTGGCTTAAACAATTGTGTCTTACACCCAAAACTTTGTTTGTTATTTCTGTGAAGTGGAGGTACTTCCCTAGGCTGGCTGGCTGCTTTTATGCGCCTTACCTCTCTTAAAAACACCCAGACTAATAAAGTTACTCTACTAGAAATGAAATTTCGAAGTCATAATTACAAAAACACAATTTTCAAGCATTTCTATCAATACTTCTAAAACTAAAATACATTTACTTGAAAGAAAAACAGGGTTATTTCTATGTATGTATAGCTTTAACAGCATAATTTTTATTACAGTAAAGTGACCAGCCCTGCGAACACCACCCTACACAACCTAACTGTAATCAAGTTAGCCAGCTCTATTCGATCGATGCCTTTACAGTATTCCAAGCATTTAGAACTTTGCTAAATCTGGCCTTAATTGAACACAAGCTCTGGTCCGCTGTTAAGTCTTGAAATCCAGTCTGTGACATTCCTAAACTTAGGGCATTTGTACACTTCCTTTATTAATTCTCCTAGTCGTTTTTTCTTTTTTAAATGGAGGCAATTACTTTGCAGTTGTCCTCCTGGTCTTCCTTATCTGGTAAATTAATGAGAGTTATTTCAGTGTAATATATTAAGTGTTCTTGCTTTTATTTGCTAACTGCGTTTGACTTAATTTTATTATGCTGTTGCTTTTTGTTGTATACGAGCTACATTTTCCTTCTTTATCCGCGTGGAGTTTTACAACCCATGTCAATCTCATTTGCACGCAATACACCCAGAACCAAACGAAGTTCTGGTGAAAAGAGTAAGGGCACAGCTAGATATATGTAATACTAACTGCAGCCCGCGGCTCCGTCTGCGTGTATCGGGATACAACCGCTTACTCTTACTTTTTTTATCTTATTACTTCCTCAAGAATTGGGAAGAGGAAGGGAACGGAAACTAATTTTTCAAATACGACTGGTAGATTGACGCGTTGAAACTAACTCTTTCACTTTAGTACATTAGATGACTGGGGAAGTAGATTCACGACAAAAAGTAGTGTGGTGGTTACCGTAACCTATGAACGTTTGCTATGCAAGCGTCACTTGCTCTTTATTGTCTATTGCCACTGCTGCTAACACTGCGAGGTCTCACGGCAAGTTCTCAGAAGGTAACCTCACTCACATGCGGGAACACAATAAACATCCAGTGGCTATTTTGGAGTTGCGATCTTCTATGAGGTAGAGGTAGCTCTACAGTTGGTCTGTTTCTATGCTCCGCACTAGTTTGTTAATCAGCAAAGTGCACCACGTGCTGGCGAGGTTTCCTATAGCTCTAACCTTAACGCCCCACATCGAAATTGCAGTTAAATTAGGATTCTCTGGAAGTTTGTTGTTGACCTGCATTGTAGACGGAAGCTGTTGCCATCATAGTTAATAGATTCAGGCGTTATTTTGCGAAAGTCAAATTTACATGCCAACTCCGTCTAAAGTATGGTAAAGTTTATACTCGTACCTTTGCCGATGACACTGCTTTAGTGTTTTGTTGCGTTTGCGTTGTATATCTGTTTCGTAATTCTTTCCTCCTGCATTCTTTCAACATGTCCGAACCACCGGAGCAAAACTTAAAAAAACTAAATGCCATGCGAGTGAAACCGCATGCAGTAGCAAGTCAACAAAGAAACACAAACGGTTAAACTTCTAAAGAAATGTCTCATATCAAGAGTGCAAGAAGAAGCAGCTGTAAAAAGCGAGGGCAATTTCTAACAAGACCAGTTTTTCCACGCAAATTCACCTAAAATGAAGCTCATTTCTCGTTAAATAAAAAGGTTTTAATAAATATGCTCCGTAACAGCATAGTACCATTTGCCAGTTAGGGTTAGCAGGCTTTAACCCCGTTCGCGTCTTTCATATTTTGCCCGGGAACGGGGATGAAATCCGGGTAATCTTAGATGTCATTTTTTTTACATCCGGCAACGGAGCTTTCACTTTGATAGAAGCTTCAGAGATATGGAGTTGCCATGTTCGTCTTATGTATTACCTATTTTTATTTAATAAAGCTATTATTATTAGATTTAAAAAGCTTTCTGCGTACATGGTATATGTCTGAATCTCTAGAATTAATACCTCCCTTTGAATTTATGACATGAAAATCTTCAAAACGAGTTTCTTATATATAAACTTGCCGGTAAGCTCAGCTCCGCTGCATATGCAGTTTAGAGAATTAGACAACTGACGAATGTGGCTACTGGGCGTTTAGTCTATTTCAGCTACTTTTACAGCATTATATCGTATGGTATACCATTGTGGTCCTAAACTTTCCATTCCTTATCTGTATAAATATTTTACGTTGTTACATTAAGTTTACAATTCTTAGTTATCCACTCCTTGTTCATGGTAATACTATTTACACTGTACTGCTAATATAACTTTCTTTGTTAATAACAATGGCGTAGCACTAAATGCATAGACAACATTTTAGGATGCGCCGTTAAAAGTTACCGCCTATGGTTGCAAACACTTAAGCACGTTTACTGATAAATTTTGTAGTTTACAAAGTTACTATTTGTGTACTTGTTCAGCAGTAACGATGCAAACTATATAAATACATTGAACTATATGTAACCACTAGAATAATCTGCTAGCGTTTCGGAATGTCTAAAGAAGTCTCTTTTCAAATTGACAATTAGATAATACAATATATCTCACATCAGCTTATTGGTATATAGTGATATCAAATGGTAGCATTAAAGATTATTAAGAAAAGGTTGTCTGTGCTGTATTATTTTCAAACATCTTTGTCAGTTACATATTCATCAATCCTATAATAAGCCCTTTTACACAGAGTATTTTTGATGTGATTTTTGAATACATTGGATTGAATATTTTATACACAGGAAAGGACAGAACTGTTTCAGGCAAGTTATTATATTTATATATATATATATATATATATATATATATATATATATATATATATATATATATATATATATATAATCGAATACAATTTACAAGAGAAGATCTACCAGGCCTAGCAAGCCTATGTACCGGCATACACAACTTATTTCCACTTCTAAGTTTTTCGCTAAAGATTGAAAACGACTGTAAATTTTTACGGGCATGCATAATGTTTTTAATAATATATTGAGAAGTAACAGTGAGGATATTTATATCTTTGAACAGTTCGCTGCGTGATTCTATAGAGCCCATGTTATAAATAGAGCGAATGGCTCTTTTTTTGTAAGATAAAAATTGTATCAATTGCAGTCGTCTAATACGAGTATTATAAGGAACCTATATGCGAATAAGCATGACTACATTAACTTACCTGGGTAAGCACATTGCATTGTTATATTGGTTGTCCCAATTCAGTGTGGAATCACGTAGCCATATACAACACCGGTGGGCTCTGGGCTAATTTAGCCCATTTCCAGAACAATATCGAAGGCACTGATCTCGTATTTCAGCGCTTATCAACATTGCGAAACAAATAATCGTATAACAAGTTCACCTTTCGCACGTTTTGCAAACAATAGCTTTTTACATAAACCTACAGAATATCCGAAGTTTAGATTGCACTGATAAAGATTTGTCCAGCAAATCGTGACCCCTCTTTATAAAAGACTAGCCACTCGACCCAGCTTCGCACGGGTGATCCAATCGTTACCAAACTTCACAGGTTCACCTGCTGGGCTAACCTGAAGATTCACTGAAAATTTTATCAAAATCTGCCCAGCCATTTTTCGAGTCCATAGAGGATATACAGACAAACATTCATTTATATATATATATATACATATATAGATTTTATTGACGAGCCCGGTGGCGGAGTGGCAGCAATACCTACTACTAGGTAATTCAGTTGCCATACATGGCGAACTTGTCTCTTTGTCTTGATCTGGGTGTATTTAAGAGAGGTAGGGCGCATCAAGAGAAGGTCGACTGGGGGAGGTGCTACCCTCACTGATAACCGCAACCAAATAACAACTCCTTGGAGGATTCTGGTGTACCTTCGAGTGAGTGATGTTACCAGTAGGCTCCTTAGGAGTTGCTATGTTAGCAGCAGGGGTGGCAACTCGTATGCAATACATGCATGCATGCAAGCGTTCCTTGTTTACGGTACCCTTTTTACATCAAACGGGCCGTTATAAGACACTGCATGTTGCGGAGAATTCAGCTGTGTATCTACCTACTTAACGGATAAAATCGGACTATTATCTATAAGTATGAATATTCTTCCTGTATTGTAATCGTTTATAGGCGACGCTACGGTAATCACTTTTAATTAAAAAAAATTGTCTTCTTCTTCTTAGCCTAACATCCAGCTGAAATTCGAAGTATCTAACAAAATATTAAAATATACTTCAATAGCTTAGCGTATAGCGTACAAAATATATATTGTTAAACGCTATTGTAGCATAGCGTAGCGCTTAACAATAGCGTTTAACAATTTATATTTTATATAACGTTTTTAATATTCAACCTTTTTATATTGAATATAACACATTACCATTCGATGTAATAGAATTCCTTATTACCTTACCTTAAATTTGTCTATATCTTTGGACCAGATTTCTCCAAGCGTATTTCGATTACTTTGATAAAATACTCGATCCGTCTTTACCCTATTATTTTTGGAAGGGCTTTCGGATTACATGTAAAAAAGATGTAAACGTATCTATATATCAGTATAACACTTTTAAGGCAGTTGATATATTTCCAGCTAATACTGACTTGTTAAGTGAACAATATTAGTATGTATTGTTATTAACGAATTATAATTAATTAAGCATTCTAGAATAATTAATATTCATAAAAATGTGAAAGTGTGTTTCTTCGATTGTCTGTCCTTCTTTCAAATTAAAACGGATCCACTCAGAGATGTGATTCTTTGTGTGAAGTTAGTGGGAGGATCCGAGAATGACATGTGCTACTTTCTATTGCGGTAAAATAGCTCACTCTCATGAAAAAGCAAGGTTTGTTTTTCTTTGACCACGCGGACGAAGCCGCAGGTAACAGATAGTATTTTGTAGTTATTTTTTCTTACAGTATTATCCGTTCTTATCTGTTTAACACGTGTAATAAATATTTTCGTAATCAATTCAATGTTGGACATCATTTTTTATTACTCTGTTTTCCACCTTCTATTTTGTATACCTTCGACCCTTTGTTACATCCGAGTACCTAAACTTTTTGTCTCTGTTGTTTACATAGAAATTAAAAATGAAACAGTAATTTTTGTAACGTTCGTTCGTAATTGACTGCGATTATTTTTTAAATAGAGTTTCCTCAAATGTCCAAATGATACGTGTAAACACAATTTTGCACCCAATTATCTTCTGCGCTCAATACTACTTTACTTTTTACAGTGGATTAGGTTTTTACAGTGATTTAGGTGTAATTTTCAATTTATTTGCACCAGTACTTTTTTAATTGTTTAAATAATTATGTACAAAGTTATGATAGCAGTGGAAACAAATTTAAATTATGTAGTAATTTTACCATGCTTATACGAGATCAATCATTAGAAAACTCTAGAAACATCAAACATTTAAAAACCCTTATTTCATCTATTTAAGTGAAACTAATCAGCTACCAGCAAGCTCCTGGTAATATGTAATGTTTTTTTTAGTTTACACACGGCGAAGATATCGTAACAAAAATATACACACGGATCGCCTTGAGAATCTCATCCTTGTTGATTTGATTAAAGTATTTTTTTTTCACACCTTTAAATGGAAAATCTTCGCAATTTTGAACGAGCGAAATATCACCTCGATTAGCGCTATGCCGTCCGAGCTGAAGCCTCAGTGTCTCGAGAAATCTCCTCCCTTTAGCAGTAATCCCGAACAATTGTGACCTCACCAGTGTCACAAATGAAATCGTGCTAAGCTAGCAGCGAAAAATGTACGAGCGATACCTTTGTGTTGCCAACTTTTAAATAACCTGGAAACCGCTTTGCATTAGACGGGCTGTATAGTTTTTCTTAAAAATAAAAATTTTTTCGATGAAATATTGTATATCCTACTAATATTATAAATGTGAATGTCCGTTTGTTTGTTACGCTTTCACGCGAAAATTACTGAACCGATCATCATGAAACTTTGTACACATATTCTTGGAGGTATCAGAAGTAAAATAGAGCACTTTTTATTAAAAAAAATTTTTTTTTTATCAATGCGAACGAAGCCGCGGGTAATAGCTAGTTGATTATAAAAGAAGAAACCCGTGGCTGACTATCGCATCGCAGAACAAAGTAAGTAGCACCAGAAGATCAAATTGCATGTAAACTTGTCCTCCGCAAAATAACACCTGAATCTATTAATAATTTCTTCGTTGTCAGCATTGCGAAATACTTTTGAATTGTTTCTACGAATCTGATGAAAAGCATTTCAGTAACACATCGCATCCTCGTCTGTGTCGATGAAAACAATTCGTATTCTGCTTCGGAAAGGTGCGATTATTGCTTGTACTTGGATTGTAGTCATTGTGAATTAATTCATCAAGTAAAAAGGTTTCTTATGTTGTGCAGTGCGACACAAAAAACCTTTTTGTTGGATTCTATAGAGCAAAAGAACTAGCTATTTATCATCGAAATTCACTCAATGACATTAATTATAGGCACGCTATAAAGGCGACCGTAAAATAAAATATCTACAGAGAATAATTTGGTACCCTAATATAAAAACTGGTAAAAAACCTTACCTACCATGACCAAATTGGTCGTGTTTTATCAGAAGATGATGTCAGGAGCCCCAGGAACCGGCAATGAAAAGAGCTATGAAAGTTACAGAAGCGAGTGAAGTATGTAAGGACCGCGTCTTATGGCGCTCGTTTATCTCTGCCTATTCCGCAAGGGACCTGGCGTGAAGATATACATATATAGAAACCTTAAAACAATAAAGTGAAACCAATTTTATTGACATCGTAACTTCAACCTTGACTTGTTGGTTTCTTTTTGGACAACATCAAGTACATACAAGCATAGGGCACTCCTGAAGTAAAAGTTGTTATGCCTACGAACGTTTGCGACGCTAGAAGAGTTGTGTTGCCAAAGTCTGTTAATACGCAACTACAAACCAATAAACCACTTGACTGCGTATGAAGGCACCCCGCGCTCGCAAAACGTTGTGTTTCAGCACCTAAATATCTCAACGATTCGAGTCTATTGACTAATGGAAGGAGATTTTGCGATGTTGATCCGTGAACTAGCTAGTGGGAGCTGCGCATTCTACTTTGCCGCCCCGACCCTTAGCGGTGAATTGAGTTACTACGTAAATTTGGTGTCATCGGTTTTGCATAGGTTGACGAGATCGGTGACTCAGTCTTGAATCACGCGACTTTGATACCAATTCCCCCACAAGGCAAACATTTGTGTGCTTGAACATGTCTGTTTGTCTTGATCTGTATGTTTTAAGAGGGGTAGGGCGCATCAAAGCAGCCCGTCTTTGGAAGTACCTACACCTCACAGAAAACCGCAGCCAAATAACAACTCCCTAGAGGGTTGTTGTGTTCCTGCGTGTGAGTGAGGTCACCAGTGAGCTCCCAAGGAGTTGCTGTGTAAGCAGCAGAGGAGGCATCGCGCGAGTGATATTTAATATATCGCAAGCGTTAATAGGCTACGGTACCGGCTTTATATCAGGTGGGCCGTATGCTTGTACGCCTCCCGACGTAGTATAAAAAAAAGGTTATTTTCTTCATGAAAGTACTCGTAACTCTTTTTTATATTAGTTCAGGATAGTGGCTCCTCTTTGCCTGATGGTAAGCGAAAGAGGAGCCCAAATCGGAACTGCAACTGAGAAAAGACTACACAGTATCCTGTCAGTTGACGCTGCCATGCTGACATTAGAACTTAGTGGTAACCTCGTAATGGCTAAACCCCTTGAAGGTGTGTAATGATATTTGATACAGGTTGTCCGGGATTTCTCTGCCTACCCCGCTAGGGATTTGGTGTGAAGATTTAGATACATAGGTAGGCCGAGATTTTGAGTTGGACATAATAACGGATTGACGAGTTCGGTGCCGCAGTGATTTGTAACGCTACTTTGACACCAACGCTTGTAGGTTCAATTCTCACACGGGGCAAACATTTGCGTTCATGAACATGTATTTTGTGAATGATACGGTGCAGTGCCGTCTAAAGAAATACTTCCACCTTACAGAAAACAGCAGTCAAATATCAACTCCCTGGCGGGTTGTTGTATTGCTCAGTGTAAATGAGGTCACCAGTAAGCAAATATGAGTTGCTGTATTAGAAGCAGATGTGGCATCACTGGATACTTAATGCATTGCACGTGTCCATAGGCTACGTTAACCCCTTTCCATCAGGTAGGCCATATGCTAGTGTGTCCTGACATTGTACAAAATCGATAGTTGCTAGTGCTAATACAATATAATACTTTCCCTAGGCCTTTATTGACATACTACTCTGTGTAAAAAGTATCGGGAATATGTCAATAAAAAGACCCGCGTAAAAGAGGTCGTTCTAATTTTTTTACTGCATGTTGGTAGCACTGTACTGATTTAGCGCGCAAAATTTGAGCGGGATCTGTCATTTAATTTGTTTTAAACTACACTTTTTGTTGGTCATAGTTTTGAGTCCTCGGCGATTTTTACAATGGAAAATATTGTTGAACAAAGAGTGTGCCTTAAATTTTGTGTTTCAAATGATATTTCATGTGGTGAATCACTAAAAATGTTGCGAAATACCTACGGCGAATCGTGTATATCGAAAACAAGGGCTTATGAATGGTATAAGGCTTTTAAAGAAGGCCGAGAAGTAGTAGTAGACTTGCCTCGTTCTGGTAGACCTTCAACCGCTACGACCAGAGAAAACATCGACAGAATCAAGAAGCTAGTGCTCGAAAATCGACGTATGAGTCTGAGAGAGTTGGCTAGTGAGGTGAACATATCTTTTAAGTCCGTCCACAACATTCTCATTGACATTTTAGGCATGAAACGCGTCGCCGCTCGACTAGTTCCAAAAGAGCTCAATTTTGTTCAAAAAGCGCAGCGAAAGCATGTCGCTGAAGACATGGTTTCCCGAGCTTCTACGGATCCGACCTTTATGAAACGTATAATAACTGGCGACGAGACATGGGTTTATGAGTACGACATGCAAACAAGCCAACAGTCTTCAGAATGGCGTCTCGAAAACGAGCCGAAACCCAAAAAACCGCGGCAAAGTCGCTCCAAAATCAAGGTGATGCTGACAGTTTTTTTTGACTACCGTGGTGTGGTTCACTCCGAATTCCTTCCAGAGGGAGAAACAGTGAATAAAGAATATTATTTAGGCGTCATGAAGCGTTTGCGTGAGAGTATCCGCCGAAAACGTCCAGATTTGTGGCAACACAACTCATGGATGCTGCACCATGATAATGCACCATCACACACAGCCATTATAGTGAAAGAGTTTTTAGCGAAAAATTCAACAAAAGTTCTCGACCAAGCACCGTATTCACCTGATATGGCTCCGTCTGACTTTTTTTTATTTCCCAAGTTAAAATTACCACTTCGAGGAAAACGTTTTGAGTCGATAGAAGCCATAAAAGAAAATTCGCTGAATGAGCTAAAGGCCATACCGCAAATAGCCTATGAAAAATGTATGGAAGACTGGGTGAAGCGGTGGAGATGTTGTATTGCAAGCGATGGGGCCTACTTTGAAGGCGATAAAATAAATTTAGATGAATAATTTGTATTTTTTGTTTTATTGACAAATTCCCGATACTTAGTACACAGAATGTATATGTAAATGTATAACGTTCCATAACATAGTTCTGTTCCTTAATCTATCTATAAATTCACGCACGCAATCTCTTGCGGGGTAGACAAATAGAACTTGTTCCTTAATGTTCATAATTAATTAGTGTGAAATCATTTCTTCCAATAATTACACATAACAAATTCCATACTTAACACAAGGAGGCATTAGAACCGCAGTGACATTTTTTGCGTTCATCCCGTATAATTGCTTGGCACAAATGCACATAACCAGTGGACGCGAAGTAATTAAGTCGGGGACATCCAGTTTATTGGATAGTTCCAATAAAATGTGAACTCTGATGAAAAAGGCGGAAATGACATAAAGTAAAATCGTGACCCATCAAGACTTCTCGTAGTATTAACATTATGTGTTACTTTACCGTTAGTAATATTTCTTCATCACACGTGCCTCATAAATAGCTTCATAACATATATACAAAGTTTTTTTCTGGCATCGTTCTTGAAAATTTAATTACTTCCCAACTTACCTGTACAAAGATTTTTTTTGAGGTTGAGTCATTGTTCGAGGACCTTTTCCGTCATTATCAAGTGGTTGGAACTAAGGTATCCGATATAGTCCAAAGAATAGACAAGCTGAATTGTCAGTGGGTCGCGACATCGTTCGTAGAACTGACAACCGCTGGGGGAAAAAGATTCTCGTATGGCGTCCCCGTACACGCAGTGTGGGACGAACCCTCATCAGATATCGATGGATGCAGGTGGCACAAGATCGAGGCGAATTGCTCTCTAGAGAGATGTGGAGGGTAAGGGGTTCAACAGTGGATTAATACGGGCTGAAATGATATTGACACGTGTGACTCCTGCAACAGTCAAAAGGGTCCAAGAAAAACAAGAATGGAAACTTCTTCGGAACTAACGGAGTTTGGAGACTACACGAAAAGGCACACTGAAAATTTTGTCGGATGTTTTCTTCATATAGACTATTGGTATCGTGAGCCAAATCGCGGAACAACACAGTAATAGAAAAGAATATTCAGATATGAACAATCTACTCAGAACTGTATCTCGCTACATACTAAATGTAAGTCTTTAAACAGTGTTTATAGAGAATTGGCCTTCACTTCATGTTAAAGTAGAAAAAAAAAAAACTATTTGTGGATATGGTTGTTGTTTTTCACCTTAAAAAAAAGTGTAATCACTCTTATTATATAATAAAATTTCTTTAATTAAATTCTTGGGATTAAAATTCTTTAACTTATATGTGACTAGATGTTTTATGTTTATATGTAATAGTTTTCCAATATAAATAGAATTCCCGTTTCACTAGAAGTTATACAAAGATCAATAATGTATGTTAAATTGATATGAGTTTTTCGAAGCACAAATTTCCCTACATTGTGTACATTTTCCCGTAATGTTCAAATCATGACACATTCTCTAGATTTGTATCAACTTTGGTAGGAAAAAAGGTTACGCACTACTCTTTTTTTACAGTTTTTATTAATTTTAGGTAAGTGAAGTTTTTTCGTTTTATTGTTCTATTATGTACTTTGTATGGAAGGTAATACATAATAATACCTTCCAAACCGAAGATTCCGTACCTTCATTGGACCGCATAAGTATGTTTCTACCTAGTCCGGCCATAAGTTCTGTTACAAATGAATATGCATGTATTTTTGTATAAAGTTAATACAAGTTATGTGTACATATTTATGGAAGTTTCAGCAAAAAATTTAATTATTATTCTATTCGAAATGGCCTCATTTGGCTTTGATACAGGCCTTTAATCAGTGTAGTTACGAATCTATGGATTTTCGCACTATTTCCATGGGAAATTTAGCCACTGCTTGCTTCAGAGTTTTCTTAAGAGACAATGTCGGCGTATCGTTTAGAGCAGGTTTCCTCTAAAACTGGCCATAAGTTGTTAAAGTCCGGAACGTTGGTTTCTTGCCAGACTTGGGTAGTTCGTGCCTTGTGACCAGGTACAGAGCCCTATTGGCTAAAGTCTTCACTTCTTTTTCACTTCACAAAAATGAAGTTTTGTGACTCCTTGATAAGACACTCCCCACCACTGGTTCAGTGTATGTTCACATACTGCAGAGTTTTATGTATGTGAACATACACTGGACCAGCCAAACCATTACATACGGTTCGATAAACCACAAATCCTCGCCAAGGAGAAGAGAGAATCGCTACATGCCGAGAATGTTACGCGAGGCTATTGAAATAAGAAAACACCCCAATTTTAATAGAGAAGATGGTTGGCAAGTACCACCTGCTTGGGATCCAGTCCTAAAAATAATCAAGTTACAAACCCAGAGATCTACTAAAAAACGTCCGGACACTGTGAGCGATTTTTGTATGAATCGGAACATATATAATTAATCCAACCATGTCGGTAGATGTAATAATTGGATAACTAATGTAAGACAAATATCATCTTAGTCTTCTTGCGACCACGGACGCTGCAAAGCGCAGGTTCAACAAAAAACAAATAAAACACGCGATACCTTGTAATGTTTAAAATATCTAATGTAATAACCGGAATATCACTGTTAGGTTCACTGGAGTGTGCACTGAGTGGCCGCCGGCTATAGTGGCCGACGACTGTAGACAGCTGGTTAGCGTGCTAGCCAGCACGCAGATCCAGATGTAGAAGTTGTTGGTGAACCGCCTTACGGACCAACACCGCAGCAGTAACTCCGTCAGCCGCCGTGGTCCACAACAGAGAGCTGTAGGTTTTATAAATGGGATTAGTTAGACGTCCGGTGTTTAACGGGTTTGGAAAAGTGAGTTCGCGACGGTTCACCACGTAGCCCACAGCAGGAGACTGGAGGTCTTCGATGCGGTGCCCTCAATCTTTACTTCTTCAAAACTAGTTGCAGACTCAGTTGTTTTTCGGATTACGTCCTAAACATCTATAATTTGAAAATTTAAAATTTACTAATAAAATATTTTTTGACAAACATTCGGTTCACAGAGACAATGTAGTGTATATCTCTAAAAAGGTTTTACAAAATATATTATTCAAAAAGGTTATTACATTAGATATTTTAAACATTACAACCTCTAGAGAGTTGTTATTTGGCTGCGGTTTCCTGTGAGGTGAAGGCATTTCCCCAGACAGGCTGTTTTGATGCGCCCATCCAGACCAAGTCAAACAGAGATGTTCATGCACCCAAACGTTTGTCTTGTGTGGGAATCGAACCGACGAGCGTCATTCACGACTGAGCCACGGAGCTCGTCAGAATTTTGTATATCTAGACGAATTTCAGACTCCACAACGCGATTGACATCTCTAAGTGTTTTAGATTCTGACCTGATGCCTGTTATGTATTCAGTTCGCATATGCGTTTACATATGAGAATATTCCGGTACACGATATATGTCATGTTGATTCAGAAGAGAAGAGTGGAAAAGTTTCTTTGTGCAGTTTATCTTTTATCTAATCTCAGAAGAGTAACACAATAAGCTATTCATTTTTCAAGTAGGTGAATTTGTAAACTACACAGCTTTTTCTATTTGCTACGTCTCCTCTTAGAAAAGCCATTGGTTATCCTACGAGGCAATAAAAACAATGTATAAAAAATTATAAATATAATAAATTTAAAAAATATACAAAAAATACATATTGCCCGTCTTACGTAGGCAAAGTTGCGGCCAAAGGTTAGTCTTCTTTGTATAATTACACAAGGCCTGGTCTGGTGTTACTATTAAAATATTTTGTCTATAAATACATCCGAGATACTGGAGCTACGTAGATAATGCATAACATAAATAATAAATAATATCTTCGAGACATAGATAAATGTTTCGTTCTTTTTTGAAGTAACATTTTTTCGCAAGTTAGCGAAGAGATTGCGAATAAATGAATATTTACTGTTTTGTACACGCTATCAGTTTCAATGCTTTTAGTTAAGCAACCTCTGACGGCATCCATTAAAACCACTCATCCATCCATCACAGTAATGCGAGGCCGCTCCTAAATAAGCCGAAAAAGCCTGGGGACAAAATAAACCAGAGAGCAGTCCGTGCGAATTTCAAAATCTTCCAATAAATCAAATAGGGTTTCCTTTCCACTATCGAGATCCTCCTTTGGGTGCCGTATCTCCCGAGAGTTGGGTATTCCGTATATCAACCGTAGCTGCCTTTGCATTTTGTATATGTGTGCAACTATTTTAGACTTGTACTTATTGTAATGAATCTTTGGATCTTAAATATTGGTATTGAATAAGAGCTTGGTTTTCGGAGTTAAATAAAGTAGTCCGACAGCTTGTATAGATAAATACTTAATTTAAGGAGATTTCATTGAGACCCAACTACTTTAAAAAATGCTATATATTTTGTAGGTAGGTACGTGTAATCGGCTATAGTCTTTTTTATTATTTTTTCTGTCCACATGGATAGAAAGAATTAATCATTATGTGGTACGCTGCCTCAAATTGGAGTAATTTACAATGTTTGCTTTCATCAAGCAAACCTAACTGATTGATTGGAACTTTTACCTTATTGACAAGGGTCTAAATTATATTTTATCCATTTGACTTTGGATCGCTTTTGAAATATCATACAGTGGAAAAGTTAATTATTTCCAAAGTAATCAATCAGCCACGAGTGTATGAAACGAATAGGGTTTGTTGTATAAATAAGGTAATTGGAAATAAATATTAAGAGGGATCTTTGGTAAACATTATTTCGACTTGCCAAACGACATTATGTACCGAAATAATAATCTCTAGTTAGATATTTATGCTGTCGGTTACCTGAGTGATTCGAGGCTAGAAACTTAAGATGAATACAAATTCTCGAAACGTGTTTCGTGCAATTGAAATTTGATCCTAGAAATTTAATGACGACAATGAAAACAATGAAAGTTAAATTTAAATGGAAATTTATGCACACGATTAACTGCTGCTGAAACGGCTGGAACGATTTTGATATAAATTTTGGGGAACCGTTAGATTAGTTCAGCAGTAAATCCTGTTGAAATTCGGTAGCAATAGTACTAAATACTCATACCTGTAGATTTTCAATTCCATATTTTATCTTGTAATTGCGAAATTAAGCGAGATATGTGTGAAAAATATTTATTAGCCAGACAAATATGTCTAAGAAGCTAACATAATATACTTTTAGTTTGATTTTCTTTATGTTACGTGTATCATAGTATTGAATGTGTCCCGTTGCGCTCCGAAATCTTAATTTTAAAACCATAAAATGTTTTTATTGATCTGTCTGTTATCTTCGTAAATCAGGAATATCATAAGCACTTCAACTTTTCCCATCTCTTCGGCGATTTATCGGTTTCCTCCATTGTATTACAGAATCTTTTTGTTAAGTTTGTTAATGGTGGGCGTCTGCGTCCGTGACATGTCCGAAACAGACACTAGTATGATAGCAACACGTGTGATTCAAAACGATTTTCTGTTTGAAAATAAAAATAAAAGTTAAAAGACTATGGAAACGTAGAAAATAAGCTCGTGATTCAATCAGAGGTTCCTGTCGCTGAATTGTAATGCATCTATTGTTCACTAGTATTACATCTATCTACGAATGATTGATAACACTGTATCATCCACGGTAATATAAAAACGCGGAAGTAGCTCTGTCTAAGCCTGGATAATCTGGAACTTCGAAAAAGATGTGAAGTTGTTTTCACTACTAGAACAAACAGTTAATTTCATAATTAAAAAAATATTAAACAAGTAGCACCTGCCCACAGCTCTGCCTCCGTTGAGTTAGGCTTTTAATATTCGACACAGGAACCCTATAGATAAAAAGCATCTTATGTGTGAAGAACATACACTATGCTAAACTCATCCAATTCACTTCCGTGAAAGAGTATCGAACATACACACAACCACGCGAATTTTCACATGTCATTTTTTTATACAACGTCGGGAGGCATACATGCATACGGCCCACCTGATGTAAAACAGTTACCGTAGCCTATTAACGATTGTAATATATTATATTGTATCACTCGCGCCTCCTCTGCTGCTTACATTGCAACTCCTTAGGAGCTTACTGGTGATCTCACACGCAGGAACACAACAACTCTCTAGGGAGTTGTTATTTGGCTGCGGTTTTCTGTGAGGTGGAGGAGGAGTACTTCCCCAGACGGGCTGCTTTTTTTATAGTAATCTGTTCAAAATTTTCCTTTTTACTTCTTCAAGTACATTTTATAACTATATTTGATCGACTATTACTCATTAACTTGCCGCAAAGCCTACTTTGTTGCAATACTTTTCCTTTTATCTTCATCATATCCAAAAACAACCGTTTAGCTGGCTGATTTAGGGGCAGGCACACTTGACTTTAACAAAAAATTGCAATTTAAAGCTTAACATTTATAAACGGATCCCTGAATTAAAGATACCTTTCAGACACCTGCAATATTTTTTGAACGACACTACTCTCTACTGCCCTTACAATGTACTATTAAATCTGGTAAGAAAGACTTTTTGAACATTTACCAGGTCTACTCAAGGGTAGGATTGTTATAAAAGTACATCAAGAATATGTGATATTCTTCTTATGTCAAATATTAAACCATATGGGCATTCTCAGAAAAAAGAATTCATATTGATGGTTTGATCAAACCATCTTCCATCACATTGCTCTCGCGAGAATTAATAGATAGTCCAAGTGAGATTACGTACAAAAACATACAAAGGCAATACAGAAAACTATATAGACTTACGAGTCTAGTGTAGGTATCCTCCAGAGTGGCTAAAGCCATTTATAACATCTTCGTTAATGTAATTTTCGAAGACTGGAACACGTATCCAGAATACGATATTTCTCGTTCGTGTTTCACGTTTATGATCTATGAGATTATGACGAGCTCGCTGGCGCAGTGGATACATCGACACCAACGCTCGTGGGTTCGATTGCCACACAGAACAACATGAAAATGTCTGTTTGTATTGGTCTTAGTGTTTTTAAAATAAGTGGGCCGCATCAAAGCAACCCCCTTGTGACGTACCACCACCTTACAGAAAACCGCAGATAAAGAACAACTCCCTATAGGGTTGTGGTATTCCTGCGTGTGAGGGGGGTTACCTGTTAGCTCCTAAGGAGTTGCTGTGTTAAGAGCAGAGGTGGCATCGCGCGAGTTTTACTTAATGTATTAAAAGCGTTCATAGGCTACGGTAACTGCTTTAAATGAGGTGGGCCGTATTCTTGGACGCCACCCAACGTTGTATAAAAAAAACTTAAATTGCTATTAGCAAAATATTGTATGCCGTACAAATTACTGTGACAGAAGTTGCAACCATTTTAAAATAAAATTAGAAATGAACCGACATGGAACTTTCGATTCTCCGTTCCCATGTTACTATAACGTAGTGCTTGTAGTTCTAAACTACCGAAGTTTAATGTATTTCAGGTAAATCAATACTGTCAAACAAGTTACTGGATGTCATTTAATTCCTTGACCTAATCCTATCGCCCATCTTGTTCTTTGATTAGATACTATATCGATACTTACCCCGACAGAATTTGCCCTGGCCGAAATCTATTAAAAAAATGTATTACAATCGATCTAGCCGTTTAAGAGAAGTTTAGTGACATACACGTGGAGAATAAAATCATATACGAGTATATATATAGGTATAGGTTATCATATATGTAATCGAACCGAACTAATAAACTGATTGAAAATAAATGATTTATGTATAAAAGTACACAATCGAAAACAACGAACACATTAATAATGTGTAATTGTGCATTAGCCATTAACAGCAACCCGACATCCAGGGCCGTCGTAACGATAAAAGTATACACTAATATCTACCACAAATATTTCTAAAAACAAGTTGTAAATCACACATGCTGTCCAGCGTATGTTTCGGATATGTCATTTATAAACTTCAACAAGGAAGATTCTGTAATGGATGGCAGCTGAAAATGATGTAGTGCTGGAGAGACTAGGGAAACTTGTCGCATCCATAGCTGATGCGGTCGACACACAAGCGGAGGTCGAGCTGTCTGCAGCGCTTGATAAACGATCTCTAGATGAAAGGACAGTAGCGACTAAAGCGCCGATTTGTGCGCTTGAAACGCTAAGATTTCTTTGTTACCACATTGTTTATTTGTCGGGTTTTGTAATGGACGGAAGTTGTGAACGTTAGGCGTTCAGAACGTGGTTTATTTTCTACAATTGGAATTCGGAGTGTGATACAGAAAGATTTCTCTTTTGTAGTAAATTTGTCTATACTGAAGTTTTTAAATTTATTTTATTATGATTTTTGTCTTCTAAAGTCGAGCAACCAAGATAGAGGCCGGAGCAGCTATGGCAGCGAAGGCATGCATCTACTAACGGTGGTGTGTACTTACCGGTCGGCACAAGTTCTAAAGAAGAAAAAAAAACTTTATTTGCCTTAGGACCATCACGGGAACGTAGGCACGTCTCAATATATCTATATATTAAAAAAAGAGGACAATGAGAAATGATTCTCTTTTTACACAAAATCATTTTGGAAATTACCATTAGCTAAGGAGATATACTGCTGAAAGAAACATTCAATATAGGCTTTTTTAAATCGTTAATTGATATTATAATAAATTTATGTTAACAAATAATGTCGTCAGATGGTAAAATTATAAATACACACATCAAAAGTGTCTAGGGATCAACATATATTTTTGCAATAACTTTTCTCCTGATTGATATTAATTAAAATTTTCTTTAAGGATTCATCAAATAAAGTGTTTTCGTTTGTCTACAGTAACGATAAACCAAGTCACCTTTGCATTAATAAAGAAATTTGCCATTTTCATAATAAAGGGATTTTTGACATTTGAACCACTAACATTAAAGTTCGAAAAAAAGACTGAAATAACAGTTTTCTTTAAAATTTTATTGGGTAACTTAAACAATTAATAATCCGTGTTTCTACCGCGAACACTAACAACACAAGAACATCGGTTTGGCATACTCAAAATGAGTTCATCCAAATCACGCTGTGGAATGGCCGCCCATGTTCGTTGCAACAACAAAAAAAGGTCTTCTTGCGACTGGATACCCTCCATATTCGGCAGAGCTCTTCTCTGTAGCATCTCAATCCCATGCATGCTCAATCGGGTTCAAGTCTGGCGACTGAGCAGGCCAGGGCATGACATTGATGTTAGCTGCGGCGAGAGTCTGTCTTACAACTCTTGCGGTGTGCGGTCGTGCATTATCATGCATTAACTGAAATAAGGGACCGATTTGCACTTGTAGAGGAACGATGACGTCTGATACAATCGTCTCAGCATAAATTTGAGCGTTGAGGTTGCCTCTGATCCAAATCAACTCAGTTCTTCCGCCGATCCAAATACCCGCCCATACCATGATGGTTCCACCACTATAAGGATGGACTTCCTGGCAGGATTTTAATCGCTGTTGGCGTCCAGGGGTTCTCCAGTGTCGTATACGTCTTGTATCCGGTCTCATACCAAAACGAGACTCATCAGAAAAGCACACGAAACGCCATTGTTCTTCTGCCCAATTTCTGTGTTCAAGAGCCCATTGATATCGAATCCTACGATTGTGCATTGCTATAGATGGTACCCTTAGCGGTCTTCGGGAATGAAGGTTCACTTCATGCAAGCAGTTTCTGACTGTTTGGTCGCTAATTAAGTTCCCTGAAGAGTGATGAAGCGTCACGGCTAACATCATGGCGGTTATTGTTGGAGCTCTTCGAGTTGTGATTTGAATGTATCGGTCTTGTCTCCGTGTGGTGCAGCGATACCGTCCTCCATGGCGCTCAGCCACGGTACCAGTGCTTCGGTAACGTGTCCAAAGTCGACTGATAACACTCTGACTTGTATTCAGAGCTAAAGCCACAGTACGTTGCCGGGAACCAGCTTCTATCATTCCCACGGCTCTGAGCATTTCTTCCCTGCTTAAATGACGTCGCCGCTCCATAATAACGTTGGTTTTAATCAGTAGTAGGGAAACAGTAGCACTAATAATATAATGTCTTCAATGCGTTGTATGTTTTTATATGGAAAATATTGACAGCTGATTTTCATCTTTTACTCGAATTTGATTGACAGTTCCTGTTTCAAATTATGAAATGCACCAAAAAGGATCCATATAAATTTATAAAATCATAAATTTATTACAAAGCCACATCTCAATCTCAAGAAATCCGCATAAAAATGCTTGATCCCTAGACACTTTTGATGTGTGTATATTAATGTATATGCTGAATCATTTTCAGACTACTTTGTCAGTCAGATATTCATTCTGTAATAAGCCTTTTTGTAAAGAGTTTTGATGTACCTTTTGAAGATATGTCAGGAAGGTACCGAACTGTTTCTGACAGTTTATTATATAACCGAATACAATTTACAACAAAAGATCTGCCACTCTTATTAAGCCAAAAATTTTGAAAACTACTTATATATTTAAGAGCATACGTTATATTTTCATTAATATACAGAGATTTTTCTTTGAATAATTCACTAAGTGATTCCGTAAAGCCTACGTTATTAAATAACCTTAATGGTTTTCTTTTGAAATATAAAAATAGTTTCAATATCAGCCGCTTTTCCCCAATAAAGGAAGTAGCTGATATAGACTTATCGCCTATTACCCACGTACGTTAATTAACTGATTTTTCTAACTGCCTATGCGGCGGAGTTGAGGTAAGCTCAAGTGGCAAGCTTATTTGTGTGGGCAGCCCACTGCACTTTGGAGTTTACTGTGATTCCAAGATATACAGTATCGTTAACAAATTCTCGTATAATATTGTTAATTGTGACAACAAACATTTGTATGGCTACCTCCACCTTACAGAAAACCGCAGCCAAATAACTAACTCTCTGGAGTGTTGTTGTAGTCCCGCGTGTGAGTGAGGTCACTAGTAAGCTCCCAAGCTTTTGCTGTGTTAGCGGGTGGCATTGCGCGAGTGATACTTAATATATTACCTGCATTTATAGGCTACGGTAACCACTTTACATCAGTTGAACCATATGCTTTTATGCCTCCCGATATTGTATAAAAAAATACTACGAGAACTGTATTCCGTTTTCGTAGAGTATCCTCCTGTACAAAGTTATTAATTTAACGGCTGTGCGGTAGAGAGGATCCCTTCTTAAATACTAGTGAGAACAAAATAACATTGGTAAGCGAGTAATTTTTCCCCCTCAATGAACTTTTCTAGCTCCATTCACCCCTACACTTTTTCCTAAAAGGAAACATTGCGGAAATAAATGTAAACACACCGAGATCTCCATAAGTAGCTGTAGCATAATTATCGTACTACGACTGTTTTTTTGAATAACTTTATTTTTTTGTACGAAAAAATTCTTTTCTCTGCGAAATTTAATTTTTGGTATAAAAAAGCAGGCTCTTTAAAAATACTCCGTAGTACGCAAAAATGCCTGAGGCCAAATCATAATATTGCTTTAATAAAATCAGACGTTGACCACAGAAAAAAGATAATATAAACAAATCTTGAGGCTTTACTTATTCTCGAAATTCTCGAAATGGATACTGTTACGAGAAAAGTGTGGAAAGAAAGAAGAACGGTGTAGTGATAAAATTGAAAAGAGTATGCTGAGATGGTTTGAACATTTGAAAAGGATGACTGACAGAAGGTTTACGAAAGAAATGTATAGAAGAGTATACTTCTTTCGTAAACCTTTTGTCATTCATGTGCAAGTGTTTGTGGAGATATCGGCAGGGGTCCTAGACACATTCATGGATCGAATAGCTGATGCATGCATGAAGAGAGAAGAGAGAGGTGTGACGAAACATCCTGAGGTCACAAGATTGGCAGCGCACGAGTAACATCCCCGTGGTGCGAGCATCAATAGGCTGCGGAGACCACTTACCATCTGATGCGGGCCGCATGCTTGTTTGCCAATCTAGTTGTATTTAAAAAAAGATAAGTGTGGAAGAGGCGAGAGAAGTAGGTCTGGATTGGTGCACCTGGAGTTCTACCACAACCGTAGATAGGCGTGATGAATATGTATACGTAGTGAAAGGAACTTCCGTTTGGTGTCAAATTTAATAACTCATCATAACAAGTGATTTCTATCGAGTATATTTCCTAATAATTATTCAACACTCAACAAAAAAATGTATATACTTGATAATCAGGAACACCGTTCCTATATGAAATCTATGTTTGTCTGTGTGTGCGTTTTTTTCGAATATTCGAATTTTGACTTCAGATTCGGATTCAGCATAAAACAGTAGAATAGGAATGTTCAGGAACACCACAATCTTAAGTAACATGGTCAAAATGGCCGACAAATTAAAAAAAAAACATGTTCTGTTATATAATTAACGTACCAGGTGTTCCTCTAGCAATGCAAGCTTGCGCATTCTCAACTGGTTTTACAATGCGACGCTTATCATGCTAAGTTGTTTTATCTATAATTGAAACTTATATAATTATTGTTATCGCGCTTGTCTGGTATACTAGTTGCGTATCCCGGTATCCTGTAAAAACCGCTTCTTTCTTTTCCTCAGATTCTAAGGGTCGTATTGCGATGTTGAATAGCTTTTTGTTTATACCACTAAGATGGCAATCAAGCATACGGCCAGCTTATAACCTTCCGCAAAAATTGGGCTATCAAATGCAAAAAAATTTCGCCAAATACACGTTCAGACAAACGAACATACTTTTCTATTTTCTACATTAGTATAGATGACTAGCTGTGCCCGCGACTTCGTCCGCGCGGAATTTAACACAAAAGTTGATTGTTCAGGTATAATTTTATTTATTTTATTTGATTATAAGAACCTAAATAAGCAGAGTAAAATAGCGAACAGCAAAATAATAATAGATATGTATTATGTACTTCGTCCGCGCGGAATAGTTATTTTTTTTATTATTTATTTATATTAATAAAAATGAATAAAATTTCTAAAATAAAAGTAGCCTAAGTTACTTCTTATTACATCAGCTATCTGCCAGTGAAAGTTCCGTCAAAATCGGTCCAGCTCAGAGATGTTTCAGAGATGAACACGGTGTTGGCGCAATAGATACCATAATTAATGTAACTTTGTCAGACGCACAAGCACACGGTCCACTTGGTGTAAAGTGGTTACCGTAGCGTATGTATGAACGCGTGTAATGCACGAAGTAGCGTTCACGAGTTGCCACTCCGGCGTCTAACACAGCTATTCCTTAGGAGCTTACTCAAAACCCACTCTCTAGCATGAACACAAGAACTCTCCTTGTAGTTGTTATTTGGCTGCGGTTTTCTGTGAGGTGCAGTTACTTCCCTATAGTCGGTCCGATTTGATGCGATACTCTCTTAAAAATACGATGGACCTTTTACGACAAAAAAAGTGTAGCCCAAGAGGTAAGGTGTTGACAAAGAGACGAACGGAACGTGGCGGAGTTATAAGTAACACTACTTTAACACCAACGTTCTGGTAGTCATGGTACTAGTGTATTAAAAAAATCGGCCAAGTGCGCGTCGGACTCGCGCACGAAGGGTTCCGTACCATTATCTATAAAACGGCAAAAAAATCACGTTTGTTGTATGGGGGGCTCCCATATATTTTTTAAATATTAAATATTAAATATTTAAATATTTTTTATTTTGATTTAATTATTTATTCTTAAAGTTAATATATAACTAAATATTCTTTGAATATTTCAAGCGTCTACCTGTTGCCGTTATCAATATCGAGCAAAAATGAGCAAAAAATCACGTTTGTTGTATGGGAGCCCCTTAAATATTTATTTTATTTTATTTTTTAGTATTTGTTGTTATAGCGGCAACAGAAATACATCATCTGTGAAAATTTCAACTGTCTAACTATCACCGTTCATGAGATACAGCCTGGTGACAGACGGACGGACGGACAGCGGAGTCTCAGTAATAGGGTTCCGTTTTACCCTTTGGGAACGGAACCCTAAAAAATCGGCCAAGTGCGAGTCGGACTCGCGCACGAAGGGTTCCGTACCATTATCTACAAAAACGGCAAAAAAAACACGTTTGTTGTATGGGAGCCCCCTTACATATTTATTTTATTCTATTTTTTAGTATTTGTTGTTATAGCGGCAAAAGAAATACATCATCTGTGAAAATTTCAACTCTCTAACTATCACGGTTCATGAGATACAGCCTGGTGACAGACGGACGGACGGACGGACGGACGGACGGACGGACGGACGGACAGCGGAGCCTCCGTAATAGGGTTCCGTTTTACCCTTTGGGTACGGAACCCTAAAAACGGGTTGCACTCCGGGAGTGCCGGCAGAAGTGAAAACTTGGAACATGCGGACCAAACAGCGATGTTGATAAACTACGTTGATCGAAACGCGTAAGCGCCAAGAAAGAGAATAGCGCTTCATATTTTAATTGTTTAATTAGAGGTAACTAATGTTTTAGCACTGCAGCGAACTTAAGCCAAATAACAACTCCCTAGAGGGTGTTGTGTTCCTGCGTGTGAGTGAGGTCATCAGTAAGCTCCCAAGGAGTTGCTGTGTAAGCAGCAGAGGAGGCATCGCGCGAGTGATACTTAATATATCGCAATATATCGCCGTATGCTGTATAAAAAAAAAGATTATAATTAAATTTTCAGATTAGCCCAGCGGGTGATCCTGTGAAGTTTGATAGCGATCAGATCACCCGTACGAAGCCGGGGCTCGTAGCTAGTAGTATATACATTTAGTCCTGGACGCCTGTGATAAACGGACACTAAGCCGAGGTGAGGTCATGACTTCCATTTTTCCAATTTTGTCACGGTACACTAAAAGCTATGAGTGTAAAATTTCATGATGTTCTGAAAGTTTCAAGGCGCAAAACCTTTTAAGGCACTCTTTGAAACAACACGTACCCGTTGGAAAATACAATCTCGACAGGCAGCACTTATACGAGTTTTTAGTATACACGAAGCCTATGATCGCTTACAATACGGAAATAGTGCTAACACATTAATTCCTCAGGAGCTTTTTTTTGTAAATTCTCGAAATAGATACCATAATTAATGTAACTTTGTCAGGCACACATACGGTCTACTTGTAAAATTATTACTATCCAACACCCGTTGCTAACACAGCAACTCCTTATGAGATTATTTGTAACCCCACTCACTTGCAAGAACACAACAACCCTGCAGTGAGTTGTTACTTGGCTTCGGTTTTTTTGTGAAGTGGAGTTTCCAAAGTTACCAGACTGCTTTTACGTGCCCTACCTCTCTTAAAATGCAGAGATACAGTTTCTCCTTGATTTTGTAAACAAAGTAGAACGCGCCGCACACTCCGTTTACACAATCATCCTGTCGTCTGATTGGATATTGTTTGCTTCTTCTCCGATTCACTAGATAATGGATCTAAAACATTGAATAATGCTATGAAAACAAAATCGGTGCAGTTGTTTCGGAGATTAGCCGGAATGAACAGACAAAAACTTGAAGAACCTAAAAACTGGCGAGCATGCATGAGAAGAGCTATGAATGTTGAAGAATCGAGTGAGGTGTGTAAGGACTGAGTGATGTGTAGTATAGTGTCGTGTATACATTCGCATTTAATAAAAATCTATTATTTTGACATTACAAACAGACACTTCAATTTTACTCATTTCTTCAATTTTACAACAAAAATGTCCCCCTTCCTTCCCACTCCCAGTTTTCAGGGTGCTTCCCTCAGTATGTGAGATAGCCTGAATATGCTGGGTATGGGTATTCATTGCGACCTTAACCAGCGTTATTACATCGAGAGCCTCATCTCAACAGCCTCAAGAAAGCTCGGAGTCCTGAACAGGGTGCGCCGATTCTTCTCGCCGGACCAACTTTGTCTGCTTTATAAGACACAAGTTCGGGCCTGCGTGGAGTATTGCTCGCATCTCTGGGACGGCTCCGCACAGTATCTTCTTGAGGCTCTCGATAGGTTGCAGCGACGGGCTATCCGCATAATTGACGACGAAGAGGTCACCACAAACCTAGAACCTCTTCAACTCCGTAGGGACATAGGCTCTCTAAGCGTATTTTACCGCCTTTACCATGGCGAGTGCTCTGAACAACTGTTTTCCCTTATCCCACCCTCACCCTTCCGTCATAGAACCACACGTGCGGGCTTGCGATGTCATAGTTCCACGGTTGAGAATATCTCTTCGCGTACCAAAAAGTTCGGCAACTCCTATCTTTGTCGTACCATTAAAAAGTGGAACGCCTCGCCTGCACATGTGTTCCCTCCTTCCTACAATATGGGATCCTTCAAACGAAGCGTGAAGAAGCATTTTGCGGGTCAGCATGGCAGCGTCAACTGACGGGATACGGGATGTAGTATGTTGTCAGTTGCAGTTGCGATTTGGGCTCCTCTTTCGCTTACCATCAGGCAAAGAGGGGCCACTATGCTGAACTAATACAATTATCACTGGCTCGGCGGTGAAGGAAAACGTGAGCGAACTACGCACGTCCAGGTAAATATATTTCGATAGAAGTGTAACCATCCTAAGAATTGATTAGGAAACCAGACAACGCTAAGCATGGGACTTTTATTTTACTTATTTGTGTAGATGGTTTTTTTTATACTACGTCGGGAGGCATACAAGCATATGGTCCACCTGATGTAAAGCGGGTACCGTGGCCTATTAACGCTAGCGATATATTAAGTATCACTCGCGCGATGCCTCCTCTGCTGCTTACACTGCAACTCCTTGGGAGCTTACTGGTGACCTCACTCACACGCAGGAACACAACAACCCTCTAGGGAGTTGTTATTTGGCTGCGGTTTTCTGAGAGGTGGAGGTACTTCCCCAGACGGGCTGCTTTGATGCGCCCTACCTCTCTTAAAATATCCAGACGAAGACAAACAGACATGTTCATGCACACAAATGTTTGCCTTGTGTGGGAATCGAACCCACGAGCGTTGGTGTCAAAGTCGCTTCATTCACGACTGAGCCGCCGAGAATTTGCTTTCGTCTCATCCATCACAGTCGGCAAAGAAACTTATGGTTTAAATGCCATTTTTTCATTATATTACCTCGTTGTACAGCAAAAAGCAATTCTCTGTGACCTCTAAAAGATAATTGCAAAAGTTATTCAACTCCTTTGTGCACACTAAAATAATTTACATTCACAACGTAACCTAATGTGACAGCGGCTAGCTTTTTTCCACCCAAAAAGTTATTTGTTACTGGGAAAGCTAAACGACGACGAGCGTTATTACGAGTAGCTAACAATACTACTTTCAGACCTCGTGGGTATAAACATTTATATGCATGAAGATGTCTGTTTGTTTGTCTGTCTGTATTTCAAGTCAAAGCACTAACTGACCGAATGGGGAAGTACCACCTCACAAAAAACCGCGGCTAAATAATAACTTCGTGTAGGTGAGTCCAGTTTAGGTTTGTTTCACTGGTCTCTCTTACCTTTTTTATGTACAACTTCGGAAGGCATACAAGCGTACGTTCCACCTGATTTAAAGCGGTTACCGTAACCCATGAACAGTTTGCAACACATTAAGTATCAGTAACGCGATGCCAACTCTGCTGCTAATATAGCTACTCCTTAGAAGCTTACTGGTGACCTCATTCACTCGCAAGATCATAACAGCCCTCCAGGTTGTTATTATTTGGCCGCGGTTTTCTATGATCCTTAAAAAAACATGTATTACGCCTCCTAAAAATTTCGTAATTCTACATACAAAGTATTCACTTAAGTAACCAACTTTAATAAACTTTTAGGTTATATGAATTTTAATTGTTGTAAGTGAGAACAATGAACCTACTTAGTTATTCCTCTTTTGTTTACTTATTGCTGTGAATTCATTAAATAACTCTTCTTGAATGGCATTTTCAATGTTTTGTGTAATTTTTACAGCATAATATGGTTTCCAATGTGATGAAGTTAGTGACTTGATAGCTATCATTATCTGCGATTTACGAACAAAACTTTTTCAGTCGCAGGAACAGGTTTTTTGGTAAAGTAGAGGTACCGTATCAGACGGGCTGCTTTTATACGCCCTACCTCTCTTAAAAACACTCAGTCCAATACAAACAGATATGTTCATGCACGCAAATGTGTGAATACATTGCTTCGCCCTGCTTGTCAAAAACACTGAGTCCGAGACAAACAGTCATGTTCATGTTCATGCACGCAAATGTGGGAATACATTGCTTCGCCCTGCTTGTCAAAAACACTGAGTCCAAGACAAACAGTCATGTTCATGTTCATGCACGCAAATGTGGGAATACATTGCTTCGCCCAGCTTGTCAAAAACACTGAGTCCGAGACAAACAGACATGTTCATGTTCATGCACACAAATGTGGGAATACATTGCTTCGCCCAGCTTGTCAAAAACACTGAGTCCGAGACAAACAGTCATGTTCATGTTCATGCACGCAAATGTGGGAATACATTGCTTCGCCCTGCTTGTCAAAAACACTGAGTCCAAGACAAACAGTCATGTTCATGTTCATGCACGCAAATGTGGGAATACATTGCTTCGCCCAGCTTGTCAAAAACACTGAGTCCGAGACAAACAGACATGTTCATGTTCATGCACACAAATGTGGGAATATATTGCTTCGCTCAGCTTGTCAAAATGGTAGTACAGTACATTTTCTTTTCTTCTTAAACCAAATCAGCAATACGTTATAAATTGAGATAGGAAATTTATCACTAGGCGTCCTATTACTATTTTTATCTGAGCAGGTCAGTTTATACCCTCACATTTTGATTTAATGTGAACCCTCTATACCATCCCGTTGATCGATTCCCGCCTTTGTCGCTTCACTACCCTTAATTTCGCCGTCGAGCAGCGCGCCCACCTAACCGTCAAATTGTTGGCAAAAATATTACTTGTAAAGAGCCTCCGAAAATTCTCCAATTATTGACACCTTGTAAGCATCCGATTGGACCACAAGAGAGGGTTCTACCAAGTATTATATGTTGATAAGTGTTGCCAAAAAATAATACTGTGTGTAATATGCATCGCCATTCTACATCATTAAAGATGCTAATACAATCCGTTTCGACGGATGCTGCGTTGACCGCTTATCGAGAATTTGTGAGTTCTGTATTAAGATACAGATTCTTACTGCGGGGCAACTCGGTATACCTGGAAGTAGCATTCACGTTGCAAAAAAGGTGTATCAAAAAAGTAATGGATAGAGCATGGTTAATTACTAGCTTTTCCTTGCGACTTCGCTCGCATAGCTACTCGGAGAAGTACCGATTACGAGAATGTAGTATTTTCCCTAGTAAAATACATCCTCTAGTAAAAATAAATTATAACTCTTCCGCCTTTCAAATATTTATGTGCAAGAATCATATTGATATGCGCTTTCAGCAGGGATGAAAGGTACACCGCTGATGTGGAAAGACGAGTGAGTGCTGGGAATAGTGTGAATGGAGCGTTGGGAAAATTTCTTGGCAGTAAAAGCTTAAGCCAGAAGGCACAGACCGCTATACACAATGCAGTGTTGGTCCCAACGCTAACTTATGGAAGCGAGAGCTGGGTATGGCAGAGAGAGCATGAAAGTAGGATAAACGCGGTTGAAATGCGAGCGTTGCGCAAAATCTGTGGTGTAACGCTTGCAGACCGTATCCGCAATGATGAGGTTAGAAGCAGAGTTGGTCTGAAAGAGAGCGTCGGTGTTAAAATAAGAAGAGGCATGCTCCATTGGTTCGGACATGTAGAAAGAATGCACGATGAAAGAATGACGAAGCAGATATACAATGCAAAAGTGGAAGGATCTAGGAGCCGAGGAAGGCCAAGATCCCTTTGCAAAAGTCGAATACTCCGCTATGATGTGAAACATTGGAAAATAAACACTTTTTCATATATATAATACTACAAATGTTATCCGTGGTTTCTTCGCGTGTTCATAGAGAGAAACAATTAAATTTTGTCAGGAATGTTATATGTATTTAAGTATCAGCGTGCAAAAATCATGTCAATCCGTTACCCCATTAGTCATGAAATATGAAAAAAACAAACACATCTTCACGTTAATAGTATTACAAATGTTACTCACTGTATAACGAAGTGATACTTTTCCGGGCAGAAAATATACATCACCATTCTTCACTGTTGTTAATTATTACCTTACTTTTTTTCTCGTGGCTTCGCAGCCACTTTGGAAAATAACTATATCAAGAATGTAATATTTTCCTATAAAATCTAATCTAGTTCCCTTTTCAAATATCTCTGTACAAAAATATGTTGATTCATTGTTAGTCTGTTATGACGTGAGATATGTAGGCACAAATAAGGTCTCTTTCACATTCATAAAAGCTCGGTGGTGGAATGACTAGTGATGGCTACTTTAGCACCACGGCTCGTGAGCTCGATTTCCACATATGGTAAATATTTGTGTTCGGAAACATGTTTGTTCGTCAACTTCAACTTCATTTATTTGCCAAATGTAGGTACATAGATGTTTGACATTTAGAAAAAATTAGCTCACCGCTACATTTTGCCTATTGGCGTGCAAATATAATTACATTTTTATTAATTAGTTACCTATGTTACTTTGTACAAACTGACAGCTAACATCTCTCATTATTGTTTTTACTTTAATGATTTAGGAATCATTCCTAATTTATGTATATTGCATGTCAGATAGGTATTGTTTAAAATGTTACTACTGAATATTCTTATCGCATAAATAATCATTGATAGAATAGTAACATTTATGAATTAATATGTCATACAATTTATTTTTAAATTTAGTCAAAGTCATTATTTTGGGGAAAAATAACCTATTCCACTTTCCCATCTCTAACTATCTATGTGCAAAAATCATATATATGCATTACCCTGTTACGACGTGAACCAAAGGCAATGAGCAAACACACTTTCACATTTCTAATTTTTATACAAAAGTTGTATGGAACTATGGATATAATAAATCATGTAATTACATAACTAAAATTAAACTAATCTAAGAAGTTTTATTTTGTTTATGATAGTTGAATTATGAAAACTAAGACAAGCTTTTGTGCAAATGTTGCCGAAAAATGCTTCACGTTTCACGGGCTTCGGCGCTGAACTATGAAGGAGGTTAAACTCAATAACCTAGAGCTATATGTCTTTTGAGTACCCTGTTACTTCGGGCGCACTTTTTTTATACCCGTAAGATGACATACTAAGATAATCAAGCAAGATAATTGAAGTCTTGAATGTCTTGATAATAAGGATATTGAATGAATAGGGTCGCGAATATTTCATTTTTAGTACTAACATAAGTTACGCGTCTTTCAAATAGCCAGCTATCTAGTGAAACTGTCGTTTAAATGAGCTCATTCAAAATTAAAGTCACAATTCTTATTTAACTAAATGCCATCACAAAATGCTTTTTATATCTCTGTAGACGTCTTTTGTTACAATCGAGGCGATCTACGTACCAGCCTTCCGACTCAGTTATAATGGCAGTAGTCACCAAGGAATACCAGCAATCGGGTTTTTAATAGCATAGTTACTTCGTTTACTTTGAAACGTACGGAACTGTAATGACTGTTAGAATTTATAAAGTATGAGTATCTTAACCAACGAGGGAGAGTGAACATCTTTTTTTGTGGTATTAAGTTGGAAAATTGCCCTCCTGATGGTATGCTATCACTGTACCCAATGGAAACTTGCAAATATTTAAAATTCTGTCGGTATAATGCGCGAGGTGATAGTTAAACCCTGCGTTACAACTTTGTACATATCTTGGTTATCTTTCACATAATTAATTCATCAAGAGCAGGGAATATCGTGAGGATGTTTGGAAGATTTTCAATTTCTATCTATCTACAACTTCACGCCAAATCCCTTGCAGAGTAGGCGGAGAGAAACGAGCACTACACGACTCGGTCCTTAATTAGGGAGCGAGGTGTACTCTCTTCTTTAATATTCATAGGTCTTTTCAGGCACGTTCATGCTGCAACTATTCACGAGCTTCCGGGTTAACTCACTCACCGGCAAACAATGCTCAAGACTTTTTGAAGTTAAAACTCTTTTGGATTCAAGAAAAAATGATGAAAGTGAATTTCTGCACCTGAAATCGACATCACGAAATTGATCGCACAACGATATCTAAAATCGACACCACGAAGTTGGTTATCGTTTTATTTTACAGACGTAAAATATAATATAAATAATAATACAAGCACAGGGCATGAAATTTTTGGAGTTTTTACGCGAAAGATGTATAGCTTCTTACATGCGTACGTATGTACACACACACTTTTCAGGAACACCGTTCCTATATGAAGTCTATATGTTTGTCAGTGTGTTTGTCTGCCGCTTTTTTTCGAATATTAGATTTTTGACTTCAGATTCGGATTCAGCATAAAAAAGTGGAATAGGAATGTTCAGGAACACCGTTCCTATCTCTTAAACCAGTTGACAATGCGCAAGCTTGCATTGCCAGAGGAACACCTGGCACGTCGATTATATAACAATTCAATTTTTTTTTTTTTAAATTGTCGGCCATTTTCATCGTGTTCCTTAACCTGTGAGACCCCGTTATATACGTTTTTCCATACTTTTCTTGGCGGAAAAGCGGTCCGCGGGTAATGAGAGATTAATTTGACCTCGATCTCTTGTATGAGGTGGAAGTACTCAGTAGGACTGTTTTGATGCGCCCTATCTCTCTTAAAATTATGAATAATGGTTTTTAGAAATGAATGAAAAACTGATAAATGAAACATAATTTCATTCAATGGCCAATGGTCATTTTAGAAATGATTAAAAAGGAAAAATGTACAATAGAAGAGAGTATTGAATTAGATACAATAAGACTATATTTCAAAAAATGTACGTGTCTAAGTGCCCGCGAAGGGCCCAATGGCAAATAACGAATTTTATCTTTTTTATTTTTATTCCACGGCGAAGTATCAAAACAGCGGTACTGAAACAGCCCATCCGAATTCATATAGCAGAAGCATTGTTCCCAAAATATAACAATCACGTATTCGTTTTCCACGTGTACACTGTTGTAACGGAAAATATGGAAGCAACTTACAACTCCCGAATAAACTGTGGAATTAAATTATGTATATGTGATCCCAGTAGGTCGTTTGTATGCGAAAATGATAGCGACTAGGCATGTATTGCATTACTTATATGCTAGGAAAGGCCGTAGAAATATTCTAGTTGTATAACTCATAAGTGTGTCGGAATTAGTGATATATTCATTTATTAATTGACGAGGATGTGTAGATTTTTATATACAACGTTGGGAGGCATACAAGCATACGGTCCATCTGGTGTAAATTGGTTACCGTAGCATATTAACACTTCCAAGAAGTATATATTACTCACACGTTGTCAACCCTGCTGCTAATACAGCAACTCCTTAGAAGCTTACTGGTAACTCCACTCACTCGCAGAAATACAACACTCGCTGTTTGTCTTCTTCCTAGTGTCAATCCTGTTTCCTAATCTATTAGCATTAGTGTGGTCCGCTACCTCAGCCTAAGAATTTGACGCATATACTGATATTAATATGTAACGACTGTTGTCAGACCTCAACAGCACCGAGGAAAACCAGATCTTTGTTAGGTTAGATGCAAGTCACTCGCTCTAAATGTAAGGTTTCTTCGTCCAATCCAATTCGGATGGCGATCAAGAAATTGCGATAGATTTTCTCGTCCAAAATACCTCAATGTATCGAGACGAAAGTTTTAAATATCTTCGACCAGTTTATCATTCTAAGTTGCTTTCTTTTTGTGTGGCTTCTATGGATCGTATCCTGATGCTGAATAGCCTATAACTTCAAGAATCGGGCTACCAAATTCAAAAATATTTTTTCAAATTCGACTTGTTGATTTAACGCATTCTAGTAAACTCTCCCGCTTTATAATATTCATTTAAATGTAACATTAATAATTATAATGTGTAAATATATGTATGCTCTCAGGCATTCATAAGTCATTTATTCTATACTATATAGTCATTGCAAACAGGTTTCTGGGACTCACCTGTTAAGTTATATAAACCTGTATCTGGCGAGTCCCGCTCTTTATATTACAATAAAATTGTCAGGCATTGAAATGAATGTATCGAATGTTGGAGTGCAAAGTAGTGTAATGTTATAAATAACTGCAGTTTGTAGGTGAACGTGTCGTGTGCTGACAGCCGTTTTGTCTCCGAATGGCAATATAAACCATTCAGTTTTCTCCATTTGTATTCGATGCAAATAGGTCGGTTAACAGACACCCATCCGAGTTAGAATGGCCAATAAAGACTACGCGTGCCCGAAGATATATCGCTGGTGGAAAACTTTTAGGATATAGTGTAATAACGCTACTTTTTCTACATTAGATCTTTTTTAAGCTCTGTAGTATATTAAGTTTAAAATTTTAGAGTATGATTTAAAGTTGTAGTTCTTTAAGCGCGTTAGGAAAAAATTATGAAAGGGATTTTTTTACGACGCCGACATCTAAAATCTACACCACGAAGTATTGGTACATGTCTCTCACGTTTTGTTCGAGACTATTTTCAAAGTAGCTACGCAAATACTTATTTATCTATAACACGTGTTATATTTCAGTACAGATATACTTCTTACGTGCGTACGTAAGTACATACATACTTTTTTAATATAAAAATGTGGTAATTGAAATATGAAAAACAATTGCGCCTTCGGGGGCATACATACACAAACACAAATAATTTTTAAATTTCGAATTAAAATAACCTAGATTTTGATTAACATGACCTCGCCTAAAATGTTACCTGGCACATTGCTGCCACAGTAGAAATTTGAAACGATTATAAATTATGTTGAAGGGAAAGAATATATTGTAGAATTGCAGAAATGTTCTTCGATTTTCCGGTAGGGCACGTACGCTAGCTACTGTAAGTTGATTGTATTATATCTGTCACCTTCGAGCTATTGCGAGCAATAACAGGATGAACGATATCGTAGCACTTACTTACCTATACGAATATGCAAACAAACAAATATTATTTTTTATATATTAAATAAGCAAGTGTTGAATTTTTTTACCACTCACATCTTTATAAATAATTCGGTTTACGAATCGCTAATTATTGTTTTTTTATTAAATTAAATTTATGACAATACATGAAAACAAGGCTGAAAATAAACTATTTCCGATAGAAAAAATAAAACTAGCAGCAATTCAGTCCAATAGACATTTTATCTACTAACATTTACTTGACTTCCAGTCTACGTAGTAGGTACTGTGCTAATAGCCTCATTTTGCCTTAGATCTTTTGTCATGTTAGCGATAGAGTTACCAGCAATATGAAAGGCCAAACAATATTAAAAATTAACAACTTCAACAATGAGATCTTCTTTAAAATCGCAAAAAGAAAATGAAGTCGCCATACAAACTTCTCAATGGAACCTACGAGCGTTGGTGGCAAAGTAACGTAACAGCGCGTTCCGTGACTGCGCCTCCAAGCTCGTCGTGTCCATAAGATGTTATCAAGAGTTATCACTTATCGTCTGGCATGGACTTACAGTTTTACGAAAAGGCTTCTCAACCGTAGACCACATACATACACTGTGGCAGGTTATAGAGAAGACCGAAGAGTATAAACGATCACTATGCTTAGCGTTTGTAGACTATCAAAAGACCATCGATTCGGTTGACACCTGGGCCGCGCTTTAGTCTCTTCAGCTATGTCATATTGATTATATGTATATCGAGAGCACTAAACTTATCCATTTCCAGAAAGGTGTGAGACGGGGAGACGTTATTTCTCCGAAACTGTTCACCGCTGAGTTAGAAGATTTTCAAGCTCCTGGGCTGGATAGGGTACCGTATCAACATCAACGGCGAATATATTACCCACTTTCAATTCGCCGATGATATTAATACCTAACCACGACGGAATCGCTGGTTGACCTGGGCGTAATGCTCGAAGATCTTGACACAGCATCTTAAGTTAAGGTGAACATGGATAAAACGAAGATTATGTCGAATGTACATGCTGGACCCACTCCAGTTTTATTTTAGAACTCGGTCACTTAGAACAAACAGTACAGCTAGGTAGGTCCTACTTCGAGAAAGAGATTTCTTGTAGAATATAACACGGATGGCGTTTGAGAACTTGCGAAAGATATTCTCGTCTAAAATGCCTTAATATCTCGAGACGAAATTTTTGAAAGTCTTTGAACAGTGTGTTGCCAGTGCTTACGGCACGGAAACATGGTCATGCGTGCGATGGAGAGGACCATGTTCGCAGTCTCTTTGCTTGATAGATTCACACATGAGCACATCTGTAGTAGAGTTACATTTACTGACGTGGATCTAAGGATCAGTAAGTTGTAATGGCAGTGGGTAAGCTACATACCTTGAAGAAACGATGGCCGTTGGAGTAGAAAGGTTCTTGAATGGCGACCACGAACCGGAAAACGCAGCGCAGGAGAGCGGCCCCCAGACGATGTGTAGACGCCGATGGATGCAAGCAGTACATGACCGATCGCTGTGAAAGTCTGAGAGGGAGGCTTATGTTCAGCAGTGGACATTCTTTAACTCAAATGATGTTGAAGTCATTGTCCTGAATAGTCCTTTTAAACACGAAGGCTTTAATTTCCGTCATTAAACTCAGTTCACATATAATGTTAGCTGGGTTCACTGCACTAATTAGTTGGAAAGTAAGTAACTACTTCTCACAGTGTACTCTAGGCACATTCTACAAAGTTTCACGAATACTTAAATCATGTTTCAGAAGCAAATTATATTTACATTTAGGCATTAAAACGTACACTAGTGTAAAATTGTGTCATATTTTGCCGACGACAGTCTAGTATGCTGTTTCTTTCGTCGTATACAAAGTAAAGCAGCGCCTACTGCCAGAAAAATAAATAAACTCTTTTAAATACACAAGTCAAGCTGACTTCATTGAAGTCGGCAGTGATAATCATTAAGCAACTGTGTAAATAGGCGTTGACTTCAACAACGTTGGTTCCACATTTTTATTTCAAAGGTTTTATTGACTTGCGGCGGGAGAGCAGCGAACGATAGTAAGAAAAAGGTAAACAATAACGTCACATAATTGCTGCGCTATTCAAAGAGCTTTTATGGAAATCGCTGTACTAGAAAAGTTGTCTTCTTCATTCCGTTTCCTAATACATTAGGATAGGCGGGGTCCGCTACCTAAGCCTAAAGATTGCCGAGGATACTGATTTTTTCATGGAGCGACTGCCGTCCGACCTCCAGAATCCAGAGGGAAAACCAGATCTATCTTAGGTTAGATCTTTTTCTCTTTGGAAATATCATTTCTTGGACACACATCCAAGGGTTTCCTCACGATGTTTTCCTTCACCACCGAGCAAGTGATAAATATGTATACAAATCCGAAAAGACTAATTTAGTAGTACATGCCCCCGCCAGGATTCGAACCGTGCTACTGTGGATCAATAGGCGAATTCCTTATCCACTGGGCTATCATTGCTCTCAATTTTCAGTTCATTACTGTGCTAGAAAAGCTTTAGTAACTAAATCTAGATCATTTTCTAACTGCTGGTTTTTCTAAAAATGGACGTGTATATGACTTTCGTATGGACTCGAAAACGGTTGGAGCTGTGGATCCCGAGCCCAACGAGTGCATTTGTAATGAATGTAGTGAAGCGGGTGAAGTTTGGTTGCGATCTGATCACCCGTGCGAAGCAGGGTGTATATTCGGCTGGACAAATTTTGATGAAATTTTCAGACAATGTTTAGGCCAGCCTGTAATCCTGTGACGCTTTGTAGCGATCGAATCACGATCACCTGTGCGAAGCCGGGTAGGTAGCTAGTACTAAATACTCATACCTGTTGATTTTCAGTTTCGTATTTTATCTGATAATTACAAAAGTAAGCGGAATGTATCTGAAAAATATTTATTAGTTAGACACATATATCTAGGAAGCTAACTTAATACTCTTTTAGTTTGATTTTCTTTATATTGCGTAGTGTTTTATTGTATCAATTCAGCGCTCTGAAGTTTCACATAATCCTTTAAAGTTTGGTAGCGACTGGATTTACCCGATTGAATCCGGGGCGAGTCGCTAATAATTTGTACAATTCTATGTATTCAGTAAAAATCATGCTAAAGACTTATTTTTGCTTTGAATCAAAGCAATTAATGCGCGAGTTCATTGGCGCTTTCCAATAAAGGTTGTTAATGCATTCGTTTTAACAGAATGTACGAGGCGATTATCTGTAAATTGATTTTGTGAATTATAAAATTCAATTTTTCGACCCTGTGCCTATCGGATTCAATACGCGCAATTACTTTTAACGGTTCACATTAAACACAATACAGTGTTGAAAACTCAAATGGTGTTTTTTTTTAATATGTATGCAATATATAATAATTTTATAATATACATCAACGGTGAGTATCATCACTCACGTTAATTTGCCGATGATGTAATAATCATGGCGGAATCGATGGAGGACTTACGCACACGACCGGAAAGACCTATGTTCAGTAACGACGTCCTTCTGAAATGATGATGATGAAGTCGTCATTAATTTTGACGAATCAGTCGCACACTGGTGAACGACGCAACTTTGACACCAACGCTCGTGCGTTCGATTCCGACACAGGGCAAACATTTGTGTGCATGAACATATCTGTTTGTCTTGTCTGGGTGTTTTAAGAGACGCAGAGTGCATCGAAGCAGCCCGTCCGGGGAAGTACCTGCACTTCACAGAAAACCTCAGCCAAATAACAACTTCCTAGAGGGTTGTTGTGTTCTTGCGTGTGAGTGAGGTCACCAGTAAGCTAATAAGGAGTTGCTGTGTCAGCAGCAGAGGTGGCATCGGGCGAGTGATACTTAATGTATTATAAGCGTTCATAGGCTACGGTAATCGCGTCACATCCGGTGAACCGTATGCTTATATGCCTCCCGACTTTGTATAAAAAGAAATTAGGTCAATGTACAAAATTTCTTATGTTCCGGAGACGCACTTTACTTCTATAGTAGTTCTATACCTGTACATTGGTTCGTTCAATCTATATATTCGTGCTCTTTGTCGTTGCGGAGTTCCGTTCTATGCCTTCGTAGTGCTAGTCCGTCCCGGATTAGGACGTCCTTAACTATAGTAGGTTACCTACCTCATTTTACGATTGTCAAAAACCTAACTAGCCTCTGTAAATTTCCTATTTTTTTGAGAATTTCACTGGTATATAACTTCAAAGTACTAAGTCCAATACCAATGAAATTAAAATCTGACCACATTGAAGCTGTACTGAACCCAAAGCAAAAAATAAAAAACATCTCGTTAATGTTACCGCCATATGTTATATAAACTACCTTGATAATGCCGTAAAGGCGAAATCGGTCGGTAAAAATAATTATTAAATAAAATTGTGAAGTGGAATCTGTACAAGTGCAAGTATTAACATTAACGAGATGTCTTCAAAATTCCACCAAGCGCCTACAATCAACAGTATCAACAAAATAAAAAATATATGTTTATAAACATAGAAGTTATACATATGTGAGTTACGCATACAGACGAATTGAGAGCCTTCTCCTTTTTTGAAGTCGATTAAAAGGAATTCCTTCGCGTCCGAAAACGATTATTCCTATTTAAAAAACAAGTGATACATGTTTGACATTTTGTAAAATACTTTAAAATTAAAGTTATGTTAATTTAATCCCGTAGGCAACGGCTTACAATTCGCAATTAATTATTATGAAGGACTCTTCGTAACAATTAATATAGAAATGTAATCTTAATAATATAATTATTATGAAGATTACAATTCTCAATTAATTGCGAAATTTGCGACAGTTACAAACATTGACAAGCATTCCATTACATTTAAATCACTTTGAACTTAACTTGCACTTGAAGGCACTATCTCAAGTTGCACATTTACTGCTTCGATGCACTGAGTCCCGTTTGCATCGGATATAGATACGATGGTATGGAACCTGGAAACTGGATTCTAGTGTAAATTGCGGAATGGAATTGACAGAATAGCTGCTAAAATGTTGTTTTTGATGGAAATATTTCATCTGGGTATACAAGATAGTATTTTGCATTTATCTTCAGATTTATTCTCAGAGGTCCTCCGTGCTTTATTTTCTGGATGGATGGATTATCAAAAATATCAATTTAAAATGTTTAAATAAATAATTATAGTTGAAATGTTTAACAAGCCAATTTATTAAGAAGTTAAAAAACTCGCCTTGCATTGTTTCTAAATCCTGTTTGTATTTATACAACATCGTGAGGCGTACAAGCATATGGCCCACCTGATATAAAGCGGTTGCCGTAGCCTATGATCGCTTGTAATACATTAAATATCACACGTACGATGCCACTTTTGCTGCTTATACTGCAACTCTTTAGCTTACTGGTGACTTAACTAACAGAAAAAACCTCCAGTGAATTGTTATTTGGCTGCGATTTCCTTTGAGGTGAAGGTATTCCCCAGATGGGCAGCTTTGATGCTCCCTTTCTCTCTTAAATACTCAGACGTAACATTTGTACCTTGTAAACGAAATGTAAATGTGTAATTTCATATGCATTATTTTCCTTTAAAATGATTAAAAAAATTAATAAAGTAATTTATTGCATTGTAATCGGCTTTTTACGTCAAAGGGGCTTGGAGTGTAAATTTCGACTTTTGTATTTTACGTCCCTCCTCCCTATCAGGAAAAATATAAATAAAACGTGAACAGTTTTTGGAAAAACATAATTATTTTCAAAATGAAATATTCAATGTTTATGATATCGTCAAAAAATGAAATATTAAGAATTTTTAATGTTCAAACTAAAATTAAAGAAAGGTAAAAAATCGTCGCGGTGAAAAGGTCAACATTAATTAGTAAGACTAGAGTTACACACATTCATGAAGGAAATGCCTATGGAAAACTGATAGGACAGATAACGTACTCGTAATATCTGTCTCATAAATTTTCCATAGGTATAACTCAATTCACCGCTACCGGTCGGGAGATAAAGTACGCAGCTCTTATTGGCTAGTTAGCGGATCAACATCGCAGCAATTAATTTATTGATTAAAATATTCTCTCATCGGTCAGTATCGAAATGCTGTAATATTTAGGCGCAGAAACTCAACGTTTTGGTGAGCAAGGTGTTGCTTCATGCGTAGTTTATTGGTTTGTGCGCACATCCATCTTGACGTAATAATAAACGTGTTAAAAAAGTACGAAATGTCTTAAGCATCTAAAAATGGTGACTCCACGGCATTATGCCAACGATACCGGTAGCAACAGCATTTGTCGCTGGATCACTATACTGATGCATTGTGCAAGGAAGCTGCCAGCTCATTTCACTATTTTTTTAAAAGTAGTGTAAAAGTTTTTAAAAGTAATTGTGCCCCGAAATCAGGCAGACCAATGTCCACCAATGACCAACTAAAGCAACGTAGTTGTAGTCGGGTCAAAGATCCTGTAATTGTTCGCTTAATTAAAAACCTTTATGTCAGCACTGACGAGTTGTTGAATTTGTCTAAGTTTTAAATTCAAGTTTTCGCTGCAGTAATTTTAAAAGGTTTAAAATATCACGTCTTTGAAGGGCACTAAATCTTCTGAGGCGACCTTCATACCCGGGCCAAGAATACCTAACTAAATTTAATCAAGTTGACGAAAACAAAAACAAAACCCGAATATTTTAATGTTTGTACCCAGTAGTGCCCTCGGACACTGCGAAATTGAATTGTGTCGTCTCCTTAAATTTATAAATTGCTTTATTAACTTTTTTCGCGATTCGCGTCTTCCATATTTATGTAACTGCTTCGATAACTTCCTTTTTTATAGTTAATAAATTTAAACGTTATTTTTTTAAAGTTATATTTACAAGCAATTTCATCTAAACTACTTTGTGTGCTTCTGCTACTGATTAGTTCATGCGAACTAGCGCCGGCCGGCATCCACCCACTACCGTCAGTAGATGCATCCCGTCGCTTCCGTGGCTGCTCCGGTCGTCGCTGCAAATGCTCACCATCTAAAATAGCTACGAATTTGATTAGTAGCATGTTATTCTGTCGGCTATATGTCTTGTGGAAAAGCGAAACACGTGTCGCAGAGACAATCGGAGCAGCCAGGGTAGCAACGGTGGCGGGTGCATGCGGTTCATGTTTCAGATGGCGGAAATTCGCCGAGAAGACCGGAGCCGCCATGCTCATACTAACGGTAGAGGAAGGATGTCACCCGGCGCTAGTTCGCACGAACTAATCATAATACCACAATAGTGGCAGAGCTTTTGCCATCACGTTAGTTAAAAAAAAATGTATAATACACGTGTTAAGGAGCTTTGTAGCGTCGCTGCGCAAGTCACTAGTCGAACATGCAGGTTAAGCAACGTCGACCGCAGCCTGTGTATAATTGGGTTTATTCATCTTGGACTTCTACGTGCTCAGAGGACACGTTAAGCCGTTGTGATCGGTTCTAATTATTGTCGATAGATAACAGCCGGCAAACTAAGTCATTCGCCTTCGGGCAGATTGGAAACACTGGCCTCCGTAATCCCACGGTTGAGCTAAACCCCTTCGGTTAAAGGGAGATCCGTATCCCTGCAGTGGACTGACTACGGATTCGTGAGAAATACATAAAATTCACTTTACTCCGTGTTCGAGAAGACGCAATTCAATTTTTCTTTAATAACTGTAAACAAAGAAATATACGATACAATTGCATTGTTGAAAATTATCCTTTGACCTTTCAGAAGAGGTTTAAATAAAAATATCACAATTACCGGTTACGTTACTTTTTAAGTAAGCTTCTAAGGAGTGACTTTCTGTACTGCTAGCTTTTATACACTATGGTAGCCTATACGTCAGGTGGTATGCTTACATGCCGTCGTTATATAAAACCAGTTGAGAATGCCCAAGCTTGCATTGCCAGAGGAACACCTGGCTCGTCAATTATATTACAATTCAATTTTTTTTTTAATTTGTCGGCCATTTTGACCATGTTCCTTAACACATAAGAACGGTGTTCCTGAACATTCCTATTCTACTTTTTTATGCTGAATCCGAATCTGAAGTCAAAATTCGAATATTCGAAAAAAAACGCACGCACAGACAAACTCACAGACAAACATATAGATTTCATATAGGAACGGTGTTCCTGAAAATATCTCCTTAACCGCCTTAAGCGCTTTAGATATGCAATGAAAGTTTATGTCGACGCATAATGTTAAAAGAGCAAAATGGTAAAAGCATACTGATAAAAACTACAGTTGTATAGCTATCTTAGCTGTCAGGATGATATTTACTTCATTTTGGTGAATTGTGACTCCTTATCAGGAAAAATATAAATAAAACGTGAACAGTATTTGGAAAATACTATTATTTCTTTTCAAAATGAAATATTCAATATTCATGATATTGTCAAAAAATGAAATAATAAGAATTTTTAATGTTCAAATTCAAAATAAAAGAAAGATAAAAAATGAAAACGAATATAGAATTGATAAATGCATATGTACGAGTATACCTATAGGTTGTGTGATGATGTAATGCGGAGGCTGCTATGATGCGCACTGCCTCTCTTCGCAACAAAGACTCCGTGTGTGAAAGTCGGTATCTCCACGTCACAGAAAACCGCAGTCAAATAACAACTCTCTAGAGCGTTGTTGTGTTCCTGCGAGTTAGTGACGTCAACAGTAAGCTCCTAACGAGTTGGTAGGTATAGGTAGATATAATATTCTAAATCCCCTCCCCCCTACCCCCGCGCGCATTTCTTATTTCCTTTGCCAATTATTAGGTACTTTTATTTTTTGTATATTTATTATAGGCCATCCCAACAAACCGATTCGGATTAATAGCTCTCCTTGTAGCCCTTTGCTGTGGTCGAGTGGCATCCCTCGCACGTACTTCAATAATCAGCGTTTAATTTATTTCCGATTGAAATTGGTTTCGTGCCTTCTATTATTAGCCCTCTAGTCAGCCAGAAACCCAAAACGTTTCAGAGATATTTGAGCAGTATTTGTGGTCATTAGTTTCTTGAGTATTTATTTGAAAAATAGGAATTCTAGTAAATAAATATGAATTATTATGGTCACTCAATGTAATGAATAACGAAAGAATTACGAAAGAAGTTTATCGGGCAAGAGTGAATGAAGATATCGCCAGTAGCCACCCTAGACGCATTTTTAAAAGAGACGTAGGGCGCATCAAAGCAACTCGTCTGGGGAAGTACCTCCACCTCACAGAAAAGCCGCAAACAAATAACAACTCCCTAGAGGGTTGTTGTGTTGCTGCGTGTGAGTGAGAGGCATACAAGCGTACGGTCCACCTGACGTATAGCGGTTATCGTAGCCTAATTGCGCGAGTGATATCGCGCAATGCCACCTCTGCTACTAACAGAGCAACTCCTTAGGAGATTATTATTGATCTCACTTACACATAGGAACATAACAACCCTCCATGGAGTTGTTATTTGGCTACGGTTTTCTGTGAGGTGGAGATACCTTCTTTCCCAGACTTTGTTGCGCCCTACCTGTCTTAAAAAAACCCAGGCCATGACAGACAGATATGTTCATACACACAAATATTTGTCCTGTGTGGGAATCGAAGCGACAATCCACGCGTGTCGGTGTCAAAGTAGCGTTATTAACCACTGCGCCACAGAGCTCGTCAAGACGTTCGTTAAATTAAGAGTAAGGTACTCGTAGCAATTATCAGCGGTTTCGCTCGGAAAGAGTTAGGATGTTTTAAGTTTTACACAGGCACCAAGCTAGTGGCAAGTCTGAAGTGGCAGGTTGCAGGACACATGTGTACCCCGAAAACATGGCTCATGGGGTAAAGCAGTCCTAGGCCTTGGAGTAAAAAGAGACCTATTGGAACACCACAAATGTGATGGAAAGATGACATCAGAAAAGTGCAGGAACGATTTGGATGGAGATTTTAGGAGGCGCAATCAGAAGGCCTGGTTGAAAATGGCTGAGAAGAAGACAAAGGCACCTTGCACATCTCGGGGATAAAAAGTAGACTAATAATGATTCATATTTGTGTTGAGTGAAGCTTGCATTACAGACAATCAAACAGACAGGTAGACAATTTAAAAAAAATCTTACTTAACTTCTGAGTATATCTGTGCTAATATTTAAAGCAAGAGAGTTTGTTTGCTTGAACGCGCTAATCGCTGGAACTATCAGTCGGATTTGAAGAATTCTTTTTACATTTGATAGCCAAATTCTTGAGGAAGGTTATAAGCTATTCAACATCACGCTACAACCCTTAGAAGAAGAAGAAAGTAAGTACGAAAGTGCGGTTCGGATACCGAGGCACGCATGAATGAAGTCGCAGGGTGCAGCTTGTATTTTATATAAATATATAGTATAAGTCTCGCTGCACTACTATTTGAAGATTATATATTTCAATTTACAAATGCGACCATGATTCGATTTTAGTCTGTATGCTCTTATTAGTAACAATCTAAAGCTACTAATTGACTTCTGTGTTGGTTGTAGCATCCCGCTGCATTAGTGTTTGGAAATACATATTCCATTTGGAAACGCGACCTTTCCTCTATTTTAGTGTACACGTTCTTAGTTGGCGTAGCGTTAGAGTAGATAATGTAAGTCGTGTTTTTGGCATCTTGTTAATGCAAACACTTGTACTGATTCCACTTCACAATTTTATTTATGACTTATTTTTTCGACCGGTTTCATCTTTACGGCATTATTAAAGTATTCATTATAAACAAAACATCTGTAAGTATCTGTCTGTTTTTGGATTTATATACATATTTGTAATTATCACTTCGTTTATACTGACATTAGACAACACTGAAAAAAAATTGTGCGTGGAGTCCCTCCGCGCGGAAAAAGTGAAACTTCACACTGTTTACTTCGCTATAATATTGGACGCTACTCGTTGCTAACGTATAAGTATCTACGTGCATGCGTTCGAGTGCCACGCATTCACTCTCGCTCTGTCTCTTTCTATTCCCCCTTCCATGGTAGCGTTAAACGTTTAACGCAAACTTGTTGGAAGTCGCGTTAGAAGTATAACTTCAATAAACTTTGAAACTTCTGTTACAGCTATCCAAATGTCAAGCCAGTGTTTTTAACAGTATAACGAGTCATCTACTGTAGCGCTGCTGCAACGTCGTTGCTCTCAGATCGCTTAAGATAATAACGAAACGTCGAAATGTGCGCATTTTTACAAACGCCGCGTAGCAGTGCAGTTGCGGTTTTTAGCAAAAATGGCCTACTGGTTTTCCCTCTGGGTAGTGGAGATCTAACTGCAATCGCTCCATGTTAAAAACAGCATCTTTGCAAAATTAGGCTTATGTAGCGGACTCCTTCTACTTCTGGATACAGAGATAACGCTAGAAAAAAGAATATGTCACTCTTACGGGGCACCCCCCATAAGAGTGACATTCTAAGTAAAGTATAAATAATTGTAATAAAAAAAAACGTGTGCATCTCGGGACGCCCGACAGAAGTGATAACTTAAACTAATCCGCTGCCGTATGCGTGAGAGAAAGGGAAGCCTGACAGACTGGCGCCGTAACACGTTACGTAACGAAGCGGTTTACCCTCCCATAAGAAGTTATCACTTCAAAACAAATATAAATACAGTTTGACTTTAATCTGACAGTTTTATTTAACGCACATTAATTATATTGCTGCGCGTGCAGTGGTGAGTCGTGACAATAAAAGCCGTTGGATATCATGCGATATGTTTTTTCAAGCGACTAAAGATTTTCGTTTTTCTGTTTTTGTCATTCTCTTTAGAGAAACGACGGATTTTTTGTCGACTTTCTTTTTATCGCTTTTACCAGGCGTCGACGAATTGACAGTAGCATTACGAGAAAATTATGACACATAAATTGGAATATCAGTGGTTACTGCGTTAAGACAATATAATAATTTAATTGTGAATTATGATCGCCTTTATTAAAATTTCGCTCACAATTTAGAATCTTTTACTTTACTTCTTAATTTTTTCGTTTTTGGCATTCGGTTGTATTACCACTATCATTAAATGTTTAAAATTGGTAACTACGACATTAAATTCCATTTTATTTAGGTGAACTGGTTAGCAATGATACTTTGATACCAAGGCTTGTGAGATCGATTCCCACACAGGATAAATATTTATATGAATGAACATGTTTGTTTGTCTTGTACTGGGTGTTTTTAAGAATGGTAAGACTTATATCAAAACGACCCGACAGGGAATGTACTCATCACCTCAAAGAAAACCGATGCCAAATCACAACTCTCCGTTGTTGTGTTCCGGCGAGTGTAGTTACCAATAAGCTCGTGAGGAGTTACTGTGTCCACAGCAGGTGGCAACGCGCGAGCATAACATCCTATTTTTCAAGCGTTCATAAGCTACGGTAACCACTTTACATCAGGTGGGCCGTATGTTTGTATGCCTCCCAACGTTTTATAAAAAAATCGGGTTTCATTTACAGTATTTATACTACTGATATTAGATCAATATAAAATAAATAGTCAATTCCAAAACTTCCTACTCCTACAAATTTCTTCTGATTAAATTCGTTGTGAGTTCCAAGACAGCTGTAGTTTAATCCCCGGGACGGCAGCGGCGACCAACAAAAATGAACTTCACTGTTCATTTTTGTTGGTCGCCGCTGTTAATTCTGGCTACACAGGAGACACAGTGGTGGGTATGAGTGGTGGGCATGTCCCTACTGATATTAGATTTGAATGTTAATGTGTATATGTGTGCACGGTATTAACCGAATTTATCTATTATCTGGGTCTCGCACCCGTCGTCACCCTGTGTTCTTTTTTTTTAAACACTAAGTCGGCAAAAAAAGTATTGGCAGGGTTTCTACTGAAACCTAAGATTTGGCGAAGATACTCATTTTTACATGGAGCGACTGCCGTCAGACCTGCCCAACCCTGAAGGAAAACCATATCATTCTTAAGTAAGGTCATACGTCTTATGAAACATTATTTCTCGTTTGCTCACGGTGTGTTTCCTTCACCGCCGAGCACGTGACAATTAAAAATATGTACATAAATCCGAAAGTACAAATTTAGTGGTACATGCGAGGATTCGAACCGGGGACCTGTTGGTCACTAGGTCGGTTCATTATCCACTGTGGTCCTCCGTGCGAATCCTGGCACATACCACTAAATTAATCAATTTTTAACGGAAGTATCGCGTGTTTTATTTATTTTGTTGAACCTGACGTTTCGAACGCTTTGCAGCGTCCGTGGTCGCAGGAAGACTAAGGTGATATTTGTCTTACATTAGTTATTCAATTATTACATCTACCGACATGGATGGAAAAATCGCTCACAGTACTAAAAAACTACTAAAAATGTTCGGACACTGTGAGCGATTTTTGTGTGAATCGGAACATATATAAATAATAATTGAATAACTAATGTAAGACAAATATCACCTTAGTCTTCCTGCGACCACGGACGCTGCAAAGCGTTCGAAACGTCAAGTTCAACAAAATAAATAAAACACGCGATACTTCCGTTAAAAATTGTTTAATTCAATGTGTAACAATCGCGAAAACCTAAGACAATACTATGTACCACTAAATTTGTGCTTTTGGATTTATGTACTGCTCTTAAATGCTCACGGTATGTCGTATGCAACTAATGTGTTCAGAAACCATAGTGTACCTACATTACCACAATCAGTGTTGTAACTGTGTGCACAGCTTAAATAACGTACAGAATGAAAAGTAAAAAGAAGTATTTAGTCTATTCTCCGAACTTTCTCCCTGTCTATAGAAAGGTCGGTCTCAGAATTTCGAAACTTGTGTCACTTGATAGACCCATTATAACTGGAATTACCCTGATGAGCTTTGAAAGCATACGCTGAGTTTAATGTACATTAGTATTAGTATAGTAACAAGTAGTGGGTTCAAGTAACACTCTATTATCTTAAGATCCACTCTCATACACGAGATGCATTGAATCTTCTTCTTAGCGTTATCTCGTTTCCAATCTGTTGGGATTGGCGGGGTCCGCTAACTAACCCTAAGGATTTAGCAAAGACTGTTTGCATGGAGCGGCTGCCATCAGACCGTCACAACCTAAAGGGAAAACCAGACCTTTCTAAAGTGCCAATTTTTCCGAAATATAATTTCTTGGACTTTCACCGCCGAGCTAGTGATAATTACAAATATGTACCTACATAAATCCTTGTACCATTAAATCTTATCTCTTGGGTTATCACTGCTGAACGAGATGCACCATGAGTACCTACTTGAATTTAAATTTATGACTATATTTCTTTAATAGGGAGCAGTGCTGGGTAGCCAAATATTTTCAGTTCTATTGAGGGTCGTTGTGTTAGTAAGGTCACCAGAAAGTAGAGAACTTCTTGCGTTGTAGTGGGGCTGATAACGCGTCATCGATACTCCTTGCAACACTCTACACCTTAATACACACATCTTTAGGTCGGAGATCCGTTTGTAGACTAATCTGTTTGTATAATAGAAGAAATCAGTCAGTCAATCAGTTTTAATTCTTTGTATGTATAACCTCATGCCAAATCCCTTGCGGGGTAGGCAAAGAGAACCGAGTGCCACATGACTCGATCCTTACATGCCTTACTCGCTTCTTTAATATTCATTTCTCTGCTCATGCACGATTCTAAGGCTCCTGACATAGCCTTGTAATCCGGCGAGAGTGCATGAGCAGCACCTTTTGAGACAATTTGGTTATGGTAGGCAAGTCTTGACCTCCCTTTGGTCCTACATTTTTCCACTTTTGTGTTGTATATCTGTTTTGTAATTTTTTCTTCCTGCATTCTTTCCACATGTCCCAACCAACGGAGCATACCTCTTCCTTTTTTAACACCGATACTCTCTTTCAGTCCAACTCTGTTTCTAACATCATCATAGCGAATACGGTCTGCAAGCGTTACCCCACAAATTGTGCGCATCGCTCTCATTTCGACCGCGTTTATCCTACATTCATGCTCTCTTTGCCATACCCGCTCTTGCTTCCATAAGCGTTGGGACCAGCACTGCATTGTGTATAGCGTGTGCCTTCTAGCTCAAGTTTTTACTGCCAAGGAGTTTTCCCAACGCTCTATTCACACTATTCCCAGCACTCACTCGTCTTTCCACATCAGCGGTGTACCTTTCATCCCTGCTGAAAGCGCATCCAAGATAAGATAAGAATCTCGTCTACCTGTTCCATCACTTAAATTCCTTTTTTTATATAAACTGATATAACAGATTGTGTAAAGTCCACATCCACACCAGCCATACAGGAAATGTCCTATAGAGAACCAATGAGTCGATTTTGCTTCGCAACTCACTCACGTAAAGTAGAAGGCGCATCTCTTATTGGCTAGTTCACTGATCAATATCCCGTTACTTATCGGGTTATTGGTTGAAATATCCTTCTGTTGTAGAGGTGGCATCGTGCCAGTGATACTTAATATATTACAAGCGCTCATAGGCTACGGTAACCGCTTTCCATAAGGTGGACCGTATGCTTGTATGCCTCCCGACGTGGCATAGAAAAATCAACTTATTAATATATACTTAGTTTCTTTCGGCACTTCTTCTACGTCAATGGTCATTTCCGAAATGCTAGTAGATTAAAAAAAGGAAAAAAGTAAAATAAGAGCATTGAATAAGATACAATAAGATTATATTTAAAAAAAATATAAGACGTGTCTAAGTGACCGCGGGAGCCCAATGGCAAATAAAGATTTTTTTTTATCTTTTATCCACTTTCAAAAGATTTACATTACATGCAGTTTTAAAGCTAAGGCATACTGCTTGCGTACGCGTAGGCATGTACGCGTACCTTTCGGAATATTTCAGTTTTATTGCGTTATAATTTAACGAACTTTCTACCCTAAATCAGCTAGCTTCATACTTGAAACGCAATGGAATCCAAACAACACGAACACGTCTACGTGTACGCCAGTAGTTTATTCAGGCTTTTAATGGTAATTGTGATAAAGTAGCTATAACTATACAGCCCATATATCCCTCAGACTTTTACGACTGCCCGGAAGGACAACTAACCGCGGCAGTGTTCCTACCTTCGAAAAATAAAAGTGACATTTGCGAGTAATATTGGGCATGTATAGTGTTATAGGTAATTAGGGAAAAAGTAATAAAGATCTCTCTTCTAAGCAGCGTTGGGGAGCATACAAAACATACTGCCCACCTAATATAGTGTTTAGCATAGCCTGTGTACGCTTGCAAAACAGGAAGTATCGAGTATTGTCACACCCGCTGCTAACACAGCGACTCTTTAGGAACTTGCTACTGAAGTCGGTATTTGGCTGAGGTTATCTGTGAGATGAAAATACTATAATGACACTGTATACTCCGCCACCGAGAAATATTCTTCACAGAGTATTATTAGATTCATATTCGGATAACATGTAAACAACAGATAATTTATAATATCGTATTTTTAAACGGGAAATTCTTGTATACCATATAAATATATACAATATAATAATAAATACTTTGTGTGTCCTGAAAACGGCCCCAACTGAAACATTTTTTTTATTTAGGCAAGGTTTTGCTTTTACAGAAAAAAAAATTCTAACTCGGTCGCCTAGGTTCTATGAATTAAATAGAACAAATAAAAATACTTGCGAGTGTTAGTAACAAAGTTAAATTAATAAACTGGGATAAAATTAACTATATATATTATGTTTTTTTTATACTACAACGGTAGGCATACAAGCATACGGCCCACCTGATGTAAAGCGGGTACGTAGCCTTTTAACGCTTGCGATATATTAAGTATCGCTCGCGCGATGCCTCCTCTGCTGCTTACACAGTAAACTCTTTGGGGGCTTACTGGTGACCTCACTCACACGCAGGAACACAACAACCCTCTAGGGAGTTGTTATTTGGCTGCGGTTTGTCTGTGAGGTGGAGGTACATCCGTAGACGGGCTGCTTTGATGCGCCGTACCTCTTTTAAAACATTCAGACCAAGACAAACAGACATGTTCATGCACACAAATGTGTGCCTTGTGTGGGAATCGAACCCACGAGCGTTGGTGTCAAAGTCGCGTCATTCACGACTGAGCCACCGAGCTCGTCAAAATGGCCACATGTGTAAGTATATTTAAGAAAAATGTAACAGATGTGTTGAACCAAACACAAAAATCGGCCAAGTGCGAGTGGGACTCGCGCACGAAGGGTTCCGTACCATTATCTATAAAAAATGCAAAAAAATCACGTTTGTTGTATGGGAGCCCCCTTAAATATTTATTTTATTATATTTTTTAGTATTTGTTGTTATAGCGGCAATAGAAATACATCATCTGTGAAAATTTCAACTGTCTAACTATCACAGTTCATGAGATACAGCCTGGTGACAGACGGACGGACGGACGGACGGACGGACGGACGGACGGACGGACGGACGGACAGCGGAGCCTCAGTAATAGGGTTCCGTTTTACCCTTTGGGTACGGAACCCTAATAACAGACATCTACCATCAGGCATTTCTAAAATCCATATATTATTAGGTATTCTGATCATGTTGAAAATAAAATAAAAATAAAACGGAACCCTATTACTGAGGCTCCGCTGTCCGTCCGTCCGTCCGTCCGTCCGTCCGTCCGTCCGTCCGTCCGTCCGTCCGTCCGTCCGTCCGTCCATCCGTCCGTCCATCCGTCCGTCCGTCTGTCACCAGGCTGTATCTCATGAACCGTGATAGTTAGACAGTTGAAATTTTCACAGATGATGTATTTCTGTTGCTGCTATAACAACAAATACTAAAAAATAGAAATAAATAAATATTTAAGGGGGCTCCCATACAACAAACGTGATTTTTTTGCTCATTTTTGCTCGATATTGATAACGGCAACAGGTAGACGCTTGAAATATTCACAGAATATTTAGTTATATATTCACTTTAAGAATAAATAATTAAATTAAAATAAAACAAATATTTAAGGGGGCTCCCATACAACAAACGTGATTTTTTTGCCGTTTTTATAGATAATGGTACGGAACCCTTCGTGCGCGAGTCCGACTCGTACTTGGCCGATTTTTTTCTAAGATGTAACATATTTATTTCATCAAAATATTTATCCTCATTATCTATACAGTGCTGCCATCTAATCGGAAGTTTATTTATGCCTTTGCGATAGAACTCTGGGGATCTAGATTCGACAAACTGTGTGAAAGCATTTTGTACTGCCTCCTGGGAAGATACATAAAATTGTCCAAATCACGAAAAAAATGGTAGTCAGTTGGAGCAAAGTCTGGCGAGTGCGGAGGATGACGTATATTGTTTCACTGTAGGCAGCGTCAACTACTGAAAATAAAAACTTTGAAATAGTAGTACACTTGTCTCCGCGAGTGCTTTTAAGTTGCTAAAGCCAAATATGGCATGTATGTGTACATTTTCCATTTGGCTCGGCATTAGTAATGTTAACACGTGTCGAGCCTCTGCGAGCCTGCAAGTTGGCTTTCGGCCAAAGGGAACGTTTCGCGACAACTTGCAATGTTTATGCATACTTATGATATATAGACGAGCTTGGTCGCGCAGTGGTTCATAAAGCTACTTTGACACCGACGCTCGTGGGTTCGATTCCCACACTGGACAAATATTTGTGTGCATGAACATGTCTGTTTGTCTTGGTCTGGGTGTTTTCTATGTATCGCAAGTACGTATTTACAAAAAAAATGTATTTAAGTATGTTTATCAGTTGTTTAGTACCCATAACACAAGCTGTGCTTACTTTGGGGCTAGATGGCGCTGTGTTATTTCTTTGTCAAAGTGTTGCTATTTATATGAGAAACGAGGAAAGTACCTTTAACTTTCTAAATTGGACCTCTAAAGGCCTAATGAGCCCTACCGCTCTTTGGTTAGGACCTTGTTTGTTAACTATATGCAAAGAGGTTGGTTTTGACTTTAAAGATCATTGTTTACAATTCCACGTAACTACTCAATTCACCGACACGCGACACAAATACGAAAATGCAAAGGTACGAACACTATCTAAATTTTCTGATATGCACGCAGGCCGCGTCAATATAAATAGTAAAGTATTAAATAAATGTGTTTAATTTAATTAATTAAATAAATGAAATCTAACAATTGCAATGAACACGCACTTAAAACAAATAAATCCGTCCTTACTCAGAAAAAAAGAAATCGTAGGTAAACCCCATTAGAGCCCGTTCGGCTCCAGTAAACTGAAACGTTAGGGTTTCTGCTTTATATGAGCAGATTTCAATCTCTTTAAAAAATACATTAGGAACAGCCTTCTCTTCATTGAATAATGTGAAGTAAAACAGTGTTTTTAGGGTTCCGTACCCAAAGGGTAAAACGGAACCCTATTACTGAGGCTCCGCTGTCCGTCCGTCCGTCCGTCCGTCCGTCCGTCCGTCCGTCTGTCACCAGGCTGTATCTCATGAACCGTGATAGTTAGACAGTTGAAATTTTCACAGATGATGTATTTCTGTTGCCGCTATAACAGCAAATACTAAAAAATAGAATAAAATAAATATTTAAGGGGGCTCCCATACAACAAACGTGTTTTTTTTGCCGTTTTTATAGATAATGGTACGGAACCCTTCGTGCGCGAGTCCGACTCGCACTTGGCCGATTTTTTTACCTCTGTGTAAATTAAAATACTATTGTTGTATGTGTAAATTTTTTTTTACATACGCATACATATGCATGCGGCCCACCTGATGACCTAGTATCACTCACGCGATGCCTCCTCTGCTGCTTACACAGCACCTCCTGAGGAGCTTACTGGTGACCTTACTCACACGCAGGAATACAACAACCCTCTAGGGAATTGTCATTTGGCTGCGGTTTTCTGTGAGGTGGAGGTACTTCCCCAGACGGGGCTGCTAAATGCGCCCTACCTCTCTTAAAACATCGAGACCAAGACAAACAGACATATTTATGCACACAAATGTTTGCCTTGTATGGGAATCGTTGGAATGCGTTGGTGTCAAAGTCGCATCGTTCACGACTGAGCCGCCGACCTCGTCAAAATATATACTTTGAAGTCAAATTACAGGCCTTTGTTACATTACATATATATGTTATTTCTGAAATTGAAGAATTACCTATAATTAGGACATGCTCTATGTATTTTCGTAGTGGTTATCGTAGATATTGAGAGCCTAGTGACCCACAGGTCCCCAGGCATGTACATGTACATATTTGTAATTATTACTTGCTCGGCGGCGAAGGAAAAACATCTTGAGGAAACCCACACGTCCAAGAAATAATATTTCGAAAGACATGTGACCTAAAAATGATCTGGTTTTCCGTCTGGGTTGCGGAGCTCTGACGGCAGTCGCTCCATGTAAAAGTCCAGTATCTTCGCCAAATCTGTAGGCTTAGGTAGCGGACCCTGCCGATCCTAACAGATTGAGAAACGGGATGACGCTTAGAAGAAAAAAATCGTAGATAAAATTGAAAGTAGCCAACGTAAATGTCGCAGCACACTCTCCAAAATTACGCCACTAATCGGCGCGTAAATGTACGACATTCATGATGTTACGCCAAAACGGGAAGTCTTATTATTATGTTTATTCTCTGAACTTTAATCACGTAGTTTCGATTAGTCTGTTCCTATGACTAAATCTATTGAACTATAGTAGTTATATGATATCTCACGAAGAAAAAGTACGATCTCATGAGGACATAGAGACAAAAATATAGTTGGGATTTACAAAATCAGTTAGGCTTAAGCCTAAGGCTTAAGGCTTAATAGATAGTTTAAACGTAAGAGGACTTAATACATTTGAGAACTGGAACAAAATGCTATGCATAAAACTTTTTTTTTATACTAAGTCGGGAGGCATACCTGGCCCACCTGGTGTAAAGCGGGCACCGTAGCGTATTAACGCTTGCGATACATTAATTATCACTCGCGCGATGCCTCCTCTGGTGCTTACACAGCAACTCCTTGGGAGCTTACTGGTGGCCTCACTCACACGCAGGAACACAACAACCCTCCAGGGAGTTGTTATTTGGCTGCGGTTTTCTGTGAGGTGGAGATACTTCCCCAGACGAGCTACCTTGATGCGCCCTACCTCTCTTAAAATATTCAGACCAAGACAAACAGACATTTTCATGCACATGACAAATGTTTGCCTTGTGTGGAAATCGAACCCACGAGCGTTGGTGTCAAAGTCGCGTCATTCACGACTGAGCCACCGAGCTCGTCAAACTACATTCCGTTTCGCCCACCACCCCAATTGTAATCCGTCCTTATACGAAAGATTAAAACCTATAATTTGTTGTAGACTTAATTTATTATATTCTATTGAAAGTTACCTGCTGCAACGATTACCATATAGTTAAAGTTCATATCAACAAAGTATCAAAATGTAATTTATATCATAGTAATCTTCGTGCAGGACGGGCTCCACACGGCAATTTGGAAAGATTGATGGCATCAGAATGGGTTGTAACATATAAAACTTTATTGCTTTGTTCTCTCGTGTATATTCTGTTAGAGATAGTTTAAAAAGGAATTCAGACCATGTGTTACTATTAAGTATTCCATATAAATTAAATACATTGTAGTGTATTTTTATTGTTTACGTGTTTTACAACTAGACAAAGTGCATATGTGATCAAAATAACCAATCCAATTGTGAAATCGTTACGTTCTCGAGACGCAGTGTATGAAATTTATAACTGTTTGTTTCTTGGCTTTATCCCCATGTATGTATGTATATCTTCACGCCAGGTACTGTAATGTTGTAATTTAACCCATAGAAGTTAATATTAATTTCATACACTGCATTGCTTCGCCATGCGCATTGCTTCGCCACATGCTACGTATACATATGTGCTTATTAAGCTTCAAAAATATACAAAATGCATACCAACACCAAGGTATGTATGCTTTGACCGGCGAGGAATCCTCCAGATATCGCTATATGCATGCTTTGACCGGCAAGGTATTCATCAGAGTCCGCCACGTCCGACTGGGATCCTCCAAAGTCCACTAAACGCATCGCTATGAGCAATACGTATATCATCGATGTGTCAAACTCAACGATGTTTCACAAAATTTTAGGTACAAACTGTCATTTTAAAACACAATATTAAGAATAAACAGTTTAATTAAACCGAATAATACGTATTTACAATACTTCCTACTTTTCATTGTAAAATAAATTTTAACTTGCTTGAAACTTTTCATGTGTTTGAAAGTATTAAAGACTATTCATTCACGCAGACATAAGAGCAGTGCAAAGAGACGCTGTAGGTATTGCACCTACACTGCTTCTCTTTACACTTCTTAAAGAGTAGCGTATTCACGATTAGGTTAGTATCTACGAGTAGGTGTGGACATTACCAAAAATTCATTCTAAAACTTATGAACCGAGGTTACTGAAAAAAAAAACATCTTTTTCATAATATCTGACAGTAGAGCATTAAATTTATAGGTTTGTAAGAAATAATAGATTAAAAAGTAAAAAATTTTATTAATAAAAACGAAAAATTTTAATGCTAGCTTTTATTAAATTAATGTAAAATTAATCATTTCTAACAAGCAGTTTCAAAATGAACTGAAACGTATAAAGTATATTTTTTAAGCCACTTGTATGTAACTACAAATAAATGCTTGGGGCGCTCAGGTTTGAGTATGTTACAAATCATTAATTCTTTGATGGCAGTAATTGTATTTCACTTTGTCTTATTTCTAAGTTTTGCATTTACAGGCGTACCAACGTAACTTCCACGTGGTGCGCACGCTTGAAGTAATAGCCGCACTTTTAAATTTCGCTCACCACCCCAATTGTAACCACGGAACCCCTCGTTTCTCTCCTTTGTATAAAGTAACTAGCTCCTCTTCTGCTTTGTAAACTTCGTCCACGCGTATCCCAGTATCCCGCTTTTTCTACTTTCTTTTTTTCCCTCGGCTGCTAATATTACCTTCCTCAAGAATTGGGTTATTAATGTAAAAAGAATTTTCCGCTTTATATGTTTGTATTGATAAACACAATATAATTAGTCGAGATTTTCCCGTTAATAACAGTCGAAGTTTAAGCCCGTGTAACTTCATCTGCCCCTATCTCTGAAACTAATCGTACGACAAACATTGATGTTTACAGTAATACCACTCTAAGTTTGCGCATCCTAGCATCGAGCGGTGGCCAGTGTTACGTTATAAATGCCCCATATGCGGCTACAAGCAATTTTGTTGTCGAGATTTCTGAGTTGAGCGTAGCACAGCGGTTCTAGTGATTTGTTTGTATGCCTAAAAGACTTGTGTAATATTCTTACATACACGTATTAAGGTCATATTATCTATTAGCACAAGGATGCACATATTTATTAGGCGACTACTACTCGTTCTAGCATATTAACTACTGAACAGTACTACTTAAAAGATATGTAATCGTTCCTATGCCTATCGGTAAAGATAGCATTGCTAAATCTATTTTTGCTATCGGCGGCACCAGGTTGTGACCCAATTTTTCTACCTACGTCTTTCAATTTTTCTATACTATAACAATGTTGGTAAGTATCTAAGTAAGCAATTTAGCATATTCCTACCACTAAGGTACACACAAAGTGTACGGCCTGCCTAATGGTGTCAGAGTTTTGTTCTCGTTTACTCCTTTTTCTCCGTTTTACTACGTTTCATAATCTAAAAAATTCGACATGTCCTAAACTGCCGGACAAAGTTCACAAGACAAGCTTGGTGGCGCAGTAATTAGTAACGCTACTTTGACACCAACACTCGTGGGTTCGATTGCCACACAGGACAGACATGTCCTGGTCGGGGTGTTTTCTATATAATATAAGTATGCATTTACAAAAAAAATGTATTTACGATATTTCTCAGTTGTCTAGTAGTAACACTAGTTTCGCTTACTTTGGTGCTGGATGACGCTGTGTAATTTGTCCGTTAATATTTATAAAAAAATGTTTTATAAGTTCGTCATTTATATCAAATCTCAAATCGGATTTTGAGCCATCATTAGTTTTAATTTTATGTATGAATAAATTCATTTATGTTATTGACACCACGCTAATGTAATATATTTGTTAAACATTGTACTTAAGTCTATATTTAAGACCTCCAAAGTAACCTTCCTAGTTACCGCTTAAATTTGCATTATTTATCACCTTTCCAGAATGTTGGGCTGTAAGTGGCTTACTATCATCCCTTCTATGTTTTACACGCGGCCTTTTACCCTATAGATTAATTTCTCGTTCAGTTTGCACCACAATTTGAGTAGATTTTAGACATAATTATTTTTGGCATACAATTTATGTATGCATAACACAGTAAGTTATATTAATTATTCGTCGAAGTGTTATTAATGAAAATAAACATAGTTTAGCTGATAATATGTATAGATTACTTTAAACTGATATTTTTCGGTAGATTAGTCCAAACAGAGTGTGATGTTATAGCTTCCTTCGCTTAGGACTATGATCTATATTGGTTTTATACTGCATTTATATACTGTGTCACCTTAAATCACCGTATTTAATATTCAGTATCATTAATTTTGGATCACCCCTGGTATTTTATTGATAGCTAATTAAATCTACTAAATAAAAAAAATGTTATCACAACAAATATAGCTTACAGCAGCTATAGCACATTATGCGTAACTTTCATTAAGGCAAGTGACATTCTGCTATGATAAATTATGCCAATAAATTATATTTGAAACAATAAGAAATCTGTGAAGTGACCAGAAAGCTCAACCTTATGTTACAAACGTTTGTCTGCCGCAGTAACTGCATCAAAACCAATAAACGGTTAACAGTTTATAAATGTAAAACGCCAAAGTTACCACAATGACCTTATGTTCCCATCGAATCATTCCGTCTTCACATTGCTGCATTCTTACACGTCTGAAGTGTTTCTATTGTTATTTTCTTTGACATAGAATCTTGTAAAGCAAATAACGCCTGTGTATGGATATTTGAGCTCAAGTAAACGGGTTTTGGTTACTTTACTTAAGTAACTTAAGTACTTATCGTTATTCAGACGTTTATTTACTAACAAGCGGTAATGGAGCCTGATGGTAAAGTAAATACGGCAGGTGGGAGCTTCATCCGATATTATAGCAAGTAAAACGCAGCATGGAGCGTAAGTCTACACGTGGCGCAAACTGACGAGGTTCTAGCACAGATTTTTGTTAGGAACACCTCGACTCGAAAAATGTGCATACCGGTGGTTCTCAACCTTTTTTTGACCAGCCACCGCTTTGATTTTAGTTGTTAACAGGGTCCGAAATCTTCAAAAAATAAACTCAGCTAACTACAACTACAGCTTAAAAATAATTAAAAATAAACTATATGATTGTTTTATAAATTGTGAATGAAACGTGGTTTTAAATCATAACTTTTGTACTCGCAAATATTCTTAGGAGGAAGTTACAGTCGATCAGGGTAACTTAAGCCTTCAATATAAAATTGGCCCAAAATTTCAAATGCATATTATAGTTTTTTTTTTGCTATGATTTTATGTATTTCAAACTAGATTTGTAAACATCGATTCTAATATATCTTCGTAAATGCTCAGATTCTGCCAAATAATTGACATCTATCATTGTTGAGACGTCAGTTGCTTTTTTCTGTGGTGCGAATAGAGCGGTTTGTTACGAAAGCGCCAAAAAGTTGCCTGCTGTGTTGTCATTTGAATACTTAAGGAGGCAAGTGTTATTTTAAAGTGTCTCATATGTGTCTATCTATTATTTCTTTCAAAAATTACGAGAGTTAATTAGCTAATTCCCATGATATTGCCATAAATATTGAACAGGTAAATTATTACCGGTGAATAAGGGTAACTTGAGCCCGGGCCAAAGTTCAAAATTCTCAAAATATTGGGAGGAGATATATTCGATAAGTGTGAAGAAAGGGCAGAGGAAGGAGACATAACACATGAAGAAGAATGTGGTTTGGATATAGCACAGGAGGATTTTTTTTCTATAGAGACATACGAAGTACATGACGGTAGACTGGAACTTCAGATGATTAGTGATAATGTGATAAAGGCTTGAAAGCATTAAATATGTAGGATTAAATTTTAATTATTTTGATACTTTTTTCATTGTCTTAGCTATATGGTAAGTCAGTAAATAAGTTAAAAACGCATTGTTCACCAAAAAAATAAGATTGAATAAAAACTGTGTTGATTTTCCTATGGCAATAATTTATTTACCCATTTTAGTTGTTGTTGTTGTTGTAATATCTTTATTGTACAATAAATTAAAAAATATATATACATGTTACAATGAAATAAATTTTATGGTACAAAGGCGGACTTATCCCTGAAAGGGATCTCTTCCAGCCAACCTAGAACTATTAACAGAATAACATAAATGGGCGAGAGAACAAACGTACACTAATTAACTACAACAATATCATAAATTTCATAAAACTAACGCACATCAACTTTACCTAATACATATTACGAAGTTATACATAAACAATACAATAAACAAAGATGAAAAAAGAAATAGGAATAAATACAAACATTAAATACAAAAGCTAAAAACACAAACACGAGATATATTTTAGGGTATGCATCCAAAAATGCTCACAATTCACCAATTAAAATGTTTTTGACTCGGAGTTTGAAGGATTCTATGGAGGGAGCCAGTCTAACCTCTAGAGGAAGTGCATTCCATAGACTAACAGATTTTACAGAAAAAGACTGTGTGTACGAATTGGTATTCTGACTCGGAATATCGAGAACCAGGGTACCACAGGAGCGCAACCGATTGTCCACATCACGAAGATGAATTGTCTCTTTTAGATAGGAAGGTGCAGATGGATTGAATAAAACATTAAAAAGTAAGCTGAGAATGTGCATCTTCCTACGGTCTCTGATCGTCAACCAATTGAGACGTTTGCGGCACTCCGAGACGTGATCGTATTTGCGCAGTCCAAAGACGAAGCGAATACAAAGGTTCTGTAGTCTTTCCAACTTATTCAACAGTTCCTCGGAAGGGTCCAGATAAGCGACATCACCATAATCTAGCAAAGGAAGGAGAAGGGAATTAGCCAACAAGATCTTAGTTTCCAACGGTAGAAAAAATTGCAGTCGTCGGAGTGAGTGGAGAGATGCGAAAATCCTACGGCTGACTTCATTAATATGCGGGGCCCACGATAGAGTTTGGTCAATAATAATTCCCAAATCGGAGACAGTTGAAGAAAAAGGAATTATGTCACCATTAAACTGAATGTTAGGAAGAACCGTGCCCTGGAGTTTAGAAATAAAGTGAGGGCTGCCTATAATTATTGCTTGTGACTTGGCTGCATTGACTTTAAGCCCGAAGTTATGGGACCAATCAGCAATAATAGCAAGATCGTCATTGATAGCGTGCACAGCTAAAGAAATATCAGGAAATAGGGCAGCTGTATAAATCTGTAAATCATCAGCATATAAATGATAAGAAGAAGAGAGAGAAGAAACAATGCTATTAATGAACAGCGAAAAGAGAACAGGTGATAGTACACCGCCTTGTGGGACACCAGCAATCAAATCACACCAGTCAGATCGGCGATCTCCCATTTTTACTAGTTGCCGGCGACCCACAAGGTAGGAATGAAACCATGCTGATGCCGTGGACGATATATTGACAGAATGTAGGACTCCTAACAAAATATCAAGATCAATTGTATTGAAGGCACTAGTGAAATCTAGTAGCACAAGGACAGTTACTTTTTTATTGTCAATATTGAGCCGGATATCGTCGGTAATTTTGACAAGGGCCGATGTCGTACTATGGCCGCTACGAAAACCAGACTGTTGTTGACTAAGGATATTATGTTCAGCGAGAAAGCGAGTAAGGCGTTGATGGACATGGTGTTCAAGAATTTTGGAAAGAACAGGGAGGATGGAAATCGGACGATAATGAGAGAAGGAGTCTGGATTACGTTTCTTAGGAAGAGGAATAACGTGGCCAAGTTTCCAGGCAGAAGGAAAAACACCTGTAGTAAGAGAACAGTTCAAAATATGAGCAATAAGAGGAGCTAGTACCACAACTACAGGTGTAATCATAGAAAGGCAAATTTGGTCCTCTCCCACTGCTCTGGATCTAATGCAGCGGACAATCTTCACCACCTCATCCACCGTGATTAATTCAAGGTCAAACGGTGATCTCTCGGCATCAGTAGGAGCAGAATTAGCAAGTCTGTTTAAAGTGGCCTGCTTAATATCAGGATTAAGTAAAACTGGAGAGGAACTGAAATGATTATTAAGATCGTTTAAATTTAAATTATTGCTATTACTATCGGATCTATTCCTACCTATACCAATACTATTGAGATATTTCCAGAGGCTACCAGGCGTGCACTCCTGTATAGAGTTATGGATATGTTTACGTTTCGCTTCCCTGCAAGCTCTATTGCACTGATTTCTTAGTGCCACATAGACACGAAGATGCTCATCGGAAGTATCACGTCTCAACCTGATCTTGGCCCTATCTCTTTTCGCCATGAGTTTTTTGATGTCGGGTGTTAACCAAGGAGCAGGATAATGTTTGACACGGACTGGCTTAACAGGTGCATGTTTATCATAAACTGAAAGAAGTATTGAATTAAAAGCAGCCAGTTTGGAATCGACATCAATAGCAGTTAGAACAGGTGCCCAATCAGTTGTAGAAAAGTCAGTTATTAAAGAATCGTGATCAATACCCTTATAGTTACGCATATACATCATCCTATGCTTTCGCTTTGGTGGACGGCATCTAAACGACGCAAAAATCAGATCATGTGCTGAGAAAGCAGGAGCGTGAAATTGTCCGTGAGATGAAACTAAGTCAAGGGAAGACGTGATTATGAGATCCAGAAAAGAAGGTGGCCCATTATGCGGGAAGTGAGTTGGAGCGAGATCAAGGCATTGTAGATCAACAGAGTGTAGTAGTGACCGGAGAGTACGCGCACGGTGGTCATTTTTTATGAGGCACGTATTAAAATCACCCATCAGAATCGTATGTTCAAAACGAGGACAGAGGTCATTAAGCAAAATCTCAAACGAGTGAAAATAATTAATATTGAGAGACGGACTGTAGTACACGCCAAGCAGAACCCTTGAATGATGCAGAGTAACTTCCAAAAATAAATGCTCAGGAGTCTGGGATGCGGGTGAGGACATGGAAACAACTTGATATGGGATGTCGCTACGCAAATAAATCGCTACTCCGCCACCGCCTACCATTCGGTCTGAACCACCAGCTTCTCTCGTATAAGTACGGTCATTTCGTAACAGTCGAAAACCAGGTAAGGGATATAAGGAAGATTGTAAGCTCGGTTTAAGGAAAGATTCCGATATGAGGATGGCTTGAATATTAATGTTAGCTGCAAATGTTGAAAGCAGATCCGAGTAATGAGCAGCTATGCTCTGAGCATTTAAATGGACAACATTAAAATTTTTCTTTTGAGGCAAGAACGTGGCAAATAGTTTATCAGAGAGAGAGAAGCTATCAGAAGAATCGCTTTCAAGATTGAGAGAATTGTCAGATGAAGATACAGAAAAATACTCCGAGTCTGAATCCCCATCGTGGGTACCAAGTGACATTTAGGAAGAAGGATGCACAACTACAAATGACAAATAATAAGAAAATAGTATTAATAGTTAAACCAAAATAAGATACGAAAAATAATGTTATGCACGATTTCACTAGCGCACAAATATCTATCAAGCGCTTGCCAATAGCTAAATATATTGTTACGTGTAATGCATTATCTCAATCAATCTCAAGTTACATTAAGACACATTAATATTGCATTAATACTAATAAAGAAATAACAAAAAACTTAAAAATATATATATGTATTAACGCGTTCCATTCTAATTAATATTCAGGCACATGGGTCAGTAGGACAAATTACAATTAAAAAAAAGATTTTACTGAGAAACAGAGTGCACTGAATTGGAACGCAACTAACCCAATCAAAGTAATAGCGAAGTAGTTCTGAACTGAACTGACTTGGCTGTATGAGCTAGATCCCTTTGCCTTTCGCCTCGGGGATAAATAGAATCGAAAAAAAGTAACAGCGAAGTGTCAGTCCGCTCAGCTGGGCTAATTGTCTTACTTTCAAAATATTTATTTTAATACTTTTTATCGTAACAACCCGAAAAATAAAATTGAAAAGTTGTAGATACCTACATTGCAAATACAATGAAGTGAGTGGGTTATAAAATAAACATTCCAATGAAGCGGAGGTACCAACAATGCAAGTTATGACTACAATTAGCACCGACCGACCGACACCAACTATCGGACAGTCCAAAAAGAAAGTATCTAGCAATACAATTTAGCAATACTGTGTGCCACAAACTTATAATGCATCTATGTTACGCTTTGGTGGACTTAGGCTGCATCCTGGAACTCCGTACCTGTTTTGGTGCTTGGGACAACTGCAACGCCGAACTGTTGGACTTCGTTTTGGCTGTCACAGATGTTGACGACGCAACACTGGCCTTCGCACGATCAGCCATGAACTTCTTTAACTCCGACATCGATGTTACTCTACGACGATCGCCATTATGTCCAGCCAACACTATCTTGCCATCACCACTTGTCCAGCAGCCTTTAATGCCTAGTGATTTGCGGGCCTCTACGAACACTCCATGTCTAGTACTGGTCAGGAACTCCGATAGCGTGAGACCCGTGCCCTTTAGGTGTTTTTTGGCTGTCCAGACTTGGCTACGTGTGAGATGATCCTGGAAACGGACCAGCACCGGACGTGGCCTATCAGCAGTGGTACTCCTGCCCAGCCTCATACATGTAATAACTACTTGAGGACTTATGTCCCGAATAAGTAATGTGTTCCTACACAAATCACAGAAATTTTGCACCAAATCTTCGGCCCGATCCTCAGCTACACCATGAAGCAGGAGCATATTGCCTCTTGATCTCATCTCAAGGTTATCCAAAGAGTCGAGAACCAGCTCCATTTGCAGTTTGAGGCTTGATACAGCTTTCCACATCAGCGACTTAAAGGACTGAAACTCGAGTGCGAGCGAAGCAGTATCCTGAGGAGGACTATGACCGAGGGAATCTTCAAAAGATGACATCTTTGTATTAAACATCTCTGTCATTTCGTCCATGCTCTTTTGTAATTGAGCAAAACGGTCCATGATGTGAGTGTGTGAAACTGATATTAACTTAATGCAAATTGTGAAAGATTTGAAAATTAGCTACTGGCACTGCCAGTTACATAACAAACATAACTTGTATAATTAAGGTAAGGATGTACTTTTAATTAATTATAATTTTTAAAATTATAGAGAGCTGCTGTAAACACGTGTAGGTTCTTTCACTACCCTCAGAAAAAAAAAAAAAAAAAAAAAAAAAAAAATTTAGTACTAATAAATGAAAACGAATGTATACATAATTATTGTCTATGGCCCTCAGCTGTAGTTTTTATGGTAAATATGCAGGCCAATGTTAGCAAAATGCTTTAAATAAAATAAAATAAGCAAAAACAACCTAAAATTGGGACCTGGGCCAATCCAAGCCCAACTCACAATCTAACATTGGCCCAGTGGTTAAATGGATTTTTTGAAACTATTTTCCTAGAGATTATTGGTAAATGAGTAAATTTTTTGGAAGTAGGTTACATAAAGCCACCATAACAAGTGTATCTTTTTGAGTAACGTATTATTTTAAACATTGGTCTAACTTTTTATGTGCAAACTGGGCCAAAGTTAGCCAGATTGACTGTAATTCGGATTGGATTAAAAAATGTCTAAAACATGAAACAAATAATATTTACAACGAATGGTAGTTTATATATTAAGTTCTACGCGATATTGTTGATCTTGCGAACCATATTGGTAGTCCGCAGACCGCTGGTTGGCTACCTTGACTTGACATTGCTTTACACAGAATACCGCAATCGAGAACAATTTCTACAATTTCAATAACTACTTTCCTCCAGTCCCACTATTCAGATGGAAATTTCTGACAGTTTGGTTTAAATATTAGTAGTAAATACGACATTGAATGAACTATCTATTCAAGTAAGTTTGATAAGTTTATGAAACACTGAACAAAATTTGCTTTAAACGTACATTCCAACACAAGTAATTAATGTCCGTTCTTAAAGGAGTCTGAAAGTTTAAGATTAAACTTGCATTTGCAAAATGAAAATTCGTGACTTGCCTGTTTGCTGTATAATTATTGCCTACTGATAATTTAGTCAACTAACGTTTGCCCTGTTAATTATAAAGAGGCACTAAGACTATTAAGTCCAGAAATACGGTGATAGCAAATATTTATCTTGCCACTGCAAATTACCAGTAGACTTCTCTGACTAGCCTGATTACCTACTTCAAAACTTTGACAACTATCTAGGACAGAATCTGCTCTTTAATTAGGAGTTCTAGTTTAAGTATCTATAGTACTACATACATCTAGCACGGAATAAATAATAGCATAAAGGTGAAAGATTATCTTCGCGACTTCAACTAAATAACAATACTGGTAACGCAACGTATTTTACGTCACAGATGCGGTACCAGAGTCTATAGACTGGTTTTAATTGCCATTGATTTAAAAGACGCTCCGCAGGCGAGATTTTCAGAAGCATAGTGGGCTGGCTTTGATGTGTATTATTACTACACTGTCAATATTGGACAAGTAATTTAATCTAACCTGCTTTGTGTGCCACCGCACAAAGCAGGTTAGATCAAATTGCATGTTACATTCGCAAAATAACGCCTGACTCTATTAACTAGTTATTGAACTAATGTTTATGCTTATAGTAAAATTATGGTAATACAGAGCCGTATCTAAGACCAATGTAATATTTGCAAAGTGAATGAATGAATGTGGTACGTCACAAATTTAGAACTAGGTATGGGAAATATCTAAATTAGCTATTCACAATTGTCAAATGTAATTTATAAACATATAAATAAATAAAAAAATTGTTAACTAAATACTAGATGAAACAATGTAGTTTTCTATCGTTTGCCAGTTAAGTAATCAATTACATCATTAAAACACTTGTTTGTTTACATGTAACACTATTGCATTTTTTTATCAGTTAAGTGTTGAGCTTAGTCAAGTACTAACGGGAATTTCGTGAATATTTTAATTGCTATCGTATAGCTATAAGATTCGAAAAGTACTTCTTCTTTGAAAATTTTGTTATTACAGTACTAAATTTGCTAGTTTTTCTTTTCAAGAGATTTATTCGGTACAACCAATTTATTACCTGACTTATCTATAAAACTTGCCTTCTCAAAATAGTTATATACGAGTATTATTACACCTTTTAATCTTCACTCGACAAAGACATCCAGTCAAGATATCTCACTGTGGCTCAAGTTACTACTGCCAAAACGTTAGGCTGCGTGGTGATAATAGACTGGTTTCTGGAGGTGAACAGAAAACCGCTATTAGACTTTCTCTCTAAAAAAGAAACAAAGATAGAAAAAAAGAAAGAAAGAGAGAAATAATAATAATAATAAATAAATATTGTCGGACAAATTACACAGCGCCATCTAGCCCCAAAGTAAGCGAAGCTTGTGTTATGGGTACTAGACAACTGAAAAACATACGTAAATACTAAATTAAGTCTATTGAATGAAAACTATCAGCCACTAATGTACTAAATATGGAGTAAAAAATGGTGAACCGGAAAAGGGATTCGTACCAGACAGGGACGACTAAAAAAGGCGATTTTGACGAACTCGGTGACGCAGTGGTTTGTAACGCTACTTTGAGATCAACACTCGTGTGTTCGATTCCCATACAGGATAAACGTTTGTGTGCATAAACATGTCTGTTTATCTTAGTCTGGGTGTAAGTGTTAGGGCTCATTAAAACAGCCCATCTGCGGAAGTAGCTCCGCCTCATAGAAAACTACAGCCAAATTACAACTCTCTTTAGGATTGTTGCTGCGAGTGAATGAGGTCACCAGTAAGCTCTTAAGGAGTGGCATCCCGCAAGTGATACTAAACGTATTGCATGCGTTCATAGGCTATGGTAACCGCTTTACATCAAATGGACCGTATGCCTCCCGATGTTGCATATAAATAAAATATCTGGGGAAAGATGTCGAAGATCGCAGGGAGCCGATGGACGGAGCTGGCATAGGACCGATCGTTGCGAAAGTTCTTGGACATCCACATCAATCGCATCTATGCCGTCCTCTTAGAGGAGGCCTATGCTCGGCAGTGGACGTCTCTCGGCTGAAATAGTAATAGGAATAAATTTACTTAAAATAATTTATCAAGAAGATGGTATTGCTTTTGAATATTAATTATACCATTATAATTAATAAACACGGTGGTGAAGAACAAATTTTAAGTTTTTTATACCACTAAGGTGGCAATTAAGCATACGGCCTGCCTGCTGTTAAACAGTCACCGTAGCCTATGAACATTTGCAACACCAGGGGTGTCACTCATGCGTTGCCGACCCTCTAAAAACCTCCACGCATTTCTTGAAAAACTCCATGCTGTAGTCCCTTGGAAAAACCTCGGTAAGTAACCAATGACATTTTTATTTCCAATCGTTACGCAAAAATCGTATTACATGAAATGAGATTTATTTTAATGTTTGCCTTGCAAACTTGTAACGATTTTATGCAGAACTTCGGCAATGAGAGATGTCAGAACTGAACGCATAACTCATGCAAATTTAGATGTCGGCATAACGACGCCCGCAGAAAGTTTTGCTGATAGTTTCATTAGTTTCCAGAACACTTGTTTTCTTTGGGCAGTTGAGTTGAGATTAGGCGAGAGCAATTTTACAGAAATATACCCAACACCGTTCCTATCTCTTAAGGAACATGGTCAAAATCGCCGACAAATTAAAAAAAAGAATAATTATTATATTTGACGAGCCAGGTGTTCCTCTGGCAATGCAAGCTTGCGCATCCTCAACTGGTTTAACCTGTTGAATGAGGAATGACTGACTTGTATTCTTAAAAGGAAAGCCAAACCATTACGATCGGTCTTTCGATGTCGCTCCCTGCCGTGTGCTTCATATTCCACTGCTAAAGCCCAATATTGTTCTAAAATTTTAGAGTGTTTAGTAAATGCAAAGAATTACTATATGTTGTATACTCGTATATACTGCTAGTTATTTTAAAATCATAACATCATAACTGCTTATGCCATTAACAGTGGGAATTGTAAAAGTTTGAAAGTAATTAATCCTTCAACTTTGATGGTCCCCAATTGAGACAATCCTTGATCCCTTGCCTTACTTTTAATTACCTATTTTTGGGCTTTATGTTCATTTTCTTCTAATGCTACTTCATTATCAACTTTGTATCTTTTGTTGGAATTTCTGCCTCAAATTACCGTCTTATTATAACAACTCCTAACTTTTTGTTCAGCGTGTCATTCATTCCACTTCCGATTACCTACTGAACATTTTCTGGGCGTCTGTCGACTAGATTGTATTTCATTTCTTCTCACCTATAATTATTTGATGTTTGGAGGTTACATTTTCTTAGAACCATAGTTAGTTGCACAGTAAAACTTTCAATATAAATCGAAAAGCTGAAACTGAAAAAATCAATTCTTTTATTGGATCTCTAGGTGACTTCGATAAAACCACTTAATAAAGGTACTTGTTTCTTATTACGATCGGAAAATTAGATTTACTTGCTTCTTTAGTTTGTTTAGGTTCTTTTCTCAGAACTAATCTTTTCCAGTAAAGCTATTTGCCTCATGTCGCCACACTTTTATATTTGTTTGTGTCTGATGGTTGTGTTAGAGTAGTTTTATTAGTTGTTATTACTCTGTATTTTTCGTGCAGTAGGTATGTGTTGTTAGCAATTGCCATTGCGAATACTTTTAATATTATCTAATTAGGAAATCAAAATATATTGTTATATATATAATAACATATTGTCATATTATGTTACTTAATTCTTAGTAGACTTTTAATATGTAATGTAACTCGTTATTGTGCTTTTAATGTGCTTATAAAAACGTAATCTGCTTCAATCGATAGGTAACTTTTTGAATTGATTTTCACAATTCGTTTTTATCAGGAAAAGTATCACACTAAAACTTAGAAATTTATTATTTTTAAAATGATTTTTCAATTACTTTAATTGTTAATAATAATAATTGAAACTATATCACATATAATATTTTTGAAGTGAAAACTTCTTTAGCGGCGTTGTGCAGTTTTTGGGACGAGTAAAAAATGTTAAACTCGCGTCAGGACACGTGACTTTGACCATAAGATTTTGGTGAGAATTAGAACTTAAGTTCGCTGCAGCGCTAAAACATTAGTTACCTCTAATTAAACAGTTATAACATGTAGCGCTAGATCGTTCATAGGTCATTATTTTCTCGCGACCAAAACGTTGTAAGCGCCATGAAATTCTTAGCGTTTACGCGTTTCGTTCAACGTAGTTTATCAACATCGCTGTTCAACGTAGTTTATCAACACTCGCGCAAGCGCCCTGCGCCGCTTAAATCAATTAAGCGGCGCAGGGCGCTTGCGCGAGTGTGCGTGTGCGTGTGTGTTCGTATCGAGAGATTGGCGATGATGATGCTGGTAATGATGATGGTGAAAGTGTCGTTGAAATTATGGATGAAAGTTGACTTTTCTGAGAGATAAACTTTTTAATGTAAAATAATTGTAATAGTTCTGTGTTAAAGTGTTAAATTTTTAATGTAATATAAATTGTCATGTTTGTGTACGATAGCGCAATAAATGAATTATGGTAGTACTTTTATACTGATAAATAAAGCAATTCGTGCGAAATTATTCCCTAACCATTCAAAAATATTCAAAAATGCACAACGTTAATGTTCAAGTTTTCACTTCTGCCGGCACTCTCGGAGTGCAACCCGTTTCTTTCTATTTGACTCTTCTCGGCGACATAAATATCGACAACATATACTTGAAAGGATGAAAATTAAGGGTAAACATTATGGTGAGTAGGCACTTATGTTTGTATTCGAGAAGTAAAACTACAATTACACACCCCGCAAGGTGTATTGTTTCGAATCGGTTTCGAACACTGTATCATCTTCTTATCCTATTTTCTAATCCATTAGGATTGACGGATACCAATACCTAAGGCTAAGCATTTTGGCGAAGCTACTGATTTTGACAAGGAGTGCTTGCCATCGGATCTTCGTAACCCAGAGGGAAAATCGTCACCGAACATTCTTGTACATAAATCCGGAAACATGAATTTATTTACTGGTCTATCACAACTCACTTACTTCTATCTAAATTTATTATTGTATGTTCTGATCTTCTGTCATGTTTCACTACATTTTTTTTTCTCTTTTTTTTTTTTTATTCGTTAGAATGTGTAATTTGTTGTAAATAAGCATTTAATATATAAAAATGAAAATTGTACTGTCATAAATGCGCCACCTACCTACTTTTTACATATGATTGTTTTTTCGTGTCGTATGGTTGTCTGGAAGAGATCGCTTTAGCGATAAGACCGCCTATTTATTTTCTTTTCACGTGTGTTCTGTATGCATTTGTTATTGGTGCAATAAAGAGTATTCTATTCTATTCTATTCTATTCTCACGGTTTCGAATTGTATCATTTAGCAAAAGGAAACATGTTATATAATTAATCTCACTCACATCTAACAGAAAGAAATATTATCACGTTCAGGATATTTTTTTTAAAATACTACTACTATACTATAACTTCACGCCAAATCCCTTGTGGGGTAGGCAGAGAGAACCGAGCGCCCGTTACTCGATCCTTACTCTCACTCCCTTCTTTAACATTCATAAATAATGCATATAATTTTAACTGTTGAATGATACTATAAATCTTAAAAGGTATGCTGTAGCATAGCTTGTTTGTTATGTAGTGTTAATGTATTGTTTTCGTCTATTATTTATGTTTTGGTACGAGAGAACATGAAATTCTCATTCCGGTCCTTGTCGCCGCCACCGCTAGCAAACACATTAATAAATCTCTAGAATTGGCTTCCAGGCTCCGTTTATTCTCTGAACTGTGATCTTCCTCAGATATCTTGTTTTTGTCGGGGCCTACGAGTAGGGTTATATGGATCGAATTATCCAAATGTAATAGATAACTCACTTCAGTAATTTATCACTGAGTTAACAATTTTCGAAGGGAAGCGTTTGTATATATTGTTTTAATTGAATCACGTTGACTAGCTTTTGTTTATTATTTATATTTTGCTATATATGTATTTTTTTATACCATTAAGGTAGAAAACAAGCGTACGGCATGGTAGCATGCTAAGCAGTTACCGTAGCCTATGGGCATTTGCAACACCAGGGGTGCCACTCTTGCGTTGCCGACCCTGTAAGAACCTCTTCACGCCTATATATATATATAGTTCTATCTGATGACGTGATGACTGAATTAGTTGCTAGTTATTGTTCGTAAATACTATAATATACACGCTGCAAGCAATATGGTGTAAATTAATTGTTGTGGGGAAAATGTAAACAAAATACTCTCTTTTCTCGGAAGTGAGAATTTTGTTTACATTTTCCCCACAATATACGATTGTCGCCAGATACAATCGACGTAAGATTTTCTTTGCAACATCATGAAGTTCAAAAAGGTCGTGAAGCGGTTTTTACTAAGTTGTCGATGGGCGAATAACATCCATAGTGTTACAAGTGTCCTTAGAATGTAATTGGTTACCATCGGGCAGGCCGTACGCTTGTTTGCCACATGGTACGAAAGAAACTTCTAGCCCATTCAAGGAAGCTATATTGAGTTGGTGAAACTTCACTTCTTGCTACAGCTCCTTCGAACTTTGTCCATACGGCTGGGCAATCTGCCTAGTAGTAAACTCCAATGGCCAGCCTGAAAATCGTTTAATCTGCTTTGGAGCAATCGCTGCAGTGAAATTGCACAAGACTTCAGTTATGTGGAGTTTATTTTCAAAAAGTTGCGGTTTTCTGTGTGAAGCTCCTTTCCTTATCAGGCTGTATTGATGCACTCTGCCTCTCTTAAAAAACCTATACAAAAACTTTTTTTGTTGTTAAAAATAAACACGTTCATGCCCATAAATGTTTGTCTTGTATTGGAATCGATCCCATGAGCCTTGGTGTTAACGCAGCATTGCTAACCACTTCACCATCGGACTCATCAACTGTACCTTTCTGAATTATGTACCATGTTTTCTTATCCTTTTTCTCGAGTATCACTTGTTGAAGGACCTTAGACTATGCTGGTCAAATCACTAATATTGATTCAAGTTATAAATAAATAAATATTGTCGGACAAATTACACAGCGCCACCTAGCCCCAAAGTAAGCAAAGCTTGTGTTATGGGTACTAAGCAACTGATAAACATACATAAATACATTTTTTTTTGTAAATACATACTTATTATACATAGAAAATACCCAGACCGATACAAACAGACAGGCAATTTGATCTAACCTGCTTTGTGTGCTTCCGCCACCAAAGGTTAGATCAAATTGCATGTTAATTCGACTTTCGCAAAATAACGCCTGAATCTATTAACTACAAACAGACATGTTCATGCACACAAATGTTTGTACTGTGTGGGAATCGAACCCACGAGCGTTGATGTCAAAGTAGCGTAACAGCGCGTCCTGTATTTATGTATATTTCCAACGACATAAACGAAGGCAGTTTAAGGTTTATGTGACAAATTTTCTTTTGGTGTACAAAAAATTGCTAGCTTCAAAAGTTATATTCTCAAAATGCGTAATAAATTTATCAGAAAACCCCAGGGAGCCATTACATAGGTCAGTCATGGGGTCTTTCCCTTTTGTGAAGTGATTTACGCCTCATATAAAGTTAATGAGCAAAGATTTTCGAGATGTTTTTCCTTTATTGTTTTCATTCAGGGGCCCTTTTTTATCCGATTTCAAAAAGCAAGTACTTCAATGTTGGTCGCATACGTTTGTTTTTGCATATGTTCAGTATCTAAATGGAAAACGCGAAATCTTATATAATGTACTTTATCTGTCAGTCGTTTATCTCAGAAAGCATTACCTACAAGTGAAAAGATACAACACAAATATATTCTACTTTACTACAACAACAAACAACTTCTGTGTATCAAGACTGGGATCAGAAAGTTAAGTGAGTGAAGTCAAAGAGTGACTTTCTTCGTTTTTCTAACACTTTGTCAACACTAGTAAAGATAAACCGATACGAACAAGTGTCGACATTGAAAGGAGCCGATTAGACACGTTGTCGAAGAAATGTGTAACATGTCATTTGACACTTCATTACAACACGAGCATCATCATCATCATCCGAGTGCTAATGCCGGTCGCGTCCTACGCTTTCACTTCGGAGCCCAGGGTCCGCTTTCCGGCTTTACTCCTCCATTTCGCGGGGTCTTCGGCATCCTGTTATATTACTGGATAAAGAAAAAGGGAGTACAAAAAGGGTTACAAATTTATTACGGGCTATTATATACAGTAAATTATATATATAACAATAAAAGTTAATTAAAAGTACGGCTAATGAAGGTCTTTAAGAACTCGCGTTTTAATTTGTCTAATCGGTATATCACTGTTTGAATTACTGGTGGGTGCACTAAGTGACCGCCGGCTAGAGTGGGCTGACGACTAGTACAGTACGTTAACCTGCCGTCTACAGTCGTCGGCCCACTCTAGCCGGCGGCCATTTAGTGCACCCACCAGTGATTCAAACAGTGATATACCGGTTAGACAAATTAAAACGACCTTCATTAGCCGAACTTTTAATTAACCTTTATTGTTATATATAATTTACTGTATATAAATAGCCCTTAATAAATTTGGAACCCTTTTTGTACCTTTTCTTTATCCAGCAATATAACAATTTGGCGCCCAACTCTGGTGTTGCATGCAATGTCCATAGGCAGCGGTAACTGCTTACCATCAGGCGGGCCGTTTGCTTGTTTGCCACTTTAGTAATATAAAAAAAAGTCCATTGGCACGCATGTCATCCCTCACGATGTCTAGCCAGCACTTCTTGGGTCTACCCCTTCTTTCGGGAGGCTAAACATTTGTTCCCCACGTAACTTGCCGGTTTTCGTGGCCGTACCAGCGTAGGCGACACTCTTGCAGTTTGTCTGGTATGTCACGAACGCTTCCGTGAATACGGGAGTTCCTGCCACGATCTTTTTGTGTCACTCCGCGCGCCCAGCGCAGCATACTCATCTTCGACACACGCAGCTTCTGCTTCTGTATGAGTAGAGGCCACGCTTCGCTGCCATATAAAAGGACAGGTCTAATGCATTCTAGGGTCACAATCGACACCAGCCATCCTACGGCACTTGGCCCAAGTCGCTGATATGCATGCCTTGACATCGTAATCGATGTCACTGGACGCGTGGAGGACAGATCCCAAATACCTACAGCGGTCCGATATTCAAAAACAGGAGCATTTTATTAAAAGTTTCCAGACGCGTTACTCTCATATATGTGCCCTACAGCGAATTGCTATTTAACTGCGGTAATCTGAAATGAGGCCCCCAATTGTTTCTGTACCCAATTTAATTTCGTGATATGATGACAAACATATATCTGTATGTATTTACAGATACAATTATCTCCATAACGTTTGATACAGATTTATATCAGGTTTGTGTAACGATAGAAGTTTATAACAAAAAGAGATTCATAACGTTCTTAGTATTAACACATTGATTAATGTCACTGTCAATCACTCGCGCAATGCTACGTCTCCAGCTAACACAGCTACTCCTTAGTAGCTTAACCGTAGCCTATTAACGCTTGCGATATATTAAGTATCACTCATGCGATGCCTCCTCTGCTGCTTACATAGCAACTTCTTGGGACCTTACTAGTGACCTCACTCACATATAGGAACACAACAACCATCAAGGGAGTTGTTATTTGGCTGCGGTTTTCTGTGAATACCTCTCTTCAACATCCAGACCAAGACAAATAGACATGTACAAGCACACAAATGTTTGTCCTACATGGGAATCGAACCCACTACTGCGCCACCGAGCTCGTCAGTTTTGTATTTGACCGACTTTGTTTTTATGATTTAAGTAATTCAATTACAAAAATGTTTATTTGATTGCCTATACCTTACTACATAAATATCGCTGTGATTGATTCCCCAAACGCTCGATTATTTGCAGAACTAATGTAGTCCATTTGATCAAATATTTCCTCAATGTTCTGTTGATCAAATTAACCTTCAACACAAATTCTTTCACGTTCGTGTAACAATGGCGTGGATATTGCTAATAAACTTACATGTCCGCGCTGACGTGAAAATAAGCAGTCCCATTTCGCGTCTCATCATAGCGGGCTTCAACAACTCTTGAAGTTACAGATGGCTCTTATCTGTCAACAGAACCGCGTAAACAACGTTTCATTCCCCTTATTTATTATGAAAAAAGTTACAAATGTTGTCATTTTCTCTCGCATTACGTGTTGAGAACTTATCTCACGAATGTTCACGATTTATAACAACGATTACCAGTACCACGCGTGTTTAAGTGCACTGCAGTTCACTCACGTTCCAACTTGAAATGAATTGTTGAATGTCCCTCTAGTTTTACAATTGTCGAGCGATTTTATTTAGGCACTTATTACATACATACTTTGACGAGCTCGGTGGCTCAGTCGTGAATGATGCGACGTTGACACCAGCGCTCGTGGGTTCGATTCACACGCAAGGGAAACATTTGTGTGTCTGTTTGTCTTGGTCTGGATGTTTTAAGAGAGGTAGGGCGCATCAAAGCAGCCCTGTCTGGGGAAGTACCTCCACCTCACAGAAAACCGCAGCCAAATAACAACTCCCTAGAAGGTTGTTGGATTCCTGCGTGTGAGTGTGGCCACCAGTAAGCTCCCAAGGAGTTGATGTGTGAGCAGCAGAGGAAGCATCGCGCGAGTGATACTTAGTATATCGCATGCGTTAATCGGCTACGGTACCCGCTATACATCAGGTAGGCCGTATGCTTGTATGCTTCCCGACGTAGTTTAAAAAAAAATACAATTATTTTCACAGTTCTGGTTTAAAATGTGCTCTTTGTGGCGTAACTGTATGAAACTCTCTTCTAACAACTCACGCAAGAACCATTGTATAATTCTATTAAAAATATAATAGCGCAAACAAATACGTAAGTAGTCGTATTCCAGTTTTAATTCTTTATTATAGAAATCAAAGTTCTATAACTAGATAAATCAAAGAATTCGGAGTTGATTATCAAATACCATTTAATATTTTTTGTAGGATGTGTTTATAACTTATGGACGATGCAAAAGACAGATGTAAATACTCGTATTAAAAAATGTTATTTTTGCTTTGAAAATATTGTAAAACTTTGTAATAAATAATTAAGCACTGAAGAACTATAACTTACTACATAATGAAGAAACGTAACTTTTGTGTAGCAAACATTATTTGTATTTGTGATACTCACATCACACAATGAAACATGTGTGAACTCAAGCACGAACACGCGCATACGTGCACAAGAGAGCGCATACACACTCTTTTACACACACACACAAAAAAAATACTCAAACACATGCACAAACTCTCTAGCACATAGGAGAGCGGTTTCCCCTGATACAGGCAACATTTGCCTAATATATATATATATATATATATATATATATATATATATTTTTGTCTGAATGAGAGATCAAGATTTTTTGGATTTTTTTGGATTTTGCTTTCCTTTCATATTAGATAGCAACATCATTATTTTATTAATTATATGAAATATTACTACAATTTATTACGATATTTTTGTACGTATAGATAAAAAGAGATATGAACATAGACCACTAGCCATGTATATAGACGAGTCCGGTAGAGCAGTGGTTAACGCGACTACATTAACACCGATACTCGTGAGTTCGATTCCCATACGAGGTTGTATTTGTTTGACTTTGTCTATTCGACTTGGTCTGAGTGTTTTTAATAGTTATAGCGCATCATAGCACGGCTAAGGAAGTACACATCCTCCTTTCAGAAAACTGCAGCCAAATAACAACTAACACGATGACAACTCGTGAGCGATACTTCCTGTATTGCAAAGCGTTCATAGCGTACGGTACATTAGGTGGATCATATGCTTTGGTACAGTTTACTACGGTTAAAGCCCAACCTATTTATTACATGGGGCAAAAAGTTGTGTTCAAACAACATTTTGCTCCATTTAACAAATAGCTAATGTGTACCAATAACGTAAGGTGCCTCATTTGTGTTTGTGGACATTCCCTTTATTCCCTTTGTCGTGTAATGTTCAAAACAACATCATTTATTATTCCTACGTGATATCCGGCTTTGATTGAGATTAATCTAGCCTCGATACTACACGTGTCTTGCGAGTAGGTTCTCAAAGAGTCTCGAGATGTATGTGTAGCCCTAAAGCTTCATAAATTTCTACCTTCCCGAATAAAATATCAGCTTTAGCGTTTCTAATAGCGACTACTTTATTTGGTGACGTACGCAACCCATTTTTATCTATAATATAGCCTAGGTATTCCACGGACTTCTCAAAGAATTTGCATTTATCCTTATGAAGTGTTAATCCGGTCTCCTGAAGTCTAGCTAGAACTAAATTCAATCGACTTAAATGCAAAGCTTTATTGCGAGCTGTTATTAATATATCATCTAAATAAATACAGACTCCCTCTATATAGTTTAGTACCTTTTCCATAGTCTTTTGAAAAATGACTGGGGCGGACGCCAAACCTAACACAAGACGAGTAAATTTAAATAAGCCTTTATGAGTGTTGATGCATGGGAGATTCTGCGACACTGGACTCAATGGTAATTGCCAGTATGCCATAGACAAATCAAGTTTAGTAAATTCTTCCCCTCCATGCAGCTTTGCAAAGAGTTCCTGAATTTTCGGAAAGGGATATCGATCTACCACTAACACCTTATTTAATGTGACAGAAAAATCACCACAAATTCGCACGGAACCATCCGGTTTTAGTACTGGTAAAATAGGAGTAGCAAATTCAGAATGACTTACTGGTTCCAGTATGCCTAAATTTACCAATTTCTCTAAAGCCTCATCTACTTTTGGTTTCAACGCAAAAGGCAACGGTCTCGGTTTGAAATAAATCGGTTTAGTATCGGGCTTTAAAACAATTCCACCTTAAATTTATTAAACTTGCCAAGCGCGTCTGTAAAAACATCTTTATATCTATTTTTTAAAATGAACACGTCTCGACTGACCGCTTTATCTAAATGGTGTAAATTACAACACCATTTATTATTCCTACGTGATATCCGGCTTTGATTGAGATTAATCTAGCCTCGATACTACACGTGTCTTGCGAGTAAGTTCTCAAAGAGTCTCGAGATGTATGTGTAGCCCTAAAGCTTCATAAATTGCTACCTTCCCGAATAAAATATCAGGAATAAGGACAATGTCGCTGATGTATTCTGCTTCCTGGCGCTATCCCGTTTCCTAATTCATTAGAATTGGCCGGGTCCGCCACCTAAGCCTAAAGATTTGGCGAATATACTGATTTTGACATGGAGCGACTGCCGTCAGACGTCCACGAGCCAGAGGGAAACCCGGACCTTTCTTAGGTTAGGTCAAACGTCTATCGAAATATAATTTCTTGGATGACGGAAAACATTGCAAGGCAACTCGCCTTGCAATGTTTTCCGTCAGCGCCGAGCAAGTGATAATTACAAATGTGTACATAAATCCGAAAGTACCAATTTAGTGGTACATGCCACGATTCGAACCGGGTACCTGTTGCTCAATAGGCAGGTTCCTTAATCACTAAGCTATCACTGCTCCCTACAATGTATATCTCACTAAAACTAAATCGGCGGAATGACAATTCAAATCACGATCGGCCCAGCTGTAAATTCATCCACTAAAAATCGTCGATTGCAAAAAGGCTAACTAAATTGACTAAAACTTAAGACTTTTTATAGTTATAGATATGTCGTACACGCTCTAGAATGGCAATACGAAAGTAAGGTAATTGCCCAACTCGCATTCAGTTGGCCACGCTCTCGCGTCGCGTCTATACGTATTTCGCCACAAAGCATAAATGTCTTAAGATATACCTATATATTCATCTATTTCTAACGACAGGTATGCCCTATCATTTGTCTCTTTGTTAGAGCAAAGTGTCATAATAAATAACTATACGTAGATATAGTACTACTTGCGCCATTTTAAAATACAATAATGTTGGTGTATAACGTGTCTACCTTTTGATACATCGCTGACTATAACCAATAAATTACCAAGAGGCAAAAGAACTTCTTAATATCATTTAGGTAAACCAATGTACGACCATTTTCGACTCACTTTGCTCGGTGGCGCAGTGGTTAAAACGCGACTTTGGCACTAACCCATGTGGCTTCGGTACCGACACAGGACAATGTATGCATGAACATGTATGTTTGTCTTGGTCTGGATGTTTTTAAGAGAGGTGGGTACATCAAAGCAGCCCGTCCGGTGAAGTACCTTCACCTCACAGGAAACCGTAGCTAAATAACAACAGCAGCAGAGGTGACATCGCGCGAGTGATACTTAATGTATTACAAGCATTCATAGGCTACGGTAACCGCTTTACATCAGGTGGGTCGTATGCTTGTAGGTCTCTCGACGTTGTATAAATAAAAAAGCAATTCACTCTTTAGATTTACACATTATGCAACATAGTATAATAAATGGTTTCTTTTAAAATTAATTATTGTTGTTGAAGGAGCGGAATTATCTTCTTCTTCTTAATGTTTTCCCGTTTCCTAATCCGTTAGGATTGGCGTGGTCTGCGGGGGCGAAGATACTGATTTTTACATGACCTTTCTTAGGTTAGGTCACACGTTTTGAGCTCGGTGGCTCAGTCGGGAATGACGCGACTTTGACACCAACGCTCGTGGGTTCGATTCCCACACAAGGCAAACATTTGTGTGCATGAACATGTATGTTTGTCTTGGTCTGGATGTTTTAAGAGAGGTAGGGCGCATCAAAGCAGCCCGCCTGGGGAAGTACCTCCACCTCACAGAAAAACGCAGCCAAATAATAACTCCCTAGAAGGTTTTTGTGTTCCTGCGTGTGAGTGAGGTCACCAGTAAGCTCCCAAGGAGTTGCTGTGTAAGCAGCAGAGGAGGCATCGCGCGAGTGATACTTAATAAATCGCAAGCGTTAATAGGCTACGGTACCCGCTTTACAGCAGGTGGGCCGTATGCCTCCCGACATAGTATAAAAAAAACGTTTTTCGATATATAATTTCTTGGACTTGGATTACTCCCATGATGTTTTGCTTCACTGCCGAGCAAGTGATGATGTTAATCCAATACCTCATCTATCTACCTACCAAATTTCATCCGATTTCGTTCATGCGTTGAGGCGTGAAAACGGAACAAACATCCACACGTACCTCCATACAAATTTTCGCGTTTATAATATTAGTAGGATGTCACGGATATTTATCCCGGGCATCATAACCTCGGAAAGTTTACAAGCACCACCTTATGTACAGCGATTGCCATAGTCTATGAATGCTTATCTACACTCGTTGACACCCCTGATTTTAATACAGTTTTATTTTTTTATTGTATCTCTTTCGCAGCGGATTAGCCTTATCGATAGATACGATCTCTCACCTTATTGGTATATGTCGTTTATATTGATTATGATATGCAAAATGGATACAAACATTCCCCTTTTACCCTTCAACGTAAATGTTTTTAGACTCTTAAGAACCTAAACAAACAACCCCCACGTACGAAGCTAATGTTTCCGAACGTCTGTGACAGTTCCACACGATATTGTTGCAATGGAATTTTCTACGGAATCCAATGTAAGTGGAGCTCTGCGTCATTCGTCGCACTCAAAGAAAGCATCTTTATGTATACCTAGCAAGTTAAACACACACTGTTTCTCTGAAGTTCAACACTTTATACACTGTCTTACTTATCCACCAAAGCACGTTACGTGCACTAAATCTGTATCTAGAAAAGGTTAGCCTAGATTTACGTTGTCTATTTTAATTAAATGTAACATTTCAGCAAGATAACACGTCTCTGCAATTTCTTTAAACGGCTATTGTTTTTTACCATCTTAATGTTGATTCGAGTGGCCATCAAATTCTAATAAGGTCTGTTAATTTTCTAGTTCTTCTTTCCTTTCTTTTGGCCTGTCTTTTTGAGCGTTATTTGTGTCTATGTTTTATATTATCTATATCATTACACTAAGTCCCTTACGGGGTCAGTTTTTTTTACGTTCTTATTATTGTTTTGTATGTTTTTACGAGCTCGGTGGCTCAGTCGTTAATGACGCGACTTTGACACCAACCCTCGTGGGTTCGATTCCCACACAAGGCAAACATTTGTGTGCATGAACATGGCTGTTTGTCTTGATCTGGATGTTTTAAGAGAGGTAGGGCGCATCAAAGCTTCACCTCACAGAAAACCGCAGCTAAATAACAACTCCCTAGAGAGTTATGTTCTTGCGTGTGAGTGAGGTCACCAGTAAGCTCCTAAGGAGTCCAGAGGAGGCATCGCGCGAGTGATACTTAATATCGCAATCGCAAGCGTTAATAGGCTACGGTACCCGCTTTACATCAGGTGGGCCGTATGCTTTTATGTATCCCGAGGTAGTATAAAATAAAGCATCTCAGCGATTGAGTTTCGATCGTTGTTAAAGTAAATGAAAGCTTACCAAATTTTTTAATTACCTTTAATCCAAATTAAATCAAAAGTGTGTTATTTATTAATCACCAATATGATTAATAAATTCACATACCCGCAAACATTTACGATTGCCAACTGACATTTCGCAGCCCGCTGGTTTACCTGTGCTAGACGGGGAGACACAACGACATCAAAGCCACCCAAAACCGAGTTGATGAGTGTAGTAGAAGGAAGTGAGGTATGTTTGGATCGGTGCACCGGACGTTCCATAACCTCTACCTACCCCAATGCGAGACAGGCGTAAAAATAATTATGCCTGTGATTAGTAAATAATACACGATTTGTATGAAAGATGTGATTTTTAGTTTCAAAACAGTGTGCAGTAATGTACTGCACACAAATAACAATTCCTTTTAAGGCTCTCGTAAAAACGAGTGAGTGAGACCACCAGGAAATTTCTGAGGAGTGCTGATTTAGCAGCGGCCAGTGACCACGCGCTAGTGCCTCTATATATATTACTTTTTTATACAACGCCTGCAGACATACAAGCAAACGGCCGTAACCTATAAACGCTTTCAATACATTAAGTATCACTCGCATGATGCCACCTCTGCTGCTAACACAGCAACTCCATAGGAGTTTACAGATGACCTCACTTACACGCCGGAATACAAGGACCTTATTCGGAGTTGTTATTTGACTGCGGTTTTCTGTGAGGTGGAGGTACACCCTACCTCTCTTAAAAATACCCAGACCAAGACGAACAGAAACATTTTCATGCACACAAATATTTATCCTGTGTGGGTACCGAACCCACGAGCGATGGTATCAAAGTAACATAACAGCGCGTTTCGCCACTGCGCCACCGAGCTCGAAATGTATTGTTATAAAATATATGTTAAAAGTATACATACACTTAGATTCACTACACCATAGGCCGTATTTTTACGATCGCTATTCGAGGTCTACAATAGATCTGTTTTTAAAAAGCTATAATTTATATCGATAGATCATTTTGAATGGCCATAAAAAAATATTAAAAACCGCCTCGTAAGGAGGATATAGGACGCTCAGGAAGTGACTTTTAAAGACGTTTGCAGGTTTTAACTGATCATTATATCTTAAATGAGTGACCTTGATATTGCAAGCGTATATAGGATACTGTATCTGTTTACCACCAGGCATCCCGTATGTTAGTTTGGCCCCTTAGTAGTTTTAAAAATGTGCAGCATTTGCTCCGCACTATGGTACATTGTCATGCATTAACATATCTTTTTTTTTAGGGTTCCGTAACTAAAGGGTAAAACGGAACCCTATTACTGAGACTCCGCTGTCCGTCCGTCCGTCCGTCCGTCTGTCACCAGGCTGTATCTCATGAACCGTGATAGTTAGATAGTTGAATTTTCACAGATGATGTATTTCTGTTGCCGCTATAACAACAAAATACTAAAAAATAGAATAAAATAAATATTTAACGGGGCTCGCATACAACAAACGTGATTTTGTTTGCTCATTTTTGCTCGATATTGATAACGGCAACAGGTAGACGCTTGAAATATTCACAGAATATTTAGTTATATATTTACTTTAAGAATAAATAATTAAATTAAAATAAAACAAATATTTAAGGGGGGCTCCCATACAACAAACGTGATTTTTTTTGCCGTTTTTATAGATAATGGTACGGAACCCTCCGTGCGCGAGTCCGACTCGCACTTGGCCGATTTTTTATACAACGTCAGGAGACATACTAGCATACAGCCCACCTAATGTAAAGCGGTTACCGTAGCCTATAAACGCTTGCAGCGCATTAAGTATTACTCGCGCTATGCCATCTCTGCTGCTAACATAGCAACTCCTTAGGAGATTACTGGAGACCTCACTCGTACGCAGGACCAGAACAACCCTCTAGGTAGTTGTTATTTGGCTGTGGTATTTTGTGTGTGGTGGAGGTACTTCCCCAGACGGGCTGCTTTGATGCTCCCTACCTCTCTTAAAACACCTATACCAAGACAAATAGACATGATCATGCACACAAATGTTTGAACGGTGTAGGAATCGAACCCACGAGCGTTCGTGTCAAAGTAGCGTAACAGCGCGTTTCACCACTGCGCCACCGAGCTCGTCAAATAAATGCACATAAGTAACAGGTTATGGCCATGTTTGAATTCATAATGGAATCTATGGTACGGCCCGCCCCGATATAAACCATTTCATCGGAATAAGGGATGGATACTAACGTTACACTACATCCTTCTTCTTATTTATTGCTAATGTTTTAGACGGAATCCCGGTCGCGAGTATCGTTTGGATATAATAGATAGGAAAAGGTTTCGCTGCTATCAGGGGACAATGCTGGTTACTTATGTTCTTAATCTTGATAGTTCTTAATCCGAAACTAGAAAGGATAGTGATAATCAATGTGTCTAACGAGTCTGATAATAGAGTTTGAGAAACAATTGTCAGAAACAAGAGTTTAATATAATCATGAGTGTGTATCAAAATACCAAGACTTGACGAGGTTTTCGAAATGTTACACCAACCTAGACATATTCAGTATCGTTCACAATTTTATCGGCATTGTTAAGTATGGTTTTTAGCGAAATAATTAATACATACAGTAACATTCCACTAGTAGTATTCCCTCCACTGTACATTATGTCTTGCGAAATCGATAATACCTCTGCAAATTACACTTGCTACTGGAATTCTCGATTGTTATATCTCGCGTTCAATAAAACTTGTGATGAAAAAATTTGATATGGCAAAAAAAAATCTATTACACATGTACCGGACTTGCCGCCATTTTCGCGCCTCTAGTCCACCATTGATAATGAATTCAAATCACGAACAAGATGAAGAGGCGAAGTCGTGCTATAATGACTATTCAATTTCAAGTTTGGTGTGATGTGGACATTTTTCAAAAACCAATTTAACAGGAATCCTAACGTTTGTTTAATAAAATACACTTGCTGTAACACCCACTATGCGATAGTAATAGTTAATAACATATCCTGGAATGAATGGCATACGGAGAAAAGTACTCATTTCTAAGGGTCCATACCCGGAGGGCCCAACGATATTGTTGATATTCTATATCTCTTTGCCCGTGTCGTAATTACTTACTAGTAGTAAGTAATTAACAAGATACGGGCTATTTTATAAATGATGCTGAACGCGCAAATTGCGTTATAGACAATTATTGGCAGAAAAAAAATATTTTTGAAGAATTGATTGAATACAAATTAATCGAGATTGATAAATGGAAGAAAAATAAAACAGTTAATATAAACACTGCCCTTTATTTCGCTGTTTGTTATTTTCCTGTTTTCATCGCTACTGGCATACCCTGTTGTTTCATTGCATTAAAGCGACTGAAAGCAGAGATATCTAAGCATAACTCGATAGATACGTTTCTCTTTTATTTACCGTTTTATACGAGAGTTTTATACGTTTTATATGACGAGGCGAATAAATCCGAGGTTATATTCAGAATGTACTTTCGAATAAATTTCCAGGTTTCGATTAATAAACATAAGATGGCTATTCGTCATCGAAACAGGAGAAACGACCCACCCAAATCGGTCGACTCAAAAAAATATCTAGCAATGTCTTCGATTTTATAATCTGGAATTGATCTTTTCATATCGTTTAACTTGAGAAATTGTATTCAGAAATAATCCCAATCAGTTAATCTGAGATATGTTTGTTTGTCAGGTTTCTTTTGAAATGTTTCCTTTATAGCGCTGGATACAATTTGTAATATTGTTTTGCACTATTTGATTGGTACGAGTTTCTTAAAGTTTATTTATCCTGTTCTTATTTACAACCAGAACTAACAGCTACGATACTTTAGGAATGACTTAATTTAACTTTTGTCTTTAGGCGTTATATATTGACTTAATTTTTGGAACAATTTACTGGATCAAGATAATATTTCAGGATACCTTAGTATACCGTGCGGATATTTTTTACTTCACAGTCGAAGTATGTGTACTATCTAAGTACTAATATTAGAGCTGCTAATATTGTCTTATCTCATTTATTTACTATTGTACGTAATTTGTTAATTTCGGACTACTTTAAACTGTAATATACTTTTACTAAATAATATTTTCACCTTTTTTTATCATAAATGTCAAAACAATTCTTAACTCATTTGATAAAGCCTGGAGTTTAGTTCGGACGTATTAAATCTGTTATATTACCTGTAAATCCCTCGCTTTAACTCTCCAGGCTGAAATGCCTGCAACTAGTTTGATATTGCACCTAGATTGATATTGAAATAAAGTTATTGCAGTTTTGTTATTTCGGTAGCTTAACTTATTGTTTCGTTTGTTATTCTGAGTGGTTCTTATCATATTCAACTCTTTGAGAAAGGATTACGAACCGGCAATTAAACTGTTTTTTTTTTAGTAATAAAAACTATATTAGTGATTCGGCATTTTTAAGTATAATTTAATCGTTTTTATAATCAGGGTTTCAATATTCGAGTACTCGTCAATCAATGATCGCTCCATTTTTTTGCTAAGGTTGTCAACAATTGCAATGTTTAAAAAAACAGTGCGTATGTACTTATATTCACGCGTAAGAAGTTATACTTATTTATTAGCAAAACAAAAATAAATCGTAATTTATTCTTCCACTGTACTTTTAGTACTCTACGTTTAAACAAACGTTAACCAACATCATGGTGTCGGTTTTAGATGCAGATGTGGGGTCGTAATAATTAAATATCATCATTTTCCCTAACGCGCCAAAAAAATATAACTTTAAATACTTATAATAATTATGTAGTAATTGTGATACTCGTACAATCATATTACATTAAAACCTGATCAACTACTTTTCTGTAACTTGACTCTAATACTACTCGTATCATAATCTAGATTGTATGTTATGTATTTTTTTCTAACGAATATTCTTCATTTAATTTGGCGTAAGTAATTCTATTATATGTTTCCGAATTTTTTGAGCAGAATACTAATCTATCGCACGGTATTGTCTGAAACCATTCATTTCAATATTAACGTTGGTGTTGGTAGTTCCGCGGTATAATCTCACTCGGGAACGCAATATCGGGTACACTGTGGCAGTGGCGCATTGAGATCGGCTGGCTGCCTTCATTTTGTATTGACGCCCTATTTTCAGCAGCACAGAGTAAAACTATATTACTAAAACGGAGAATGGTGAAATTCTGTATAGATATTTCCCATGAACAATGTCGAACCGGCGTCTTTGTTGTTTGTCTTATAAAACCTATTAAAGTCAGTACTAACAGTATCTATGCTAAAAGAACTCTAATTATATTGCTGTTTTAAAGAGATATGTTTCTGTTCTATATAGTTATAAAACCTTTTAAACAAAACGGTGCAATCGATTTCATTGAAGTCGGGACCATTTAGATATAAGCGTTACCTTCCGTGAAGTTACTTCCTCTTTTTTATTGATTCTTTAAATGATTTTAGATTAAAGGTTTATTAAAATCTTTTGGTTTGTCATTCTTTCCTCTTGCATTCTTTCTTCGTGTTCGAACAAACGGAGCATGCCTCTTCTTATCTTAACGTCGCTTCTCTACTATCTAGTACATTGCGAACGGCATCAATTGCGTTGGTCTACTAGTGTAGAAACAAATAATAAAATTAAATGGGGGTCTTATACAAGGAACAAGTTTTTCGGAGTCTCTTTTGCACTGAGATATTTAAAAAAAAATGTAGACCACACGACTAAAGTAAGACTTATTTAGCTCCATAGTGTGATACAGACAATAGGCCTGTATTGTGTCTTAGATATACGAAACTTAACTCTCTATGAGAGAAAGAAAACGTGTGCTCGCACCTCTCTCTCTTGCCCCTATAGTAATATACGAAACGTAACTCTCTCTCTTTCTATCTTCAGTAATTTATATCTCCCTCTCAACTTCCGTTCGCCTCGCCCGATCACACTTTTTGTAACGCTCCTGTCACGCATTCACCAGCTTACTCCCCAAGTCACGCGTGCGTAAAGAAATTTTACTTAAAAAAATATTTTACGTAGGAGTAGGTAGTACATAGAGTGCAAGTGTGCGAATCCGACTCGCATTTGTACGGTTTTTATAACTCCAATATTTATACAAAATATATATAATCGTAACGGTACAATGAACAAGCGGTAAAGCGGTCTATGAGGGGAACACGTACATTTTTGTCTGAGGTCACAATCAAAAGTTAGAAAGGGTCTCTTTGTTATTTTAATGACCACAATTAATTCTTTTTGTAAGTTGTAATATCTAATTCGTGTATTATTTTATCTGTCAGCTTCGTAGAAATACCTTTTCTTCTCAATTTATTCTGACCATTTTGTGTAATGTACTAATTAATAAACGAAAAGAATATGTTTATTTACCTCCACAGGTGAAGTTAATTCTCAGAAAAAAAAATGTGTAAATTTTCAAATAGGTACATAAATTATTATGAGGATAAACAAACAAATTTTCGGGAATTCAATAGCGTAGATGCGCGTGATAGTCTAAACGACTACGCAAGTTAAGCAATGGGTACAGTAGCCTGTCGATGAATGGGTTTCATCGACATCGTTGGGTGGTCATGTTCTCATCCAGTACCTCCGTGATGGGCGCGTTAAGCTGTCGGTCCCGGCCGAGCTAGTACTCAGACCGGGTGTAAATACTTTAACCTCACAGAAAACTGCAGCCAAATAATGACTCTCTCAGGAGGTACGTTCTTTGCGAATGAGGAGTCGCCGTCTTAGCAGTGGGGGGGGGGGGGGGGGACGCGCAACCTTGTATTTAAATGTCTCCGTATAAAAAACAATGTTATTCAACTCTAGAGTCGTCTCATGATTGCTATATTTAGGTTCAATAAATAGATTCATATCAAAATGCCAAATAATCCATGTCTGCTAACACAATAATATGGAACAAAATTTATCGAGAATGCAGACACTACCCTCAAATCTATTGTTACTACGTCCAAATGGCTCACCGCGGTACATGCTAACATATGTGCATTGTGTCGTTTTCAAATGGATATACACCAAAATGGATACGACTTTACAGAACGCATAGAAATGACCTAATTAAAGCCAATATGAACTAAACACAGCTGTTATCATAGACAATGAGGATGATAATTAAGTTTATAACTGATAATGTTATAAAGAGGATCTACTATAGTCTTCTTCTTTCCAGCGGTACCCCGTTTCCTAATCCATTAGGATTGACGGGTCCGCTACCTAAGCCAATGGATTTGGCAAAGAGACCGATGTTTGCATAGAGTGACTGCCATCAGACCTCCACAACCCAGAAGGAAAATCCTATTTAGCCTATGAGCGCTTGCAATACTTTAAGTATCACTAGTGCGATGCCACCTCTGTTGCTAACGTAACTCCTTAGGATTTCACTGATGACCTCAGTCACACGCAGAAACACAACAATCCTTTTGTGTGAAGTGGAGGTATTTAGCCAGTTGCGCCATACTACATACTAAGAAATTTATATTTCTACTAGCTTTTACCCGCGGCTTCGCTCGCATTGAAAAAAAATATATATCTTTTTAAATTTTAGTATCCTATTTTACTTCTGATATCTCCAAGAATACGTGTACAAAGTTTCATGATGATCGGTTCAGTAGTTTTCACGTGATAGCGTAACAAACAAACGGACATTCACATTTATAATATTAGTAGGATAGGATATAATTTACGTGAATTACGTAGATCATTACCACTTCGTAGCACGTTCGTAGCACATTCGTAGCAATATTCTCTACGAGTTCACAAAAATCATGAAAATTTACTTATTTGCCTTCCGTGTATTGTGAGTTTTTCAACGGCTCCGATATTGGTTCCGACTGAATTCATCCAAACATGAATAATATTTCCAGTTTTGAATGCAGTCTACAGTCTAGACTAGGTCACTGCGTTTTGCCAAAACGGTTTCCATGTTCACGCTTTGTTGATTATTTCGATTAATTCATAATATGCTCTCTTTGATGTATGGCTTAGGTTGCGATCATGTGATGTTTTATACGGGTTTGTATTAAATGTATTTCTTATATTTCCGGTGTACACACACATGAGAAAAGCTATGTATGTTAAATAAGCGAGTGAGGTATGTCGTATCATGTGGTACTCGGTTTCGCCTGCTTACCTTGCAAAAACCTTGTTATTTAAAAACAATATATAATTTAATAACATTGACTTAAAACCAAAACCGTATTTATAAATAGATAAATATAGACGTATTTGAACTTTTTTTTCCGAGATTCAATTCGATAATAATGATTCTGTTGTGTTTATTTTCGCCTACAAATATTTTCAGTTTTCCTTACCAGAAGCGCATAACTTAAGAAAGGTAAGGTGCATCAAAGTCCGTCTGAGGAAGTACCTCCACTTCAGAAAATCACAGCCAAATAACAACTTCCTAGAGGGTTTTTGTGTTCCTGCGTGTGAGTGAGGTCACCAGTAAACACCTAAGAAGTTGCTGTGTTAGCAGCAGAGGTGCCGTCGCGCGAGTGGCTACGGTAACCACTTTACATCAGGTGGGCCGTACGCTTATATGCCTCCTAACGTTGTATTAGAAAAAAAATCTAGACATATTAGAGGCACTCTGCAGTCCGTATACGTCTCTTAAACATATAACAGTCGTTAATAAAAGGCAATAGCTTTCGGGTGGCGTAATATATTATACCTTCGCAAATACGCAATTGAGCAGAACGGTGGAGTACACTATACCTATTCTCTCTCTTCGATCGTTAGGAACCCCGTATAGCACAACGATGTATACACAAGTACAGTTTTATGCTGAATATGAGTATTCTTTAGGCTATTATCCAACTTTGCTTTGTTATTAAGCTATTTTCATAAGTTAAATATCAATATTTTTAGTAAGTACTTTAATTTACTTAAGCCGATCACAAAATTCAGCACTGCATTAAAACTGCACCCAACAATTTAGGGGACTTACCATCATGTTTAGGAATACAGTCAACATTCCTAGCATCCTACCGATTAGCAATAGAGCAATCGTGATATTCGATCGGTATAACAGTAAACCATTTACTTAAGGTGCGCCACATACTTGTTTACCACCTGATGTAGCGTGGCAAGGGGCAAAAATGGCCGCTGTCTACCCCGGCCTTCTCTGACATAGTTGACAACAGACCACAGAATGCTTACAGATGGCGACGAACAAGTACTCTTGTTGCTGACCCAGAAAGGGGAGAAAACCAACAGTGATAGAGAAATAAATCAATTGTAGAGAGCTTTGAATTGCCAAAGGCTCGACGTAAGCTTTAGAACAGCATATGCCGTGCATATCTCCCGGGATACAGCTCAAATAACCGCGACATCGGTGGAGCGACGGGTGGTGTTGTTTGTTTCCATCCATGTAGTCGGAAAAAATCACTGGTAGATAGCTTTAGAGTCATCACTCTCAATACTCACTATTAAAGCTTTATTCTTATTGTAACTGATTTACTAAAAAGAATAATTCTAAAAGCAATTTTGCATGTTAGTCTATACGATATCGTAGTAAACGCGTCTCTCGCGACTCATTAGCCTTTTACAGCCATAACTTCCAAATGGCTGGAGCCTGTCCACGCTCGAAATCGTCGTATCATTAGGGCCGCATTGCCCTCTAGGAATCCTGATTTCCGAAATCACTACACTTTTTATAGCAACTTTGTTTCAAAGAGGTTTCTGATCATAGTTTGCTATTACACATATTGAGCGAAATTATTTCCTAAATCAATGGTTTTATAGGTTTAACTGTTCATGCGTGCGTACCGTTACCATTTACTTCCTTAAAGGATAATTTTGCAAAAAATCTTTCTTAGTGAGCCCTTACCTTACACTGTTAACTGAACTGAACTTTACAACCGAATTCTACCCCTGAAACGTTTCATATAAAGTACGAGTATAATGCAGGCGGTATTGTACTTTATATGAAACATTTTAAGGGTCAGAATTCCCGCCTTATGAAATGTATACTTACAAATATTCGCTCTTAGCTGAACATCTCCAAATTAAATACTATCTATCTGCTAACTTTCAGCTTAATATAGTTCAAATACCCACCGAAATTTCGTGTTTAATCAGTGAATTGACCGTTCGCCTTCGTATATTAGATAAAATATACTGTACTAATCAGCGAGGAATGAGGAATTCGATTCTCGTAATCGTGGGTGGAACCAGCAACAAATGTAGTTTAGCTGATTACATAATATCAATTGCATTGCTTGCGGTTAAATCGAACCTATTTGATATTAGACTAATTACTATATCAAATGAATCATAACTAAATCACATGAAGTATCTGAGAATATACGAGTATACTATGACTTATATTATAAATCTTTTCAAACTGATTCGCTTAACGGCAGATTGAGCAATGGCTATGTTATATATATAGCGGAATGTATGCACAGTGACACTTCAAGCTAGACTGTTTGACATTTGTACCGTTCTTAAGGCACACGCAATAAAAGTGATATTTTGTCACTGTGTGTACACAAACAATTTTTGACCTATGAAGCTAACATTTTGCAAGTAGGTAGTATAAAGGTCGGAGACGTCAACTAAGAACTTACATTAGAAAATAAACATTTAAAAAGAGACGATTAAACTTTCTAATTAAATTTTTATTGTAAGTGAGGAGGGAGGAAGAGATAAAGAAGAACAAAGTTAGAACCTAAGCATTTAATTTGTAAAGGAACGGTCGCAAATAGATGGTATGAGACGGTGAAATGGAAAAAGGAGAAGAGGAGGGAATATATATTCTATAATCATTGTTCAACTGGTGATTTTCAAGCCTACTCAAAATCATATTTAAGACATTTAAGAGTGGCTATTTGATTTTTTTATGCAACTAGATTGGCAAACAAGCATGCGGCCAGCATCAGATGATAAGCGGTCACTACAGCCTATTGACGCTCGCAACACTATGCGTTACGTACACGTTACTCGCGCGCTGCCAATCTTGTGACCTAATGCTGTTTCCTCACAGTACCCAGTAATTTCTCTGCCATATCTCATCCTTCAAACCGGAACACAGCTATATAAATATATCTGCTGCTGCTTTGCTGCGGTATAAATAGGTGAGACAGAGGTACGCATGCAGACGACTTTTGTACAAAGTCTCAGTCTGATAAAAAATATATTCAGGGTTAAGCGAAATTTATTGAATCGAAATTGTGAGGAGTCCGCTAGTTGCAGCACAATAATATTTACTGAACGTTCATTAAAACTATATACAAGAAGGAAAATATCGTAAGGAAACCCGTTATTACAAATATGTACATAAATCATAAATCCCAAAATACAAATTTATTATTATATGCTCACACCAGGATCGAACCAAGGGGCCTGTCGTTTAATCACTGCTCTCTAGTAATCTATATATATATATATATATACTATATGATATATATATATATATGACTATATATATATATATATATATATGACTATATATATATATATATAAATGAATGTTTGTCTGTATGTCCTCTATGGACTGAAAAACGGCTGGTCAGATTTTGATGAAATTTTCAGTGAATCTTCAGGTTAGCCCAGCAGGTGATCCTGTGAAGTTTGGTAACGATCATATCACCCGTGCGAAGCCGGGGCGGATAGCTAGTTCAAAATAATAATTCCGTATATTTCATAAACTAACTCAGTTAAAACCACTATATATATCCCCAACACACTCCCAGATGAGCGGTATTTAAACAAGATAGTTGATTAAGATTGGCTCCGCCCACATTTCCCTAGCGGTCAATGCAAACAAGATTCAATTAAATTGAATCCCTCCATCATTTGCATCTCTACGAACTTATTCACCGTTAAGTTCATTTATTAGTTTGTTAGTTTGAGGACCGTATTCGCAATGATGATGTTGGAAACAGAGTTGATCTGAAAGAGAGTGTCGGTAAGAAGAGGCATGCTCCGATGGTTCGGACATGTAGAAAGAATGCGGAATGTAAGAAAGAAGTACGAAACAAATATACAACGTGAAAGTAGAAGGATCTAGGAGCCGCGGAAGGCCAAGACTTACCTACCATGACCAAATTAATCGTGTATTATCAGAAGGTGATGTCAGGAATCTTAGAAAGCGGTGAACGTGTATACTGAAATGAATGTTAAATTAGCGAATGAGGTTTAGAAGGATCAAGTCATGGGGCACTCGGTTCTCTCTGCTTATACCGCAAGAGATTTGGCGTGAAGTTATAGATAGGTTGATAGAGTATGCATAGTCAAATCTTACAAGTAGATTTAATGACACTATGAGACAGATACGAAAGTGTAAATGTAATGTAACTAATCACAAGTTGCCCGCATTATATAACAATGTACAATGCCAATTTGATATTATATCATATTAGTGACTTTTATACTGCTGCTACCTGACCAAACAGATGTTCTACGGCCTGGAAGTAAATAAAATATTATCCTAGAACCTTATCGCTTTGCTACCTGCTGGATCCAATGGTAAATCTAAAACATTATTGTTGAGTTTATTGTCAAAGTCTACTGTCACAAATAATTTTACTATTCAATAACTCTGTAAATTGAACTTTTTAGTCCCTTCAAATATTTCTTGCAGTAGATAAATGTAAAAAAAATATATTGTGTGAAATTTTGCATTGCAAGTATATGGACCCACTTAACATCCAATAACCCACTTAAACACTCATAAAATATAATGAAAATCGTTTTAATTCAATCACAATCCAGATGTATAGGAAGAATTTAGTGACATACAATCGTATAGGAGTATATATGTATGTATGTTGTTTTACTTCCCCCAGACAAGGCTGCTTTGCCGCGCCCCATATCTAAAAACATTCAGAACAAAACAACATACATATTCATACACACAAATGTTTGTACTGTGTGAGAATCGAACCCAGGAGCGTCGGTGTCGAAGTAGTAAGGCTAACCACTCCACCGCCAGGCTCTTAGGTAGAAATACAATACCTATCTTATCTTAACTTATGTAATAGTAAATTTTTATTACAAGCTTTTTTAACGCTTCCGCGATGCCACGTCGTTTTTAACACCCGACGCAACAAAGAGGGGTGTTTGACCGTTATATGTGTGTTGGTCTGTGGCACCGTTAGCTCTTAAACTGGTGAACCAACTTGGATGCGGTTTTTTTTATTTGAAAGCAGGTTTTCTAGCGGTGGTTCCTGTGTAGAGCGGCATGTTGACGTGACGTTTGTATAAACGAACCTGCGCCTGCGGCTGTCGGTAGTCGCCACCTAACGCACCCACTTGGTCATACGTCTTAGCATATTGGCTCAGTCATTTGTATTTTTCCATGTTTGTGCATATGTGGTATGTGAGAAATATATGCGGACTTTCGTAAACTGTTACAACGTATTTACTTGGAGACCCTTCTAACTAGCTACCCTATCTAAGCGACTGGTATAGTGCCTGTCGCGCTTTACACCTGCTTTATCAAAATCGGTTCAGCCGTTTCAAGGCCATCAGCTCTTTTGTTAACTGCAGTAGAAGTTTTAGACGCATAATAGGTAATAATAATAATATTTACTTTCAAATATATGTATGACCTAAAATTTGAAACACACAATATATACTATATAACAATGGGATGTGATGATTATGGATATTATTTTACTTTTTATAGGTTTTTTGTGTCGAGAGCTTTTTTTAATTTATAGACAATATTAATTACGTCAATTAAAATTTTGTTTTTTATATAACTTGGTTTGTAAGGCAACCTAAGATGACGTGGCCCTGATACTGCTGGAATGCAGCCTGTAGTGACCTAAAATGATCGTCTAGTTTGTTTCATTTTGTTTAGAATTTTAATTATTAGCGTGAATCTATAAACATTAAGAGCGGTTCAGGGAATTGATAGTTAGTCGGTTGTAGGCACGCTATTGCGGCGTGTATAACGGTTCTTTGTGGAATACTTGACAGGAGCGCCTGAACCTTTTACTGACCAGGATAATGCTTAGGTCTTAAACCTTTAGCTAGCCTCAGCGTCTGCGCAGTCTTTTAATTGGAGGTCAGGAAAATTTCCTCTGACTTTTGCTATAATCAGCTTACGCGATTAATATAGTGACTTCTGTCATTATACCAATCTCGTAGAATTTTGCTTATTTTTTGATCGCTGCGCAAATAATTATACTTATTTTGAGTATAGTGTACACTATCATTAATTATCCTTACAGGATTATTGTGGTATATTTTATAGGCTGGGCAATTTCACATGTGAGTTTAAGTGGTCTGAGTAAACAATTCAGAGCCGCTAGCGAATCCAGTTGAGTCTACAGAAATCGGGCTGTGTGTAATTTTTGCCGCAAATCGGCTCACCTGGAGAGCGGTCTCCAGATGTAATAATATCATGCACTTATCAACCCCGCAAGCTATGCTAGAATAATACTATAAGCTAAAGGTACTCTGCCGCCACTAAAATTAAAAGAAGCGAATATAAATGGTGTCCCTGGCTGACACAAGGGCCATTCATATACGCCAACAAATAAAAAAAACCCTTCGCCTCAGCGAGATTGTATGAATGCGTCATCCAACCTCACTTACACAGAGGTACCTTTCAAGACAAAATTTAACTTAGCCACTATGCCACAGATTTAGGCATAGGCGTATGTATTTTACGTTATTCGCGCACGCGAGTCCTGAGGAAAAACACTACACATAAACGGGTATACAATAAGGTAGTATTACCGTATATCTTAAGACTAAACTTAGCTTTAGCAGGTTAACTTAATTGGGCTAAGCTGCGGTCCCGCGAAGAACTCGTGGTCTCGTACTGTGCAGCGTGGAGTCGGCGACCGTGGGCTGTCCTCGGCGGTGTTGCTACGCTGATCTCGGCGCCTTCGCGTGTCGTGGGGAGTTCGAGTACTCGACCCTTTGTACGCGTATTGTTTTCCGACAAGAAGTATCTCTAAACCGAATTAATTATTATGATAAAAGCCGCGACGTCGCACGACCGCACCGCGCGAACTCCGGGATCGAATCGACAGTAATTATTATGATACGCGCCACGATGTCGAACGTCCGACCGCCAGTACTCTCGAAAACCGAATGAATCCTTCAGCCGCGCGCCTACATACCCCGCTCCACCGCGCACCCGTCCCATGCGCTGGGGTGACGCGCACACCGATTGGCCATAAACCCATCGCCTAGCGACAAGCATTTTCTCCCATTACCAGCGTGCACATGTGTACTCAAAGAAAGCCGCCCGTTCTTAGAATAATACAAATTAGATAGGCCGCCTTCCTTTGTCTTCGCCTGCTTTTGTTATCGATAGCTTTTAAAATTGCTTTTGTGCTTTAATGGCAGACACCCGGTGCGTCCCGTCCGGCCCTTTCCGACTTTATGACATCCGGACGGCCTAACCAATTGTTCCATTTTCAATGCTCACCATGCAATTTACAAATTCCTACCAACATGCATAGCATTTTATGATATTCACACGACATGCGGTTATAAATTCCCGAAAATCACACGTATGAAATGTCCAAAACGCGCTGTCGCGTGGTGACATACGACCCCTCGAAATACATGTATACACATCTAAGTTCGCTATCAATTCCACAATATAACTCTTCAAAATATAATCTACGTTGTATCATTACAGAACCTTCCCCAGATTTTGTGAGTTGGTGTCCCCGATACTCACTCGTCAAAATCTTAATCTCATATGTACCCTATCTTAAAAATTTTCTCTCCAATTCTCTCTGAACCAGCTCTTAGTGCCACACCCTGACCTCAATCGTTCGATAGCCCTATTCGTCTATATCATCATTGCTCTTTGTTCTAAACTACTAACCATCGCCCTTATGCTTTTACTCCATACCTAACGTCCTGTTCATTTATTTACCTCCTTACTTAGAATCGTCACTTCCTTCTTTCGTATAAAATATCTGGCTAAATTCACCGCATTATAATTTCCAACAATCTTATTAGATTCTGGTTCCATCAGACTATAACAATTTTGATATGGTACGTCCACTATAACAAATGGCCCTTTATATAATAAGGAAAATTTCCGCGTTATCTTATGTTCTTTGTCCGATCGTACAAAGGTCTTCACCTTCACATAATCACCTATTCGGTAAACGACTAACCTATGCCTGTTGTCAAATTGACGCTTTCTGTACATGCTTGTCTTCTCCGCGGTTTTCAATGCTTTTTCGTGATTAATCTGTGGTTCGTTAGCTAGATATCGTTTCGTCCACTCATCACCTAACGTACTGTCAATAGTTAACAACTCTTGCCTCCCAAACGCTAGTCTGTCGGGTGCAAACCCTGTAGAACTATGTGTAACGTTGTTATAACACCTTTCTACATCGGTCAACATATTCACCCAACTTCTGTTGGACCCGAAGCAATATGTCCTGATCATTCTTCCTAACTCGCGATTGACCCTCTCTACGCTATTCGAATTTGGGCAATACACTGAAGTGTGCGTCACCTTTATATCTAAATCACGTAAACTTTCAATCCACGTCTTCGAAATGAACTGTGGTCCTCGGTCGGTGATTATCGTCCTGATAGGTATCTCCTTATGAAATCGTTTTGCGCACGCAAGTACGCTACGCCCACTCGCGACCCTTAATGGATACAACCTTACGACCTTACTGTACACGTCCTGCATAACGTATATGTACTTGTAACCAAACTTACCCGCAGGTAACGGCCCATACAAATCCCCGAAGACCTTTTCTCCTAAAGCTTTAGCTGAAACTGGCTGACATGGTCCTATTGTGTTACTAACGCTGGGTTTTGCCTTTTGACATATGTCGCATGTGCGGATTACGTCACGAACTATCTTGCTCATGTTAGGAAAATAATAACGCGTTCTCAGAATAGGCATTATTTTATACTGCCCAAAATGACCTATTTCCTCATGTATATGAATTATTAATTCCTCCTGTAGTGACTTTGGTATGACTAATAGGTTTTTTTCCTGCGTAGGTATGCTAAAGTACAATGTCTTCCCGACTAATTTGTAATACTTAAAGCCCTTAACCTCTAGGCTGGCCTTCCCCTGACCTAAACAATCTTTGATATGTTTTAACTTCGGGTCATCGGTTTGCAACTCGGCAATCTGTTTTAATTTTTGTAATACCGTGCCACGGCTAGCCGTCTTAAACCAGTATATGTGCGGCTGTGAATATACTGTATTTCGTAATCAAACCGTTCTAAGTACATTATCCATCTGGTAATTCGCGCCCCGAGCAATTTCCAAGACTTTATAAACGTCAGACTTTTATGATCTGTCTTTATCACGATTTTGGCTCCTCTCAAATACGTTTCAAATTTCCTCAATGTATAAATCACAGCATAGAACTCCTGTTCGCTGACGGACCACCGTGTTTGCGGCCCCTTGTATGCGTACGAACAAAATCCTATTATTTTCTCGAACCCGTTCTTATCTAATTGGTAAACATACCCACCCAGACCTATCGAACTGGAATCCGTCTGCACATAATATACACTACCGAACTCTGGCTGTGACAGCATGACGCTCTGTGTAAACGCTACCTTTAACCTATCAAACGCGTCCTGTTCCTCTGTACCCCACGTAAATCTTACTCTCGCCTGTAACAATCTATACAATGGTTCCGTTAATAACGCAAATTCCCTTATGAACCTACGGAAATAGTTGACAAACCCCAAAAATGAACGTAATTGTTTCACTGTCCTCGGTGCAGGATAATCTGAAACAGCCTCTACCTTCGCTGGGTCTAAACTAACTCCTTCAGTGCTTAAAATGTGCCCTAAAAGCTTCACCTCCCTAGCGGCAAAATTACATTTCTCTAATGAACAAGTAAATCCGGCTTCACGTAACTTGGTCAATACCGTATCGATCTGACGTATGTGTTCGTCTAGGCCCCCATCCGTGAAAATAGCTAAGTCGTCAAGAAAATTCCAACAGTACGTTCGCACTTCCGGCCCCAGTATCAAATCCATCGCCCTTGAGAATGAGCCCACGCTCGTTTTGAGTCCCTGTGGTAGCACATTATACACATAACTCTTCCCTTGGAACACGAAACCGGTATATTTCCTAGACTCGTGAGCCAATGGAATCGTAAAATACGCGTCCTTTATATCGATTACAGCAATATAGTTTATTCTGGAACCCGATTGTAATATATCACTCATGAGCGGTGCGCTTTCCGTTTCCCCGGCCATTAATCTGTTTAGCTCGCGCGCGTCCAATAATATCCGAATCTCTCCATTCTTTTTCAACGTACACGTTAATGGGCTACTGTAGTCCGTCGCCTGTCTGCTAATTACACCTCCCCGTTCCATTTCGTCTAACCTTGCCTTAACTCTTTCGCGATAAGCATGCGGTACGGGATACGACCGCTTAACAAAAGGTTTATCGTCCTTCATTCTAATCTCGTGTATATACTTGGTCGTGCGACCAATCTTATCGGAGAATAGCGTGACATGTTTCGTTAACACAGCCGATAGCTTAGATTTATGCTCGGCTGACAACGATGTCCCTTGTACGTACTCAACTATCTTACCCACCACTGATTTCTCCGAATGTTTTTCTAACGTACAGCATTGGATTTGACCGCGTTCTCGCTCTTCCAGATCTATCTCACAAATCACATTACCATCATTAATAACGAACTTCGTTCCGTCTGTACATACCAAACCTCCTCGCGCTAACTGTATGAAATCAAATCCTAATATTAATTCCTTAGGTAGCTTCCTTAGAATCAACGTGGGTGTATCGATGGTACACTCACCTATCTTGATAGGGACTATGACCAAGCTTCCTAACTTTTCTTTACTAATACCAAACGCCCCGGCGATTCGAACAGCCGGTATAGGTATCTCAGCTAACTGGCTCAAACGTCCCTTTACTCTTTCAAAACAATCTTGTCTCAGGCACGTCACCTCACTCCCAGAATCAATCAAACCCTTTAATTGAATCTCACCTATTTCCACACTCACTTCCGGCAACGCTAGCCTCCTATCTTGCTCCTGATCCGCGTCTAAGACATCTATATCTCTAAACACTGTACATAAGGACTTATTATGCCTATTCATGCTTTCCACCTCTGAAGTATCTGCCAAACAGACTCGAAACTCCTCCGCCCTATGTGTTAACAACTGTGTCAACTCTTCTAAACCCATATTCGTTCCCATGTCACATATTTCATATAGTTTATGCTTAGCGCTTTCGTTGTTCGGCGCCCAGCCTAATCGCATTAAGTAACGTAAAGCGAATCCCCCCCCTTCCCCCGAAATTAGTTTTTTGATACCGCATCAGGTTTTTCCGCTGTTGCTAGGCTCTTATTCGTCTCACTAGCTCGCGGCGCATCCAAAGCTGGTGTGAATTCTATCGGCCTCAACTGCGTCCTATTTTGCCTAGTACTATTGTTGTACAAACCCCGACCTCGCATATTCTGTCCGCGGTTAGCATATGGGTATCGTCTTTGTCGATTCGTCAGATGATTATAGCGAATCGTATTCACCCGCACTGACCCATATCTCGTAGTCCCACGACTTGGTCTAAACGTCGCGCGACCTTCAGATGTACCGGCTGACGTCACTACGCTCGCCTCTTTGCGTACATTCCGTTCTAAATGACGCAGAAACTCCACTGCATTTTTAACTGACATACTCTCATTCCTCGCGAAAAATGCTACCTGCACATGCTGAGGCAATTGCCTGAATATGGTATTTACCTTTTCCGTCTCGGTAAAAGGTAAAGATAACCCGTATATTTTATTTAACTGGTCTGCAAAATACTCTTCCATTGTACCTACTCTATCGTCGTATTTCGCGGTCATGAACCGTTGTCTGATCAACTCCTGTTCACAGTTACTCCAAAATACTTGCTTGTAATCCCTTTCGAAGTCGCTAAAGCTAGCCCAAGAATCCCTATAAATATTCATCCTCGTCTTTGCGCTCCCTATCAAACTCTCTATAGCAAACGCCAAAGCTTTACCTGAACTAAAACTGTTCCCAGACATCTCTATGTAATTCCTCAAATCCCTTAGAAACAGCATAGGGTTATTTGATTTTTGCCCGTCAAACTGTGGTAGTTTTTGTGACATCTTAATTAGACACACCTGTTTATGCTCTGACTCATTCAGCACAAAGTTTTCGCGGTTAGTGGTAGACGGCACGCTCGCTTCCGAACCGGACGTAACGGAGTTACTCGCCCTAGCCTGCTCTAAATTCTCCAAACGTTGTAAAATTTGCGACAGTAATAGAGTCATCTGACTCGTCTCCGGGTTTGAGTTTGTTGAAGCATTACTGTCCTCAGTACCTTTCGACTGTTTGCTGGTCACACGTGGCTTCCTGCCTCGGCCCATTTTACTAATCGGTAGTTCGATTATTAACTTATATATCCTACACGCAGGTGCCTGCTTATCGCTTGCAGACGACGCCTATTCAAAGTACGCTATCTATTCAAAACTTTATTATCTTACTTTGCCTATCTACTAAATTCGCACTTGTAACTTAATGGTCAATTCCTCCTGACGTAATTAATTAAACAGTGTAATTAACTATACCCAATTTTCTCAATCTTACAATGTAATTAAATTATTACTCTCCTAGTTGTTCAACAGTAAGCAACCGATATTTAAAACCTTTATAATATACCTAAACTAATCTACCTTAATGGCTTTTATGTCTAACAGTTAAACGCATTCACTACATAAACACCTACTATTCCTATCGTTATAATATACCTACCTACTCTACATTAATAGCTTTTATGTCTAACACAGTAAAACGCATTCACTACATAAACACCTAACTCATTAACCTTTGTTTGTAATACCCCAATTAATTTTAATATGCTGCGTATAGCCTTTGTTGTTACCTATTATTTATAGATTCCGAAATTGTGAATATAATATTCGTAGTTATCTATGTCCTTGAAATGTTTCTACGTTGTGTATGTAATTTATAGCAATTTGATTCTTAAAGAATATTTGTCGAACTGATTATATTATTTTAGTCCGAATCAAATATCCTGTGGTCATCGGCAGCATCTGTAAGGCAACCTAAGATGACGTGGCCCTGATACTGCTGGAATGCAGCCTGTAGTGACCTAAAATGATCGTCTAGTTTGTTTCATTTTGTTTAGAATTTTAATTATTAGCGTGAATCTATAAACATTAAGAGCGGTTCAGGGAATTGATAGTTAGTCGGTTGTAGGCACGCTATTGCGGCGTGTATAACGGTTCTTTGTGGAATACTTGACAGGAGCGCCTGAACCTTTTACTGACCAGGATAATGCTTAGGTCTTAAACCTTTAGCTAGCCTCAGCGTCTGCGCAGTCTTTTAATTGGAGGTCAGGAAAATTTCCTCTGACTTTTGCTATAATCAGCTTACGCGATTAATATAGTGACTTCTGTCATTATACCAATCTCGTAGAATTTTGCTTATTTTTTGATCGCTGCGCAAATAATTATACTTATTTTGAGTATAGTGTACACTATCATTAATTATCCTTACAGGATTATTGTGGTATATTTTATAGGCTGGGCAATTTCACATGTGAGTTTAAGTGGTCTGAGTAAACAATTCAGAGCCGCTAGCGAATCCAGTTGAGTCTACAGAAATCGGGCTGTGTGTAATTTTTGCCGCAAATCGGCTCACCTGGAGAGCGGTCTCCAGATGTAATAATATCATGCACTTATCAACCCCGCAAGCTATGCTAGAATAATACTATAAGCTAAAGGTACTCTGCCGCCACTAAAATTAAAAGAAGCGAATATAAATGGTGTCCCTGGCTGACACAAGGGCCATTCATATACGCCAACAAATAAAAAAAACCCTTCGCCTCAGCGAGATTGTATGAATGCGTCATCCAACCTCACTTACACAGAGGTACCTTTCAAGACAAAATTTAACTTAGCCACTATGCCACAGATTTAGGCATAGGCGTATGTATTTTACGTTATTCGCGCACGCGAGTCCTGAGGAAAAACACTACACATAAACGGGTATACAATAAGGTAGTATTACCGTATATCTTAAGACTAAACTTAGCTTTAGCAGGTTAACTTAATTGGGCTAAGCTGCGGTCCCGCGAAGAACTCGTGGTCTCGTACTGTGCAGCGTGGAGTCGGCGACCGTGGGCTGTCCTCGGCGGTGTTGCTACGCTGATCTCGGCGCCTTCGCGTGTCGTGGGGAGTTCGAGTACTCGACCCTTTGTACGCGTATTGTTTTCCGACAAGAAGTATCTCTAAACCGAATTAATTATTATGATAAAAGCCGCGACGTCGCACGACCGCACCGCGCGAACTCCGGGATCGAATCGACAGTAATTATTATGATACGCGCCACGATGTCGAACGTCCGACCGCCAGTACTCTCGAAAACCGAATGAATCCTTCAGCCGCGCGCCTACATACCCCGCTCCACCGCGCACCCGTCCCATGCGCTGGGGTGACGCGCACACCGATTGGCCATAAACCCATCGCCTAGCGACAAGCATTTTCTCCCATTACCAGCGTGCACATGTGTACTCAAAGAAAGCCGCCCGTTCTTAGAATAATACAAATTAGATAGGCCGCCTTCCTTTGTCTTCGCCTGCTTTTGTTATCGATAGCTTTTAAAATTGCTTTTGTGCTTTAATGGCAGACACCCGGTGCGTCCCGTCCGGCCCTTTCCGACTTTATGACATCCGGACGGCCTAACCAATTGTTCCATTTTCAATGCTCACCATGCAATTTACAAATTCCTACCAACATGCATAGCATTTTATGATATTCACACGACATGCGGTTATAAATTCCCGAAAATCACACGTATGAAATGTCCAAAACGCGCTGTCGCGTGGTGACATACGACCCCTCGAAATACATGTATACACATCTAAGTTCGCTATCAATTCCACAATATAACTCTTCAAAATATAATCTACGTTGTATCATTACAGGTTTTATGACGCAAAAGCGCCTTCATGAGCTTTACCAAAGAATTATTTTTCATTTCCAGTGATAGCTGTTATAATCGCCTTAACGCTTTAAATACGAGTTCATAGGGACTAATTGGTCATCGCATGTTTTCATGTTCATATTCGAGTCTCATTCATCATTATTATCATCATGCAAGTGTTAATCCCGGCTTTTTCATGTTTCAGTTTTAGGCTGACACTTTCGGATATTGAGAACTACCAGGTTAGATCTTAATTGGCGGGGTCCGTTACCTAAGCCTAAGGAGTATCGAATATACTGACTTTACATCGAGCTGGTACCGTCAGACTACAAATCAGAAAAGAAGAAGGTCACATCAAAGCAGCCCGTCTGGGGAAGTACCATCACCTCACAGAAAACCGCTGCCAAATAACAACTCTCTGGACGGTTGTTATGTTCCTGCGAGTGAGTGAGGTCGCCAAGAAGGGCCAAGCTCCGTAAGGATTTGAATTAATGTGTTGCAAGCGTTCATAGGCTACGGTATCCGCAGGTGGGCCATATCCCGCCCGACGTTATAAATATATAAAACCAAAAAAGATAAAATAATAATTTAATCGTATAGGCCCACACTATGATTCGAACCCGCAACCAGTCGGTTAATAAACTGATTCCTTATCTTCTAGGCCATCACTGCCCTATTTGAGCCGCGGCATGAAGTACGAAAACTCCAGTGTATATTTTTTGAAGTCTTCAATTGAAAATCCCGTACCTATTGCGGTGGCCGGTACGTTTTGTGGATTACTGTATCGGGCAATATTGGCAGAGGCCGCCAGTTATCCCGCTCGCAGTTCACGGCATACGCCAAAAGCATTCGGGCGAAAAATGAAAGGGGATCAGGCAAAATTGGCGAAGCAAAACATTTGCCCGTGATCTGTATCTACTCTGCAATGGACTGTGTTATTTTTGACGTATTAATACTCGTAATTTGGTAGTTCTGAACTGACTGGTCTCTGTTTCGTATCTTGATATGGGTATGTGCCACTAATACCTACGTGTTGTCGGAGTTACACTACTATTAGTAATTATCGCTTGCTCAGCGGTATAGAAATTATCGTGAGGAAACCGGCACGTCCAAGAAATTATATTATAAAAGACAGAAAACTTTGGTTTTCCCTGGGCGTTGTGGACGTTTAACGGCACTCCCTTCATATCAAAATCAGTATTTTCGCCAAATCCTTAGGCTTTGGTAGCGGATCCCGCCATCCTATTGGATTAGGAAACGGCATAATGCTAGGAAGAAGAATAACGTGTTAGTTTCCAATATAAAAAATCAATCAAGTACACACAGCACGCTAACCCGAAAGACGAAACTATGGAAATACAAAGTTTAAATTCTATATTGCATAAATGTACTGCTGTTCGTGAATATGTGTCGTATACATCCATGTAAATGTTGCCACACACGCTTTTTTTATTAATGCGATGACAAATAAACGTACGACCAGCCTCATGAAAAGCTGTTATCCCGGGATGTGAATGCTTGCAAGCAAGAGCGTTCTATACGCGTTGTCGAACTTGTAAAAAAATTCACAGCTTTTTGAAGGCTTAATGATAACTGCGCAACATCTTATATAATTCCTTTCAACGCAACCCATTGTACAATCGGTAGATCACACAAAATATTCTCATTAGCGCGTATAATATGTAGCTTGGTATTGTCTACAATTTACATTTCGTCTCTGAATTTAAGCACTTAGCCCACTGATATTCAGGTCCGTCCAAAGGTCACGAGAGTGCTCCACGTGCGGTAGGACTTCAGAATTTTATAGCAAAAATACATCCGTTTTATTTTTTCCGCCTTTCATTATTCTATCAACCTAATCTTATATTTAAAAATGCTCCCGTTTTAGATTTCTACGACGGTCATTCTATCCTGAGCCTTTAGCTTTTGTGCTCAAAGGATACAATAGATCTTAATAGATAGCTTTGAATACAAAAGTTGAAAAGCCGCTTTCCTTCAAACACAATCTTTTCGTAGCCATAATCCAGTTTACAACAGAAGCCCGAGACAAAGGTGTGGATAGAATAATTCAGTGTGACTTTTCAATTTAACACACTAAATAAAAAATAATAACAAAATCTAGCGAAACTTCTAGTTTTACTACTAAGGCGTATCAAAGCATTCTGGCTGGGAAAGTACCTCCATATCACAATAATTACCATAATCGTTATTAAAAATCTCTGTATCTCAACCATATATTATTACTTATGTAAAGAAATCTATAGACGAAGCATATGTTCTATAGAATAGGTTTAGTCCCATATAATAGGTATAGTATTCCAAGATATATATCTTGGTACCAGTCTCTCAAAGCGAAAACAGAAGTGGCCGTAAGTTAAAAATTGTCCACGCGAGTGAACAATCTTTTAGCTGTGTTGTTTAAGAGATTGGCAAAGGCCAGTGCAATCTGTGTTCTTGTTGTAGCGAATTGTAAATTAAAGCAAAAGAACCTACTTAGTTACGGGTAGTTTAGCTGTTAAAGTAAATTGGCTATTTTACATTAGATATGTGGAGATGTTTAGTTGAGAGAGCATGGAAATAGAATACGCCCCCAATAGACGAACTTTGTACAAAATCTACAACTTGTAGACCGAGTTTGCACGGAAGAAAGTTGGCATGAAAGAGAATATCGGTGTAAAGGTATGAAGAGGCATGCTATGGTACGTAGTACAAGGATGTAGGAGCTGAGGAAGGCTAAGACTCTGTAGTAAAAGGCCTATTACAACATGTATAGAGGAAGGCTCATTACGACATATATAGAGGAAGGCCTATTACAATCGCACCGCTCGCCGACGGCAGGGCACCCTCACATGCTGGAACCGCAATGGTCGCGTACTGTGCGGTTCCCGAGAACACTTAAGTTGTGGAATGAACTACCAGCCGAGGTTTTCCCAAGGGACTACAGCATAGCGTTTTTCAAGACATGAATATGTTTTACAGGGTCGGCATTAGTGACACCCTTGGTGATGCAAATGTCCGTAGGCTACGGTGACTGTTTACTATGCAGGCCGTATGCTTGATTGCCACTTTAGTGGTATAAAAACAATTACACGACTAGACAAAATTATTCGTGTGCTATCAGAAGGTAATATCAGAAGGCCTAGAAATAGACGAGCGGGTATGAAAAGAGCTGTAAATGTTGAAGAAGCGAAAGAGGTGTGAAAGGGATCGAGTTTTGTAAGCTTGATTCTCTCTGCCTACCAGTAACGTTCATGACTTGAAGATAAATAAACATGTGAACAATTTAAGAATTAAAATACTCAATAGGTCATCGATCGACTATGCAATTTAATTATGCCACTAAATATTTATACTTACCTATACTAGGATATTTGGATTCAACGCTATCCCAATGGTGAAATAAAACCCATATAGCATTTGAATATTACGAGATTAGAGCGGTGATTCCCAAGCGGATAAAGAAGCAGCTTTTTAAACGGTTAATTCCTGGTTCGATTTCTGATGTAGGCATGTACCAATGTTATATTTGAGTTTTCGGTTTTATTTATTACGTATTTCTTATTCGATTGCATTGAAATGTGGATACAAGTGCCCTAAGAAAAGAGGCATAATGTTTTTGGGTTCACGGATGTATTTAAGTAAAAGTTTCTTTATTTATTAGGATTCCGTACCTCAAAAAGAAAAACGGAACCCAGTTATTAGGATTCCGTACCTCAAAAAGAAAAACGGAACCCTTATAGGATCACTTTGTTGTCCGTCTGTCTGTCCGTCTGCCGAGACCCTTTTTCTCAGAGTTGGGTGGAGCTATCAAGCTGAAATTAATATCAAATACAGGTCTGTAATCCCTTCGAGCAGTGAAAAAATCAAACTTCTAAGTCAACACAATCAAAAGATACGACTGTTTATGCGCATATTTTGATACTTGCGAAGGAATCAAAACTTACAGGATATTTCCCGTTGACCTACATGAAATTTGGTATGAAGCAATGTTATGTAGCACAAGTAAAGAAAAATATCCGAAAACCGTAAATTTGTAGTTACATCACAATAAAAAAAAACGGGTTGCACTCCGAAAGTGCCGGCAGTAGTAAAAACTTGAACATTAACGTTGTGCATTTTTGTATATTTTGGAATGGTTAGGGAATAATGTCGCACGATTTGCTTTATTTATCAGTATAAAAGTACTATCATGTATGTGGTAAAATACAATATTCATTTATTGCGCTATCGTACACAAACATGACAATTTATATTACATTAAAAATTTAACACTTCAGAACTATTACAATTATTTTGCATTAAAAAGTTTATCTCTCAGAAAAATCAACTTTCATCCATAATTTCAACCACTCATCATCATCATTACAAGCAAAATTATCACCAATCTCTAAAACTCAAACACACGCGCACACTCGCGCAAGCGCCTTGCGCCGCTTAAACCAAACAGCGATGTTGATAAACTACGTTGAACGAAACGCGTAAACGCCAACAATTTCATGGCGCTTGCAACGTTTTGGTCGCGAGAAAATAATGCCCTATGAACGATCTAGCGCTTCATGTTTTAATTGTTTAATTAGAGGGAACTAATGTTTTAGCGCTGCAGCGAACTTAAGTTCTAATTCTCACCAAAATCTTACGGTCAGGGTCACGCGTCCTGACGGCCTGACGCGAGTTTAGCATTTTTTACTCATCCCAAAAAGTGCACAACGCCGCTAAAGAAGTTTTCACTGCAAAAAAAAATAGTGAAACTAATTTGCAATAATGTTTTTTTACGGAACCCTCGGTGCGCGAATCCAAGTCGCAATGACGGCTTTTTTTAATACTAAGAACTGTGATGTGTGAACACGGTTATGAAACCCGCACGTTCAAAAAAAAATAGGAGAACAAAAATAATACGTATTCACCTATGAAAGGTCTTGTTATCCCTCCAGGGTGTGGAGGGCCGACGTCAGTCACCCTATGTTAAAATTAATATTTTTGCTTTTTCTAAGGCTTTATAGATACCGGAGCCCGCCAATTCTAACGGATTAGGAAAGAGGATTACGCTAAGAAGAAGAAAAGCCGATATTATGACGTATTAAAAGATATGTCCATATGCATACACGCGAAAGACGTAAACAAAAATATTCAATTATTATTTAAAACATCATCTCTCGGACGCTGTCAACGCTCTGATATCAAACTATCATTTGTCAACCGCTCAATGGATTTCGAAATATCTGCGAACGCAAATCGGGATCAAATGCTGTGCCATTTGTCATCTTTCTATTTGCTATATTTTTTCATATCTCGCTGCCACTGTTTTACTTCTACATCGATAACATTGTGCGTATTGTATATAATAGAAAGACTTTGTATAGATTCTTATTATGATAAAAGTAAGGTATGTTAATATTATGTAGGATATTGTAACAAGAATATTCTGGCAGCTTTAGTATAATAAAATCTACATCTAGGAAGCGTTGAATCAGACATAGTTCGTTATCTTTTTACTAGGATCTTTTCATAATTTTACACAAAGACCATCCTTTCATTATTCTTTTTGAGAGCCTTTTAAAAGCGTGTAGCTATTTAAGCACAGAGTGTGCTGAAAATTGTAGCTGGGCGAGTTTACAGTATAGTACATCGTCATACAGCATCGTTTTTGAAATAATATTATAATTAATAATATCTCTGTGGGGTAAATGGCTCAACATGTATGTGTGTATGTATATTTTCACGCCAGGTCCCTTGCGGGGTAGGTAGAGACAACCGAGTGCCATGAGACGCGGTCCTTCACACCTCACTCGCTTGTTTACTCGATTCGACTCTCTTTTCATGCACGGTCGCCGGTTTGATCATGGACACGACCAATTTGGTCATGGTAGATGAGTCTTGGCCTTCCTCTGCCTCTCTCCATCCTTACATTTTCGCATGTATATCTGTTTCGTCATTCTTACAACCTGCATTCTTTCTACAGGTCTGTCCATCCGTTGGTTAATGCATGCCTTTTCTTATTTTAACACCGACACTCTCTTTCAGACCAACTCTCTTTCTTACAATCATCATTACGAACGAGGTCAGCAAGCGTTATGGCATAATTTTTGCTTAATGCTCGAATCTCGACCGCATTTATTATATGCTCTTAAAGATCTTAGAGCCAAAATTTATTTATCAAATTGCATGCGTTGTATCCTGCCGATTAGTATACGTAATTCTGTAACAATAACAGAAAGCTAGTTAGCCATATTTAATACTAGAGCCAATATAATATAATAATAATGTTCTTGCATAAGGAATGACAACGCGATAGCGTTTTTACCCTTTTTTTTGTTTGTTTGTTTGGTAACCACTTAAATTCAGACGTACACCGCTCATCTGATATGATGCGGTCAAATTAAAAATATTATCGAAAACGACACCAAAACTAAACAACATAAATATAAGTCAAATATTTAAAGAAATGAGAATGTGGCCCATCAGCTTTTTTATATGAGTTCCACTCCCCAGTATTTACCTATAAAAATATCCCTTCTTTACCTTCAATTATTTTTGAGACATTATTATATATATTGGAATATTTGGAGGTCAGTAAGTTATACATGTACTTGAGCCAAATTTCAACATTTTCTATTATAAATACATCTACCAACAAACTGACACGTGAGTTATCTTTTAAGGGTTTCCTCAAAATTAGTTTAAAGAAAGGCAGGCTTTCTTGGGGGAAGGAAGGAAGGAAACCCATCAATATTTTAATAAGCAACCCTTGTATAGAAGTGCATGTACATTATTGAACACTTTAGCAAAATGACAACTCCCCGATTGTGTTTTTGTGAATGGGTGAGTTTAGTATCATGCTCCTGAGAAGATGCTACGTTAGCAGCGGAGATGGAAACGCGTGAGCAGTTATATCACAAGCGTTAATTGGTTACTAACAACTTTACATCAGGTGGACTGTCTGTTTTTTTGCCTGGCGACGACGTATAATAAAATACTGTGACACAATTTTAGTCTGCAATTTTATACCAAGCTACACCATTTTGCATTAAGGACAAATTGTAACATGAAGTCATCATTGTTCCAGGCCCTCCTACAGGCGCACGATGTGGTCGCCCGGGAGGTGTACGGCGAGGAGTCTCTGCGAGCGTCCCCACCTCCGGTCAACGGGCGCACCACCGCGCCGCCGCCAGACGACGAGGACGACACCGAGCCCGAGTTCGAGAACGTGACCAGGGTGCGCCTCGTACAGTTCCAGAAGAACACTGACGAACCAATGGTGAGTATCACCCGCCGAGGTAAGATTTTTTTTATACCACTAAAGTGGAAAACAAGCGTACGGCCTGCCTGATGGTAAGCAGTTACCGTAGCCTAACACCAGGGGTGTCACTCTTGCGTTGCCGACCCTGTAAGAACCTCTTCACGCCTTCCTTGAAGAACCCCATACTGTAGTCCCATGGGAAAACCTCCGCAGCGAGCTCCATTCTACAACTTAATAGTTCTCGGTAGAAAACTTCTTGTGAACCGCACAGTGCGCGACCATTGCGGTTCCAGTGTATGAGGATGAACTCCCAGCCGTCGGATTAAGAGAGGTAGGGTGCATCAAAACGGGTAAAGTCGTAAATCTCTAAAACTCGTCGTAAAATCGTAAATTGTGTGGTTGGAGTATTACGGAAACAAGTTAAATTTGACATGACGCCACTTCACTTTACGCATTGAACCCACTTGCTCTTTAGGTTTTGACGTCAATGTCACATCTTCAAGCCTTATTTGAAGGACCTGGTACTGTCCGTTATGAAAACCTCGACAGGTTATTACAACCTTCGTGTGTGCCGCTCTAAGATCAATGACGTAACTTAACGATAGTAATCGCTGCTCAACTGCATGTTCGATTAGATTGCCACAAGGACTTCATCGAACTCCTCGACTCAATCAAACACGCCAATTATTCTACCCTTAACAAATCTCACAGCATTCATAGCTCTTTTCATACACGTCTCTTTTCTTCCTTGGTCCCTACGTTGTACTTTCGATACGTATATATGTTTCATCATTATTTCCATTTACACCCTTTCTACATGTCCGAACCCACGGAACATGGCTCTTCTTATTTGAACAATCATAATCATCTCTTATATCAATCTCTTACTTAATTGCGAACTAGATCTACAAGCTATGGGGCAAATTTGTGCAAGAGAAAGACAAGGCCTTAATACATAAAAAAAATTCAGTGTGCCATAGTTCCAACAACAAAAGAAACAGGTTATCATTAAATTCGAATTATATTAAAAAAGCTTTTAAATAGGTATCTAGTCGAAGTCAGGAAAAACTATGTGATTTAACAAGTTCCTATAGGCGAACTGAACTTTATACAAGTGAGACGTAAATGAAGTCAATTTAGTTCCTATCGGAACTTCGCCCGAAAGCCACTAGGAACTCACTTTGCCTATCCCGATGTTGGATGATGTCCGTAATTGGAAATATGCATAGGATTAAATATACGAATCTGTTTAATTTCATTCATTTTACCCATCATATTTAGATCATGAATGCGAAGAAAACAAAGATAATGGTATTTGAAAGAGAAGAATCCAGAACTAATGTAAAGATTACGGTTGCTGATGAGGAGTTGGAACAAGTGGATGAGAGAGTGGAGAGAGCATAAAAGTACAATAAACGCGGTCGAAATACGAGCGCTGCACAAATTTTGTGGCGTAAGGCTTGTAGACCGTATTCGCGTGTTAGTGAAGTTATACATAGATATTTAGATCAAATATCTAGTTACAGCTGCAATATTAGATTGCTAGCGAAGATTTACAATGTTTACTAGCAATATAATATTGGTTTAAATCAAAATAAAGCAGGCGTGTTAGTCACCATCGCCATTTTTAAGCTAAAACAAATATCTGCACATGATCGAGAATACTGTGGCCAAGTAAGACTGACGAGCTCGATGGCACAGCGATTAATAATGCGACTTTATCACCGAAGATCGTGGGTTCGATTCCCATACATGACAAACATTTCTGTGCATGAACATGGCTGTTTGTCTTGATCTTAGTGTCTTTAAGAGAAGTAGGGCGCATCAAAGCGGAAGTACCTCCACCTCACAGAAAACAAATAACAAACTTTCTGGAGGGTCGTTGTGTTCCTGAGTGTGAGTGAAGTCACCAGTAAGCTAAGGAGTTGCTGTGTTAACAGCAGAGGTGGCATCGCAGGAGTGATACTTCCTGTATCACAAACGTTCGTAGACTACGGTAACCTCTTTACATCAGGTGGATCGTATACTTGTATGCCTCTTGGCGTGGTATAAAAAATCCCTAGAGGTTTGTGTGTTACTGTAAATATATAAGATCATCAGAAAGCCGGAGAGGAGTTGTTGGACTGGCAATGTTCAAGCGAGACTCGTTTGTATTCCTTCTGTTCACACCACGGTAACTTCTTCACAACATTAATCATCTGACTGAAGTTGGCGACATTCCTTGTGTGATAAAAGTCTAAAGCTGCAGTAACTGCTTTAGATCAAATGGGCTGTATGCTTGTTTACCACCCATAGTATAAAAATACATTCTAAGATCCATCACGTCATACTTGTACGTATAACAGCAGACCATTTTCTTTCAGTGGATCTTCAATACCCTACCTATACCGACAGACTCGCAGTGTCCGTTTATTTTTATTAAATGCTATTTAATAATACTAATAATTGATCAAAATATTGTTTTATTGCTTTGTTTAGAATTATCACTTACATAATTAGGTAAAATCGATGGTGTGAATCTGACCGCTTTTGCAATGATGATCTAGGAAACAGAATTGTAGAACAGTAATCTGTAATAGTTCAATGAATGAAAAACAGCCAGCATATTAAACAATGTATTTTAAAAAAAACTACGAATGATAAATTGTTGCTTCATTTATCTGAAACGATAAATGAAGCTACAATTTATCTGAACCGATAATTATGTCGTCCAGATAAATTCTTCTAAAAACTTCATTCTGGTCCCTTAGAACACAATGTATCTATTATAGTATCAGAGTTCCCCATACTGACTGTTTTCAATGTTACCTTATCTATCTATTTATATATTCACATTAAGTCTTTTGTGAGGTAAGCAGAAAGAATTGAGCCGTGCATCACTCGATTCCTACACAAGTCAATCCCTTCTTTAACATTCAAAGATCCTTTCATGTACGCTCGCCGATTTCTAAAGCTCCAGATTTCACCACCAATTTGGTCATGGTAGGCAAACCCACGCTTCCCCAGCTACTACATCCTTCCACCTTACCTGTACTCTGCATAGTATGTAAAAGACGTAACTTATTTTTTCAGGGCATAACACTGAAGCTGGCCGACGATGGCCGTTGTATCGTAGCCCGCATAATGCACGGAGGCATGATACATCGGCAGGCGACACTGCACGTTGGCGACGAAATCAGAGAGATCAACGGGACACCTGTCGCGAACCAATCAGTTGCACAGCTCCAGAGGATGCTGGTACGGGAATTTGATATCTTTAGGATAATCGTTTACTAGGTGTTCGTATGAATATATTGTTTTGTAATATCATTATAAAATATACAAAAGCAATAAGTACTAAAAGAAACAATGGTACGTAGGCGAACTTATTCCACAAAGAGATCTCTACCAGCCAACCTTAATGTCATTGATAGCGAAATTCACAGTGTCGTAAAAGCACATGTACATTACAAGCTGTACCTCAATTATTGAGGAGAATACGTAATGATGCGAATACGATAAATTTTACAGCCCCTTACAGCAGATCGCAGTCATATACAAACTCCTTGGACGGTCATTGTTTTCCTGCAAGTTAGTAAGGTTCGTGTGTTGTGAATACGCGCGCGCGCGTAGACGTGGATTCCGTATATGCGTGCTCTCGTACGCGTATGCTTGAGTGTGCCTCAAGCTTCTCCGAGCTTTGTAGGGCACATTAAGCCCTCGATCACGGCTGTTGTCGATAGATGACAGTCGTTAAGTCAGTGGCCTTCAAGCGGAAGGAAAATTCTCTCTTAGGAAAATGAGAAGTGTTTACAAAGTGCCTCAGACGAACTCGCTATAGCTATCTATTTTAATCGATATTTCGTGATAGCTATTATCCGTTTTTGGTAGAAATAAATCAGTTTGAGTTTAATTGGTATCTCGCCTCATCTCGCCGTGCTCGTAGAAAAACACCTGAAAACAAAATAGTGATTCGCAAGCTACCAATAGTTACAGGAGTACCTAGTCATTATCTATTTATAATCATGTGTCATTGTCCTTTGAGGTGTACAAACTCTAATAAAACTCCGGGGAATGCCCTTGTCCAACTTGGGCATGTAGCAATTAACAAAATCAACACTCACACACCCATTATGACGTGTGCTCTTAATTAGACTGGAACAACTGTCATAAAACACCCGACCCTAAATCTGTTAATCCTGTTTATTTAAGACATGCCTTTGTTTTGTTGTTATAATCCTACGGGTTCAAAGACTAATGATATTATATTCACCGTAACATTGTATAGGATAGAAGTGTTAAGGATGTTTAGAAAATAATTAATGAGCCTGGTTCTATTCATCATCGTCATCAAATCAGCCCGTTTTCGTCCACTGCTGAACATAGGCCTCCCCTCTAGAGAACCACTCGCCTCGATCCGATGTCACCTGCATCCATCGACTCCTTACAAACGTCGTCCTGCACTGTACCAGTTCCTCTATCGAGAACCTTTCTTCCCCACTGGTTGTCGATTTTACTAACTATGTGGCTGGTCCACTTCCACTTCACGTTGCCTTACCCTTTAAACTATGTCGGATACCTTAGTTCTACTCCGGATATCGTCATTTCTGATTCTATCACGCAGAGAAATCTCGAGCCTCTTTCCATAGCATGCTGATTGACCTTGAGCTTCCCCATACTTTACTGGTTTTATAATAAGAATAAATACTATTCACAGCAATGAAGTATGTGTGCGGTGGGCTTATTGTTTTGGTCGGGATTGGGCATTGGGTTCTTATTGGGTCATGTTTGGATAGAATGTTAATAATAAAATAAAATAATAATTTATTATTTTATGCAACACAGTCTTATAAATAAACTGATATGTAGGGTAGAAATAACACTTCCCTTTGATAGATTGCAATGTCTTGTCACATAGATATGTCGTAATTTTATTATTGACATATGGGGAAACTCAAGGTCGCTATGGAAGAGGCTGTGCGCGAGCGTTTTTCTGCGTTATAGAATCAGAACTGAGGATATCCGCAGTAGAACTGAGGTAAGCGACATAGCCCAAAGGATCAACCGCTAGAAAGGTTCTTGGATTGCGTCCCCGTACTGGTACACGCAGCGTGGGACGACGATGAGCAGTGATAGACCATTGCATAAAGAACCGGCCTTTTGCCTAACTGATCCACGGTTCGAATCATCACTAAATTCGTGTTTCCGGATTTCATTTACACGGATTTTTACATACTTGTAATTATCACGTCCAGGAAATATTACGAAAGACGTATGACCCTAAGCTAAGAAAGATCTGGTTCTCCCTCTGGGTTGTGGAGATCTGACTCCAGATCTTTCTTACCAGGCAGTCGCACCAAGTAAAAATCAGAATAATTAGGCTTAGGTAGCGGACCCCGCCAATCCTAATCCGGATTAGGAAATGAGATAATGCTAATAAGAAGAAGACTATTTTTAGTCTTGCTCAGCTATCTGCAGTGTCATTGTGTTAAGATTTAGGATTAGTTTATCCAAAATATACCTTTGTTTGTTATTTATTTTAGGTGTCTTAACTAATATTGTATACTTTTCGTAGCGTGAGGCCCGTGGATCGGTGACCTTCAAGATCGTGCCGTCTTACCGATCAGCACCGCCGCCGTGTGAGGTAATGTCTTTCTGGTATCTAACTTTTGCTTTTAAATAACTTACAAGCCTTCGATATAACCCTTGTTTTTCGCGTAGTTTGTGATCTCAAACGTTTGTAGTTCTTAGTTATTTCGTTTATATTATGATAATTGTTAGTCTAGCAAAGCATTTGTGAGAAAGCTAACTTGTCAACGTTATCATTTTGTAAAGTATCCTACTCGTTTTGATTAATTTTTAACTTATAGAAGAGTGATGCGAACGCTTGCTTTTAAAATAAATTACACTGTACTAACAACTGATAAATAAACGAAAGTCGACAAGCGCACATAAATATTTCTATGCTTGTCGTGAGCATAAATAATTGGTGCTTATAAAAACGAAAAATTAAACCATGTATTTTTGTTCTAACTAGCTTTTCCGGATAAAGCCTTCGCCCGTGCTAGTAAGTAGCGATACCAAACCCGTTGCTACTTTATGTTGTCCTATTGATTATGTTTATGTTGTGTTTTGTTGTTTCATCCGGGCATGGCTGCGCGTCCCCGCGTACTCCGTTTCTGTGCGCTTGTTGTTCTTTAACACCGCTTTGCATACTTTCATCTGATCACCTTCTTACACTATGTTTCATACATTAGCCATCATATCTTCATCTATACATACTCTTACATCACATCGGTCGTGTACTGGTTCTACTTTATTATTCTCATTAATTTCATCACATGCCGTGATCATGTTATCATTTGTCCTGTATTTTCAGCTTGTATCCTTATTTCTGCTCGTCGCCTAATTTGAGTACTTTTCACAGATTTTCGTAAGAGCGCAATTTGACTACGATCCGTTGGAAGATGAGCTAATACCGTGCGCTCAAGCTGGAATTGCTTTCAACACGGGTGACATCCTTCAGGTAGATATATTTATTTATATAGAAGTCTATACAAACTCATTTGTACTGTTTTACTAATAGTGAATAACAACAGCATCAATAGCTGTTGATGTTATTCAAGTTCTAATTTAATACTAAATTTGGATTTTCTGTGACACGTTGCCCGCTGCTCCATATTCTATTTGTACATTTAAAAATTCTTTAAGCCGTTTTTGCCTGAAACATGGCATGTATCCATATGTCGTCACAAACTTTCACATTATAATATCTGTAGGATTACTCGTAGCCTCAGTGAAACACTGTTAAACATTGTTTTGTACAAAACATAAATGCGTATCCTGTGTGGAAATCGAACCGACGAGCCTTGGTGCCAAAGTAGCGTTACTAACCACTTTGCCACCGAGCTCGTCAAATGATATCAAAATCGGTCATAATCATAAGTATCATTGCGTGAAAATGAACAAAACTGCTTCTAGCTGTACAAGCAGCCTGTATATAAATCTAAACAATATAATTTTAAAATGATAATTACAAGGAGGATTACAATATAATTGTTCCTTGTGTCTGTTAATGTCCAATACGCAAGTCAAACGTCGCGGACCTTAACACGGTGTTATTTTCGATTATTTACCTCAATGTTACTTCGTGTTTCGGCAGATACGTTAAATTATTGATCCTGGCTTTTTAATCGGTAGAAGACAGTATTTTCAAATCTTATATTGATAGTACATTTAAAAATACAGGCTTTCACAAATTGGTAATGGAACCCTTTAGCGGAGCACTCTAAATCGTTTCAATTGAAGGAAACACCTATAACCATGTAAACAGACGAATATGAGTGGTAATGGTACCTCCAACTACAGTAGACAGATTTGCACTTGTGACACAGTTTCCAATACTTTTGTTAGAGTTGTATTATCGTCATATCATAAAGACCGCGAGGAGCTAGTGGCCGTTCGCAATACCAGCCGTTTCGAACCGTCGCAAGTGGTTTGACTGCGAACGAAGCTTAAAATCGTAAAGTATCTTTGTGAGTGAAACGACTTCCAATGGTTACTTCTTCGGAACAACTTCTGTATATAAATAGCCAAAGATAAAACAATTCAGTGTCTTTTAGTCAAGCGATTTTTTTATTTTTTATATTTTCATTTTCACGAGGTTTTAATGTCTTCATTAAACTAAATTTTGAAAAGATTAGAAACAAGTTGGAAAATGAATATTTCCTTGTACATGTTGTTCATGATCTCTATTGATGTATGTTTTCCTTAAATTTTGCAGCGAAAAATGGTATTTGTAATACTTCATCTGCTCCATTTTGCAAAGTGCACATTGCAATCTTCAGTCCTAAAATTAATTGCCGTTATTATGAAATTCGCATGTAATTACGTATCTCTAATGCTGCCCACAAAATTAATTACAGATTATAAGCAAAGATGACTCCCACTGGTGGCAGGCGCGTAAGGACGCCTCGGGGGGATCCGCTGGACTGATCCCAAGTCCTGAACTTCAGGAATGGAGAGCTGCTTGCGCGGCAGCCGAAAGATCTACCACCGATCAAGGTATTTCAAAGATGGGATATATGATATACCTACATTAATGTTGTAACTTTGTCTAATAAGCGACATTCGATAGCCATATGTAAATTATCATTTAGATATAACATAACTATTTCTTTTGCAATGCCTGTATTTTATTGTGCCATTTTTATAACGCCATATTTTTTATTTATATTTTAACTACCTAACAGGAGCTCTTCTTCAATGTTGTATTTGGACGTAACATAAATATTATGTAGCCAAAGTAGCATATTTATTACGTGCCTTCATATAATTTGAAATTATTACCAAGTATATAAAAAATCTGTTCGATCATATTTGAAATGATTTCATAAGTATCTATTTCAGTTTCTTTTCCGGTTGGTTTTGTAGCTCAGTGTTAGAACTCTGTATTAGAACTCTGTATTAGTATGCCTATTAATTTCTTTCTTTCAATTTCAAAATGTCGCAATACCTAAGTTATAAGTGTTTTCATATATTAGTTTCAGTATCAAATGTAGAATGATCTGGTACAACTACTGACATTATCATTAACATATCGTGTTTTGCTTTCCAATTTAACATAATGGATGAACCTGCAGTCGGTATGTAAACTGCTTTTTATGTGTGCTATGAGTAATACAAGCTCCCTCTGTTGAAATGATATATTAGATATATCCCTTGAAAATTTCTGTAGGTGTATTTATAACTGCCTGGTATAAAAAGTATACCTTCGAAATGATAATCCATGCGTATTTATACTACCTACCTAATCTACTTTTAAATACATATATTGGAATGGTAAGTTGATCAATGGGTTCTATTGTAGCTGTATAATGATTCTACGATATTTTAATTTATATTAGATTCACGATGCAAGTCTATTTTAAAAAGCCTTTAATAACAATAGTCTTACAATAGAATTATGTTCATTTATAATACGACTTGTGGAAAACAAGCATACAGCCGGCCTGTGTGACAATTTCCTATGAACGTAATACACGGCAATGCTGTGCAGACGAAGCGTATCCTCAACAACTTACTGAAAACTACACTCATTGACAGGAACACAACACCCTCCAGACATTTGTTAATTGAGTGCGGTTGCTTGGTAGGTAGAGGTCCCCGCCGAGCACGCTACTATATAAATACCACTGTACTCTTTCTCTCCTTCACCAGAACCCCGTTTTCTGAATGGCGAGTAGGTGATATTTGGCTTTGGCTATAAAAGTGTATAAATATTTTAAATTTGACCGCAGTTTAAATTTAGTATTAAAAACAATTACTATCATATCCTAATATTTTTTTCGTGGCTATTAAGAATTGATTTTTTAACACAGACATTTTTGGATTCGTACTGTACTACCCAAGAAAACTGTAGGTGTGTAAGCATACGGTCTGAATCAGGTCAGGATGCTGACCTGTTGTCAAACCAAGTATCTATTAATATCAAATGCTGTCGTACAATCATAACTTGTAATAGTATCCACTGATTAAATATTACCTTACACTGTCTCTTGCCAGTACGTACCTTGGTAGCAGGCTATCGAAGTATTTAGTTGTATCTCTAGTATAATAAAAAAGGGAGTTTGTGTAACCCCAATCAACTTGATGATGTTATTCGTGGGAAAGGTTCTTTCAAAGTATTCAAAATCCCGATCAATTTATTAATGCTGGTAAGTTTCGTACTTTCAGTTTTTTATACGTTTTTGGAGAGTTATAAGTATACATTCCGCATGTTCTAAAATAGATCTAACGCAGCAACTTTTTAGGAATTTACTGGTAATCTCACTCATTTGCAGGAACACAACAACCTTCCGAGAAGTTGTTATTAGGCTGCGGTTTTCTCATCATTCACAACCAGTGGTTGTTATGGGAAATGTTGAAACCATGTGTTATTTGGACACCAAATCTATTTTATATTGTCGTAATTATTCAAAAGCTGCTACAATAGTTACTAGCAAAAGACTACACGTATATGCGATGTAGTTTGTTCATAATAACTTATATGCTAATAGATTTTACTTCTGAATGAAATATGTCAGCGTCATTTGTATGATGATGGAAATAACTGCCCCTACACTTAATTTTTATAAGGTAGCTATCGGAGCCAGTGATAGCCCAGTGGATAAGGAACCGGCCTATTGAGCAGCAGCTCTCCGGTTCGAATCCTAGCGGGGGCATGTACCACTAAATTCGTGTTTTCGGATTTATGTACATATTTATCACTTGCTCGGCTGTGAAGGAAAACATGGTGAGGAAACCCATACGTCCAAGAAATTATATTTCGAAAGACGTGTGACCTACCCTAAGAAAGATCTGGTTTTCCCTCTGGATTGAGGAGGTCTGACAGTAGTCGCTCCATGTGAAAATCAGTGTTTTCGCCAAATCCTTAAGCTTAGGTAGCAGACCCCGCTGATCCTACCTATTTAGGAAACGGAATAATGCGAAGAATAAGAAGGAGTCTAAGGTAGCTATCAAGCATACGTCCATAGAGTACTTCCTTCATTACATAAACTAAAAGTAAAAAAAATAAACGCCAAGCCACGCGATTTTATTGGTTTGTTCGCATCAGCCATGCAATTGTCGCCCGCCACTGGGGTGGCACGCAAACGTACCCCACCTACTATCAGTCTGATAACAAACAGTTACCGTAGGAACTAACACCACCTAAGAACGCCAGCAATGTAAGACGCATTGCCACCCTCTGCAAAACAATAACGAAAGCAAAGGATTTTCCGCAGACTGACAGATATCGCTATGCCCTACCTCCTTTTCTTCAGAGCCTCGAATCAGCTTCACGATACGCTAGCATGACCGACTTTGACTTTAAAGATGGTAGTAAAATACTTATGGCTCAAAAATTAGCGAGACAGTAACATAGTTCTATTAAAATCTACCATTTTATTTTTTCAAATAAATATATCTATATTGCTGGTTTGAACCAAAACCATCCATTCCTCCAATACAGTTTGCCATAACGATGTATTACCCCTGCGTCCTGTATTGTTTGACTATATGTGTAGTTATAGACTCTCGTAGAATACTTTGACAGAGCGCTACTCCATGAACCTTTTGTGTGCCCCTAATATAATCGTAGTGGACCATACCATTCCATTGCGTTTGCATGACGTGTTGTAATGTTGTGCCGCTAGGAGCAGAAGGGTGCGTGTCGCATACAGATGGATGTGAGAACACAGGTGACTATATGCCTCGACAAGAGGTTAAGGCCGGTCGCTTATAGGAAAGACGAGCTCGAGGCGGCGTCGAAATGTACCAATCTGTTATTATTGTTTAGTTAACCCCCTCAATATTCATATTTTTTCAACAGGAGATTTAGCGTAACGTATAAGAAAAGGCTTATTAACTTTATATTTTTTTCTACGCTGCTATTACTGATGTGGTATTTATTTGCCAGGTCAATTACTTAACATGCGTACCTACGTAAAAATTGAACGGAAAACTTTTAGTTAAAAGTAAAAATTTACGAATTGCGACCTAAAATTGTTAATTTTACGGACATTTCTAAATCAGCTGCAATTATGGAGAATCCATTAGTTCGCATCTGAAGCAAATATAGTTTATAATTGTTAACGTTTATGGGGTGAGCTAACTATGATAGCACTAAACACGCAAATTAAATGATGGTTATTATACATCATAACGTGGGGAAACTCCTTTCGATACCATCCACAGTTTTAATGGAAAAATGAACACGCCTGTCTCGTTGACCAGGTATCCTATAAGCGTGCGGCCTAATTCTTATTATTAGATGTAGATTGAAATTTCTTAAGTAAGTTAAGTATAAGTTCATTATGCTGAGACCTACATGTTCGTGACAAAGAAAAATTGTATACTTATTTAAAAATGGAATAGACGTCAAGTTTGACAAATCATCCACTAAATAAGTAACAGTGTACGGCTCTTAGCTGTACTTATAATTAAAGGAAAAATATAAAAAAGGCATGAAATGGCTCATTTATTTCTATAACATTGGAGTATTTTATATAACGAAACTTTATACATGAACGGATGTCCTCGAAATACTTGCCTACATAAAGGAACAAGCTCATTATGTTTTGATTTTAGTTCCAAAATTGACAAGATGAAACATTTATCTTTTGGGTGTATAAGCTAGGGATATTTGGTGTAACATATAATGTTATCACCCAGTACTGTGGTAAACATATAGTAAATTTAGGCGTAAAGCACATTAATGCTCCAGGAGACTGTTACAAGATTCTGATGTTTTCTACGGTGAAGATACACCCGAAGTCAGACTGTCGTTAATTAAATACGCTGTACGCTGCACTCTGGCGAAAGAGAGGTTTTCTTTCGCCAGAGCTTCGTAAAGGGCATAATGAAACACGTGCGTATGAGGTTCGATTGGGTCTAAATATTTTCAATCCCTTATATTATTCGATATAAAAATGAGCATTCAATTTATGCCCATCAAATGACTTGACAGGTTGATAAATTTACATGGCATATTCAGCGACTTAGAAACGAATAAATTGCTTACTGCGAAAAGTGTATGCATGCTAGATTTGTATGACATTTTATATTAGACTCGATCTATCTTTGATATGATCTTTGATTCCTACAGTTATATCAACAAACAATTATTAGATTAGAACAGTGGGCATTACTTGACAACTTTTTCTAAGTTTTGCAACTTGGTATTATTTTCCGTACCACGGCATCGCTGCGTGTGTCAGTTATTGTCGTCTAGAATGCATCCATGTCGACCGTACCTTAATAATTAAGTAATTTATAGTAATGTAATAATAACATAATTTGGGGCGGTTTGGACAATTGAGCATTTATCGTGGAGGACTACTCTCTAAGTAAATTTGAATAAAGGTCGACTGTATCTCGACAGTAGGATAAGTATAGGTTAATGTAGATTCCATTTTATTTTCTAACTACCACGTAGGTAAATGCACTTCTATATATTTTCTTGCAAACCGGAACAATTGTAGCAATATATAATAGGTATATATACGGCTATCTGCATTATCAAACCTTTGCAAATGCAATAGATTTTAAGGTGAACTATATTATTTTTTATATTACAATTATTTATTTTTCATTTATACCTAGTCCAGCCATAAGTTCTGTTACAAATGAATATATATTATTTTTTTATGAAGTAATGTAATCTTAATAAAAATAGCATGTACATATTTATTGAAGTCTTCGCAAAAAATAAAAAATGATTATTAGAAACAGCCACCTTTGACTTTGATACAGGCCTTTAATCTGTTGTCACCGTTTCCATGGGAAATTTAGCCACTGCTTGCTCCAGAGATTTCTTAAGAGACACAATGTCGGCGTGTCCTTTCGAGCAGGCTTTGTTGTCTAAAACCTACCGCAATTTATAATCTAAGGGGTTCAGATCTCGGAGAGCCAGTCTTCAGCTCATATAAAGTCCGGAACGTCAGCCCGGCTTGAGTTGTTTGTGCCTTGTAACCAGTATTCTGCACCTGCTGGAAAGTCCACGGTACATTTTTAAAAAGTGTATTGCTCAGAAGTTTCACTACACGATCCAAGACAGTCTATTGATACACTTTGGTTTATGTCTTCACTCCTTTTTTACAAAAATGAAGCTTTGTGTCTCCTTGATAAGACACCTCCACTAAACCATTACAGACGCAGTATGATGACCAAGTAGTACCTTTCCGACCACTTGGGCGGCTTCTTTAGAACTCTGTGCGTACACTTTGTGATTTTGCTTATTGTAGTGCTCTTCAATCGTGAAAACTTTTTCATCAGTATCAAAGAGGATATTTCTGTACCTTTCACATGCGTACCGGGACAGAAGGCGTTTTGATCGATCCACTCTCTTCAACTGTAGGGATTGATTTAGAGGATGTCCTGTATATCGAAGATAAGCGCCGGGCTTCAGGTCTTGTTTTATTATACGCAACAGAGTCCTAACGTGAATCTTCATTTCTCGTGATAAGATTTTTTTTTTTTCTAATGGGGTTTAGGCGAATTCTGGTTTAAACAGCATTAACAGCCTTTATAGTTCTAACAGCACGCGGCCGCCCCGATCTTTTATGGTCTTCAATAGAGACCGTGAGGGTATATCTGTCGACAGTACGATATACGAACATACGGCTGATATCAAGCTTTTGAAGTGTCTTGAGTATGCCCGACAGCTCCATACCCACTACGTGTAAGGCAATCACACCATTCCTATTTTCTTTAACATCCCATTCATGTTGTAATTTGAATTGAAAGAATTTTTTAATACAATAAATGCGTTCCAAATTCCAAATAATTAAACAGTTGAAAAAAGAAAAGTTTCTGCGTAACAGTGTTTATGGTCTAGACTAGTTATTTAATTATGTAAAATTCGTTCTCGTATCATAAGTTTTTCATTTATATTTAATTACATAATCAAATTTAAATGAATAACTTACGATTATACTATGTTTATAATCATATGTATGATTTTGTTTCTTTTAAAATATGTATATTAATTGGATTAATTGTATTTTTACTAATCGTTAAAGTTATATTACTATAGTTAATATAAATATTATGTTACGCGTGGAATGTTTTCTTTAATTATCATTTATGTTGTTTCAGTGAATTGTTCCATTTTTGGACGCAAGAAGAAGCAGTCCAAAGACAAGTACTTGGCCAAGCACAACGCCGTCTTCGATCAACTTGATGTCGTAACTTATGAGGAAGTTGTTAAGTTACCATGTTAGTATTATTTCTTTTCTCTTATCTATGGGCTGCATATCTTTTTTTAATGTCTAAGAATTTTATGTATAATTTATGTATCAGAATTCCAAACGATATTTTTCAAACATTTTCAATATAAATTATTGCATACACAAACCACATATTAAAAAAAAAACAATAGGTACCCATTGACAGCGTAGCGAAGACCCAATGTAACGAGTGCTTCAGAGTGAGCTATCTCTGAAGAACTCATAATCCAACTATAGAATGCCTACAACAATCACGACTATCGGAGAAACAACAGTTCAGTACATATGTCTGTAACCGCGTGAGCTAAGTTCCAGAAAGTTTCTCTTTATTGGCCTTGACGAGGTTATTTTTTCTATTTGATGTTAAGTAGTTAGCGTAGCTTACGAACGCTTGCAATACAAGAAGTAGGTATCACTCGCGCGTTGCCATCTCTGTTGCTAACACAGCAGTTACGGGCTTACTGGTAAACTTTCTTACTCATAGTTCCTCATCGCCGAAAGATAGAAATATACTGCTCTAAAGAGTAATTTATTCAGGGCATGGAGCAGTCAAATTTAATTTCCTAAAATTACATTTTGCGCGCCATTTACGTCAGCGACATAATTATGTACTATCGAATAATAACTTTTTGTCACTAAATAATAATAAAATAAAGCAGGTATATGTTGTACTCCACCTCACAGTAAAACAATAGCCAAATAACAAGTCCCTGGAGGGTTGTTGTATTTCCGCGAGGGAGTAAGGTCACCAGTAAGCAAGAAGCACCTGACTTAGCAGCAGACGTGGCATCGCACGAGTGCACTTAATATGTTGCAAGCGTTCATAGACTACTGCTACTGGATTACATTGTGGCCGTATTATATGCTTCCCGAAATTGTATAAAAAAAAAATAAGTTCACTGGAAGTCACTAGCTTCCAGTGAACTTATTTTCAAATTCGGAATACTTAGTAATTCCGCAGATTACTTCCGACATTCATCCAAATGTAGAAATAAGCTTTACCTCGTTATAATATTAGACATATACTTACACAAATGTAAAAGTAGTTGTTAAATTGTGTGTGTAAAGTAAGTTGATAAATTAATAAATAAATAAGTTCTGTAATATTTTTTTTTCAGCGTTCCAGAGAAAAACAATAGTGCTGCTTGGTGCTCACGGAGTCGGCCGGCGCCACATAAAGAACACGCTCATATCTCGACACCCTGATCAGTACGCTTATCCAATACCACGTGAGTTCATTAACATACTCGTACGGAAAAATGTTGCTTTAGTGAAGAACAATTACATCTACCGACATGGATGGATTAATTATATATGTTCCGATTCATGAGCGATTTTTGTGTGAATCGGAACATATATAATTAATCCGTCCATGTCGGTAGATGTAATAATTGAATAACTAATGTAAGACAAATACCACCTTAGTCTTTCCTGCGACCACGGACGCTGCAAAGCGTTCGAAACGTCAGGTTTCAACAAAATAAATAAAACACGCGATACTTCCGTTAAAAATAGTTTAATTTCAACAACAAATTTATTTTAAACTAGCTGTGCCCGCGACTTCGTCCGCGGGGTTTTTATTTATTTATATTAATAAAAATAAATAGAAATTTTAAAATAAATGTAGCCTAAGTTACTCCTTATTACATCAGCTATCTGCCAGTGAAAGTCCCGTCAAAATCGGTCCAGCCGTTTCAGAGATTAGCCGGAACAAACAGACAGACAGACAGAAATTGTAAAAATGTTAATTTTGGTATATGTACCGTGTATACATCCATATGCACCTAATTAAAAATATTTAATTCCCTTCGTCCACCTTGCCGTTAGGAAGTTGTGGACAGTGTTAACTGTTAGGCACGTCCCAAATTGCACACATCCTGCAGGTCTACAGCTCAATAACTTTACAATAGCTATTCAACTGCTTTATTTATATCCTTACTTCAGTCGGCAGCTTCTCTATCTCGCAATTTTAACTTCGCTAAATATGAAATTTTCGAAGAAACTTGCCAAACAAATCATTTTGGAGGAAGATCATTACAATACAGCGAGTTATCCCTGCATCTCAGATATACAGACGTACAACGGCTATTCTTTTAAAAAGGTTGCAGCTGCGGATTGCGGTTTTGGATTAAAATAAATCTTTCAAAATAATGCGTATGGCTGAAGGACCTGCGGGAATGTGAAATTATGGAAAATAAAGGAATGCGAGACTAACCTTAAATTCCTCGTTTATAATGCTGCGAGTGATGCGGAGTATCTTCTTTAGCAGTGAGAACTTCTTTTTCTAGTATCTTGAATTTTTACATGTGATTTTGCGATATAGGTATGAGTGCGCGCGCGCGGTCGGTACCGAGGTTAGATTGCGTCTATTCTTTGTCTCGCAATAGGAAGGGATGTACAGAAAAGGAATGTGCGGGTGGTGGGACATTAGAATATCTACCCTCAGTCATTTTGGCGCAAACAAAAAACATTGTATACTATACGAGGATATAAATTGTTATGTTTTGATAAATATCCTAAGAAATCACGGTCTTTTTTTTATTTCGTTCTTTCTTTAGTTAGAGATTTTCGTCATAGCAGAATACTATGGGACGTGGTATTCTGCTGTTCGTCACAGGAGAATTCCCAATGGTTATATGCTGGTTCATGGTATTCTTCTATGACTAACAATCGCTTAATACAAAATTATTATTTTTATTTTACAAAATAGGACTATTTATGATGGAAATCTCTAATGAAAGTGTAGAAGAATATGCCTGAGGTAGCCACTTTGATCCATTGCCTATCAAACACAAAGTCTTCTCATTTCACCCGCTACTATTTTCCGCGAGTTTCTTCAACGACATGATTACCAAGGGCCAATCTTTACCTTGAGAATTAATATTTTTTCAAAATCTGGTCGGAAATAAGCATAGGGCTGATGTCAAAGAGCTATTTGGTAAACAGACTACTTGTTTAAATTAAAGGGTAATGTCAATTTTGGCCACTAGATCCAATGAAAGGACTTTAATATACCTACTACCCTTGAGAGAGTTTGAATTTCTTTTATACGGGAACACAACAAATAGTCTACGTATTACACACAAATGTTTTCAATGGCTGTCAAATGCCGACATCGATTCTGAACGGTTCTGAATTGGACGACATTTTTTTTATACAACGTCGGAAGACATACAAGGTACCATCCTGTTGTACATAAGACTCACATGGTTACCTTGCCCTATGGACGCTTTCAATACCTTAAGTATCGCTCGCGTGATGCTACTTCTTCTGCTAACACAGCAACTTCTTCGAAGCTTACTTCTTACTTACCTTACTCTTATTGTTACTAGGTAACCTCATTCACTCGCAAGAACACAACACTCCAGGAAGTTGCTATTTGGCTGAGGTTTTCTGTGAGGTGGAGGTACTTTCCCGGACAAGCTGATTTGACACTCCCTATATCTCTTAAAAACATCCCGACCAAGACAAACAGACATGTTGGGCACAAATGTTTGAGTGTGTGGGAATCGAACCCCTGCCTTCGTGTCAAAGTAGAGTTACTAACAACTCTGCCACCGAGCTGGTCTAGTCCGAGCTTCTACAGTCGGCAATTAAATATAAACTCTTTTTTGCCAAAACCTCGTTCGTTAATACGTCACATAAATTCGAACAATATATAAAATGTCGTGTTATCTTTATTCCAGACACTACAAGACCTCCGAAACCCGAAGAGGAGGACGGGAGACACTACTACTTCGTTACCCACGAAGACATGATGGCTGATATTGCTGCCAACGAATATTTAGAATACGGTATGCCATAAATTATTCGTTTAAATATTGACTAACAATTGTAGTTAATATACCTAATGTTTATAAACTCTTAATCTGAAAGGGTTTAAAGCATTCTGCACCGCACTTACTTGTGGATTACGCATTGACGAAAGTCAGTGTTTTAATCGCTCACAGGACACTGCCTTAACAACTGTCATCTATCGGCAACAATTAGGAGTCACGGCTTATAATGACGAGCTAGAGATAAATAAACTCAAACTTAGACAGGCTGCGGTCGACGTGACGACGAGAAGCTCGATGCCGTCGTAGCGCATGTCACTGAAATCGAAGTTAAACTCAGCCTGTTTGTAAATGAGTCTTGAGTTCCTCCCTGCTGCTGAATGCTCGGAGGGCACGTTGAGCTGTCAATAACGGTTGTTATCGATAAATGACAGTAATTAAACAAACCTATGGCAGTAAGGCGCATTAAAACAGTGCATCTAACTACCTACACCGCTCAGAAGACCGCGTCCAATTTTTTCTCTGAATTTTGTTCCTGCGAATGAGAGGTTACCAGTACGTTGTCGAAAATTGCTGTGTTCGCAGCGGGAGAGACTGAGCGCGAACGTTTACTTTTTATATTACAAGCATTTATAGGCTATGGCAACCACTTTACATCAGGTAGGCTATATGTTTGTATGAGATTGTAAGTATCGCAAGTACGCCTTCGAGCTCATTGTTTAACGCGTGAAAATTAAGTTTTATCTATATATCATTGTATTACAGGAACCCACGAGGATGCTATGTACGGAACCAAATTGGATACAATCCGTCGCATACACTCGGAACGTCGCATCGCCATCTTGGATGTGGAACCTCAGGCGTTGAAGATATTGAGGACGGCGGAATTTTCGCCGTATGTCGTCTTCATCGCCGCTCCACCTCTCAATAATGTCGCTGATGTAGGTATATTTTGTATTCATTGATTCTTCGTAATATGAAACCATACAAAGGAAAGGCTAAGGAAAATTTTGTGTGAAAATAAAAATAATAAACACTTTATAGACCAATTGGTCAGCGCCTGTACCAATACAGCTAAGATAAATAATAATAAATATTGTCGGACAAATTACACAGCGCCATCTAGCCCCAAAGTAAGCGAAGCTTGTGTTATGGGTACTAGACAACTGATAAACATACATAAATACATTTTTTTGTAAATACGTACTTATTATACATAGAAAATACCCAGACCAAGACAAACAGACATGTTCATGCACACAAATGTTTGCCTTGTGTGGGAATGGAACCCACGAGCGTTGGTGTCAAGTCGCGTCATTCACGACTGAGCCACCGAGCTCGTAGAGAGCATATCTCTTGAAGTGCGATTGTAACTCTTATCACGAACGGCATAAGAATGGTAATCTTTGTACCAAAGTGTAAAGCTTGACCTGCACTTAGCTGCACCAAGCAATATATACCTCTGTAAATACTTCATATACAGATATAATAATAGATGGATAGAAACTAACACAAACAGAATTCTCTTCTTCTTAGCGGTACCCGTTTCCTAATCCATTAGTATTGGGAGGGGTCTGCTACCTGAGTCGTGGGCTTTGGCGAAGGTACTGATTTTTAAATGGAGCGACTGCCGTCAGACATCCACTAGCCAGAGGGAACACCAGCCCATTCTTAGGTCACACGTCTTTTTTTAAATATAATTTCTCGGACGAGCAGGTTTTCTCACGATGTTTTCCTTCAGCGCCTAGCAAGTGACAATTACAAATGTGCATATAAATCTGAAAAACTTATTTAGTAGTACACATGCCCACGCCCGGATTCGAACCTGGGAACAGTGGTTACCCATCGAGGCCCGTTATATACTGTTTGCCGTAACGCGCATAGCTTGATCAAGCCACGCTGCTTCTTTATCCCCTGAGCTGTCACTACTCAACGAAAGACGAGAGTAAAGACTCCGAAAGATGGTGAGCCATTTGCACCCAGTAGTTGATGAAGACATTGATGCCCTAATTTTAACCAACTTCATAAATAAGAAGTTCCTTGTAAGTTTGATGAAGGTACGACTTCATTGAAGTCGATTTTGCATTTTTTTATAGCTTATGATTATTGTCTATACTTTAACCAATACATTCGTTTTCTTTTTCCAGTACGACGGTTCTTTAGAAATGCTGGTTCGTGAATCAGAGCAACTTCGCCGTACTTACGGACATTATTTCGACATGAACATAGTCAACAACGATATAGACGACACACTGGCTCAACTAGAGGCGGCCCTGGCAAGACTCCGCTCTACCCCTCAATGGGTACCTGTTTCGTGGGTATACTGACAACCCGGCTATCACTGCTTGTAAAAATACTAATTTGGACTTTATTACATTGCAATGTGACACCTTGTTGACACTATCAGGAGCTCAGAGGTTTCCGTTTGGCGGCGGTACTATTCAAATAATGGTTGTAGTACTATAATTGCACTAGTCAAGTTTAAAATATATCAAAATATATCTAAATACGATTTAGATATTTCTATTAAATATTCACGAATGTAGCGCCATACCTAGCGGAAATTTCGGGAACTTTATAAATGTATGTGTAATGTAATAGAGTCCAATTCAGATTGACGCAACTGCTGTACTCTTGGACTATGAAAAGAAATTAAAGCACAATGGTTACGTTAAAACTTGGTTACCTACTGTATTAATTCTGATGATTGACAACAGGCAATTGATAACATTGGTTTTCCTATTAAGATAATTTCAGCTTTAAGAAATAAATCAATCCAAGTATTTAATATAGTGCAAGTTATCAGTATTTCATTATACATGTATACTTAGGAATTAGAAGGTATAAAATCCTTTGAGCACTGACTTTGACTACCTATATCGTAAATCAGTCAACAATGACTAGAATGTTTATAAAAATGACGAAAAGACAAAAAAAATCAACAAGAATATACTAGCGTTATATACTTTCCTTTCTCACATTTTTGGTAGCATGGACAAAGTAACAGTTGAAATAAGCACGAAGGCTGGTTTTATTTATCTGTTATTTTGTCTGAAAAAAAAATGGAATTTATTTTAGCGTTACCTGTAAAAGACATGTGTATGTTAATTTTACTTGTGATAATTAATTTTCTTTCTTGGATGTTTGAGAAACAATGAAATTGTTTAACGAAACGGAAAGTCTTGACTAGCTTGCATAATCTTTGGTACATTGTCGCTCAATTTCACTTTATGTGCCAAATGTACGGATTTCCAAATTTTGAAAAATAAATTTTAAGGCACCATTGCACATTGACAAGTTCTCAAGATTTTTGGAACAATGTACATAACTATACATTAGAAAATAATTTACAATGATGAAAATTAAACTAATTCCTTAGTGGTGTACCGTAGCTCAAATGTTTACTTCAAGGTTTGAAATTTAAGATCTATTAATATAGTATAATGTAATTTGAATCTTGTCGTTTTTCAACTACCTATGTATAAGCAGAATAGTTAGCGTCGCATTTAATATTAACTTTATATATTACTTATAAAAAAACGTTTTTTTTTTGTAGAATTCAGATTTTACCAATAGTACTTTCTCGATGAATTCGATGTAACCATGTAAAAAACGGGATGTACCGGTAACAGAAATGAAATGGGTCAAATAAATGTTTTTCCAGTCGTTAAACACACAATGATATAATTTTAGTAGCACGACCTTTTCAAACGCAAATGTTTTCTGTCGCAAATTTCCATGTGTTTCCTGGTAAAGGTCCGTCATTTCTCTCCAATAGTCTCATTGCGATAATTTTACCAAAATTCATTGTCAAACGGTCTATAAATCAAAATATTAATTCTTGGCTACATTATGTTATTTTACCAAAAAATTATTAAACTGATAAATTTTAATTAAAAATTAGTTTATTTTTATCAGTTGTCAAAAAATACTGCAACTGAAATTAATATCGCAACAGTAAATTGAATGGAATTGCATTAGCTGTTGCCCTCTGCGCCGGTAACTATGTTTATATCTACTTATAATTCTAAATAATACGAGTAGAATAGGCAGATAGATATCAATTATATTTTTGTTAATGTTGAAATTACACTCAACGGACTGCGGGGTCACTTATTGTTCGCGATTTTTAAATGTATTATTCTTTTAGTAATCAAATGGATACTACTTACAAGCTCACACTGATATTATAAATGCGAAAATATGTTGTCTGTCCATTCTATTTGTTTCTTTTTCACAGGTAAGTTCAAGGATCGTTTCATTTCGTATGCTATTAATCCATTCATTTGGAAAGGTAGTCTGGCGCCAGAAAAAGGATACTAATAATCTACTAGGTACTTATTATCGTGAATATAACGGAAGCCGGGATCAGAACTCAGCTACATACATACAGGGTGTCGGTAGAAGCTTTACTTATGTTTTGAAGTTACCCAAAAGGGATGAAAAATAATCAGTGTGTCCGTACTAGTAATTCAATCAGTTGATATTTTTTGTATGAAGTGATTTTTTCGATGTATGTCCCGTTGTGAATTTTATTCAAATTAATGAGTAAAATAACTCCTTTTAACTTTATCTCATTTTCGTAGACATCCTGTTTAAAATGAGGATTTCATTGCAATCGGTTCAAAAGTTTACAGTAGATTTTATCTTTGAGGTTTGTAATGTGATAAGTAAAAAAAATGTTTATGCTTTAAAATAAAACCATTTCTAATTACTTAATCCCAAGAAAATACTGTTTATTAAACATTGTTTTTAAATCATGTGAGTGATAGAAATATATTTATATTTATGAATGTACTGAATACAAAACCTTCCCAAGACGTGTCCGATTTTCATTTGACCTATTTTTTAAGCCTTTGCGATTATTTACATTTACTATTAGATTTCATGTAAATTAACTATAGTTATAAATGCGTGGTAGTTGAAAAACGGTCTATTGACTAAATCACAGGATTAGAATTCACAGGGTTGCAAGAATCAGGTTTCACGTGATACGTTATTTCTTCAACGTGTTTACTCTTTTGTACATTATTTAATGTTTGCTTCCAGTTGCAGTTCTTTTCCTTGATTATTATTAGTATTAGACAGGTACCTTATTATTTCTTTCTTTAGAATTAAAACTTGAGTATGCAGTATGAGACAAAAATTGTTTGCTGTTTTGTTGTCTGTTATAGTAATAAGTTTGTTAAAATTCTATCAGTATTTATTTCACCTTGAGTTATTTTAACGAGGCGTTATGTTATGTAACTATCTGCTTTTGAGTAGTAATTTAAACTACAGAGATGTGGCAACTATTAATGCATTCCGTTTCACTTTATTTGAACACTAATAGGAAATATGAACTTCTTTTTAGTTGGTTAATATTTTTTTGTAATAAATATTACAATTAAACTAGAGTTCAATCTGCCTAATGGGAAGTAGTTACCGCAATCTATTAACGTTTTCAGCATCATGGGCTAAGGGTTCTTTTTGTTTACCATCTGTGACATCGAGGACGTTAAGTAAATAAAATAATTTATGTAACGTAGTTATTTACCACTTACAATTATGTACCTGTAATTATAAAGAATTATTTCCATATATTGTAATTATAAACAACATATAACTAACTCTGTGAGGCATTACATGTTTGTTTCTTATATAAATGCCTAATGTAAACTATGCGTGGTTGCAATTGCATGGTATACTGGTAGATAATATTCTGAAACGGAACGCAATGGGGTTGCCAGTTATTCGCAAACACAGCGATTATTCATATAATAATCTCGTTTGATTAATTAATTCTTACGTTATTCAAAGCTGCACGACATTCCTGTACATAATAAAAAGTAGTGAAATTTTACTATATAACTATTCACTGTTTCACTATTAATTTTTACTTTTAACTATTAATAAATAATTAGGATAAGTAGGGGTTGTAAGTAAGTGTTTATTTTACGATGCCGTATCGTTTGGATGTGAACGGCTATCGTGAAAAATAGCGATAAAAAAATATTTACCTACCGTTTTTTTCTTATGTATGGGATAATCCCAATTCTTATTTTAATTATATAAGGTTATGTTTTTAATAGTAAGAAATATTACATATTATTATGTAATGTTTGATTATTTACGTATTTTGCTTCGGACAATTTAATTACACAATTATACCTAAACTGCGTTTTGTAAGGAATATGGAGTTTAATCTGCATCAAAAGCTGATCGTTCATTATGATCGAAATAAAAAAACTTCATTAGAAAGTCGTATTAGGTTTTGACTCCTTTAAATTTTCTTTTTATTACTTTTCATTTTTTTTTATCTTACTCGTAACATCCAGAGGTGTTGACGCTGACTTCATTAAAATTTCTTTCCAATGCTGTACCATATTTTTCTTTTGGGCATTGACCACAATACACTGGAATGTAAACTAATCGCTATGACAGTTAAATTAATGATTATAAAAATTTTGACATAAGTTTCATATATCAATAATTTTAGAGAATATACCTACTATCATTATGATTTCTGAGGGGCCCGGTATTAGTTTTCTATACCATATTTTTTCGACTAAAATATGCACTTGGCATGTATAGTTTATACATGTTTAATTGTAATTTTATTTTCAATCAACTTATATTAACTGATCTGTTGTTTGAACAAAAGAAAAACAGAAATCTAATGTCAATAAATCAGAGTTTAAATTATACACATTTATGGATAAATAGTAAAATTTATGTGACATCACTATCGCCAACTGTCATCGCGATCTTTGTTCTTGTCCTGATAATATTTACTAAATGTATAAATAAAGTTAATTCTTTTCTTTTGTTATCATTCATTGGAGCACGACTTGAGGTCAAATTTAATGGGGCCAATTCCGCTAAAGGCTTTTGCAGTTTTAGGCGATTCACAGCTTGTGAAAATGCGACGTTTATCGGTTCTTAGTGCATTTTCTATGAACGGTAGGAAAGGTTCAAGTTCCCTTCGATATTATTACCCCCCTTAAAACATTTAAGCGACCATGACGATTGCTCCAATTGAAGTCGTAATAACATCTTTTCGTTTTTAGGTAAATTGAAAATGGAAACGTAGTTAAAGTAATATTAAACAATATTGAATATAATAGATAATGTAAAGAGGCGATTGAGTGCGATGTAGCACTTTGTATGTTGTGTTATAAATCGTACTTTTAATTAATGTTGCCACTTAAAAAATATTTACATATTCGAATTATTTTAATGCAATCAGATTGTAAATGTATTTTATTGTTTATTAGTAAATTTTATTGCGCTGAAAGTTCGTTCTAAAATATTAAAATGATATTATGTTATAATAGATGCAATGATAGTTTGAAATGTATAGAAAATTTAGTGCATAGCCAAATTTATTTTATAGCTGATTCCAGTTTAAAAACGTCAGATTATACGCAGGTGAAACATCGCCTCTTGATAGGAAATAGAAAAATTGTTGTAACACTTTCGATATCTTTAATTTCTGCTATTTTTGCGATCACTTGATGCTGGTATAGATAATTAAACAATTATATTACACCAATTAACAGTCGAGTTTATTGAAAACTAAATTAAATAGTCTATAAAAATTAAAGGAATCATGCGTTACGACATTGTGATCCACACGTACAGTGACAACAACATACAAAATAACGTATATATATTTTTAACATATCTTGATTGCTTTCCCCTACTATAAAAACAATAGCACCAAATATAAATAAGATTCATAGTATATTGATTTCATTTTCTACAAAACACTATATACCTATACGCCTTGGTTTTAGTGTTCCCCGTTGCAGCTTATATGTTATATATTATGTTAATTGTTAATTTATTGATGTTTATAATAATTGTGCATAGAAATTCGGATAAATAAAAAGAAGATATGATTTAGCTAAGACAAAATGAGACACTCTGTGCATTAAAACTACTTATATATATGCTAAATTCAGGTTATCGTTTTAAGTACACCATACTACTGTCAATGAAACAAATATTTTTGTTTAGTAGATATTTACCTACAATTTTCAATATATAATATACACTTCTGCTATGCAGGTACCAAGGTGCTCCCCAAGAGTATCTTTTGTGCATCGCTTATGTAGACTACGCAAGTTTCAAAATAAATTGACTTAAATGTTAAAATATCATTGAACCATAAAGGCTACGATTTTCTGAGCGAGCGAGGTTAGATCTGAGTATTATTAATCTTATCCTCTGTAGACACGAGATAACAACATGTATGGAATTGTATCGCAACCACTTAATGGCAGGCACATATTTTATTGGAATGATACAATATATTGTAATTATTGAATTTGATAAGTATAATGATGATAAACTATAGAGTGTTCTTCTTCTTTATTCATCCGAAGGTCAAACGTGTGATTTATGATTTTATTTGCAATGTTTACTTTGTTTTAATGCTTCTTCTTACGGATGAGTGTTTGAGAGTCTATTATATAATTATTATTATTGTCGTACATACAAATGAGAGTATTTAATGTTTAAACATCACAATCAAACTGACCTGAACATTCCGTTTTTGTTATTATAATTTATTAGAAATATTTATTTAAGAAACATTGTGGCATTAATACAGTTATTGTTAAAAGTCATTAGATTGGTAACTAGGTATGTGATTTTAGTTACTACTACATATAAATTTGTTTTTAAAGTAAGTCATCTACCCTGTTGTACTTATGTTAATACCTGGAAATATTTTATTTTTCTTGTGGTTTTATGTTTGGACTGATATAATATTAAATAACCATACTATCATTAAAAATAATAATCGTAAAACAGTAGAAAATTGAAAGGTTTAAATGTAAAATCACATGAAACCAAACGAATCTAATCATAGGTTTATTCATAAATACCTACCTACTAATTTTGCTCTAAAATACAATGTGTGCATAAAGTTGATATGAACCTGAACGCAATGGAAATGAGTCACATTTTTGGCGCGTACGTTACCGTAAAGTATGGATGTATCATTGTGAAAGGGGTTCATGAACTAATTAATAATGATTTTATCAGGAACATCTAAAGATGACTGAAGTACTGAAAAATCTTAAATTATAATAACTGTTAAAATTGAATAAATCGCACAAAAAATATTGGATTTGTTTTATTTAATGCAAATTTATCCATTCATATATATAGACAGTTGTCTTCATAGAGTATAAGATCTATGAAAGTGGAAATGCGAACGGGTGACTTGGTGGTGAACTGATGCAGTATTAATAGCAAAATCATCATATGAACTGCAAACACTAGTCACAACAATGAAATATACATGTATGCGAAGAAACGAAGATAATCATGTTTGAAAGAGAAACCAGAACGAGAATTACAGTTGACGATGTAGTGTTGGAACAGGGACATGAGATTGTATATCTTAGAAGCACTTTTAGTAGGAATGTAAGGTACACTGCTGATGTGGAGAGACGAGTGAGTGCAGGGAACAGTATGAACGGAGCGTGGTAAACTTCTAGGCAACCGAAATCTCATAACGTTCTCAATCCGCAATACAGTCAACCTTTGTCTTTAAAAGCCCACGCATGCGAATACTTATCCAATACCCACTGTCAATGTATAGCACTAGAAAGGACAAACTCGATTAAGTAACGGAGTAATAGTAGATGGAAATCTAAACTTCCCGGAACACATACAAAACCTAACTGGTAGAGTGCGCAAGTTAGTATATATCTTCAAAAACCTCCGACACATTGGGAGTCTTCAACACCTAAAAATGGTATACTACGCACTTTGTCAGTTACTTCTATTACTGCATCACCATCTGGGGTGATGCGAATAAAATTACCATACTCCAGCTAGAAAGAGCAGTTTTGAAAGTATCTCTCTTATTCTACCGATACGAACCCCTACGTCCGAAGTATAGCAATCTTTTAAAGTGCTTACGGTGCGGCAATTATATATTCTAAACACGATCCTTAAAAAACACTCTCTGTTAATTTAAATATCGACAGATGTCGAAACTCTTCAGTCTGCCAAACACCAAAAATAAAACTAGGTTTATTTAAAAAATATCCCTATAATGATGGCTTTTTATACAACAAAATAAATAAAACATTAAACATACACCCCCTGTCTAAACACCTGTCTAAGATGAAATTGACAGATTGGCTTCAAGAGCGCACCTACGACGAAACGGAAAAAAATTTGCTCAGTATTTACTCATAGTTATACAATAATATTCATTGGGTATTTAGGGTTGATATGGGCACACAAACAAATTTGTTTAAACATCACTTTACAAATTTGTTTTAATATCACTTTGTTAAATTGCGAAAGCTGAGAGACAGCATGAAAGTAGGAAAAACTCAGTCGAGATGCGTCAGTTGCGCCAATTTGTGGCGTAACGCTTGTAGACCACGTTTGCAATAACAATGTAAGAAACAGAATTGGTCTGAAAGAGAGTGTATTGGTAAAATAAGAAGACTTGTGTTCTGAAGAATTGTTCAAAATAATGCCGACAGCTACTTTTTAGGGTTCCGTACCCAAAGGGTAAAACGGAACTCTATTACTGAGGCTCCGCTGTCCGTCCGTCCGTCTGTCACCAGGCTGTATGTCATGAACCATGATAGTTAGACAGTTGAAATTTTCACAGATGATGTATTTCTGTTGCCGCTATGACAACAAATACTAAAAAATAGAATAAAATAAATATTTAAGGGGGCTCCCATACAACAAACGTGATTTTTTTGCTCATTTTTGCTCGATATTGATAACGACAACAGGTAGACGCTTGAAACATTCACAGAATATTTAGTTATATATTCACTTTAAGAATAAATTATTAAATTAAAATAAAACAAATATTTAAGGGGGGCTCCCATATAACAAACGTGTTTTTTTTTGCCGTTTTTATAGATAATGGTACGGAACCCTTCGTGTGCGAGTCCGACTCGCACTTGGCCGATTTTTATAACCGCACCGCTCGCCGACGGTACGGTCGCGTACTGTGCGGTTCAAGAGAAGTTTTCTTCTGAGAACTCTCAAGCTGTGGAATGAGCTCCCAAACGAGGCTTTTCCAAGGGATTACAGCATGTAATTCTTTAAGAAATGCGTGATGAGGTTTTTAGAGGGTCGGCAACGCATGAGTGCGCCCTTGGTGTTGCAAATGTCCATAGGCTACGGTGACTGTTCACCATCAGACAGGCCGTATGCCTGATTGGCACCTTAGTGGTATAAAAAAATGTATCGCATGCATCACCCACGGTCATCTGTAAAAGGATTGTACACCCTACTCAAGAATTACACAACCATGAGGTGTGCAATCTCAGAGATATTTTATCCACTGCATTTGGGTCAAGAATCGGTTAATGCTGCTTTTTAAGTTCGTTGGTTAATGCGGTTCTTTTCGGCACGACACGCATTGTGAGGAGGTTTCTCATGGAGCCCTGACCACCGGTAACTTGGGCCTCCGCTCTGCTACTTGTGGGTGCCCGTTTTTTTTTTAAATGTATTTTATTATAAATAATAAATGTAATTTATATAATTAAAAATGTAAAACGAGATGGAAAGTAAATAAGTGAAATTATTATAATTTTAGTTAACTATCGTCTTTCTTTGCTGTCTTGCTTGCTGTCTTGTCTTCCTAATTCCTAGTATAGAAAATACCAATTTCATTAGAAACTGGACCAACGTGTTTATCGATACGAATAAATTTAGTTGAAGTGTCTCTTTGTAATGTCAAAATAACACCTTTTTAGGGTTCCGTACCCAAAGGGTAAAACGGAACCCTATTACTGAGACTCCGCTGTCCGTCCGTCCGTCCGTCCGTCTGTCTGTCACCAGGCTGTATCTCATGAACCGTGATAGTTAGGCAGTTGAAATTTTCACAGATGATGTATTGCTGTTGCCGCTATAACAACAAATACTAAAAAATGTAATAAAATAAATATTTAAGGAGGCTCCCATACAACAAACGTGATTTTTTTGCTCGTTTTTGCTCGATATTGATAACGGCAACCGGTAGACGCTTGAAATATTCACAGAATATTTAGTTATATATTCACTTTAAGAACAAATAATGAAATTAAAATAAAACAAATATTTAAGGGGCGCTCCCATACAACAAACGTGTTTTTTTTTTGCCGTTTTTATAGTTAATGGTACGGAACCCTTCGTGCGCGAGTCCGACTCGCACTTGGCCGATTTTTTCTAAATGTATATGAAAGTGTACACGATCGTATAACAAAAAAAAACGGGTTGCACTCCGGGAGTGCCGGCAGAAGTGAAAACTTGAACATTAACGTTGTGCATTTTTGAATATTTTGAAATGGTTAGGGAATAATGTCGCACGAATTGCTTTATTTATCAGTATAAAAGTACTATCATGTATGTGGTAAAATACAATATTCATTTATTGCGCTATCGTACACAAACATGACAATTTATATTACATTAACAATTTAACACTTCAGAAATATAACAATTATTTTACAAAAAGTTTATCTCTCAGAAAAATCAACTTTCATCCATAATTTCAACGACTCTTTCACCATCATCATTACCAGCATCATAATCTCCAATCTCTAAAACTCAAACACACACGCACACTTGCACAAGCGCTCTGCGCTGCTTAAACCAAACAGAACAGTGATGTTGATATACTACGTTGAACGAAACGCGTAAGCGCCAAGAATTTCATGGCGCTTACAACGTTTTGGTCGCGAGAAAATAATGCCCTATGAACGATCTAGCGCTTCATGTTTTCATTGTTTAATTAGAGGTAACTGACTAATGTTTTAGCGCTGCAGCGAACTTAAGTTCTAATTCTCACCAGAATCTTACGGTCAGAGTCACGTGTCCTGACGCGAGTTTAACATTTTTTACTCACCCCAAAAAGTCACAGAGCACGAAATCGCCGCACCGCCCGCTAACCGTAGCGGCACGGCGATTTCGTGCTCTGTGCCAAAAAGTGCAAAACGCCGCCGCGACGCTAAGGAAGTTTTCACTTCAAAAATTTAAGTTCTTGTCTCTTCGTTGTTTGTTCCAGCTAATCTCCAAAGCGGCAGGATTTTGACGGAACTTTTATTTTACAAAATAAAACCCACAAAATTGTAAACAAATTCCAATTTCACGCGGTCGAAGTCACACAGGTCGCACTATATACGCAATATTTTCCATGAATCGGTATAGTTTTAACTAGTCCACATATTTGTTTTTAGGTACACCGTTCCTATATGAAATCTATATGTTTGTCTGTTTGTGTGTTTGTCTCTGTGTGTGTTTGTCTCTGTGTGTGTTTGTCTCTGTGTGTGTCTGTCGCTTTTTTTCGAATATTCAGATTCCAATTCAGCATAAAAAGTAGAATAGGAATGTCGGAAAAGCCTATCTCCTATCAAGGAACATGAACAAAATGGCTGATAAAGTTTAAAAAAATAATAAATAAATTGTTATATAATTGACGAGCCAGGTGTTCCTCTGGCAATGCAAGCTTGCGCATTCTCAACTGGTTTGTATTGAAACAGATCAATAACCATTGGTACGAATATATATTTTTTCGACAGAACTGTTGGAGTGGTTATGCCAATAAATCTGTGGAAAAAATCTAAATTCGTTCACAAATAAATAAGAGATGAGTTAACACCAATCCCCTCAACGGGCTGGTTGAGTTAGCATAATGAATATTTCTTTTTCTATGTCTCGACAATTTGTGGTTCAATTCATAAAATTTCATTTATGAACAATTAATTCATTGGTGATGTGTTGATAAATAAAAATAAAAGTACCTGAAACCAAAGAGCGTGCATGAAGAGGTTGATGAATGTGGAAGAAGCGAGAGCGGTATGTTTGGATCTGTGCACCTGGCGTTCTATAGTCTCTGCCTACCCCAATGGGAGACAGGCGTGATGGTATGTATGTACGTATGTATGAATCAATTAATTTGTTTAAAGTTACTTTAATTTGTTAACCACAATTTCGGATCTGTGTGGTAGAATTGTTACAGGCCGATAACCTGATGATTTTAATGTTAATTTACCAGCGAATAATTCCGTTTGGACCCTGTGGCTTGTTTATCATAAATGTGTCCACATATTACCCAATTAAGCAGCAAAACAAACGTAATACACGCGGAGTGAGCTTAGAGATCGTAGAAATGAACAAACTTCCACATTTACGCGCCATCAAAAACTCCATCAATATGATGAGCCGGATCGTTGACTGTAGCACGCAACCACCAACAATATCCTCCAGTGGATCCGTTATGTATGCCTGATAAAATACACGTGCCTATAATTACATACTAATTGTATAATATTATGTAAAGTGTTATTAGCCGAAGGAGTCACTTATTGCCAAAACTAAAAGAGAAAAAAAATACAAGAGGAAGAAAAATTCTATGTTCTTGTTCTTCAACTGAAGTTTAACTAAAACTACTGTAACTGTTTTTATGTAATATTGGTTATCTATGATAATAAGTGATAAATGTATGTGGTAATTAATTACAATTTGTTCGTTTTCACTTCTCATTGTACCTACACAAAATATATTACTCACTGTGGATTACAAAACAGTACAAATACATATAGTGTACTAGTGTAGCAACAATGGCTCTTAGAGAACGTCGTTCTAATGCCGGGAATCGTATGGCAAAATTGTTGAATGAAGAAGAAGGAGAGGACGCTTTCTATAAAACAGCTTATGGAGGGTTCAATGAAGCCGATGAAGATGAAGAATATATGTAAGTTGATTTGTAAATAAATTTTCAGATGAATAATAATTTTCATATAATACTGTTCTTTAGGTGGGATTGGAATTAAATACCAAAATATCGAGTAAATGAAATAAATGTTAGGTTAGAACATGTGATACAAATACTATAAAATAAATATAACATGTTATTGTTTTTGTCAATAAATAACACGCTCTGTGTTGCCAGCATGGATACCAAAAAAAGGGCCTATAGGAAAGTCGAAAAGTTCAGATTTTTTACTGTGAAAGTTATATTAATTGAAATTAATAATTTAACAATCAATAATATGTCTACCAACCAGAAAGAAGAAGCAGAACGCGTAAGATAAAACCCGTATTATGTTTGATTGCACAAACAAAGGAACGGAACACAATTCGCGACCACATAGTGAAGCACGACTGCCGTCAGTTTTACCGAAGAATTCGAATTTTCACCCTCTTACTAGATCTCAGAGGTACTTCTAGAGGCAGCAAACAGATTGCGTTTCAAATTAGTAATGTTAGAATCTCGTAAGCCTGCTTGAGAAGATTATGTTGTCTACAAGACCGATTAAACGGCGACTGCAACACCCACCCTCTAAACGATTAGGAATGTAACATTCCATGATATCCGATTTCGCCTTAGGCATAAACCAATAAACCATTTACGTTGCACACCTCGCTCACCAAAACGAAGAGTTTTAGCGCCTAAATTGAGATATTTAGGCGATCCGAATTGTGAATTTACCAATAAATTTACTTTCCGATCCTTAGCGATAGGTTTAGTTACTACGCAAAATTCATGGCATTTTTTTTTCACGGCCCTAGCCTTAGCGGTGCCACCGCTAATGAAATAGAACCTAATCCTCTGATTTGAACCTAAGTTGCATTGCAAGTCTGCTGACTTATAGTGCTGTGCATATTTTGTCTCGATTTAATGTAATTCTGAAATGATCTGTTGAACTTTTGAAGATTCATTTCGAAATTTTATTGTAGACTTTTAATATTTAATTAGACGTTTTAATGTTAATTAGAGTTTTGGATGCAGATATGTTTACTGACGTAAACGTTCATTACACTGAAATTGAAGATTATGGAAGGTTAAATAAAGCAACCAGTTGTTGTAGGGTTGGAGCAATTCTTTTCATTATCTTGTGCCTAATAAATTTATTGGCAAACTAATACATTTAGAATCATTTTCAGCGTATTTCTGTGTTATTAGTTTACTTAACTCAGGTTTATACATACAATTTTTCTTCCTGGCGTCACCCCAATTTTTAATACATTAGGATTGGCCGCATCCACTAACTAAGCCTACTAAATTTATTTGTCATATGGTTCGCTTGCATGCTCGCATCTTGTTCGTGCTTCGGAGGACATGAATTGATGTGAGCAATTCTTCAATTTTTTTATTTCATTTTACAGACAAGAGAATGAACCTGACGACGTAATAGATTCTGATTTTGATGCATCCGAAACTTATGACGAGGAAGAAATGGTGTACAATCATAAAGTAAGTCTATGGCGTAAGCGATTATGGCGTTCCGTCCACTTAGGTAACTAAATTTACGTAACCAGTTACAAGACAAGATTTTTCTTTCGCTGTTTAGTAACTAGTTGTGAGAGAAGAATTATTTTTCCACTTTCGTAGATCAAATTATTTCCATTTTTGTAACCCGAGGTATTAGTTTTTATAAAAAGAAAATAACATCGAAATAATAAAGTGTTTTTTATGTAACTTTTAAGTAGATACTATTATCGGAAGTCCGAAAATATTTCTCATTCCATTAAATAATAGGTACGACGACGAGCGAAGCGAGGAGGAGTGTTAGGTAGAACTGCGACCCTACAGCGCGCGAGCCGAGCGAGCGAAGCGAGCGTGCCGCGGCAGCGGCCGGCGAAGCGCCAGAACCGAACATTGTCTGTTCACGTTCTGAACATCCACGTTCATAACCATCAAAAAGTGACAAAAGTTGAAAAATAATTCGTCTCTCACAACTAGTTATCAAACAGCGAAAAAAAAATCTTCTCTTGTAACTGGTTACGTAAGTTTAGTTACCAAAGTGGACGAAGCCGATTATGGTAAGGATTACATACTAATTCTATTAATATAACATAAGAATGTTATCCAACGGTAATGATAAATTAGTTTTATGGTTAGACAATATTCTTGCTAATCAATTGTTCTTCTGTTATACCACTTAGGTGACAAATAACCAAACAGCTCGCCTGAAATATATAACACCTACTGTAACTTCGTAGACTTGCATAACAAGTCATATTATTCACCCATTGCCATGTCGCTAACAACGCGTATGCTTTTAGAATGTGACAGCCGTAGAGGTATCATCAATTGCAACACAAACCAGTCGGCAAGACAACGAGGACATAAAAATAATGCCAACAAAAATTCTACTACAAACGTCACACGAATCTCCAAGCCAAGCAGTGCCTTCTTGTAAGTATTTTTAATACGGTTTCGAGCTCGGTGGCGCAGTGGTGAAACGCGCTGTTACGCTACTTTGACACCAATGATTTTGGGTTCGATAACACATGACGAATATTTGTGTAAATGAACATGTCTGTTTGTCTTGGTGTTTTTAACAGACGTATGGCGCATCAAAGCTGCCCTCTGGGGAAGTACCTCCACCTCACAGAAAACGTCAGCCTGAAAAGTTGTAAATAACAACTTCCAAGAGGGTTGTCGTTGTTTATTTCCCCTCCATTTCCAATGAAGGTTCATTATTTCCCAGATTGTAAAGCTTAGGATTGTTAAAAAATGCAATACTAATTTATTTTAGCTAACTACTTACAATTTTATATAGTAAGGAGAATGCCCATTCATGTTTCATGTTTCAAGTTGTGCACAGTTAAGATTAAAAATCAAAAAAGATTAAGATTAAGATTGAAAAAGATAAACTACTTATGTAACTACTTGTATACAAATTAAAAGAAAGTTTTATTTTGTCTACCCATAGTCATACATCATGATAAGCTCGGTGGCGCAGTGGTTAGTAACGTTACTTTGACACTTTGGCTCGTGGGTTCGATTCCTACACAGGACCTTTGATCTGGGTGTTTTCTATGTATAATAAATATGTATTTACAAGACAAAAGTGTATTTACGTATGTTTATCAGTTGTTTAGTATTCATAATACAAGCTTCGCTTACTTTGGGGCTAGATGGCGCTGTGTAATTTGCCCGACAATATTTATTTATTACTAAATAAGTCAGGTATCTCAATGAATTGCAGATTCAACTATGCAAATATTACTTACTATGCCTGCCAAATGTGACGAATTCCCGTACCAAAATTTTAAGACCGTAACACTTGCTGACTGTTACGCCGCCTGTCTTGCCCTTGCAAGAAAAGCACAGGAATACTTAATTTGTAATGAAACTTAGTAAAGACCGGCGTGTTTACCATTTTTATCTCGTCTCGTTGAACTCCCTTTATGTAGATGTAGATTGAGACAAAGTCTATTTTTCAGCATCAGGCTCTAGTCAACCTCAAGGATATCGATTTAAAAACTTAGATATGAAGATCAACTGGCTAATAGATATGGAAGAGCGGCGTGTGGAAGCCGAAAGACGTCAAGCACAACTACTAACAGACATAGCAACCGCAATGGACGCCACTGTTACTGCCGTAGAAAATATGGCTGTAGCCATCCAAACCGCTGCAGAGAAAATTGCTGACTCTTTAAATAAGAGCTAAGCAATGGTCCTGAATTCGATAGTTTAATAATGTTATTGTATTAACAGGATGTCTAACGTGACCACTTTCCTTTTTAGGCATAACGGAACGCCGTATACTAGTAGAGTTATTAAAATTGTATTGTAAAATGTATAAGTATTAGCATTTGCATGTCTGTTATTTTTTACTGAAACCCTGAACCTGGAAAAGAAAAGCTACTTTTTATCTTAAAAATGGAATTCACATGAAATAGCAGAAAACAGCCAGTAGTATTAGTAATATAACACTAATGGCTTTGCTTGTTCATACGTTTTGTTATATTTGTAGTACTTACCTAGAACCAGTTTTTTTATTATATTAGATGGGAGTCGAAAGGTGCGTGCGGCGACCCCCCTCAGCAGCATCAGTTTATTCCATCAGCTTGGCAACGCGTAGATATACATAGCTTGCTTTGTCCATAGACATATTCAAAGCGGTATGTTTTATGTTAATTTAGGTACAGCATATAACTTTAAATCATGGCATTAGTTACGTCAAAATGTTGATTCATAATGGTCTAGCAATCGCATGTGGCGTTTGCTGGGCTCGTGCACAGCGTTCATTTTATATAATAAATAAATGATGATCAATCTAATGCCATTTTTTATTTAGTGAGAAATCCTAATAGTGAATGTTAAAAAAATATTTTAACTTTGGTAATATGTTTTAATATAACTACTTACGTGACATGCAATGGATAATGCATATTTGCCTAATAAGTCAAATGAGCATACTGCCGTCTGATTTCATTGTACAAAAGTTTCAGGGTTCCGCGAACAAATTAAAATGGAACACATAACAATCCTATATGCAATCCCTAACGTGTTTACCTGTCACAGGCATTTGTCTCAGAAAGAATACACATATGTGACATGTTGGTATAATTGCGTAACACACTCATCTGTTCATATACCCATGCGCGGCCTCCACTTCAGGACCCTTTCCTACCGCATCTGCTATCGCTGACTCGGCAGGTGTGGCCGGCCCACTGCCACCTCAGTTTGCCGTTTCTGAGAGCTATATCGACAACTTTAGTTCTTAGAGAAATTTCGAGCATAGCTCTCTTCATCGATCGCTGCGCAGCCTGTGAACCAGCCCGACGGTTCGTGTCCAAGTCTGCACCGTGGGTCATTTCGGGGAGGTCACACTGATTGAAGACTTCGGTCTTCAAGCATTGGGGTATTCATGCAGTAAGGATGTACCGAAGCTTTCCGAAAGCTCCCCAGCCCAGTCGAATGCGTCTCTTATTTGAAGTACTCGCCGTTCACATTTATATCCTGTGTTCTCCAGTATAGCGTCTTGAATACGTCTTCCAGTACAGCGGTGAATAATTTCGGAGTGATAACGTCCACTTGACATACTCTCCCGCTGCAGCTGTATAGGCCTAGACTGTTGATTTTGAACACGGGACAGTCATTGTTACAGCGTTATACAGCCGTCTCAGTACCTCGTTATAGCGGTGTCCACTAGACATCGCTGCAAGGACTCTAGAACAGACCAAGTTTCGATGAAATCGAAGGCTTTCTCGCAGTCCACGAAAGCCACACAGAACGCCAGACTGTGCTCTGTTGTTTTTTGCACAATCTGATGCAATTCATGTATGTGGCCCACCGTACTGTAGCCTTTACGAAACCCACCCTGCTCCGGTGGCTGGCAATCATCGAGCCTTCGAGCGAGACGATTCGTGATAACTCTTGAAAACAGCTTGTACGCGTGAAGCAGGAGCTAAATCGGTCTATAGTTCTTCAAAAAGGTTTTGTCACCTTTTTTGAAAAACATGACAACCAAACTCGTGGTTCACGCGATCGGCGTGGTCCCGTTGTGAATGACGGAATCAAACAGATGTTGTATTTCCTTTAGAACCGGAGTTCCTCCAGCTTTCAACAGTTCCGTTATAATTCCGTCTTCACCAGGAGCTTTACCAGTTTTTTAACTGTTCAATTGCTATCCTAATCTCACCCATGCTGATGTCGGGAATGTCATTGGTGTTAGGTGCAAGGTTAGCGGGGCTCGGCGATCACTTTCACGAGCGGCCAATGTCCGGACAGGTGCATGAGCTGCACAAAGCTTACCATAAAATCTCCACCACTCCACCTCCGCGAAGATTCCTGGTCTCTAAGAGACGACACAGCCATCTTCTAGCTTGAGCCTCGACAGTTTCGCCTTTCGAGAAGGGCGAGAAAAGACTTTTAGCTCTTTGTTGTGCGCTATCGCATCTTCAATGGATTTTAGTAATGTCTTATAATAATAGGACTTAAGTTCTCTTTGATGACTGAGTTCTTTTTAAAGACTCGAGTTCATCCGAGCTCATTTCCTTTTGAATTTTGAGTCTTAAAGGAAGATACGAGTCATGTCTAAAAGAACTCGCGACTGAGTCTCGAGTCTATATAAATATAGTTTAGCGGTAGAAATAGATAAGACAGAGGTACCCTCGTAGACGACTTTTGTACAAAGTCTCCCTCTGATACAGATCTTGCAATTTACGAAGACGGGCCGGCTTTACTTGTGGTATCTACGTATCTATGTAAGTGAAAGTATAAACACAAGTGATATGGGGGGATGACTCGCCCGCTACTCGCTACTGATTGGCTCCGTCAGACACGCACATTATCGCACTGTGTATGAACATGTTCAATCACTATATAAGAGCCAGAGTTTCGCTATAGAGATTAGCCTCATGAGCCTTATGCTGCCGCTCGAAGTATTTTCTGCCAACCTCGTGTATAAACCGTATTATTTTATCTGATGCCTCGTCTAGGTCCGTAGTTGAACGAAGTTCCAATTGAAACTTTTCCGAAGTTTGAGTGATTTGAGGAAGAGTCTGACGTAGATTCGACCTCATCATACGGGCTCTTTCGAAATTAAAGCTGGTCCCGGTCACTGGTCACTACCGGTACTAAACCTGTTAACCACTGAGACACCCCTAAATATCCGCCTCTTAACCGTTACGATGATGTCGATCACGTTCTAGTCACTTTATCGGGGCTTTGCCAAGTCCAATTCCTTGTAGGATTCTTTTTGCAGAAGGAGTTAATTAAAAAGAGCCCCTCTCTTTGTAGAAAATTAACCAGCATTTGCCCTCTGTGATTCCTCGACCCTAAACCAAACCCTCCGATTACCGATTCATCACTTTCTTCTACTCCCACCTTAGCGTTGAAATCCCCGGCAACAACCGTGAATTGAGTCTTAGTCGTGTGATGTATAGCCGTAGTGATATCACATTGAATTGCCTCGACTTCATCATCCGGATGTGTCGTCGTTGGTGCATAACTTGCAGTACTTTCAGATAATACCTACCTGTAAGCTTCAGCACAAGATATGCTACCCTTAACGACACACTGGAGATCTCCACTATTTCATTGACGAGGACTCTGACGGACGAGGATCGATATAAAATAGATACCGCCCTGGGAGAGCCGGTCTCCTTCACGGTAACAGAAGAGGTTGTCAGATTCTGGGATCACGGTATCCTCCCCCTGTCGTCGGACTTCCGACAGTCCCAGAAGCTGCCATTTGATCGATCTCAATTTTACTTGTAGCTCTACCATATCCTCATCGCGTCACAGTCCTTTTATTGAATGTGCCTATGGTCGGTTGGTGCTGGTGGCCTACCGACCTGGGATTCTTAGTATCCTCGGTCGGTAGGCCATCTGCCCTGCCGTAACCGAGACCGCCACATTGGCCTGGAATAGCAGAGTTGCCGGGTATTGGGGGCCTATTGCTGTGTTAGCGACAGAAGGGATGGTAACCGGCGATTGATACTTCCGTATTGTAAATGTTCATTGGCTACGGAAACCACTTTTCATAAGGTGGGCCCTGTGTTTGTATGCCTCCCGACATGCTATAAAAATAAGTGAAATATGTAAAACATTATACAGATGGGAGATTTTATGCGGATTAAGAAAGTAAGTTGAATTGAGAGCTTCGTCCTTTTTAAATTGGTTCCTCCTTTCTTGCTACTTTTCAAATTTGTTTGTAAAAAATGTTATTATTTTTAGCCAGGTAGCCAGAGAGTACATAGATAATAGCATTACGTAATTATTCAGTTATTCAATAAAATGAAATAAATAATAATTTCAGTAAAATCGTTAGTTATATTTCGACCATTTAGCTTACTTTTCCATAAAATACAAATTGGGCAATTTCAGGTATTTTGTTTTTGGCTTGATACTGGCAACACTATTGTGGACATGGTTACTAAATAATCGAGAATTAATTAATCACTTTCTTGTTTTTCTTAGCTTTAAAATACGATTAATAAATAATCGGTTGTTCTTTAAGAAATCATCGATTTTTTCTAATTTGTCAAATTAAATTCTAAATAGAGGGCTAACATCTTATATTAATACTTTAAGCCTTTATTTTATTACATAACTTTTTAGTAACATCGTTAATTTTAAAACACAACAGAATTTACAAGTTTTAAAGTAATCAACACAAATTTTAGAGCAATATTTACATTGAGTATTGCCTGACTTATTGTCGACCTTGTCGACGTCATATTGAGGACAGCTCGTCGGTCTTTGTGTGTTGACATATATAAATAAATAAAAACAAGACCTTCAAAAACACTAACACAAAAATGTTTGTCTTGTGTGGGAAGCGAACCCACGAGCATTGGTGTCACGACAGCTGCAGCTGCTGCACTTAATGGCTAAGCTATAATAACAATACAATAGATATACCGACGAAGCGTCTACGTGTATGTGCGCGCCTGCGTATTACGAACCTCGGTACATTTTACGTATATTTTTATGAACTATTGAATAAATCATCAAGTGATTAAAGTAAAAGCATTGGAAAATATGGGAGAAATTGATTCGAGTAGTAATGAAGAAGAATCTGATAACACACACATATACTTTTTAAATTTTGCCTTAGCAGTTTAATATTATTATTTATTATTGTATTATAAATTATTAGTGTTATTGAAATAAAAATATAATTGCATAAATCACACAAATAATTTAATGAAACCTGGGCGACAGCAGCGATACACATTAAGGGTCCGTTCGTCATCGATTGGTAATCACTCGCGTTAGAATTTTGCATTTTTATTAATCGAAATTTTACTTTAGAAATGTTTGAAACACATAGCGGTTTATTTATTTATTTTTCCTAAATCTATCCATGGTATAATAATATACTACGCCAGGTATGGCACTCCCGGTGACAGCTGTGACGTAGGAAACACAAGCCTACGTCATCTCCGCTATCGATGGTTCTCAAACTTTATAATTTGGGAAAATTATGGGGAAAATTAAATCTCTCTATATTGAAAAAAAATACCTAATTATTATATATCTATCTGTAGACATTTTGCCTGTATCTCCAAATGTATGTATATGTTTCTACAGATATATTATTTCGGTGTAGGGCATCTAAGGGTTACTAATACACAAACAAATATTACAGTAAAAAAAAAATTATTAAAATTTTTATAGTTCAAGAATGAGTGTTTGATACGTTATATAATTTACTATGTACTTTTACACTTTTTTCCTTTTTTTTACCACGTCGAGAGGCATACAAGCGTACGATCCACCTGATACATCAGCGTTAATAGGTTACGGTACCCGCTGTACAAAGCGGGTACCGTAACCTATTAATGCTTGCGATATATTAAGTATCACTCGCGCGATGCCTACTCTGCTGCTTACACAGCAACTCCTTGGGAGATTACTGGTGACCTCACTCACATACAGGAACGCAACTACCCTCTAGGGGTTGTTATTTGGCTGCGGTTTTCTGTGAGGTGGAGGTACTTCCCCATACGGCCTGCTTTGAAGCGCCCTACCACTTTTAAAACATCCAGACCAAGACAAACAGACATGTTTATGTACACAAATATTTGCCTTGTGTGGGAATCGAACTCACGAGCGTCGGTGTCAAAGTCGCGTCATTCACGACTGAGCCACCAAGGTCGTCACCTAGTTGATCACATGCATTATTTCTATTTAACCCTTTGAATCTAATATAGGTTCTAGTTCGAACCAAGCAAAGTATTACAGAGTGATCTATTTGGGGGTAGCAATCCTTAACACAATTGTATACAATGTAATCCAAGCTCGGAAAATATTTTTTTCTGTAGACAGCAATTTCCCGTGAAATTTCTCAGTTTCCTTATTTATGCCACACTAATATGCTCTTCACATGGGTAAATAAGTTTTCCTCTCGATATAAAATGTATCCACTCACAGGAGCCACTTTCAGTGTTTAATGCTCGGGTTTGATTCCCAAAGCGTTGCATATTATGCTAAATATCTAAAAGCTGCATAGCGGGCAATGTATTTAAGGCCTTGTTTATTGATTTGATTTTTAGCCACCTCGGTTTTAAAAGCATTCAATAATTGCTCTTCTTCGGCAGTTGACATATACATAGTTAAGTCGCAATCTTCAACGTTTTCAGGTTCTAATACGTCGCAATTCAGAAAAGTAAAATTTATTTGCTACTGGCTCTTCGAAAAGGCGTCAAATTGGTATTCTTTTTGCCTGTTTTTATGTTTTCTACTAAATGGTTCATTTTCTCCAGTACCAAATTTTGTGTATCTAATTTAATTCCATATGCATTTTATTTCTTTCGAATTTCATGCGAGCGTTGAAAACATTAACTAATCATTAAATGCTTTCTGTCTGGGTCTGTACAATATCAGTACAAGGGCCTCTTATAATTTCGTCAAGTTTATCCCACACAAAGGAGATAAAAGGGGCTTGGCGCCAAATCTCGTACAGGGACGGTGACGCGAGAATTTGTTTTATTAATTTAAATGTTTCCTGTGCGAATTAGTGTTTAAATCCAGTGCCGTTTTACACAGTCATCATACTGAAGTGTACAGTTACATGGAATATTACAAATTCATCGTTTAAACATGGCATTCTGTGTCAAGTGATTTGTGACGTTTTCATACGAATGACTTCTGTTTAGTATCCAAATTGTGCTTTTATTGTCGCTAAGTCCGGGAAGCTTTCAAACGAGTGGAACGAGCATTTTATAGTAAATATTGAAGAAAAAAATTATGTTAAACGTTTAACAAAAAAAAAATGAATGTAAAGGACGTGTGGTAACCTCACTTTTACGTAATCCTTTGTATAGTGCCACCGAAATTAAAAATGTTGTTTGAATGTATAAATACCGCGAGAACTTAAAAGACTATAAGTGTAATTTTATATACTTAGGTACCTACTAACCATATTTTGTAGTTGTTTTTGGTCTACAATAGCGAAACCATTCGTTGGCTACAGATTTTTTTCGTGGAAATGAAAAAAAATCTTATTGTACCGCCATTAACACTTTTACTCGTACAGTTCAGAATGGAACAAATTACTATTTTAAAATAATAAACTTTTACCGGCCTTAATGGGTCACATAGCTCATGGGTCACATAGATGGCTCGATCATTGTGTAGTCACAGAGGCCGCCTGGCAGTTAATTACAGAGGTCCAGGTACTATACGGCGTGTACTGGTCGGACCACTTGCCTCTTTTAGTAAGTTGTAACCTTAATTTAATACGGCCTAAAATTACCATTAGCCATCAATCTGTAGATAAAATTATATGGGGTGACAGGAATGTTGACCAAATTAAAAAATATCATGTGCTATGTAACAATATGCTAAGAGATGTTGATTTTCCATTGGAATTATCCGATTGTGCAGGAAAAATGTGTGATAACAGTTCGCATAAAAATATAATAAACAATATGTATAACAAAATAGTGCACACATTACAAAAAGCAGCTTGTTTTTGTTTTGAAAAGTATATTGGTAAAAAACGATATGTTGTAGGATGGAATAAGTATGTTAAAGATGCGCACGCTGAGGCTAGGCTACATTATCAAAAATGGCTTTGGTACAATAAGCCACAAACAGGTCCTCTATATAATAAAATGTGTGAAACTAGAAAAATATTCAAGTCGAAATTGAAATGGTGTCAAAATAATGCTGAACAATTAAAAATGAACATATTAGCTAAATATCACAATACTAAAAAATTTTCAGATTTTTGGAAAATGACTAATAAGATGAATCCTAAGCCAGGTTTAACCAAGAGTGTAGAAGGTCTTAACGAGCCTGTTCTAATAGCAAATATGTTCAGTAAGCATTTTCAAGTTACCCCTAGCATGGGTGTGCCTGAGTTGCCTGTGATATCAGAGTCTAACAACTTTATAAACATGTACCATATTATTTTCACAGTGAAGGATGTTACATCGGTTCTTGGTTGTATGTCAAGAGGTAAATCACCTGGTCATGACTCATTAAGTGTTGAGCACCTCAGGCACGCCGGTGTTCATCTCCCTAGGGTGTTGGCCATGTTGTACAATTTTTGTGTTGGTCATTCCTACCTACCAGAGGACTTGACTAGGACAATTGTTGTGCCTGTTGTTAAAAATAAGAATGGAGATCTCTCGGACAGGAACAATTACAGACCAATATCTTTAGCCACCATAATATCCAAAGTACTGGACGGTTTGCTTGACAAACAACTGCGAAGATTCTTAAATTTGCACGATGGCCAGTTTGGGTTTAGGCCCGGATTGTCTACTGAAGCTGCTATCTTGTGTCTCAAGCAGACTGTTCAGTATTATACAAGCAGGAAAACACCTGTCTACGCATGCTTCCTGGACATGTCTCAGGCTTTTGATATGGTCTCATATGAGATTCTTTGGCAGAAGATGGCTAATGAGACTAAATTGCCTGGAGAGTTGGTCTCCATTTTTAAAGCATGGTATAAAGGTCAAACCAACTATGTAAAGTGGGCAGGTTCATTATCGGGCGCATACAGGTTGCAATGTGGTGTGAGGCAGGGGGGTATTTCGTCACCTTCTATTTTTAACCTGTACGTGAACAGTCTGATCGCTGAGCTCAGCAATGTTGGTGTTGGATACTCAATTGATGGTAAATTTGTTAATAACATTAGTTATGCTGATGATATGGCACTTTTGACTCCATCAATTGGAGCCTTGAGGAAGCTGATTAGTGTTTGTGAAAGGTATGCGGAGGCTCATGGGCTCAGCTATAATGGAAAGAAAAGTGAGGTAATGATTTTCAAATCAGGTAAAAAGACATACGCAAGACCATATATCCAGCTTGCTGGTATTGAACTGAAAGTCGTTAATAAATTTAAATACCTGGGCCACTGGGTCTCAGACGACCTATGCGATGACCTTGATATTGAGAGGGAACGCAGGGCATTGGCGGTTCGGTGCAATATGCTGGCCCGTAGATTTTCCCGTTGTACTAAGGATGTAAAAATAACCTTATTCAAGGCATACTGCCAATCCATGTACACGTGCGGCTTGTGGACCACATATACGCGCCGAGCCGTCAATGCTCTGCGTGTGCAATACAACAATGGGTTTAGGATGTTGTTGGGGCTGCCTCGTCACTGTAGTGCGTCAGGGATGTTTGCTGTAGAACGCACAGATGGGTTTTATGGCGTAGTGCGTAAAAAAATTGCGTCCCTGTTACGCCGCATGCGGAACAGTGCCAATAACATTGTAAACATTATAATTGCCCGAGAGGATAGCCCTATTGTACGCCACTGGGTAGAAGTTCATTTATCGCCGGCAGGCCAAAGGCGGGCAGTTAATACATGAATTGTAGGCACTCAAAATTGTCATATGCTTGCTTTATTCATACTAATATAATTTAAGTAAACATGTATACTAACTCAACTTATGGGCTATGCCCGAAATAAATGATTTATTATTATTATTATTATTAAAAGTTTTGCAATAACTGTGTACACAACCACCGACCGAGAACGAAATATACAATTCCAACAAGTGCGAATGAGATGGCTGTACAACCAAGTACAAAGTGGAGTGATGATGCGCGTGAATTTTTGTACCATATGGCAATAAAATACTTGCTGCCAATTAACCCGTATATTGATCTATCTTCAAAGAGAGTAGGCGAAAACACACACTTGACCGCACAGGGTCATAAAAACAGAACAAAACTTAATAGCGCCATTTAATTGCGTACATTAACTGCACAGCGCCATCTATTATGCACCTTTGGAACTATAAACATAAACAAAGTAAAATCTTTACTTACAAGAAGCGCATTATGTATTTTACAACTAAATAAGCTTTCAACAATGGCGTTAAACGTCAAAAGTCAAAGCGACAGTCCGTTACAGTCTTGCCAGGGGTATGAAATCAAACTCCGCAACTCTCATATATTACCTGTATGATATACAATAAAACTGTGAGTATAATTACTTAATTACATTAATTCATGTTTAACATGATCTATTTCGTTTGCAAAGATAAACAAATAACAATTGTAATGCGTAAATAATATTTTATGCATGAGCGACGGCAGAAAATCTTTCCTTAATTGTTTGTAATTTACTTTAAAGTGGCAACTCGACAGTGACGTAAGCATATGTTTCGCCCGGAGTGCTAGACCTTATTTTCTTGGATCATGAATCTATCGACATTTGGTGCAGGTCTGGAGAATTTATATATCTCAGAGGAAGGATACCTAGAGGTGACAAGCAAATAATAATACCAAGATAGAACGTGATAGATGTATACAGTTCCTCATAAGAAGGAAAGAGACAGATAAAATATTTTTTGTCCTTGTCATAGTTTCACTATTTTGTGTTTGCCACAAAAACAAATTCGTGGCAAACAATCATTTCGTTCCTTGTAGTACAACAAATTGTTTGCATAAATTGCTAAATGTAAGCGAAATATTAGTGCATATTTGTGTTATTTTGCTTGTTTGGGATTGTCTTTTTACTTTAACAATGGTACGTTGCTGTGCAAAAGGCTGCAAAAGCCTCAGTTAGCAAAAATACGAAAACATAACCTTTCATACGTAAGTATAAAGTTTTAATAGTAGTTATCAAATATTTTGGGAAAATTAGATACACATGTAGTTTTTAAATAAATTGTTTGTATAATAACGTAAAAACAATGAAAATATCGGTTTAATTTACAAAAAGTATTTCTAGTAAAAACCGCTTAAATCTTGGGGTTACCAGTATGTAGTATGGGAAAACACCCCGAAATTATAGGTAAATTATATGGGTAAAAAGGTATAATTATAATAATTATACCTTTTTTTTTAACTTCTTACTTTTTGTATACTTCTTCGTTTATAATTTTTCGTCAAAATGTATTTATTTATTTTTAAATTAAAAATATTAACATGTTTAATCTTAGATGTATGTTTATTTTTTAGATTTCCTAAAGTCGTCAGTGTGCGTAATGCATGGATTTTTGCTACTGGACGACAGAATTGGGAGCCGAGTACAGTCGCATATGTTCCAAACATTTTAAAGAGCACTGCTTTCGGAAGAAGTTTATTTGGATAAGTCGTCAGTTTCAACATCCACCATACACGTAAGTTAACATTTGTTGACCTGGTTCGTCAACATTTGATTTGTTGACGAACCAGGTGTTCCTCTAGCAATGCAAGCTTGCGCATTCTCAACTGATTTATATTGTTTTTATTTATTTACTAGCTGACCCGGCGAACTTCGTACCGCCTCAGGATCAATAAATGGTGTGTTAACTTATTAGATGGTATAAATTCTTTTAATACTTATTATCCTATTCCGGACGAAGACAAATCCAAAAACACAAAAATCATAAAAATCGGTCCAGCCGTTCTCGAGTTATAAATGGTGTAACTAACACGACTTTGTTTTATATATGTGTAGATATGCCAATTCGTACTTGAGATATCATAAAAAAAGAATTTCATATAAAATGTATGAGAAATGTAATTTACTTTATTATTATTTTTTTGTTTTTTTTTTTCTATGTTTTAATACTTATTATCCTATTCCCGACGAAGACAAATCCAAAAACACAAAAATCATAAAAATCGGTCCAGCCGTTCTTGAGTTATAAATGGTGTAACTAACACGACTTTGTTTTATATATATAGATTTACACGATACAGTTACATAGTACAAATTATTATGTTCGCCAAACTGTTATAACAGTTTGTTGGCGAGTATATATGATGATAGGTATTAAAAAAATAAGGAACTAAATTAGATGATTTACATGCCTGCCTGTTCGTCTGCTAGTCTGTCTTAGAAAGTTTCACGTGCAGACTTGAAATTTTACATAGTTACATTTTAGTCGTAGAAGCGTATAAATGAAGTACAAAAACATATGAAAATATTCCAACGACTCCGACAATCCGTAATTGAGTAGTTTCGGGACATATCTTCTAAAGTCTTTTGTTTGAAATAAGAACCCGTACTCTAGTAATGAAGTGAGTATGGGTTGATTATATTTATACAGGTAATTGTAAAGGTACGGAGGGTAGTCGTGTAGATTATTCTATACCAATTATTTATACCACGTTAAACAAGTTAATCACGCACACACACATGCTTTTGTGTCAATACATAAATGTTAATCAAGCATTTTATATTGTCTGAATTTGTAAACTTTTAAATATGTAAAGCTCAATTAAATTATAGTATTGACAGTAGTTTTAATATAATGTTAGTACTAGCCTGTCGATATTACATGCTAATAATGCTTTACAGAATTAAAATTGTCCTATTTTCCAGACCGATTATCCAGGGCTTCCAATAGCGACGGACACTACATTAACACCATGAAAATTAAAGCTTACTTTTGAATTGAGACTGAAAACGTTATTGGCTGAGTCACGCAAGAAGAAATTAGTTGAGTACAATATGTGAAAGGATAATCCTTGATCAATTGTAGCTTTAGTTTAAGTCTAATGAAAACCATGATGCGCAATACAAAATGTTTAAAAACAAAGATTGTTTACCTTTGTTTAATATTTACATTTAAATCATCCCTGGCACTAATTCTTTTTTACATGACAATTATTGAACATTTTTATGCTATATGTTTAATTTTAAGAAGGAATAATCAGCAGATTGTGTAAAGAAGATTTAACTTAAAACCGTGTATGTAAATGTGACCAGGAATATTCGATGGCTGTTTCATTCTCACGATATTTATATAAATACACGATGTAGAAAAATCGATCTAATAGCATTGATTTCAAGAATAAAAATCTATGAAAAAATAAACATATGTTTGTAAGGCACGAATATTTTTATTTACAAATTGTCTATAAAGTGTTTTTGATCTTTTATCTCATATCTATGCCTATATTTAGTATCATGTCATCGCTTGTATTTTAAAATATATGTCTAAAATATAAAAATATATTGTTTAATTTGTATAACTCTGCTAGATTTGACCAATCTTCTATCGTTATTCCAATGATTTCACAGATCTTACTGAAACTAACTCAGGCTTACTATTAATTAATAGAATGACGAGCTCGGTGGCGCATTGGTGAAACGCGTTGGTACGCTACTTTGACACCAACGCTCGTAAGTTTGATTCCCATACAGTACAAACATTTGTGTGCATGAACATGTCTATTTGTCTGGGTCTGGGTGTTTCCTATGTATAATAAGTATGTATTTACAAAAAAAAAATGTATTTACGTATGTTTATCAGTTGTCTAGTACCCATAACACAAGCTTCGCTTACTTTGGGGCTACGTGGCGCTGTGTAATTTGCGCGACAATATTTATTTATATTTATCTATACAGTAATTCGATTTGCGTAAAAAATACTATTCTAATAATATTAAAGTGCAAATATGTTTGTTGATCTATTCAGATACTGTAGTTTTCATACGTCTGTAAATATTAACTTTTATTACTTTGTGTGTAGAAATGGCTGTATCGACTTATTCGATTTTTTTACATTGCTAATATCATATTATGAGTATATTATTATAGCACACAATACACATTCTATGCAAGTTTCTGGTAAACAGTTATCTGGGTACATGGTAAATTTCAAATTTGTAATGGGGTAAATTTTCCACAGTCTGGTAACCTTGTTATTGAATGTACTTTTGTTGCCGTCCCTTACGGGTGTACGCGTTTGTCAACTCTAGGAGTTTGTCAACTTCTTGCCGCACTTTTGACGAGGGACGTTGTTGTTATACTTGAAATTTTTACAATTCAGTGTAAAATTAGTTTTATGTGACCATTTCGATAGTATTTTGTAACATGAGTGCTAGTGCAATTATACAGTAATGAAAAAACTCAAATACGAGTATAACATGTTTATGTACTTTTTGGAAGACGTGAATAAGTTCATCAAGAAAACCTTGTAATATTCCTATCGTTTTACGGGTAGTATTTAAACTGGGTTGATTGGGTCGAGGTACCTTTCCCAAGTATTTTTTCAGCACAGTTCCTGAAGCTGGAACATGGGATTAAGATTTTCAAATGGTTCTAATCTGATGACTTGGCTGTATGGGCTAGATCCCTTTGCCTTTCCCCTCAGGGATAAAAAGAACAAAAAAAAATATATTCTGTCAATGTCACGTCAATTGTTCATGTTCTTTTGCTTTTTCGATTAAAAAATAATTTTGTATGCATAACAAAAGGCTTGACAGTGTGTATTTCATTTCAATAGATACTTAGCTGTAAATATTTGCAATTGTGAAGGTGACCACGCTGTGGGGTTGAAGAGGACTGTGCTTTATGCCTATGTAGTTCAGGTACTCATTATGCCACTAGTAAGAAGTGCCTAGACTATGATAGGCAACGCTAAAAAAATTTCTATAGCAGACAGATCTATTTCATACGATTTACGAAGCTACCAAATTGCACCCTCCCATCAAAAAAAGTTACAGCGAAATTGCTAAAACTATTTATGTAGTATGCAGTACCCCAAAGCTCTTCTGGGAATATTACCATGGCCCAAAAATTATTTTGTTAAAAACTCATACAAAAAGACCTTTTTCTTGAAATCTGCAAATCCACATACTGGATATATGTTGTCCATCATACTATTACTGCAATGCCAGTCCTTCTAAAATCTGGTCAGATTTGGTAAAAAAATATTGAACCTTCCATGTATGATCTCATACAATCACTCATTATATTATTATCACCAGTATCATCCTTACCGTCCAATGTTACACAAGCATATCTTTAAATATCCAGAATTTATCTATCCTCCCCAGTGGCTCAGTGGAATTGCAGAGGACTCATAAAGAAAAATCCTTTATTTTGTATAGAAATTATTACCCTATTTTGTTTGCTTGTTCTGAACGCTGATGTTACCAGGATTAATTACTTTTTCCAAATATAGAAGTGATGGTTACAGTGGTATTTGTTTTCTAGTAAATTTCTCATATACTGCTCAAAGAGTGAACATTCCTTTTTCTGACTCAGATATTTCTATTATTTATTTAAAGATTAAAGGTATATATTGTTTATATCTTTGTGTATACCATACCCTTCTTTAACCATTTTAAAACAGTTATTTGAATTTGTTTCATCATTGTCAAGTCCAGTCATCTAGTTGGTGATTTTAACATACACCACTCCTGGGGATGTGGTAAAGACAATGAATTAGCCAAGAACTTCTTAGAGTTATTAACTCCAGCTCACCAACACGTAAAACTAAGCCTACTGAACATCAAAGTGCAATCAATTTAATGCTGGCCTCTCCTTCTCTGGCCCCCATCTATGTCCTGGCCTGTCTTTCAACTCATGCTAGTGATCAATTTCCAATTCTGTTACACCTTCCATTGCCTAACATTTGTAAAAAAAATTCATTTCCATTATTAAAATTTAGTATCAACTCTAGTATAGGTTGGAACAAATTTTCATCTTTTCTTTCGTCACATGTTCCATTGCTTCCAGATATTAACTATGTATTCTAATTTAAGTACATGCTGTCACAAGCTTGTAGAGCTTTTAAATGCTGCTGCTGAACAGTCATTCCCTTTAAAATCTGTGCTAAGTAAGAAACCAACTCTTCCCCCATTGTGGGACTAAGAATGTTCAAATTTAGTTACACAAAGAAAAGAAGCTGAAAGAATCTACAGATCAGATATGTCTCGTGAGAACTTTGAATATGTCACATCTACAATTTCTAATGTTAGTTCTGCTTCAAGGAATGAGAAATCTGATGGTTGGCTGAGATTCTGTGAATCCATATCTCCTTTTACAAATTAAAAGATTTAGGGGTTCATTAAAACCAAATTTTTTACATCCCTCAAATTTAGGCAGGTGTGGTAGAGGTGTGAGGAATTCATGGATAAAATAGCTCCTCCTTTTGTTTCTAATAAGGAGGATTTAACTTTGACTCTAAATTATTCAGGTGACGAGGAGACTGCTTTTGCTGCTCCATTCACACTCCAGGAATTAGAGTGTATACTAACCTCTTATAAAGATTCTTCCCCGGGATGGATGGTATACCATATTCTTTATTTAAAAATGCACCACCAGAAGTGCTAGAATACCTCCTTTCTTTAGTTAATGCCACAGCAGACATTCCCGTTGAGTTGAATACTCAAATTATCGTACCAGTTGTAAAGTCACTATAGAACCCAGATCCAGAAAATTACAGACCTATTCACCTAGTCCTGTCACTGTCCTAGACCTAGTCACTGTTGAATTGCTAAATTGGCTGAACACCTTATTAAAATCAGTTTGGAATCATTATGTGAGGTGGAGGTCTACTATTGCAAAATCAATTTGGTTTTCGTAAAGATATACCATAGATATAGATTATCCCTTCTTATCACTGGTATCCACACTTTTTTCAGTAAGAAAGAGTATGTTGGCTGCATTTTTAGATATAAATTCAGCATACAATTGTGTATCACTGTCCCTCCTTAGTCATAAGCTGACTGATGGGTAATTTTTAATAGTTTTACTGGTTATACAATAATGTTGCTTCATGGTTTATTCTAAAATATTCTGGAACTGTTTTTAAAGGTCTTCCACAGGGCTCTGTCCTTAGTTCTTTATTATTACCTTAAGTATATAACTTCAGATCTAGATAAATCTGTCCCACAATATTGCTAAGTTTGACAGTATGCTGATGACATTTTGTTATATGTCTCACAGTGATCCTTTAACATGTGTTAGCTTTATATCTCCTGCTATTGTATCACTGTCAAACTGGCTACGTAATAATAGTCTTGAGCTGTCTCCTCACAAAAGTTCAGTTGTTTTACTTACAAACAAAAGACTTCAACACCGAAAATTGATGTTGTATACAATAATGTTAGAATTCCAGTTAAGTACAGTATTAAATTCCTAGGAATGATTTTAGATTCTACATTGACAGGTATCCCACATATCGAATTTGTTGTGGCCTAGTGTGAAAAAAATATTTGTATAGCAGTCAGAACCCATTATATACGTTTTCCCATACATTTCGCGGTCGTATACGACCACCCGGGTTTCGAAGGGTTAAGTGTCTTAAATTAGTCTACAATGCCATTTATATGAAGTATTCTGGATTATGGGCCTTTTTTATTGGAGCCAGCTTATTACAGAGTTCTTACAAAGCTTGACATATTCAACATAAGTCTTTAACCTGTCAAGACCCGGGTTTAACGTTATTCCATATATATGTTGTAAGTTGCGCGTGGTTCGATAGTGGTACTCGGTATCTGAGAAGTTAATGATAATAACTGGGGCTATGAAGTCAACTCCAATTATTGCATTATTGGTTGAATGTTCTGCTCCTTCTTTATATTTAAGAAGGCAGTTTCTTGCAGACAGATAATGTACCGTTGGCAATTTTCATCACATCTATTATTTGAAAAAATTTAATACTTGTCCAAAACATGTTTATTGATGTCCTGGTTTGATCACGATTTCCATATCGTGTCAAAAGAATTAGACAGCTAAAGAATCCCACTTTTCATGCTGAGAAGTTACCCTTATTTATGCATGAGTTTGAAGAGGTGTTATTTACCCAGGGTAATTCGTAATTTTGGTGTTGACAGTATGCAGCAGTTCTATGATGTTCAATTTAATCATATTTTGAACAGTGCTGTTCTAGTTGGCACTCCATTTATGTTGACGCATCCAAAATGGACAAATTAGGGTGAATTGGTGTTGGTATCTTTCACTCAAATTATAATATAGTCCAAAAATCAAATGCCTTCAGAAATAAATGTGTTCACTGGGGAATTAAAAAGAGGTATCCTAGAAGCTGTCAAGTGTATCTTGTGCAAATAAGAAAAGCCATAATATTTACTGATTCTCTTAGTGCTTTGTATTCCCTGGAAACGAACGCTTATAATTAAAGCATTCTAATTTAATGTTTGATATTTCACTTGTCACTTTGTGGAGGTAATATAGCTTGGCACCCCACTCACTGTGGTATAACAGGAAATGAAAAAGTAGATACCTTAGCAAAGCAGGCTTGTAATATGTGGTGATATGACAAGTTCCATTCCAAAACTACTGTACGGATTTACTTTTACTCCTCAAAAGAAATCTTTTAAAATCCTGGCCGAATATCTGGAAGTCGAGTTCAAAGGTGACTGGACTGGTTACTTTACAAGTCTATCTAAACCTTGGTTCTATAGATTTATTGCATTCAGATGGATTACAACAACAATTTGTCACATTCGCTTTAGCCACTGTAGTACAGTTGCCCATTTAAGATGTTTGAGAATACTTGATTCCTCTATCTGTGAGTGTGGCCTCTAGGATATTAATCATATCATTTTTGCTTGCAACAAATACGATCGCCGCCCATTTTTTAATTCTATCATTAGTTATAAACACATGTTTCCTACTAGTGTCGAGTGTATAGTATCATCTCTAAATCCATTCTATGTAAATGTAATTTCAGACTTCATTTCATTGACCCATTGCGTGGCGAGCGGTTTGATCGAACCATGCGTTATATGGCAACAGGTATATAATGGTGTTTGACGGGTTAAATAGTATTAAAGTCTAGAACGAACAGTCTGTAGATGATGGTCTTACAGTATTATGTGCTTAGTTATTATTAGTAGCTAGGTAGTTCTTTTTATTTTTGTTTCAGGTCATGAAGTAATGGACCTTCTGAAAATTCCAATTTGTTAAGATTCTTTTCGTTTCAACTTGACGTTGGCAAAGTAACATATTGCCATAAGAGGAAGAAAAATATAACCCTACATTACATTTTTTGTACATTCAGAGAATTTTGTTTATGTAATAAAGATAGGTAGGTACTAACACTATTGATTATCAGAAATGGCTTTAAATCGAGATCGCCGCTCTAATGCTGGGAATCGAATGGCAAAGTTGTTGGATGAAGAAGAAGAGGCAGAGGACGATTTCTATAAAACTACATATGGAGGATTCCACGAAGTTGAAGAAGACAAAGAATATGTGTAAGTTGCTTACATTTGGTATATTAATTATATCAGCCTGTCTACAGCAAACGAATCTCTGAATTGGGAAGGTTTTAAGTTGCTGCATTCCTAAGGGCACTCTAGGCATATGTATACTTTGCCACTAGTGATACTTCTATTGTTGCAAAAATTGCTTGTTTGCTATCAAATGCAGTATAAACAAAAAGTACAAGTAAATATGTATAAAGATTTTAATTTCTCTTTATTGGTGTGACAAACAAACAAGCAGCAGGGAAACAGTGCCAAGTGAATGGTAGTAGTGTACATCGCTTGCATTAGACAACTTACATATAATAGTATGTCACAATTCATACCATACAATCGTCAGCATTATGCTGTTGTGTTTCTGATGCCATAGTCATGTTGTATATTTGTAAACATAATAAATAAATAAATATTGTCAGACAAATTACACAGCGCCGTCTAGCCCCAATGTAAGCGAAGCTTGTGTTATGGGTACTAGATAACTGATAAACATACGTAAATACATTTTTTTTTGTAAATACATAGGTACTTATTATACATAGAAAATACCCAGACCAAGACAAACAGACATGTTCATGCACACAAATCTTTGTACTGTGTGGGAATCGAATCCACAAACTTTGGTGTCAAAGTAGCATAACAGCGCGTATCACCACTGCGCCACCAAGCTCATCAAATAAGACTGATATTTGGAACCAACATCGGTGTAGTACCACTTCTGGCCTAAGTAGACCTTGTATGTGTATAACATACCTAGTCTGGCCATAAGTTCTGTTACAAATGAATATGCATTTATGTTTTTATGAAGTAATGTAATCTTAATAAAACTATGTAAGTACATATTTATGGAAGTCTCAGCAAGTTATAAAATGTGTATTGCTTGTATGTGTATTGAGGTTTCTCAACACGGTCAAACACAGTCTCTTGATACATTTTGGCTGAAGGCTTATTCCTTTTTCACAAAAATGAAATTTTGTGACTCCTTGATATCCACCCTCCACCAAATCATTACAGACGTAGGATGATGACCATGTTGTACCTCTCCGACAACTGGGGCAGCTTCTTTAGAACCGTGTGCGTACACTTTCTCATTTTGCTTGTTGTAGTGCTCTTCAATTGTGAATTTTTTTTCATCAGTAAAGGGGATATGTCTGTGCCTTTCAACTGCGTATCGGGACAGAAGGCGTTTTGATTGATTTTTTTATACCACTAAGGTGGCAATCAAGCATACGGCCTGCCTGATGGTAAACAGTCACCGTAGTCTATGGACATTTGCAACCGCATCATTCATGCGTTGCTGACCCTATGTTTGATCCACTCTCTTCAACTGTAGGGATTGATTTAGGGCATGTCCTGTATATCGACGATAAGCGCGAAGTTTCAGGTCTTGTTTTATTATACGCGACAGAGTCTTAGCGGGAATCTTCATTTATCACGATAAGATGTTTTGTTTCCTAATGGGGTTTCGGCGGATTGTGGCTTTAACAGCATTAAGAGCCTTTGTAGTTCTAACATCACACCGTTACCCCGATTTTTTATGGTCTTCAATAGGGGAAGTGTTGGTATATCTGACGATAGTACGATATATGTCCTATGTTCGATACGGGTTATATCAAGCTTTTGAAGTGTCTTGAATATGACCGACGGCTGCATACCCACTGCCACTGCAATCTTATTTTCTTTAATACTCCACTCCATATTGTAATTTGATAATAAACACGAAAAACGTATGTAAAACGGCGGGGAATCAAAATATGTTTTTAACATAATAAACGCATTCCAAATTCAAAATAATTAAAGAGTTGAAAAAAAGATAAAATTCTATGTAACAGTATTTATGGCCAGACTAGTTATAATAATCTTATTACATAGAGAGGGACTATAATGAATGTTACACATACCACATAAATAAATAAATAAATATTGTCGGACAAATTACACAGCGCCATCTAGCCCCAAAGTAAGCGAAGCTTGTGTTATGGGTACTAGACAACTGATAAACATACGTAAATACATTTTTTTTTTGTAAATACATACTTATCATACATAGAAAATACCCAGACCAAGACAAACAGACATGTTCATGCACACAAATGTTTGTACTGTGTGGGAATCGAACCCACGAGCGTTGGAGTCAAAGTAGTGTAACAACGCGTTTCACCACTGCGCCACCGAGCTCGTCGAATATAATAAATACATATATTTTTCAGCCAAGAGAAAGAGCAGGATGACTTAACTGATTCTGATATTGATATTGACGAAAATGATGAGCCTGTTTCCGATCAAGAAGCTGATGTTAAGGAGAAAAGGAAGAGTAATGTTTATAAGGTGATTATATTTTTCATATACGAGGGTCATTTGAAAAGTTCTTAGCCTAACATATTTAATGAAACCACATGATTTTGAGTTTATTTTTATTTTTCAACATACTCTCCTCCGAGCTCAAAACACTTTTTCCATCGACCCGGTAAGGCTTCGATACCCGTTTTAAAAAAATCTTCGTCTAACTCCTCAAAATAAGCGTCCACGGCGGCTATGACCTCTTCATTTGTAAAAAAATGTTTAACACCTAAAAATTTTTTCAGCTTTAGGAACAGATAAAAGTTGGACGGTGCTAAATCCGGTGAATATGGGGGATGAGGTAACAATTCGTCTTTTCTTCGTCTAACTCCTCAAAATAAGCGTCCACGGCGGCTATGACCTCTTCATTTGTAAAAAAATGTTTACCACCTAAAAATTTTTTCAGCTTTGGGAACAGATAAAAGTCGGACGGTGCTAAATCCGGTGAATATGGGGGATGAGGTAACAATTCGAAGCCACATTGATGGATTTCTGCCATGGATTGCACAGAGATGTGAACGCGCGCATTGTCCTGATGAAACAAGACTTTTCTTCTCAATAAACCTGGACGTTGTTCTTTGATTTCTTCTCTCAAACGACGCAACAGGTCGCAATAGTAATCGGAGTTTATTGTTTCACCCTTTTTTAAATAATCCACGAGAATTATACCCTTTGCATCCCAAAAAACGGATGTCATGACTTTGCCCGCCGATAAAACCACCTTTGCCTTCTTTGGGGTGGGCGATCCTGCTCTTTTCCATTGTTTCGACTGTTCTTTTGTCTCGGGTGTATTGTGGTGAACCCAGGTTTCATCCATGGTTATAAATCTTTCAACAAATTCTATTGGGTCAGCTTCATATAACTCTAAACAGTCGCGAGAAGTTGTGAGTCGGTTGCGTTTTTGTTCCACTGAAAGCAGTCGCGGTACCCACCGCGCAGACACCTTAGAGAATCCAAGTTCAGTAGTAATTATATGATGTGTTCGCTCAGATGAAATGCCTACAGTCTTAGCTATCTCCTCGACAGTCAATCTTCGATCAGATAAAATTAAATCACAGATTTTTTCTTTGTTTTGATCAGTGGAAGCAGTCGAAGACTGGCCACTGCGGGGCTCATCTTGAATGGTCTCACGACCACGTTTAAACTCTGCCACCCAGTTTTTAACAGTCGCATACGAAGGAGCGGACTCACCCAAAGTAGCAGACATGTCTTCATGTATAGCTTTTGGAGTTAAACCTTTCAAATTCGGGTATTTTATCACTGCACGATGTTCAATTTTATCCATTTTCAAAAATAGCTCTGACTTGACTTACGGTATCACGTGTAAACGAACAATGAGTTACTGTGAATAAACTAAACTGTGCATACTTGTTGCTAAATAATGTAACTACAAAATGAGGGTAGTTATAAAAAAAACCAATGACTAACCATGTTAGGCTAAGAACTTTTCAAATGACCCTCGTATAATATACTGCTGTGTACTTAATAAATAAATACATAATTTAAAAACATATTTAAATATACTCATCCTTGTTTCGGCTTTCAATAGATGATAAAAGCATGCATGCCTGCAACATGACATACACATTTGTCTCGTCTGGATCTTTAGGTTTGATTTTCAGGAACACCGTTCCTATATGAAATCTATATGTTTGGCTGTGTGTGCGTTTGTCTGTACGTTTGCTGTGTGTGCGTTTTTTCGAATATTCGAATTTTGACTTCAGATTCGGATTCGGATTCAGCATAATAAAGTAGAATAGGAATGTTGAGGACCACCGTTTCTATCTCTTAAGGAACATGGTCAAAATGGCCGACAAATTTAAATAATAGAATAATAATAATAAGATTGGAAAATATTTTGTTGTCATTATTGTTGAATAATGTCGGCCATTTCCCCTAGGGATTTTAGAGGTTCCCTAAAATAACATTAGAGACTATTGCTAAGTAAGAGCACTAATATTGTAGTGGATGACAAACCAAAACAAACTGGTATGGGTATGTATCATAGCATGTGGTGAAGAAAAACTTAGCATTGAAACCTGCACGTTCCAAAAAAAAAATTATGAAATATGTGTGTGTTTTCGCCCAATCCATAGGCTTAGTAGCAGACTCCAGCATAAGGGGGCATCACATTACAGCTGCATTCACATTCTCGTTCTTTATTTGAATGTAACATGTGTGATGTCAATCAAACTATGAAATAACTTTATCAGCATATTCACTTCTGTCTTCCAGGATCCAAATAGAAAAAAGAAATCATCTACAGAGAAAGTTAAAAAACCAGTCGTGAAAAAGAAAGAATTGAAAAAGGATAAAGAGCCCAAACCCAAAGAGGATAAAGAAAAACTGGAAACACATGATAGAAATGATGCCTCATTTGGTATGTTCTTCTATTTCTATGTTATTTATTTCTATTTCTTGGTGTTGCAATGTCTATTGACCACATTGACCTTCCGCCAAATTACATTACATCAGTACCACACTCAAAGTATAAAAAAATGAATATGGGGCAATTATAGCGTTATACCGCAGGTTGCAAATATGCGTTCCATCCACTGCAAAACTTTTATTTAACCCAGTCTTCGAGGGCCTTGCGAATTATATGTTCACTGTATATGTTGCAAAGCATAGGACAGAGAATACATCCTTTTCTAACGCCTTTATTAATGAAGAACACATTTGAACAGTCTAATGTCAAATTTGATGCAAGAATGGTGGTTGATATAGAGATTTCGGACTAGTTCAATAAGATGTTAAGGTGTACCCATTTCCCTCAGCACTTTTATACCACAGCACCAAAAAAACTAATATATTATTGACTACACCAAATGTGTATAATAATATCATATTGACTACACTATCATGCCACCAATACAATATCATATTGGTGGCATGGTGGTATATTGGCATATTGGTGATATCACAGGACTGTTAAATTCACAGCTTCTGGATTATTTGCGGCACAATCAAGATTTGCTCCCTTGTGCCTTTAACAAAACTCAGTTGTATTTCAAGGATTTGTCTCTCAAGAAAGTTTTTGAGCCTAGGATTGATTATATAGAATAGTATCTTACTGACATACCTGACAGGATAAGTGCAAGTATACACAGTAGTTGCCATCAGTGGCGTGCACTCCATATAGACAAAAAGACATTGCCTACCCTATCAATTTGATAAATACCATCCGATGTTTCATTCTAAAACATAGTTTTTAACTAATATTTCGTATCAAAAACAAAAATTAAAAACAGCTCCATCTATCGGTATCGGTAAGTTATTAAAATCATCGCTAGTCATATTCAAATCGCAGCTAGGCGCTACGCTACACCAGCGCCGCATTGGCAGCTTTTAACGGCGGAAGACACTAACTATTTCTGTCTAAATTTACGTATGTGTGCCGTGTTGTTAATACAAATACTGTAGTGTGCATTCCTGTAATTACATTGCCCACAATAACACAAATAACGCACACTAAAGCATAGTATAGACAATGTCTTTTCAGCTGAACTATAACGTAAATTACCTATGTGTCGCGAGCATTGCTACGTAACTATTTTAAAAAGTAGTTTGCTGCATATAATTATAGTGAAAGATATTGCCATTTCTTTTTTTCGTATAAAGTTGATGTTAATTTTATTTTGATTTTAAAACGGCCGCCATTGTTTTTGTTTTGAATCGATTGACTGGTAGCAGACGAAATAAGATTTTAAAGTTTTAAAGTTGATAAATATGGATGATATTCACTGCGAAAGTTGTGCATGTGGTGTGTGTAGTGTTCGGTGAATAAAAACAAGTGATCACATACATCATTATTTCCACAAGACTGGGTAACCAAAATCAACATTCTGTATTTTTTGGTAAGTTAATAGCTTTAAAAAAATCTGCCTACCCTGTCAAAAATCTCTGTGCACGCCACTGGTTGCCATAGTCTTTTGTAGAACTTTTCTTGGTGATGTATATTAGAATAATATCCATCTCTTGGTTTTCCAGACAAAATTGCAGATCCCCGTTCATTGCTTTATACTTTAGGTTCTTGAGCAGCTCCGTTGGGTAGCTCTTTGTCAGTAGATTTTCCATCCTTAATACCAGGGATCGCATGTTCTATATCTAACTTTAGTACATCAGGTTCACTTTGTGTTGATTCTGACTGAATCATATTTACAGTAGTTTAACCAATGTTATTGCTCTTCTCATGCACGCTCGCCGGTTTCTAGGGCTCCAGACATCATCTTCTGATAGAACACGACCAATTTGATCATGGTAGCTAAGTCTTGCGTGCATGAAAAGAGCAATGTATGTTAAAGAAGCGAGTGAGGCATGTTAGGATCGAGTCACGTGGTGCTCTGTTCTCTTGCCTACCCCGCAAGGGATTTGGCGTGAAGTTATAGATAGATAGAACCAATGTTATATAGTCCTGTTTCCACCGGTCCAGTCATCTTCTTCACGTTATCCCGTTTCCTATTCCATTAGGATTGGCGGGGTCCACTAGTTAAGCTTAAGTATTTGGTGAAGATACTGATTTTTACATGGAGCGGCTGCCGTCAGACCGTCACGACCCAGAGGGAAAACCAGATCTGTCTTAGGTTAGGTCAGACGTCTTTCGAAATATAATTTCTTGGACGTGTGGGTTTCCTCACGATGTTGTTCTTCACCGCCGAGCAAGTGATAAATATGTATATAAATCCAAAAATACGAATTTAATGGTACACACCTTCGCCAGGATTCGAACCGGTGACCTTTTGGTCAATAGGCCAGTTCCTTATCCTCTGGGCTATCACTACTCTATAACTGACTGCTTCCATCGGTCTAGTATCTGAACCTTTTCTGTTAGGACGTTGCCAGTTTCATCTACAACGGTTTGCACTATGGGATTTTGCTAGATTCTTCACATTTCGTAAAATATCTCGAGTCTCGGTACAGATGTTGTTGATATTGAGGCGCTCATTGTCCTTGATGTCACCCGTACAGCAACTCAATATCAACTTCAATACTCACTCGCGGAGTGTGGGCAGTGCAAAAGTGCCCAACGTGCCTAAAAAGTTTTCACATCGAAAATATCTTGCTATAAAAACAAAATGTATTTTCAGAAAGAAAATCAATCCGACAGACAACAGCTTTAAAATCAGCAGAAACACAGCAGCGTATCAAAATCAGATCAGAGCTGAAGAAGAAAAAACCAAAAAGGACTGAAGAAAAGATGCCTTCCCAGGAGGAACTTCTTGAAGAGGCGCGAATCACGGAAAAAGAAAATCTCAAGAGTTTAGGTAACAATTTCAAACTAGGTTTCAAAGTACAGTCAAAGACATTACAGTTTCAAAATGTTCAAAAAAATCATTGCTCTCGTTCTGGATATTCATGGCATTGATAGCGTCTCTACAGGAGCTACTTTACATAAGAGCTCGAAATGCTTCGCTTGCTGCCATCGAAATCAATATAATATAAATTTAAGAGAGATAGGGCGCATCAAAGCAGCCCGTCTGGGGAAGTATCTCCACCTCACAGAAAACCGCAGCCAAATAATGACTCCCTAGAGGGTTGTTGTGTTCCTGCGTGTGAGTGAGGTCACCAGTAAGCTCTCAAGGAGTTGCTGTGTGTAAGGACCGAGTAATGCGGCGCTCTTTTCATCAGAATGTGATGTCAGGAACCCTATAAACTGGCGAGTGTGCATGAGAAAAACTATCAATGATAAAGAAGCCAGGGAGGTGTGTAAGGATCGATTCACGTAACCCTCGATTCTCTGTCTCCCCCGCAAGCGATTTGGCGCGAAGCGAATATAGCTCTAGTGGTGATGATGTTTGATTTTATAAGAATTTAGTTTAACTAATGCCTTACTATCATTCCGGTCAGAACACATATGACATAGTTACTTGTATTATCAAATTATTGTATTGTTATTCCATGCCATTACAGAACAGTTTGAGCAAATTGAAATGGAGAGGAAAAAGATTCGTCCTACAAAGAAAACTATAACAGGGCCCGTTATTAGGTAAGTAAGTATACTATTAAGGCGTATTGCAACGGTTGTCGCAGGACAACTTACCAGCTACTGAAGTATGTAGGAACTACTGCACCCCACGGCTTTGTCTTGTTTTCTTTTTTTTTCTTTTGTATTGGCTTCTAAGAGTTGTATCGTGATGTTGAATAGCCTAAATAATTTTTCTAAACTCAAAAAAAGAATTTTAGCTCGAGAGATTAGCGCTTTTAAACAAACTTGTCCGCTTTATATATTTATAATATAATATCGACGAGTGCAAAGTAAAAAGAGATATCTGCAAATTAGTAACTACAGGAGAACGCATATAAAGAATTGTTGTGTTATTTTTTCTAATAAATAACCAATTTACCTGCCTGTTTTAAAATTATGCGAAGTGGACTTTTTCACTCATGAAAATTTATAGACATAAGGTGATATTTGTAAGAAAAGAAACATATGTTTATAAAATCTTGTGTTAAATATCTCTGATAATGCAATAAACAGAAAATCGTTAATGTTATATTGTAATTGGTTTCTTATACTTTGCACTCGCTAATATAATGTCCTTTGTGATTCTTAAAACCTTATTTATGACTGGTCCTTTAATTTATAATGTAGTGCAAGTAAGTCGCAGAACCCTCTGTGCAGGAGTCTGCTAGCACATGATTGGCCTTGTTTCTCATTGAACATGGCAAAGTTGATAGAATGAAAGTTCATACTGAACCTAAAGATAACATTGACATAGCGCTCATATTCAATTAATAATTTCGTTAATAAAAATATAAATAGTCCGAAACACAAAAGTACTTTGGAAGGTCTCTTTTATTTAAATAGTAACTTTCACAGCATGTTATAAAGTATAATACAGCTTGGACCGCTGTTTGTTATTATTTTTAAACTTGGGTATATAAGAGAGTTTCTCTGAAAGAGAGAGTCGGTATTTAGATAAGGAAGCGCATGCTTCGTTGGTTCTGGCATGTAGAATGTGGAATGAAAGCATGACGAATAAAAGAGATGTAGGACACGAGGAAGGCCAAGACTCACCTATCACGACCAAATTGGTTGCATTTTATCAGAAGGTGATGTCATGAGCCCTTGAAACAGGCATATGTGCATGGAAAGCACTATGAATGCTGAAGACGCCGGCGAGGTATGAAGAACCGCGTCTTGTGACAGAGAGTACCCTTTACCTACCCCGCAAGGGACCTGGCGTGAAGCTATAGATGGATAGGTAGCTATATAAAAATGTTGTCAAGCAGTATTGAATTTACAATGATAGAGATGAGCGGGATGAATGTTGTACATACATACATACAGTAAAAATATACAAAGTGAGTATTCAAATCACTACTTGATCTGTTTTCGTATTTCTAGGTACCACTCTTTTGCTGTGCCAATAGAATATGAGACTCCTCAGGAAGATCACTTGACTATTTCACCTGGTGAAGATATATTAGGTGATATTATCAAGAGTGAAGATGGTGAGAATTTGTTTTACCAAATAAGCAAATAAGTTTATGCACGCAAGCTAGGAGCGCATGTACAAGTTCGTAGACATCCCAGGTGTAGAAGCGAGTGTGACGCCCCTGGATATATATACAACTGCATGCAGTACAGTTATTTTAACTACTTGGTGCCATTCCGCGTGCATGCAGTTCTTTTCCCTCCTTTGTACAAGCCAGCGCGTACGTGTACTGCTTGCAGGCAGCGCCAACCCGGTTCACGCCCAGCGTGTGAGCAAATCGTACTATGTAATACATTGATTGAATTGAATAATTTTCGCCTACCCTAAGTATACCGTTAAGCATTTAATATGCCTGTTTTAGGCAAAAATGGCCTAATATGTCTGCAAAGTCCATTTTATATTGGCATTGTCTGACTCTTGCCCATTTCGAAATAATGCACCCTATCAGAAAGCGTATAAAGTAATAATATAAAATAAAATACCGGCGATCTTGTTTTCCTTTTAATGAGTTATGTGGCACCAATATCACTCTGTAAAACTTCTGCGTTATCTCTGTGTTGGCCACGGAACGACCACTGAGAGGGATGAATTTAGATCGATGAAGTGATAGGCAGTAAGCAGTGACAGAACCTTGTTTCATAGTTGGCAGTGTGTACATGTGAACCTTGGCTTTGGCATCAAAGATGGTAGTAGTACCAATTATTATAATAATTTAAGTGAGGTAGGGCGCATCAAATTAGCGCGTATGGGGAAGTACTTCCAGCTTACAGAAAACTGTAGCCAAATAATAACTCTCTGGTGGGTTGTTGTATTCCTGCGAGGGAATGGGGTCACCAGTAAGCTCCTATGGAGTTGCTGTGTTTGCTGCAGAGGTGGCATCGCGCGAGTGATACTTAATGTATTGCAAGCGTTCATAGGCTACGGTAACCGCTTTACATCCGGTGGACCGTATGGTTGTATGCCTCCTGACGTTGTATATATAAAAAAAAATTGTCTACAATTGTCTTTACACCCAAAGCCAATCTCACCTTTGCCTTCTCTAAAAGGTAGGGCAAAGCTAATTTATTTATAAGCAGCCCGATTGTGGAAGTACCTGCGTCTACATAAGACCACATCAAACGGCGAAAACAACAACCTTCCCTATCCCATCCCTGAAGGATGTTGTGTGATCCTGCAAGTGGCAGAGGTTGCCATTGAACTCTTAGGAAGTTACTGCGTTATTAGAATGGAATAAAATTTGGGTTATTTTTCTGTCTATATTATATTTCTGTCAATATTTTTTTGAATTAAACTCGCCCATATCGTAGTGTAGTGAACTCAACTGAATGCTGAAACTGTAATATTGACAATTTAAAAGTCCTATTTACATTATTTTATTTTCCAGTGTTGCTAACTCCCGGCGAAATAAGCAGTACAGATGTCTCCATGACTGAACCAAAGACTGAGACAGAAATTGTTGAAAAGACAAAAGTAGACGTAAACGTCGTCGGCCCGGATGAAGAAATTGACATAGATAGTGTTCGCGCGTGAGTATTTGTTATTCGCAACATTTTATGTCTATTATGTATAAAAAAATCTTATGGCGCTCGGTTCTCTCTACCTACCCCGCAAGGGACCTGGCGTGAAGATATACATACATACATATGTATAAAATATTTTATAACTTTATATGGTGAACTGGTTTAGGTTCTTGTTCCGCGTCAAAAACTTCCAAAAGGCCCCAGAGGGCAGGGACGCTGACCCTTAGCTAAAATGATAGGAGGGAACGTGGTTTTTGATTCCGGTGATCCAGTCCGGCGAATTCTAAGGTACACTCGCGCGACGTGCACAGTGTTAAATCTTTAGATCTTGGATACATAATCCCATTAATGTCACTAAAACTAATTATTGTAGGATTCAAAGAATACCGCATAACGAACGATAAAAAAAAAGATCCGCCGCGGACCTTACATGGACGGGTTAAGATCTCACTACAAAACAATATTCCATCAGACCTGCGACATGCGAACAACCGCAAAACGAATATTAACCTTTAAAATGGCGGTCTATTCTCATCGGCCGTTACATTATACCGGCGACGCGCGACCAACTGTGCGGATAAATATATTTTTGTGATGTACCTCTGTAAATAAATTTTTAGTGCTGTACCGGAATCACACACATTGAGCATATTTTATTGTTATTTTTTTATCGGGATAGCGACCTAGATGTTTATTCGTATAGCGACTGATGTATATATAATGTTGTTGTATATGTAATGAGTTCCCGCGAGACTCTACGTACTACTGTTATTTGGCTGCGATCTTCAATGTTAGGGTTCTGCTAGTTTCCCATTTGCAATTTAATATAGAGATATAAAACCTTCTTATTAATTCATACTGTGGCAAAGGAATCATATGTGTAACTTATACACTGATTAATTCAACAATTTGATTAATAACTGACTGATTAGTTAATTTCTGATTTATCAAAATTACTTATATTTAGTATTATGTCTAGCTAATTCTCTAAAAATCTGCAATTTCCGAGTCACAAACATGTTTGTGTGACTCGTTAAAATAATTAAAATTTTTAATATGCATTAATTTGTTCGATCTCAATAAAACTCTATAATAAAATTATTCACAGCAAAGATGAGAAACCCAACAAGATACCGAACAAAAAGGTGAAGTACCACGAGAGGACGTTAATATCGTTCGAGAGCGATATTAAAGACAAAGCGTTCAACGCGTGCTTCCCACAGTCACAGCGAAAGAGGCGGAGGGATTTACTGTGTGCTGTCACTAAGTAAGTTTTTAGATCAAATTCAACACATTTATTCACAGAAACCATGATGAACGCAGTGATGTTACCCAGCTAAACGTGAAAAACGTTTTTATATGTATTACTACATTTAGCTTAGTGACTTTGTATGTATACTTTTTAATTTTATACAACCTCTTGAGACATACAGGCATATGGCCCACCTGATGTAAAGTGGCCTATAGACGCTTCCAATACTATGAAGTATTGTTCGCGCATTGCTAACCCTGTTGCTGACACTTCTCAGAAACTTACTGGTAAGCTCACACTCGCAGGACTCTCCAGGGTTATTTGGCTTGAGTTGAGAAAGTTCTCAGTCTGGCAAGGCCCACCGCCTTTCTTAAAAACTTCCAGACCCAAAACAAGCACACGACTGTTTGTCTTGCGTGGGAATCGAACCCACGAGCCTTGGTGCGAAAGTAGCTATTGTTAACCACTCGGCCACTAGGCTCGTCAAAAAATATAAGCAGATAAGCAGCAATACTACATTATGTATTAATAACATTCCGCAACAATGACTTTATGTATACTAACTCTATTAGACAATCTGTTAAAAGAAAATGTCGAAATCACCGGGAGGGGAGATCAAGCCGGTGAAACCAAGAAACTTGTCGCGTTAATGTTAATACTTGCACTTGTACAGACTCCACTTCACAATTTTATTTAATAATTATTTTTACCGACCGGTTTCGCCTTTACGGCATTATCAAGGTATTATATACAACAACTGATTGCACGGTACCGCCATATGTTGTATATAATACCTTGATAATGCCGTAAAGGCGAAACCGGTCGGTAAAAATAATTATTAAATAAAATTGTGAAGTGGAATCTGTACAAGTGCAAGTATTAACATTAACGCGATGTCTTCAAAATTCCACCAAGCGCCTACAATCGTATCAACACAAGAAACTTGTTGTGCTGAATAGGCGAAACAGTACTTCAGCCCGAGTCAAGACTTGTTATACGAGTCTCAAGTCAGACGTCATGGAGTACTGTAACCATTTATGGGTGTGATCACCTGGATGCCAGCTAGGACCTTGTGATTCGGTGCAAACACGAGATGTGAGAGTTTTCGATGATCCTAAAGTCACTTGAGCCCTTGAGTTTACTTACGTGGGATTTTGTCTCCATTTGTACCATGGACCTCTCTTATAAAAATACAATTTTATACCATACCAACCCATACTCATCCCACTGCAGGGATACGGGTCTCCCTTCAACCGAAGAGGTTTAGAGCACACTCCACCAAGCTGCTCAACTGCGGGTTGGCGGAGGCCAGTGTTTTCAAGCTGCCCGAAGGCCACTGATTTAGCTTAATGGCTGTCATCTATCGAAAATAGCCTTCCGAAGCACGAAGAAGCTCGAAATAGGTAAACCCATCCATAGACAGGCTGCGGTCGACGTTGTTTAACTTGCGAGTTCGGTTCGACACGTGCCACGACAACATCGGGCTCTCAGTTTTTATAATACATTTATATTTTTCCAGGAGACCAGCGCGCTACATAGATCCAATAACAAAGTTGCCATACAGAAGCGTAGACGCATTCAGGATAATACGCGAAGCTTATTACCAACAGCTGGAGGCGAGAGGTGATCGCGCTGATCCGCAAGTAGCCGCCTGGCTGCAGTGGCGACGCGCGGACACCGCTTCCACTTACGTACAGATTCACATTAAGTAATTCATTAGAATGTAGATACTTCTTTTATAAAATTAGGCATGTTTTTCTTCTGACCCAATAAAATGATCCTTACGTAAAATTGCGGGTTATATATTATCTATGTGTTATATATATAGATATATATTACCGACCAATGTTACAATGATATTCATGTATTATAACATTCAATTGTATATTGTCAGAACTCAGAAGAATCTAATTGCCAAGTTTAACGATGATACTACTATTAAAAGTGGTTGAAATTCGGTTTAGTATATTCAATAGATTGCAATCGCCGAAAGAAAGAAATTCCTTCTTAACATCATTGATTGGATTGACGCGTGCACTGACGAGTTGGTGCGAAAGATATAACGGGCCATTCGATGCAGAAAGGGATATTAAACTAGTAAGAAGAAGTAAAACTACTATCAGAAATGCTTACCTGGGCGCCGTTATAGGGTGTATCAAAATGACCCTCATCATCCAAAAGGGGTTATCCTACAATATCTATCTATAACTTCACGCCAAATCCCTTGCGGGGTAGGCAGAGAGAACCGAGCGCCACGTGACTCGATCCTTAGATATCTCACTCGCTTCTTTAACATTCATTGCTCTTCTCATGCACACTCGCCGGTTTCTAGGGCTCCTGACATCACCTTCTGATAGAACACGACCAATTTGGTCATGGTAGGTAAGTCTTGACCTTCCCCGGCTCCTACATCCTTCCACTTTTGCATTGTATATCTGCTTCGTCATTCTTTCATCTTGCATTCTTTCTACATGTCCGAACCATCGGAGCATGCCTCTTCTTATTTTAACACCGACGCTCTCTTTCAGACCAACTCTGTTTCTAACATCATCATTTCGAATACGGTTTACAAGCCTTACTCCACAAATTTTGCGCAGCGCTCGCATTTCGACCGCGTTTATTCTACTTTCATGCTCTTTCTGCCATACCCAGCTCTCGCTTCCATAAGTTAGCGTTGGGACCAACACTGCATTGTGTATAGCGAGTTGTGCCTTCTGGCTCAGGTTTTTACTGCCAAGAAGTTTTCCAACGCTCCATTCACACTATTCCCAGCATTCACTCGTCTTTCCACATCTGCGGTGTACCTTCCATCCCTGCTGAAAGCGCATCCAAGATATACAAACTCATCCACTTGTTCCAACACTTCATCATCAATCGTAATCCTTACATTAGTTCTGGATTCTTCTCTTTCAAATACCATTATCTTTGTTATCTTCTCATTTAGTAGTAAGTCTTTCTCCATACATTCGTCTTTCATCGTTGTGACCAGTGTTTGCAGTTCAGATGGTGTTTCTGCTAATAGCACGGCATCGTCTGCATACAGCAGACAGTTCACCACTAGGTCACCCATGCGCAATCCCACATTCGTTGACCTTATTCTCTGCAGACAACTATCAAGATACAGGATAAACAGCCTAGCAGATAGCATGCAACCCTGTTTGACACCAATTTTGACATCAAACCAGGGTGACATGCCACCATCTATCCGCACACATGCTGAGCAATCCTTGTAAGTGGACTGCACAGCACGGAGCAGTGAACCGTCAATCCCATATCTCGGCAATATGTCCCACAGTTCCTTTCGCACAACCCTATCAAAGGCTTTCTCAAGCTTTCCAACAATATGAGTTTCTATTATTATCTTTTCCATCTAGACTAAACCGAGGCTCACAAGGGCACGCCCATTGCGATGGCCAGAGTTGGTCCTGAAGACTATCTAGTGCATAGTGGCAATTAGACCATACCCTTTTGTACTAATAGATCCTGAAAAAAATAGTTAAGAGTATTTTTTTTAGTAATTATCGTACACCCTAAGGTCACAACTCCTGTATATGTGATAGTAGTTTATTTTTTACAATAAATTTATTTCAATTGTTATGTTGTTTATTTTCGCTCGATTATGTTGGATGATACCTGCGCAGTGATAGCTCAGTGGATAAAGAAGCGACCCATTATCCGACGGTTCTGGGTTCGAATGTTGGTGAGAGTACCACTAAATTCGCATTTTAGGATGTATGTCATATTTGTAATTATCACTTGCTCGGCGGTGAAGGCAAGCATCCTGAGGAAATAGAAATACACGCTATAGAAATTGTTTCGAAAGAAGTGACCTAACCTAAGAATACTGATTTTCTTTCTGGGTGTTTCGAAAGAAGTGACCTAACCTAAGAATACTGATTTTCCCTCTTGGTTGTGGAGATCTGACGGCAGTCACTCTATGTAAAAATCTGTATCTTCGTAAAATCCTAACCTATCGTAAAATCCTAAACGCTAGGAAGGTGTTGAATTGAATAGTTGCTAGAACAATAATTCCTTGACAACTTTTATCTACTACTTCGAGTGGGAAACAAACATTCGGTTTACTACCGTAGCTTACGGACGCTTGTGAATTCGGTCGCTCGTGCGTTACCGCTAACGCCACAAGTCCTGTTCTTCCGGGTTCCTGGTGACATTACTAGTTCACAAGAACGCAACAAGCTATCCAACTATTTAGCTGCGGTCTTCTGAAGGTTCACCTAGTGAGTACTCAGTTGGGATGCATCTGAAATATCTGAATAGAAAGGTGAAGGAGTGGTACCTTCTTTCGGTAGAGCCACGGTTGTTAATCGAATGGCATGTACAGGAGAGGTTAAAACGTAGCTGTAGCTCAACCATTTACTTACATCCTAAACCTATCCCAGTATTATATTGGCACTACGTGACAACAGTACTATAAAAATAAAATGAATGCGATAGGAAACTGCCATCGGGAGTTTATGGTAAATTAGAATAACATCTTATGAGCGTTATCCTGTTTCCTAATCCTTTAGGATTTGCGGATTTCGCTGCCTAAGCCTAAGGATTAGCTACTGACGATAGACCTTCACAAACCAGACCTTTCTTGGACATGCGAGTTTCCTCACATAATATGTACCTACATAAATCCAAAAACACGAATCTTAGCACCTTACAGAAGACAGACAAATAACTCCCAGGAAGATTTTGTGTACCTGAGAGTAAACGGGGTTACCTATGGGGATATTCATTGCCGCGGAAACCCATATTCGAAAAGATATCGCTCAGATTCCTATTCGGATTCGAATATGTCTTTTCGAGGCATGTGAATACCTCACCCGATCTACCGTGGTAAGACTTAAAATTACAATAGTTGGGGCGTTAACTACAGGGCTGCTAGGACAAAATCAAAGACCGACGAAACTGATTTATGGACGCAGCAAACAAGAAATAGCACACAACCAGTTGGTAAATCCTTTCAGCTGGGTATGATCATCAGCTATCATCATCAAAGCGATAACTGAATTGCGTGAAATATTTACGCACGCATGATATATCTTTCTTTTCTACATATTCAAGGTTGGACAAACGCACAGGCATAAAATATACGTAACCTAGGAATTTTTGTTAAGTATGGAACGGTCATATTTTTGAAGTGGAAACTTCTTAAGCATATAGCCCACTTGATGTAAATTGGTTACCGTAGCTTATGAACGCTAGCCATACTTCCTGCTCATTTGTTGCCACACAGCTACTCTGGACCTTATTAGTAACCCCAATCACTCGCAGGAACAACAATTCTCCAGGGAGTCTAGGGTGTTGTTATTTAGCTGCGGAGGTACTTCCCCAGCCGGCTGCTCTAATGCGCCCTATCTCTTAACAACACAGACCAAGTCAAACAGACATGTTCATGTACACAAATGTTTGTCTTGTGTGGGAATCGAACCTACAAGCCTTGCTGTTAAAGTAGCATTGTTATTGTTAATCATTACCCCGCTGGGCTCGTATCGTCTTGCTAACGTTTCCGTTATTAATACACAATACCAAATGGTATGAGCAAGAAATGAAGAGTAGTATTTGCAACGAGTACTGTCCATAGAGGAAGTGTCATCGCGAGTATCTTTCTGTAGGTGAATGTAGCGTCAATACATTGCGTAGAATAAGGAAGAATATCGAAACCAAAATTAAATATTTATACTTAGGTTTATTAAATGAAGAATAAATAGTTACATTATAAATTATAATTAAATTTATAATAAGATTCATTTATCTGTACAAATTGTACACTTACTCTAATGATGACATGATGGACTATTCTAGACTACAATATGACGAATTCAATGAAACAATGACGTCATCAAATCTCAATTATAACTAGACATAAGTATTCAAAATTAGTAGGCATTGAGTTCAATTCAATAGCTAGCTTGTCATGCTAACTATGCCTACTACAGGGAAACATATAACCATATAACTTCACTAAAGTTATCATCGCCTCGCGTGTTTTTAATAGAGTCTAAGATAATGATATTCTTTTTAATTACTCTATCGTATCGAATCGATTTGAATAGATCGTTGCCTATGTACAGTTAATGCTGTCATGTAATTTTCTATCTTTCAAATTATTTTAATCTACAAATCAGCGGTAAACGATGCGTTCATTCTTAAATCTGGCACACTATTTCTTCTTTGTTTCTTACTCAGCAGCTCCTTTAAGGAGATAAGACCCGATGCATTTGCATCCATCCTCGAATGATATTTGGACGGATCTGTTGTAGGCAAATACGGGTATTCGCTTAGGTACGTCTGGGCATTTTGAATCTGATTCTCTTTAGTCAAATCAGTTATTTGGATATCAGTGATTTCATATGAACTTATCGACCTATCTGAAACGTTTTCCATAGATCTAAAAGTTTCGAGAACAGCTTTCTTATGGGGTATGCCTCTCAAACTACCCTGTCTACTCAATTTACCTTCCATAACATCAGTAAATAAGTCATCAACGTTAAATTTTTCTGATATTTTAACTAGTTTGTTGCCACTTTCTTGATCATCTTGCATTTGGGTCCAAATTTTCGCAATTTCCGACGAAGGCATTGAATGTGATTTTGTTTTCTTTTTTGTCCTCTTTTTAGACATGCCATTTTCTAGAGATTCAGTCGATTTGTTTTGTAATAATAATTGACAATCGTTCATTTTTGCCGGTCTTTTCTCTTCTGTAAGTTCTTCTAGCGATTGGAAATATTCTTTAGCTATTTTGAAACGAGATTTGTAGTCTTTCTTCACAGTATCAGGGTCTGTCACTGGTGGAGAATCCACCGGGGTATCTAGAGCATTTTCTACAATTTCCAATTCTATATCTGACAAACTTACATATGATGTGGCTTTATCTTGATCGGGCGTAGATTCAGGTTCAATTGAATTGGTTTCTTTAGAATCTATGCTGTCAACCTCAAAACTTTCAAAACTTTTGAAACTTCTGTGTGTTGATTTAATTGGTAAATTTTGAAATGTGTGTGTTGATCTATTACTCGAACTCGTTACACATCCTGAAAATAAGAAAAATTGATATAATGGATTGATTACAAACAAAAATTGAAATTATGATCAATAACTGCACAGTTATAAAGCATCTATGAATTCAGTTTATTGCGTATAGAGTACCTATGATGTAAATCCAAGTAGTATTTTTTTAATAGAAAATTAATATAAATATATCCACGTACCTGGTGGTGAACTGATGTTTTGCAACTGTTTTTGGGAGTTTAAGCTAAGTCTGCTTGATTTTACTATGGATTTAGACTGATCAGTTGCTTTGGAAGCAGTTTCATATAACGATATGAAATTTTTCACGTTAATTTTTGGCAATTCATCGCACGATTTATGTTTATCTAAATCGTCTTTAAGTGACGCATGTGTAGTTTTACTAAATATATCCATTTCAGATTTACTTATAGAAGTTCTGCGTAACTCGTTTGGTTTTTCATATTTTTCTTCTTGACTTTGCTTACTTAAATAGTTTATCGTTTTATTTATATATGGCGTTACTTTTTTAATTGTATCTAGTTCTTGGTGAATTGTTGCTTCATCAAAGCTTTTATTGAATGTATTTTGCCCCATTACGCCTCGTTTTTCCTTCAAAGTTAGCTTATTACTAATTTTTATCGTTTGAGGAGATTCTGTTTTTATTTCGTTTATTTCCTCTTTCAATTGCTCTACAGAATTCGAAATTTCAGTTTCACAATGTCGTGAATTAGTAGGTTCGAGTTCCTTCTCAGATGAAGTAACACTATCTTTTCTCTGGTATATGTTTAGCATCGACTGACATTTTCTCCGAGGCCATGATTTGTCTTCAGTGTTCGATATTTTGTGGAATAGAGATATACGACTAGACACTAAACCGCTGTCTTGACTAGCACCGATTACATCTGCCGATGATTTATCTACGGTGCTTGGATTTCCTAAAAAAGTATCAATTTTATTCAAAATCTGTTTTCTAGAAGTGCCGAAAAATCTCCTTGGGCTTGTTTCAAATGCCTTGTATACTTCCTCAGGAAGTTCTTGTTTTACTGGTAAGCTGGATTTATTGTCGCTCTCGCCTTCTATTTGAACGGCATCACATTCAAGTGATTTTATTGGTTGAACAAAAGATTCTGTTTTGCTTTTTGGAGATTTTGTTCTAAAGCAAGATAAAGCATCAATTTCGTTATGTTCTACTTCGAGTTTATTATCCCAATATTTTTTCCATTTATCTACTAAGTTAATTTCAGCCCGTTTGTCCTCTACTGTATCTAGAGATTTATCTAATTTTTGAGGAATTATGGCGGAGCCTATAGAATTGAACGATTTTGGATAAGTATTTTCTTGGGGTTCTTCTGCCTTTAAGATTTTTTTTACAATTTGTTTTCCTCTTCGTTTTGTCAGTGAATCGTTATTTCTGAGGTGCTTAGACGACAATCGTCTTTTCTTTTGACGTGCTGTAGCTTCCACTGATTTCGCCTCTATCTGACGTATTTTTTCATCCCAATATTTTTTTCTTTCTAAAACTATGTTTGTTTGTTTTCCATCTCCAAATTGAGTTTCATTTTTATTTTCATGAATTAACTCTTGAAAATTGTTTTCATGAAGGGTTTGACTTACTGAAACTGATTCAGTGGCATTTGCCTGAACCTCAGAAATCTTTCCTTCTAATTCGTCTGCATGTCTTTTCACATCTGCGTTGACATCAGATGCAGAATCGACATGGTTCTTGTCGTTTCCGTCTATGGTATCTATATTTCCTTGATGATATTCATCAAATTTAGCGTAATCGTTATTCGAACTAGGAAAGTATTCCTGGTATACATCATTAAGTTCAGCAAATGCCACTGCTACCAAATCACTCTCAACTTGTTTTATTATAAGTTCTGATTTATTTATATCTCTAACTCCAGACGATAAACTTCTGTCAGTTTCTTCAATAATGGGCGTAAATGTACGTCGTTTTAAATCCAGTTTACTTGATCTCGAATCATCATGACTTGTAAGAACGTTGTCTTTTAATTCACTACACGTTTTCCATATTTCTCTTTCAGCCGGACCCATATTTGCCACGTCCTCATGTCTTAATCCATAATTTTCATCTCTAGGAGAAGATCTTTGCTTATTAACTAACTCGGACACAGGTGGATTATCATTGTTATTGTTATCTGGTGAACTATTATTATCATCAATACTTACATATGCAGAATCCCATATATCTTTTTTTGGTGTAATATTTCGTGTATGTAGTGTGTCAGTAGGACTGCAGTTACTTGAATCAATTGGATCGTCGATATTGTCCATAATATTTGAATCCAGACTATGATACGTCGAGTTAGCGGATGCATTATTATCCATTCTATGTGTTTCTTTCATTTTTGGTAAATGTGTATGTAATGGCGTTGAAAACACTGAAACTGCACCATCATCTACAGGGTCCCGCAAGTGTTTCTCTTCTTTTACTTCACTGGTAGTGATTATTAGTGATTCCATTTCTGGAACTGGAGACGAAGCTCTGATAATAGGAGGTAGAGAAACTGGGGCACCGATTATGAAATCAGCTGTCGGTAGAGAATCCTCTAGTTTACTTTGGTGTTGATGTATAAAGAATGGATTAATAAATTCATTCCCAAGTTCATTTGATTCATCACGACTTTTAATTTCGCCTGATATAATTTTAAACACTGGAGATTTTGGGCGTTCTAATTGAATTAGATTGGTATCAATAAATGGATTGTTATTTATTGGCGACATAGACCTATTTTCGTCAATTATTATTGTTATTGAGGTGTCTCTTGTTTCTTCATTTTGCGAATTATTTGTTTCATATTCATTGGCTATCAATGCACCGAAATCTTTTCCTATCTCATAATGTTGTTCATAAACATCATTCAAGAACGGATTATTAAGCGCTGCATTCAAATTAATGTTATTGTCAATATCTTCGCCTAGTATGGGCTTGTAATATTCCAAGCTGTCCTGACTATAAGTCTCATCATTTTTATTACATAAAACCATTTCAGATGGCATTATTCCTTTTGTTACATCTTCTATAAAATTTGGTTTACTTTTTTCCATTAATATTGATACCGATATATTTTCTGGTATAATGAATTTATCTTGTTTTCCAGCAATAACGTATGGTTTTATTTTTTTATCGCTAAAAGTGGAATTAACAATATCAGGAATATCTTTCTGCTTTCTAGGTCGACTTATTTGATTATTTCTACTCTCTTCTTTCTTTATATTTAGTCGAGTTTCTGCCAAAATACCATACCATATTTTACAAACTTTGTTTGCTGTTATAACTTTCTGAACAATCTTGTTAAATTTGGATCTTATATCTCTCCTCAATTCTAGTTTAGTTTCAAAATCATATAGATTTAATTTCTCATCATAGGCTTTCTCAACTTGACATAATTTAGTTTCATTATTGTCTGTTGTCATTAAAATATTTGCTTCATCATCTGTTATTTTTTCTAAAGAACCGTTCTCTCGTAGCAGCATCTTTTCAGTTACAAAATCTACTATCCTCAGGACAACTTTTCTATCCGATTTGATATCTACTATATCGATTTCTTCCCCATCCTCAAGACAAAAGTTATCCTTTTCAAGAGCATTGATGATATTGTGAGTAGTCACATTAAATGGTGACCCAACTATGTTTTCGCCTCTACTAGTGATGTAAATTTCATATCGTCCTTCGTGAGGTACGATGTAGCTAATTTTTAAATGGTCTGTTCGTAATTCGTCTTCGATTTCAATGTCATATTTCGTTTTAGGTATATAATATGTTTTATTCATGTCGTTTTTGCCATAACTTCTAAGATATCTAGCTCCTTGCGTAATGGGTAACACATTTTCCGTATAATTTCGTTTTGTTTGTAAATTTAGTAGCTTTTGCCGAATTAATTGTGCTTTGCCGAGTATCGGTGGAAGAACCGCCATTCCATAGGTGTCTTTTGGACCTCTTATTAGGATTGTAATTTCTCCCGGATCTAAACTTTGTTGGGCAGTAGGATATATTTTGAAGGACATCGTGTTGTTCACTTGAGCTGCTGATAAGCCAGATCCTCTAGCGACATAGTCGATCGTGAATTGTGTAGCATCAGGAGATGTTCGTTGGGATCCAGGTTTGGAGACAGGCGGTGTTATTTTAGTTAATGCTTCTCGGATGCGATCCAAGTAAGTCGCCAGTTTCCATTCTTGGTGTTTGCTTAGTGAGTCGTTCGAGTCCAGCTCTTGTCTGGAGAAGACCTGAAAAGTATAGAAGCGTATCGTTTTAATGCTTTGATTATCTAGGTAAATGCAAAAGAAAATAATCGTTTCTAGGAGTTTGTTAGGTAAAATTATAATTTGTCTCACATCACTGTAGATGTGGAGGCCAATGTTCTGGACGTCCTTCTAGTAAATTATGATGATAATAAATAGTGAAATAGAATGCTTTATGTAATGTTTACCTATGTATATTTTTTATAGGCCATCCACCGTATAAAGTCGTTACCGGAACCGGAAGTATCACCCCCGTGGTGCCTCCCTTACTGCTAATACATTATCTCTTAGGAGCTGGTAACGTTAATTTTTCACAGAAATATAACAATTCAGAGCGTTGGTGGACGTAATTTTGCAGTCGGACTGCTTTAATGCGCACTATCTCTCTTAAAAACCACACAAATGTTTATCTTGTGTGGGAATCGAACCCAGACTCTTGGTGTTAAAGTAACCATTGCTAACCACTTGACCACCAGATTACAGATAAAAATGTTTGGTTAGACTTGTCGACTTACCGGTTCAACACCAAGGTAATGGTCGGCTATAGACTGCGCGTGTTTCAAAGAAAGCGTAGTCGGTGGGTGTCCTGCGCAGGCGCCCGGCAGAGCTGCGTCCAGCACGCCGCATATGATCCACCCATGTCGCCAAACAGTGTCCAAGCTCTCCACTTTCACCGGCCCTGCGTCGCTCAACCATTGTAACACAGAAGTTTTCTGCTCCTCGCTCGAGAATACGACTGGAAAAATAAAACAATCATAAGGAAAGTATTTTAATTGACTACTAAAACTAAAAAAGCTCTCCAAGTGCAAATCGGACTTGCATATGAAGGGTTCTGTATCACAGAAAAACTCCAAAATAACACATTATTGTACATGGCTTTGATTTGTTATTTGTAGTTATAACGGCCATGGTATTACACACACTTAAAAATTCAAACTCTACCTATTACGGTACAAATGATGCCCTGTGGCCGATGGACGGACAGAGATGGACAGACAGATGAAAAGACAGGCCCCTTGCCAGCCATTGGGTCGGGACCCTAAGAATATTATGATATGGATAAATTAATCCCTAAAATTACATTGATATACGCGGTGACGTATAGATAGGTACGTAATATACCTACGTTTTATTTGCAATACAATGAGCATACATATAAATTACAAATTTGTATATGTAACATAACAACACAGTACAAGCGGTAGTCTTAGAAGCATTAGTCTCCACCTTAATACGTTACCACCTTTCTACCTTCTTATTCGTAGCGTTATCCTGTATCCTATCGATTAGGATTGCTGAGGTCCGCTGCCGAAGCCTAAGGATTTGACGTAGATACTGACTTTCGACATGGAGCGACTGCCGTCAGACCCCCACAGTCCAGAGCTTTTTTTGCCACACTTCATTGCTCATGATGTCTTCGTTCACCGTCGAACAAGTGAATTATTACTTGCTCGGCGCTGATTGAAAACATGTTTGTAATTATACAAATATCCGTAAACATATCAATTAGGAGTAAAATAATTGCCTTTTTTATATACAACGTCGAGAGGCATACAAGCATACGGTCCACCTGATGTAAAGCAGTTACTGTAGCTTATTAAAGTTTGTAACATATATCACTCGCCCGATGCCGCCTCTGCTGCTTACACAGGAGCATTGGTGACCTCACTCATACGCGGGCACACAACAAACCTGTAGGAAGTTGTTAATTGGCTGCTGTGTTCTGTGAGGTGGAGATACTCTTACAACATCCAGACTAAGACAAACAAACGTGTTCATGCACACAAATGTTTGTCTTGTGTGGGAATCGAACCCACGAGCGTTGGTGTCAAAGTCGTGTCTTTCACGATTGAGCCGGCAAGCTCGTCAAAACTAGTAACAAGATCATGTTACATATACAATTTTTCTTTTTTACATTAGAGTGATCGAAGTAGGAAGGGGAGTAGAACGCGCAGGTCTTATTGACATATTCACATATCCACATCGCTTCACTTATAGATTTGTTGGTTAAAATATCCTTCCATTATATAAGGCTTGAATAAGCTCAAATCGCTGAGATATTTAGACGCTAAAAAAATTTAGAAGCCTCCGTCTTAAAGAAAACCGTAGCCAAAATTACAATTCCCTCGTGTTGTGTCATTATCTTCGGGCGACTGGTGGATTCCAAGAGGCTCCTAAGGTAGTGGTAAGGTAGAAGCATAGTTCCCGCCTGATATGGCATTTACCGTAGTCTATGACTGAGAAGAAGTGTCGCACGGCGGTGCTATCCTCAATACGCCACGAGCTTCCCGGTGATCCACTTACTGGCTCGCATAAGAACCCCCCACAAAATTATTATTTGTTTGCGATTAAAAAGAGGTATTCAGTCCATATCATGTAAACACTAATTTCAAAAGACTAACAACATAACTTACTTATTTTGTATGGTCAAAAATAAAAATAAAACATTTTGTTAATTTAACATACATCATAATATAACTTCAATTTTATGAATTACAACAAAACATAATAATTATCAATTTCAAAATGCAACATTTTATTTTAATAGGCAGCCTAATTAAAAAACACGTATTTAGTGTATGGTGAACGTTAAATTTAAAATGTGTGCGCACATTTATTTACATTGTTATTTTTTCTTAATTGGCAATAGAAATTGCGGAACAGTAATGGACGTAGCCATTGTATAGTTGCAATTTAAACTGTAAACATATAAATGTATACATCGGGCTGTTATTTATAGGGTTTCATGACACCCAAAAGGCAAAACGGGAATAGGAAATGGTTCCTGTACATTTTTTTATGTTTCGAGACTGTAAGGTTGGGACGTGAAGTAAACACGGTGTCTCGAGTATAAGTGTTTATTATAAGTAAAATATGTTTAATATATAATAGGATAGACAATAGGGGTATTCACACTACACGCCCCTTATAGCGAAAAAAATAATAATATTCATTATTATTATTATTTTTAGATACATTAATATACAGTTCTTACAACTATAATACAAACATTTTAATTATATCATATATTTTTTTTTTTTTTAATACAATAGCATAATAATAAAATGAAACATTATTTTATTAATAAAAGTTACATAGAAGTGTTATTTAGCTAATGTACGTTTTCGTGCGATTTTTATGTACAATTTCAATTTTACCGTCTTTTAAAATTGATACATTAGGATTTAAATCCTCCAGGACTTCAAAAGGACCTGAATAAACATTACAAAATTTGTTACCAGATTCACTTTTTACAAGTAATCTATCTCCTCTTCTATATGTAACAGGATTTAGATATTTATCAAAAACATTTTTTCTCTTAGTTTTACTTATGACTAAGTTATTACAAGCATCAGAATGAGCTTTGTGTAAACGGAACTTAAAATTGTATAAAGGTCTAACATCATCACTTATTACATTGCTCGGTACGTGACATGGCTTTCCGAATACCAGTTCGAAAGGCGTATATTTTGTTTCGGTGTGAACTGTGGTATTAAAAGAAAAACACCAAAACGGTACCCAAGTACTCCACAGTCTCGAATTATTGTCGGTTTGTATTCTAAGATATGCGTTTAGAGATTTATGGGAGTTTTCTAAGGAACCTATACTTTCGTGATGGTAAGCTGTTGATGAAATTTTGCTAATACCCAACAACTTACAGACCTCCGTCATGGTACTAGATATGAATTCTGTTCCCCTGTCTGTCGCTATTTCACGCGGTATACCATACCTGAGTATAAAATTATTAACAAATGTTTTTGCCACCGTGACACTATCTTTCGTCTCTAAAGGATAAGCTTCTACGTATTTTGTGAGTTCACACTGTAAAGTGAGAATGTAAGAATAATTATAATAATCTTTTTCTAATGGACCTACAATGTCTAAATATACCTTATCAAAAGAGGAATTTGCTGTCGTTGTAACTTGCATAGGTTGTCTAGTGGGTAAAGAGTGTTTTTGTTTTTGACATTTTTGACACCTCTTTACAAACTGTTTAACATCATTTTCCATATTTGTCCAAAAGTAACGTCTCTTAATATTATTCAACATGCGCCTCACACCAGCATGACCACTAGTGGGCAACAAGTGATAGTCATTAATTATAACTCTTTTGTCGTCATCTTTGTCTACTCTTATTACATCTTTTATTATACAAATACGCGGCCCGGACCACGTTTTATCATTGGTTATCTCTTTATTTAACCATTTAATAACATTAGCGCTTTCTTTATTTTTTAATATATATATTTCGTCGACGTTAATTTTATTGCAGAGCAAAGCTAATTCTCTCACGAACGCGTCTCGCGCAGAACATGATAGAGATTTAGGGTCTGCGTATATTTTCATATTCGTAGGTAAATAAGTAAATGTACCTATTACCGTAGGACATCCCTCGTCAGTCTTACTATATGTATATTTTTTAAGTATTAATTCCGTGCAATGACTCGGTTTCTTTAGCATTTCTACAACTTTTGGCTGGCCATTCCAATCGTTAGCAGCGATGTTATTCACCGGGTCATTGTATTGTTTTGTCCTCTCCTGTTCTTTCATCATCTTTCTTGTCATCACACTCATCACATTTCTATTCATCTCTTTTAAATCATTAGACGTGATAATTATGCGAGATAATGCGTCTGCAGCCACATTATTAGCTCCTTTCACATACCACCATACATTTCAATGTTTGCAATAAGCTATTTAGTGACCTCTTCGTCACCCGTCATAACCGGCAATAATGAAATTGCTGTTTTTAACTCGAACTTGTCCATACTTCTAGTTTGATCTATGCCCGTGGGTTCACTAATAGTGCTATTAGTATTATCTGCGTCCGATACTGAACAAAATATACTTATTCGATCATATAAATCCTGAACCGCTACACATAACTCACTGATATACTCAATGTCCTCAACTTTAATTTCCTTATTTTCTACCTTTTGCTTTACCGTTTTAAAAATACACTGAAATTCATTATAATATGTCGTGGCTTCCAAACCTTTATCAGTTATAACTTTAAGAGTACGGCGACTAGGGCCTAACTTTGTTAAATATTCCTTTATATGTGTAAGTTTATCATGCAATATTTTCAAGTTTGAAGCCATTCCATAATCTTGTTTAAGTAAAAGTTATTTATATTATCATGTTTTACACAATGATTTAACTTTTTTTTATATGTATATTTAATTATAAGTAAATTACGCTAATGAAAAAAAAATGTAAAGATAAAAAAACATGTTAGTGTAAATAAAATGTTCGTACTAATTATGCGTAATGTTCATACGATATTATTATTAAGCATGTGTGTAATGAATAATTATTGACCTTGTAGATGTCCAACTTACGTACTGTACCGCACTTTTATACACTGCCGCAACACTTCTACGCACATAATACGCACTTTTTCAACCGCACTACATTACACCATTTCGCCTGCCACCCTGTAGCCTTCCTTTCCATTATCGCTTCGCCTGCGCCAAGACCGACGGTGGATCGCCTGGTGTGCTATCTCTCTCCTTATTGTCTTTGTGAAACACCGCTTGTAGGCGCGGTATACGCCATACAGCATTGCCAGGGCCCCGAGGAGCAATATTACAAGCAATATGACATTTGTTGAGCTAAGGTGGTAGCTCAGCTCCTGCTGCAACGTGGTTGCCTCGTTAGTGCCACTTCCTAGCGCACTTTGCGCAGTAATTACTTCCTCCTGCTTTGAAGAAGTACTGCCCATTTTGGAATTTGAACTTTGCACACACGATTAAAAACACTGTCTTTTGAATCAAAGTCACTGAGTAATTTACTTAAGTTCGTCATTTCTATTGTACCGTTCGCTACATATGGAATATGGAATGTGTAACGCGATGCGCGAGTGGCCGACCGGGCAGGGTCGCCATGTAAGGTTGGGACGTGAAGTAAACACGGTGTCTCGAGTATAAGTGTTTATTATAAGTAAAATATGTTTAATATATAATAGGATAGACAATAGGGGTATTCACACTACAAGACTAAAGAAATTACAGTTTTAAGAAATTACTGGCTAAAGGAATTACATTTGCGTTACCCAGCTAGTTTTCAACTCAAAAACTACACTGTTAATTAAATGGAAATATTTGTAATACATGTCATGTACCGTCGACGATATTGAAATATGAAAAACTGAAAATGCTGTTCCTTATTGTATTTTGTGAACTGTGACGGAATAAACATTGATTTTTCTTTCACGGGTTATTGCAGTGTACAAACTGGGGGAGGAGATATGAATTCTGCGATTTCTCTTTTAGACATAAAATTTTCCTTTACCTAACAGGAAACCGCAGCCAAATAACAACTCTTTGGAGGGTTATTGTGTTCCTGCCCTTGCATCCACCAATAAGCTCTTAAGAAATTGCTGTGTTAGCAGCAGAGATGGCTTCGCGCTAGTGATACTCAATGTGTTGCAAGCGTTCATAGTATGGTAACCGCTTTACTAAGGTGGGTCGCATGCTTGTATGTTGTATATAAAAATATGCATATACTCAGTCACTAGCCAGTGCATGTTATGTTTACCTCGAGGTTAGTGCTCCGTGACGGAATGGGATATGGTGTTAAGTATCAGATTCCATTATTTACATACAATGATCACAAGTTGTTAGTAAAAACCCTGAGAGGTCGGTTGCGCTACTTAAGCACTAGGTCGCCGCATATTTTTTTTTATCGATGATTCCTATCGATGTCCCGTTTCCCCATTAGAGTTGTCACGGTCCGTTACCTAAGCCTAAGGATTCGGCGCAGATACCGATGTTGACATTGAACGACTGCCGTCAGACCTCTACAACCCAGAGAGAAAACCAGATCTTCTTCTTTAGAAAGATAGTTTTTTGGACGTGCGGGTTCTCGGTGCGGTCTTTGCGGTTCCTCACAATAATTTCATTCATCGCCGAGCAAGTGAATTATTAGGTACTTGCTCGCGGTGAATGAAAAGTTATTAGTAACTAGCTGCTCCCGCGGCTCCGCCCGCGTGGAGTCAAATAACGTAGCCTATGTGTTAATCCAGATCATAATCTATCTACGTGCCAAATTTCATTCAAATCCGTTCAGCCGTTTAAGCGTGAAAGAGCAACAAACATCCATCCATACATACAAACTTTCGTATTTATAATATTAGTAGGATTATACAAATATGTAGGTATATAAATTCCAAAACATATCAATCAGGACTAAGATACTTCGACTTTTTTACTTTCGAGTGATCGAAGATCTTGATGATCATGATTTTGTTTCGACTTCGAGATTTTGACGGAATTTTGTTACAAGCGTTAATACAGACAAAAGCACGAGAGTCAATGCCTCAGTTCATTGCCAACTATGGCAGCTAAATTAATTATTACCGAATATTCATACAATTGACTATGTAAATTTGTAAATATCTTGAAGATTTTTTCTGGTATTTTGTCTAACTTGAATCGAGGGGGTTTCACACAAGCGAAAATTGAAAAAATATGTTTTTTACTGGACGATTAACATTTTTTCCTTACATATAAAGTTATTACTTTAAAATTGGATGTTATTAAGTTTAACACTACTTCCTAAAACGACAAAACATTCGTAGTACAATTAAATAAGGTATAATATGTTCATTACTATAATAATATAATGTTAGTATGTGTTCATTACTATAATCATAATAATGTTCATTACCAAAACAAAATAGACTTACTTGCTCTAAAAGCAGAATCTATATGCTTGAGGAGTTTGAAGAGGAAACTCTGTTGGCCCCAAAACAGGGTCAATAGTGTCGCCGGCGCGAGGTATCGCAGGGTCGTTAAGATGGCTTCGAGGGCGGCTGACCACATCCCTCGCTCCGGCTCGTTTTCAGGATACTCTGGGATTGGGAACAACCCTGTAATTAAAAAAAGATTTTTTTAGCGACTGTCAAAGAAAGAGTATTATGTCATCAGCACTCATGTATAATCATGTATACCGGTAAGTATTTTTTATATATAATATAGGTAATAATTGTGTAAATGAACATGTGGACACCAGATGATAACTTATATCGCCCATAGACAATACCAAAGTGTCGCCCATCCGTCTGTCTACGACATATTTGTTCCTGAACAATTCCACCGGACGATCTACGTATTCTAAACATGTATTCACAAGAAAAAGGAACTGTGCTTACCAGGTACCTGGTACTGATGGAAAAGTATTGCAATATTGTATTGTAGTGGATAATATTAAATGAAGATAATTAGGTCTTTGCAAGTCTCGATATGCAACATGCAGCATATTTAATATGCCGCCCCACTGGTGAAATACTTCCACCTTATCGAAGACTGAAATAAATAATAATTTCCTGGAATGTTGTTGTGTTCTTACGAGTGAAAGACTATGCCAGTAAGCTCCTAAGGAGTTATTGGATTACTAGTAAGAAAGGCTTTATTGGTTTCGGTAACCAAATCACAATATAGGAGTGAATTTATTATTTTCAAATTTATGATGACAATATTAAATAAATAATAAATAAATATTGTCGGACAAATTACACAGCGCCATCTAGCCCCAAAGTAAGCGAAGCTTGTGTTATGGGTACTAGACAACTGATAAACATACGTAAATACATTTTTTTTTGTAAATACATACTTATTATACATAGAAAATACCCAGACCAATACAAACAGACATGTTCATGCACACAAATGTTTGTACTGTGTGGGAATCGAACCCACGAGCGTTGGTGTCAAAGTAGTGAAACAACGCGTTTCACCACTGCGCCACCGAGCTCGTCAATATTTATTTAAGGATACAAATAGGCATGAATTCACCCTTACGTTATGTTATTTAAGTTTAATTGTCAGTACTAGTAAGCTATTTTGGAAGAGCGGGCTCTCCAAACACAAGTATTTATATACTTAAATGGAGACCCCAATCATAATGAGATATTGTAAAAAAGTGACAAATAAATACTTATTATTATTATTACGTTTTATATAAAAATAATCACGACGATGAGTTTTGGGATTTCAGAGATTGATCTGTATACCTATACATACAAAATAATATATCTGGCCGACAAGCTGATATATTAGGGGTTAAAGTATCAAATTGCCGATTTGTACTGAAAAATTAAAACTCGTTTTTTTCTAAAACGTAACATATTTATTTAATCAAAATATTTACCCTCATTTTTTATATATTGCTGCCATCTAATCGGAAGTTTATTTATGCGTTTGCGATAGAACTCTGGGGATATAGATTCAACAAACTTTGTGAAAGCATTTTGTACTGCCTCCTGGGAAGAAAATTTTTACCACGTAGAAAATTGTCCAAATCACGAACAAAATGGTACTCAGTGGGAGCAAAGTCTGGAGAGTATGGGGGATGCAGTGTGAGGGTCTTGCGTCATTATAGAGCAATAATGGTGAAGATCGATTCACGAGTCGGGACTGTTTCACTGCCAGTTTCGCCATTACTGTTCGAAGTTCGGCACAGTAAAAATTTACTGTTATTGCTTGACCGGACCTGAGAAAGCTATAGTGAATAACGTCATGAAGAGAGCACCAAATAGTTATCGTAAAGAATCCACTTTTCGTCACATGTCACAATTAGATCCAATATTCCTTCATTTCTGTACCGATTAGGTAAACAAGGCAACATAAGTTTCAACACGCGTTTCTTTCTGCAGATCAGTCAAATCATGAGGCATCCATTTTTCATATTTTTTTATCTTATTGATTTGAAGCAAATGAGTCAATATTGTAGGTAAGGTAAACTATGCCGCTAATTCCTGGATAGTTTGACTCGAATCGGCGTCCACCATCTCCTTCAATTCAGCGTTATTCACTTGTGTGCCCGCGGTCTTCGACGTGGTTCGTTCTTCAAGTCGAAGTTTCCATTACGAAAGCGCACCAAACCAAAAACGCACGGTGCGTTTATTAGTAATGATATTGCGAGCGGTTTCGTTAGTTCCGCGTCGGAACTCGTATTCAAAAATGACTCTGATTTTCGAAGTATCCATCTTTCCCGTCTAAGCTGTTTAAAAAAAGCAATTGAAATTCGAAAATCAAATGGTGCACATTTTTTTAAAGTAAAACCTAATAGGTATCATGTAAAAAAGTTTCACTCGAAAATCTCACACCATGAAGATTAAATGTCAATTCAAAGTATCTATTACTACAAAATGGCAATTTCATACTTTAACCCCTATTATTAACAGTCAAAGTTGCTGGTACTAAAAACTTGAAATTATTCTTTTATAAATTATTTACACATATGCTATCCACAAGGCGAGTAATTTGCTTTGTATGTTTCATTGATATTAAATTTGTAATAATTGCAAAAATATATCACGAGTACGAATTTTAGGGAGGAGAATTTCACCATTATTTTTATATAGCCAATTAGGTATCCAATTCAAACATCCAACAGATTGTTATTATTACCGTAGCATAAATTCTTACAACCATAGCCTATATTAAAATTCACATTTTTTGTTTCAGAAATCGTATGAATGCCATTTATAAATTTAACATGGTAAATATGTATTTGTAACTCAAAGCATATTAAACACTAGCGACCTGCCCTGGCTTCGCATGGGTAATCCGATTAATATCAAACTTTCCAGAATTACCCGCTAGTGTATGTAGTTAATGTGAAGATTCCATGAAAATTTCATCAAAATCCGTTCTGCCGTTTTAGAGTCCTTACGCAGCATACATACGTCGATTTTTATATAAGATAAAGAACTTTGACTTTCGATGAAGCTAATGACTTCATTAGCTTCTTCAAAATTCAAAGTTCTTACATACTTATGTAACGACCACGGCACATGACGGCGCTCGGTTCTTCTTTAGGCCGATTCTACTAAAAAACTGCCATTGAAGTTTCCTTATTCTGTTAAGCGATCTGCCAGCAGCGACGTTGCAGCAACGCTGCAGTAAATGACTAGCTACATATTCTGTTAAGAAGCCTACATTGCACCTGCACGTTCCCTGTAATATAATCGTATTCGTATAAATTCTTTTGACATTTGTATAGCGGTGACAGAAGTTTTGAAGGAGTTTATTTGCAGTTTTGCTAACGTTAGTAATAAGCAACTTTTGCGAAGTGAAATTAATATTCTGAAGCGGTGATTAATATTACAAAACATTTGTTTTGTTTTGGGAGATGTTTGGGAATATATGATTAAGTAAACCTTGTTTTCGGTTAGAAATACCTCCACGCGCGCCGGTAACCAAGGGCAATGGTGTTTGAAACTATAGGAGTCAATTATAGATAATAAAACAAAATATATTTATAGATCGAAATATGGTTACATGACAGGTGGTAAGTAGTTTATTTGCAGGAAGCGCACAGTTGCAGCATGGTTGCAGTGCCGTTGCAGTGCAGGAAATTTTAATAGAATACATGTATTGCACTGCACTACTCCTGCACGACTCAAGTGACAAGCGCAAACATGCATTTGAAGTTATTTAGCAGAATTGGCCTACAGAACTTCAGACCACTTCTTATCGTACGATAATACTGCTTTAACAGTTCTTATGCATTGTAAAGTAAGCATGACTTTTGGTTGTATCTACATTTTTTTTTATTCTACAGCGACAGTAGAAACTTTATAATACTTATCCTGAAATAGCAGTTTAAATACAAAATATTCTGGCTGCTATTTCACGATACTGAAATAACAGCGGTTATTTCAAGATATGTTATGATTTGGAGTAGGACTACCACACACTCCTACCACTGCGTATACTGTATGGCCAGGATTAACAACGGCAGCCATTAAAGTAATAGTGAAGTTATTTGAGTCTCATGGATACAACTAAACTCGATGTACAAGAAAAGACATTGGAATTCACAACAAATGTTTGTGGTAATTAATAGGAATAACTAAGGGGGGAAAAAGTAAGATCATAACATAGTATTTGGTACAATAGTAAAATACAACCTAAATCATTATTGCTAATACTACAGTTACTTATTACGACTAAAATACTTAGTTCATTCCTATTCAAAGTATACTTGAATTGAGTGAAACATTATAAATAGCGGAAACAAGTAAAATCGTAATTTGTATTCTTGTCACGTTAGTGGAATTTCACTTTCAAATGGTACGAGTGAGTATTTGACTGTTATTATTTATGGGAGTGTCAGTAAATGATAAAAGTAACGAGTTTTGTATACATATTTCTAAACGAAGCCCTTAATGGCATTTAAGCAAAAATCTGTCTGTAATACTAACCAATGCTTCGTGGGTATTCCTCAGAGATTACATTTTCCTCATAAATTCGGGCGATGTCTCGGAGACTGTCTGACATTGTATTCCAACCTTAGTTTACCTTCTTGTTGCCATCGTCTGTCAAATCGAGCTACTTTTTCTTGATTATCACTTTCTGTTCAGTCGTAACTGTATTCGTATTTGGTCTGTTTTTAGTTTGGATTCTTTTGTTTCGAGTTTTAGTATTATAGATAAATACGTAATGGAAATCGGTATTATTGTATTTTTTTTATATCTAACATCGGGAGGCATACAAGCATACAGCCTATCTGATGTAAAGCGGTTATCGTAGCCTATAAACGCTTGTAATATACTACGTATCATTCGCGCGATGCTTTCTCTGCTGCTTACACAGCAACTCCTTAGGTGCTTACTGGTGACCTCACTCACACGCAGAAACACACAACAGCCGGGTCCGACGGTTTAACGTGTCCTCTAAAGCACGGAGAAACTCGAGATGGATGAACCCATCCATACACAGGCTGCGGTCGACTTTGCCAGCATGTTCAGTTAGAATGACAAGCACAACGACACCATCGAGCTCTCAAAATGAAAATATAGCAGTTTATAAATTTTGAGTCCTCTATTCTCGACGCGGAATATTGGGAAACCATAGACGTCACATATAGATACGTAATAAATCAATCGGCCATCACGACCATATCATAGACACCTTTATGTCGTAGTCGTAAATGTTTTCTCAACCTTATTAATTAATATTTTCTATACAGGCTTTTGTTTATTTTCATGTGTAGAAATGTTTAAATATGACAACTGTTTTAAATTAATTTAACGTACATACTAATATCATTTTAATAACTTGTTCGAATATACAATTATTTTATACGTTTTAGTAATTAATTTCGTTGTCGGCTTATTATTTATTTGTAGTAATTAGAACTATCGTGTCATATATGCACGATATTGTATTATCTCTTTTGTTTGACAGTGGATTTTCTTTTTTTAATTTATTTTATTAGCTATAGATGACTTTTAGTATCGGAAAAAATAGAAACATGCAAATCCATATCGGTGGTGAAGAATCAATATATACAAGGTCCACTGGCTAATACTTTGCGGTCTTCATGTTTCGGAAACAGAGCAAAATTAAAATGATCTTTTTTCAAAAATGATCAATGTGCTCCGGAAAGGACATTTTAACGTTGTGTAATTGAGTGAAGAAATGTGATATAATAGTATATCAATTATCTAATTGGCGCAAGACAAAATCGTTCACCACCGTTATCTCTTTTGTTTGACAGTGGATTTTCTTTTTTTAATTTATTTTATTAGCTATAGATGACTTTTAGTATCGGAAAAAATAGAAACATGCAAATCCATATCGGTGGTGAAGAATCAATATATCATACCTCAAAAGTTGAGATGCACGATATTGTAGATATCGCTTATCTCAACTTTTGAGATATTGATTCTTCAGCAACGATATATTTTTTTTTATACAACGTCGGAATGCATACAATCACACGGCCCACCTGATGTATTGCGGTTACCGAAGCCTGTGAACGCTTCTAATACATTAAGTATCATTCGCGCAATGCCTTCTCTGATGCTAACACAGCAACTCCTCCTCCTCCTACACCTCACTCACACCCAGGAACACAACCCTCTAGGGAGTTGTTATTTGGCTGCGGTTTTCTGTGAGGTGGATGTACTTCCACAAAATGCTTTGATGCGCCCTATCTCTCTTAAAATATGCAGAATAAGACAAACAGACATGTTCATGCACAGAAATGTTTGCCCTGTGTGGGAATCGCACCCACTAGTCTTGATGTCAAAGTCGCGCCATTCACGACTGCGCCACCTAGCTCGTCAAAAATAATAATTATTGGACAACGTTTTCTGGGACTACAGTAATACACTAGGTAGTAGTACGTAGTCTAGTGCGACAAGGCCGGTTTGTATACATATATATCATATAGGTACTCGTACATATATATCATATAGGTACTCGTATATATATGTTTACCAGAGGGAGACTTTGTACAAAAGACATGGGTACTAAGATGTTTTTATAGTCATACGTCGCTGCATGGGTACCTCTGTGTCACCTATTTCTACCGCCAAGCAGCTATATTTATATAGCTGTGTTCCGGTTTGAAGGGCATATGGCAGAGAAATTATGGGGTTCTGGGTTAGGTCACAAGATCGGTAGCGCGCGAGTAATATCCCCGTGGTGTTGCGAGCGTCAATAGGACGCGGTGACGGTTTACCATCTAATGCGGGCCGCATGCTTGTTTGCCGATGTAGTTGTATGAAAAAAAAACCATATGTATGTACCTATGTGTAAATATAATACATGTAACAGTTATCCCCTACTTATATACCTTTCGAGAATAGTCATTTCAATATCGATAAAATGATTATCTACTCGTAAAGTACAATTTAGTTTATTTATTGTCATGTAAATATAGTATTTAGTGGTAACAATATAAAATTTAAGGCATTCGTATGTAATGACGTACATTCTATAGTAATGGGGGGCTTGTAACTAATCGGTTGCTCATCGATCTTGGACAATTCGTTCCTATTTTATATTCGTTCGTGACAATGGATCAAACTTACATACATAGTTGTGAATGATATGCTCTCGGTTCTAGTGTGTGAGGTAATTTAATTAATTACATTACATATATGAAAGCATCCTTATTGTTTATAAAATACTGGCGACCTCACTACTTATACCTAAATTGGAATTTGTTCACAATTTCATGGGATTTGTATTTCACCCGAAGAACACTAATTCTTTTTCTGAAGCAAAATTAAGTGTCCTAAGTTACCCCTTATATGTCCTAAGAAGTCCCGTCAAAATATTCGCAGTAGTTTCGGAGATTACGCGAACAAACAAATAGACATCTGACTATTTTGACATTACAAACACAAATTTTATTTTTTGTATATATATTAAAATTTAAATCTCTCTGGGAGCTGTTCAAAGAAATAAATATCCTCACTGTTACTTCTTAATATATTTATGAAAACATAATGTACGTCCGTAAAAATTTAAAGACGTTTTCGAATTTTAGCGAAAAACTTAGAAGTAGAAATAAGTTGTGTATACCGATACATCGGCTTGCTAGGACTGGTAGATCTTTTCTTGTAAATTGTATTCGATTTTATAATAAGTTGCCTCAAACAGTTCTGTCATTTCCTGACAATGTATTCAAAAAGCACATTAAAAATACCCTCTGGAAAGGGGGGGGGGATAAGTTGTGGACAAAATTAATTTGGGGTCCTTTTGTTTACATATTTTTCCCCATGGAATGCATCCCGTTTGCACTGCAGTTTCAGCCTGATGGTTGTTATTAAAAAAAAAAACCTATTTTAAAAAAAAAACGACCTATTTTTATACCATATTGACTGCACTATCGCGCGGTGTGTAAAGTATACTAAACATTTAAACCAATGACATAATATAATGCACATGCCGCTTTTGACTTTCTAAACTAATCTATCACATAAGATAGTGCATTATTTTTAGCTAATCTAACAATTGAGCGTGAACTGCACGGTGATATCTTATCAGTCAAACAAAATTTGCCGCAACAATAATTAATAAACACACAAGCATGAGTATATACATAATACGCAAATTAATTACAAAAGCTTATAAGTTGGCACAAATGGTCTCAAACCTGTAACGACATCAAATTTGTATGGGATATATCGTCCAATAGAATATTTTACGACAAAAAAAACGTAGGTAGTAAACCTAGAAAACTGCCTTCAGTGAAGTTGAGACTATACTAGATTTACATGTGACTAATAATATACCAGTCATCGGGCTAAACAAGCATATTTTCGGTTCACAATTGGCGAAGCTATCGCCTAACATACACATTAAAAAAATATGTGTCGAATAAGGACTATCTCTCTTTTGTAATTGGTTTATTAGCAGACATACCTATAATATATATACATGATATCTAAATTTTAATTTAAAACGGGAACGTGAAATCCGCGTCAGTAAATGAATGAATTTCCCTATGAAAAGAAACCATACTCACTTTCTTTTATTTCTTTGCACTTAATAGCGACTCAATGCATGCGTAACATACACACACAAAAACAGTGATCGAATTAAGAACCATCTCTTTTTGTCATGACAGAAACACTAAAAGTAACTAACACACATGAAAACTAAACTTTTAGATATACAAGAAGTGGACTGCATTAAAAATAACACCACAAAATTTTAAAGTAACTCCGTGAATAAATTTTGAATGGAATTACACAACTCTTTCTTTTATGTACTTGCACTTAATAGAAACTCCGTTGACTTCTCTAGACTGTCTCTTATCAACTATGACCAAATGTATACTTTATATACGGAGATAATGTTTATCAATTAATCATAGATAAGTAATTATTAAATAGGTGAGATAAAAGAACAATCCACTTGATAATGAGGTCAAGTTGGAATCCGGATGGATATTTTTTTTAGATGAGAGTGGTGACATGAAACCAGACGAATCATTTATCATGAATGAATTGTGCACACCTTGAAGACCCGAGTTTAAAACGCAAATTTCCTATCTATATAATATGTCAACTTTACGTGTATAGGTATTTACATGGACATATACATATATTTTCATCTCATATGAAAAATAGCCGAATATAATTGAATTAAATAACTGTTTATAACTATTATGGGTCTCGAGGGTTAAGCGACGATACTGATTTTTACATAGAGCAACTGCCATCAGACCACAAACCAGAGAAAAACCAGATCTTTCTTAGGTTAGATCACACAACATATAGTTTCTTGGATGTGCCGGTTTCCCCACGATGTTTTCGTTCAGAGCCGAATAAGTCATAATCCCACTAATATTATTATCGCGAAAGGTATGGATGTATGTGTGGACGATTGTTCCATTTTCACGCCTCAACGCGTGAACGGATTTGTATGAAATTTGGTAGGTAGATAGCTGAGGTACTGGATTAACATATAGGCTATTATGTTGATACTGTTGATTGTAGGCGCTTGGTGGAATTTTGAAGACATCTCGTTAATGTTAATTCTTGCACTTGTACAGGCGAAAACGGTCGGTAAAAATAATTATTAAATAAAATTGTGAAGTGGAATCTATACAAGTGCAAGAATTAACATTAAGGAGACATATAGGCTACTTTTTATCCCGGTGATATGTTCCTGTGGGATAGTTTGAATCGTACTAAACATGGATGTTTTATTTCACTTTCACGTATCAGCGGCTGTTCATCTAATACTATCCCGAATATCCTACAGGAACACATCACCGGGATAAAAAGGTAACTTTTTATCCCAGTGTATTTGTTCCTGTGAGATGACCCCTTCGCGAAGACATACTTTACCTAGAGATTCCTTACTATAAGTTAAGTTTATGTGGGTTGCTTCCGAGTTTCGAGTGCCTAATGTTTGCATGTGTTCGCCGAAAGTAATCGGTTTTATAATATCGTCTACAGAAGTATATTGTAATTGAAAAGTGAAGTTGCTTAGGATAATGATATCAACTACGATTATCGAATTAACGACTGAATGGATTTGATTTTTTATTCTGGAAATATTTATAACTCCTGTAGGATAGCTATTTTTGTATAGATATTGTTTATGGGACGCATAAATTGATAAGTTGAAACATGTGTCACTTTTATTCCGGGCAAATGCACGGCTCCTGTGGAATCTGGAGCGTAGAGAATTATAGAATTCATAGAGTTATAAAATCCAAATGTCTTAGAAGGGTTCGTACTATTATGAATGTAAAAGTATATTTATTTTGTTTTTTTTTTATGAAACTAGATTGGCAAACAAGCATGCGGAGATGTTAGCAATCACCACAGCCTATTGACTATTGCAACACCACGGGGATGTTACTCGAAATCCAATCTTTAAGGATGTTTCGTCACAGAAGCCAGTAATTTCTGTGCCATATCTCACCCTTCAAACAGGAACACAGCTATTTAAATATAGCTGCTTGGTGAAACTAGGTGTGACAGAGGAATCCACGTAGGCGACTTTTGTACAAAGCCTCCCTCTGGTTGCCGGTTAGTCCATTTTTCAAATCAAAACAGAGCGACGGATTGCTGTATTTTTTTTATGGAGATTTATTTTGTATGGAGAGCCCGTACCGCGGCAAAATATCTTACCCCCACAGGAAAACACGTTTTATTTCCCTCTGACATAACAGATAGTATGTATATAAAACTATAAGACAAAGACAGTTTTGCTAAAAGTAGCTTGTACCTTATTAGTATATATGTAAATATAAATTACAATGAGTATTTTAGTGATTGAAAAGTTTAGGCACTTTAAATTAAGTGGCGTAGCTAAGAGTTTTGTGCTAAAAGATATATATTTATATATGGAAAATATTTATTTATGGAAAAGATATAATGAATATATATGACGGAACGTGAATATACTTGTACGTCAGGTGGCTCGTTGTTCATGGCGAATAAAGCGAAATACCAGCGTAGTTAATCTTCTCAATATTTAATCAGCCCATTACAAATATAATCGTAATAAAAGTTATACTCAGATCGCAGATTACAACGGATTCAAAATGCGGTGGACGCGACACGTGCGGTTGGCTCCATTGCTCGATTCGTAATGCCGCTTCCAATGACGGTCTCTCATCTTGACGTTTTTGATAACTGACCACAATCGACATTTTCGAGCAAACCTTGACTTGACATTTTGATCCGTTATTATTAAAACTAGCATCAAGGGGATTGATTTCTTCCGGGCTTCTCAATATGGTGTTGCTACCTCTACGACATATATATATATTTCTTTTAGTACAAAACACTACACGGCTATACGCTACTCTAAATGTTTTATCTTCTGTACAGTATCTACCATAGAGCTAAATAGACTCCAGTAGACAATTTCGCTGCGTACGTAATACCCACAGGTATGTTATTTAGGCACATAATGTAGGTAGAGATGCCAAAAACACAACGTTGTCCGATAAACGTTGATGTTTGAAGATTGCGATTAGATAATATAAAACCTGCCAAGTGCGAGTGGGAATCGTGAATCGGCGTATACATGTTTGAAGGTTTTTTATGAATTTGCCTTAAGAGAAATGACACATCTGCTTTTATGATAAAAGATATTATGCTCGCTACATAGAACTACTTATAGCCTAATATAGAATGAACAAGTGACGAAGATGACTACATCTTTATATTAGTATTGACGAGACATAAACTTATGGGTAACTAATCATAACTAATTAGCTTGAGCGCGCAATAGAATGGTCGCGTGTTCTTTTATAGATATATTATAGCCAGCGTATTCATATAGCAGTAGTTTTAAAGACTGTTGAGTTCGAAAACGTCGCAATTATAGAGATGCACGATTGTTCGAGATACTCGATTCTAGACGAAGTTCACAGTCAAATCTCAAATTAATCGCGTTTGGTCTTTGGACGCGGCTGATTGCGGTTTAGGTTTTTTTTATAATAATCCTGTTTCACTAAACCCTGTCCGCAGTCTTGACTCTATCGCAACTTTTGTTAATGTTAAAAAAGGCCAAGTAAGTTTCACCGATTATTTATGTCTTTACTGTGGCGCTAATATCTGTCATGTTGACAATAAAACCTTATTAGTGGATTTTTTAGTCAAAAATCTAATTTGTGTATTTGATATAGTTTTCCTAAAACATTTAACCGTATTACCATGCCAAGCTATACACTTTAATTTTGTGGATGATAATTAATATTCCAATTATCATCCACAGAACCATTTTTATACTTATACAACGTCGGGAGGAATACAGGAATGTGCCCCCTGATGTGAAGTGATTACAGTAGCCTATGAACGCTTTGCAATACATTAAGTATAGCTCGCGCGATGCCATCTCTGGTGTTAACGCAACCACACCTTAGTAGCTTACTGGTAACCTCACTCCCTCGCAGGCTGCGGTTTTTTGTGCGACGGGTGTACTTCCCCAGACGGGGTGCTTTGATGTACCCTACTTCTCTTAAAAACAAACAGACATATTCATATAAATGTTTGACCTGTGTGGGTATTGAACCTAGGAGGCTTAGTGTTAACGTAGCATTACTAAGCTTTCGCAACCAAGCTCGTCAAAAAAAAAATACCATTGGAATAGTGAAAAATGGTACACCATTTGTTTCATAAGGCAGATAGAAAACTATCAGGAGATTTTAGAACGTTCACCTTGTGAAGTCATGCATAAGGCCACGAGATAAACTAAATAACTCGTCAAAATTGAACCTTATTTACGTTAAATTATAACAATCGAATTGTACATTTGAATGCGATAATATTGAGATGAGATTTATCAAATGATGTATGACCGTATCAAAATAATATAGGAACCGTGTTCAATCACATGATGTTTTTTTTGTCGATATCTGATTCTTTAGAGATTATTGTTACATCAGATCAGCTATACTTTTTCCGTAGCTGAGATGTGAGTCACAATTGGGATAAGTGGTGATGGTCGAGGTCGATGTTTGAATGTTTAGGCTCCTTGAATGCTGTGACTTAGTTTAATCATTAATCTAGGAACTTGTAATTTTTGAACTGAAAACTTCTTTAGTGGCGTTGTGCACTTTGGGATGAGTAAAAAATGTTAAACTCGCGTAAGGACACGTGACCCTGACCGTAAGATTTTGGTGATAATTAGAACTTAAGTTCGCTGCAACGCTAAACCATTAGTTACCTCTAATTAAACAATTAAAACATGAAGCGCTAGATTGTTCATAGGGCATTATTTTCTCGCGACCACAACGTTGTAAGCGCCATGAAATTCTTGGCGCTTTCGCGTTTCGTTCAACGTAGTTTATCAAAATCGAAACATCGAACCATTCCAAAATATTCAAAAATGCACAACGTTAATGTTCAAGTTTCACTTCTGGCGGCACTCCCGGAGTGCAAGCCGTTTTTTTTGTGTGTATGCTTTGTATTGTAAAGCATACATTTTCCCCATTTTGATTGTTTCTTTTGTTTGACTGTATTAGGAACTCATCCCATATATTTGGTGAAGTTTTGATATCGTTAATGGCACTTTTTACTAATTAACTTTTTAAGTGAGGTAGGGCGCATCAAATCAGCCCGTCTGGGGAAGCACCTCCACCTCACAGAAAACCGCAGCCAAATAACAACTCCCTAGAGGGTTGTTGTGTTCCGGCGTGTGAGTGAGGTCACCAGTAAGCTCCCAGGGTGTTGCTGTGTAAGCAGCAGAGGAGGCATCGCGTGAGTGATACTTAATAGGCTACGGTAGGTAATTATGACGAAGTTAACGATGCTCTCTCTAAAGTTATGCATTGGTTTAATGTTAATAATCTGCTTTTAAATGATAAAAAGACCAAAGTAATTAAGTTCTCAACACCTAATGTAAGACAGGTGACTACCAATGTACATGTTAATGGAACTAATTTAGCCCCTGTGGAGACAACTGTGTTCTTGGGTATAACAATTGACTCCAAACTACAATGGTGCCCACAAATTGAAAAATTATCAGGATAACTAAGTTCTGCAGCCTATGCAGTGAAAACTATTAGACGGCTCACTGATGATACGGCTGGTATATTTCAGTATAGTTTATTTCAGCTACTTTCATAGTATTATGTCATACGGAATTCTTCTTTGGGGTAATTCCGGGGACATTAACACCATCTTTTTATTGCAAAAGAGAGCCATAAGAGCTATGTACAAACTTGATCCCCGGGAGAGCCTTAGAGAAAAATTCAAAGAAATAAATATTCTAATAGTCGCATCGCAATATATCTATGAAAATCTTTTGTATGTACATAAAAACATAGACTCATTTTGTAAAAAGATTGATACTCATAATATAAATACTAGATATAAGCATAATCTTGTGTTACATGCAAGCCGTCACAAAATAAGTAATTCTTTTATGGGGTAATGTATACGGTTCTATAACAAACTTCCCAGCAATATAAGAGAATTGTCAATAAACAAATTTAAAACTACTATTAAAGCCAAATTGTGTAGCAGGGCATATTATAAAGTATTTGACTATATTAATGATAAAAATGCCTGGGATTGAGTCGATCCAATTATAATGTAATTAATAAATTATGTAAATTTGTTTGGATACCTAAAGAGGGATGCCTGAGTTTTTTGGCAGTATTTTTATCAGTGCTCACCTAGTCATGAACTGCACGGTAGGGAAAAAAATTGTGACGATTCCAAACAAATGTAGCCATTTTTACGGAATAAAAAGATTTTGACTTTGACTTTGACTAAGGTACCCGCTTTACATCAGGTGGGCCGTATGCTTCCCGACGTAGTATAAAAAAACTTTGTACAAATTATTATACTGTTAACAACTGTATCTGGGCGTATGCCGTAGGAGTTTGCAAAACCTTTTCTCCAATATAGGTACGAGTAGATTTGTATGTATAAATGAAAATGAGTATAGTAGGCATTAAAATTTACAGACTTCACAAAACGTATGGTAAGTAAGTACTGTTACAGAGAATTGAGGACTACGGGCTCATATTTTTATATTACTAATGTACCTAGTTGATAAGTATACGGCATGCACAAAACGAGAGGTGTCACGTATGCTTTGCCAAGTCTATAAAGTTGTTAGGAAAGTTGCTATTACTCATCCTTATTGGGCAACAAAGACTTTTATTACACTTTTTGGGTTACATTGACGGACATATTTACGTTTTGCGCATCTGTATACAGTCTTGAAGTGGGGAGAAATTGTGTGAAATCTACCAAGTAAAGCCACATTTTCATTTTCTGAGCTAGCGGAGCAAATGTCATAACTCACACCTGTTAAAATTACGCAAATTACGTATTTTTTTTTGTCGGACAAATTACACAGCGCCATCTAGCCCCAAAGTAAGCGAAGCTTGTGTTCTGGATACTAGACAACTGATACACTACTTATTATATATAGAAAATACCTAGACCAAGACAAACAGACATGTTCATGCACACAAATGTTTGTACTGTGTGGGAATCGAACCCACGAGCGTTGGTGTCAAAGTAGTGTAACAACGCGTTTCACCACTGCGCCACCGAGCTCGTCAAAATACGTATTACTATATTACGTTTACGTTTCGTAATTGTTTTAACATTATTAATTTCCTACTTTTCTACCTATTCCTACGTTATCCTTCACCCAGCAAGAGATAATTACAAATATGTACATTCATCTGAAAACACAAATTAAGAAGTACACGCCAGGATTCGAACAGGGGACTAGTAGGTTAATGGGGTGGTTCTTTATCCACCGGACTATCACGGCTGAATAGCCTTCAAGTGTTTTTTTTCTACAACGTCGGGAGGTGTACAAGCATACGGCCTGGCTAATGTAAAGCGGTTATCGTAGGCTATGAACGCATGCAATACATTAAGTATTACTTGCACGATGTCACCTCCGCTACTAACATAGTAACTCCTTAGGAGTTTACTGGTGACCTCACTCACAGGAACACAAGAACCCTCTAAGGAGTTGATATTTGGCCGCGATTGTCTGTGGGGTGTAGGTACTTCTACAGACGTGTGGTTTTGATGCGCCCTGTCTCTCTTAAAAACCCTTAGACCAAGATAAACACACATGTTCATACACACAAATGTTTGTACTGTGTGGGAATCGAACCCATGAGCATTGGTAGCAAAGTAACGTAACAAAGCTCATCAAAAGTGTATCGTACGAGTTGTGCTATCACATCGTATAAATTGCGATGCGCAATTGTCGACATGATCAGAATCGTATACGAAAATTCCGCAGCCGAATTTCCGCGAAACAATTTCAGTAGGTAAGCCTTATCTAATTAGATATGCAACGTAAAATATCCTAAGATAGTCCTAGGAACTTATAGGAACTTTGAACATTTCTGCACGCAAATTTATAGATCAATAAGCAAATAGCGACTTTGCGAGTTACATTGAGTACCTACCTAACTATTATCTAATCAATGACGAAGAGGTGGCATCCTTGAGTTTATGTTTTACAGCAAGAATTATGTTCAGTTTTATCTGACTAACGAACAATACCGTGAAACGTTAAATTCCTATTTATATAACCTCACGTACACCAATCTACATGACACAGTTTCTCAAACTTATCTTAAGACAACTGTGAAATTTCTTTGTAGGTCGAGCACAATACAATAATACCATACTCGTATAATAAACAGCATTTCTCACGCTATTGTTTTAAAATATTATATTATATCTTGATCTTGATCAATTGCATTGAAAAATGGTTCTGAATTAATGGGTTTGGATTTTTATTGTATAATCTGAAATGTAATATATATTTTTTTATGGCTGTTTTTTTACACGTGTCTATGACTCTATACATACTTGCGGCTAGTGCGTTGCCGACGCTGTAAGAACTTCTTTACGCTCTCTTAGTTAGAACTTTACGCTGCAGTCCAAGTTTTGCTAGATGAAATCAAATTTAGCTAGATTGAAACAGTAACGAAAGACTGGTCTAGGAAAATCACGGAAACGTAATTTATCAGTGGTTCGCCTTTCCTTTTCCTTTTTATCTAAAAAATAATACATTTATTGGAATTGTTTTAGTGTTGTGTAAAAGGTCCTAGAAATATAACTGTAAAAATGCAGGAATTAAGAACGGAATCTATATTTACGGTCAGTAATTTATTAACAATAAAAATTACATGCAATTTGATCTAACATTTAATCTCTAACATGCGTTTGATTACAAGAACTGATACGGAACTTGGATTTAACGTCTGAATCTATTAACTATTTATTGGAACTTGGCATCCGTTGGATCTAACTCTTTATCGGTGATCAGAGCTCGTATCTTTTGAACTTGGCCCCTTTTTACCCGTCTACAACAAAGTCAAAAGGCAGGGTTATGATTTTAGTTGACTGTGTATACTTGAATTTGTTTATTTACGCGAGTTTAAACTATTAATTTGATTTTTCACATTTATGCTTTTTTTGGGGACAAATGGGGTGTTCTATAATACAAAAATATTTTTTCAAATCGAAAACGCCTAATTCTCAAGCAGGTGCAGGTGCTTGAGAATTAGGAGCTCAAATATACAAAAATACTAAGTTCTAAAAGTGTTTCATAAATCGCGCGAGTGATACTATATGTGCAATTTGATCCAACCTGCTTTGGTTTGGTGGCGGAAGCACACAAAGCAGGTTGGATCAAATTGCATGTAAGTTTGACTTTCGCAAAATAACGCCTGAATCTATTAACTATTTGATACTATATGTATTACATGCGTACATAGGCTACAGTATTCGCTTTATATCAGGTGTACTTATGCTTATATTCCTCCCGACGTTGTATAAATAACATATACCAAACACTTTTACAATGTTGTATATAATCGACACGTGGTTGATAAAATTTAAAGATGCTCATAAATATCTATAACGACTACACAATTAAAATAACATTGATAATATCGTCTGGTTTGATAAACCTATATGTAAAGGAGTCTACACACTAGAGCCACTGGGCCCGGCGGCACAAGCCGGCGAATTAGTCTGGTGGTTCAAAATATTATAAGCCAGAACAACTTTGCCGGTGGCACGAAACATGCAGCATCTGCGACGTGCACCGTTCGCAATTAGTGATAGCCGACTGCACGGAGAGTTAAAGGTTTGTAAGAAAGAGCTATAATAAACATTATTGGTGTCCGTTCATGTCCTATTTGAATTATATATTTTATTTACTCTCTGTAATAAAGGCTAGTTAAGGTTTATAATTTTTCCCACTATTACGATGACATTTGTAGGCAATTCAATTGCAACTTTATTGAATGTAACGTAACGCAACGTAAGTCATTATAACTAATATAGATTAATTAGTTTAATAACATTTTCGTCGCTCACCCCATATTATTAAAGGGTTTATATGAAAATAGAAAAAAACTGTTTGAAGAAAGCCGGCGGAGTAACTGAGCAAACACCGGAGTGTTAGGTAGGTTTCTTGCCGCGCCCCGGCGCCGCGGCGTCCGGTTAGTTCCTGCACTGTGCAGTACACACGCAGCCCGCTAGTATTCTCATTCCAAATAAGCCCGGCATCCGACGCGGTAATAGGTGTGTAGGCTCCATATCATATCTGTTTTATTTTTATCGATTTGGTAATGAATCATTAATAAATTAAAAACAAACAGGTATCAATGAAAACCTACACATCCGTTTGTTACCGTCTGTCTTTGGTCGTGTCTTTTTAACAAGTACCGTATAGCATTCCATGAACGTGTATTCAGCTTAGGGTTTTATCCGTAAAGGGCAAAAAGGAAATTTTATAGCGCGACTCGTTTCTATCGTCTGTCTGTCCGTCAAACTCTGCTGTAACTGTAGTTGATGGATAGTACAAGAAAGATATAGGTTCTAACTAGCTATTTTTTTAGTAATATTCAACAATCCTTCAAGAAAAATACACTCCAATTCTGCTTTATCTCCGAAATTTACGAAGCGAAAAATGTGAACAACAATAAAAAGTTTATGTAATTTCACAGCAAAAGTGAATTGATCTAGTTTGTAGATAAGGTTTGTAACCTTAAAAGGTATACAAGCATGCAGTTTACGTGATGTACCTGTGAACGCTTGTACCTACGGAGTTTCGCTAGTGCATTACCACTCTTGTCTTGTTGGTTATTATGACGTCTTTCACTCGCGGGAATATAAAAACCCCCCATGGACATATTTGGCTTCAGTCTTCTGTGAGGTGGATGCACTTGTCCAATCGGGCTGCTTCGATTCGGCTCGCTTTCGCCAGAGCTTCGTTTCTTTTTTAGCATTAGCAGGGTGCATCACGTTCAAGAGAGATTGAATTTAACTTAACCTATATCCGAAATTTGTCGAGCGAAATATATGAAACATTTACAGTTGATAAAAATCTACGTGAATATTTCTGGAGATGGAATGACGTCACAAGCTAAAACTTTACGACTTGCAACTGACCGGTTTTGATGTTTGTACAGAATATAAAACAGTTTGAAAAAAGCACAGTCTAAATAACTAGCCTATTAACCGGTTGTCTCTGGTTCGAATCATATTGTGGATTGTACTATTAAATTCGTGTTTGTGGATTAATGTACACGTCTGTAACTATCACATACTTAGTTGTGAAGGAAAACATCATGAGGAAAACCGTACGTCTAAAAGAAAGATCTAGTTTTTCCCTCTGGATTGTGAAGGTCTGATAGCAGCTACTCCATGTAAAAATCAGTATCTTTGCCAAATCCTTAGGCATAGGTTGAGGACTTCGTCAATCATAACGTATTAGAAAACGGATGACGCCAAGATGAAGAGGTCATGTGTCTCAATCAGGACGTTCCTATAAATTGTTTTGGTATTTTAATATACAATGATAATGCTGGTTAGTTTTTAAGTTCAAAATATTAAAAAAAATCACAGTCGTCATATTTGAAACTACTAGATCTAATGTTTTATTAATTTCGTTTGCCTAATGTAACTATCTACCTATATATAGGTACTTAAAGAAAATGTAATAAATTTACAGGATTTGAGGTTTGTTTAATACAAAGCACTAAAGTCCAGGATAAAATATTAACGCTCTAGAATCGTAAAATACGTGAAAATTGAACCCGAATAGTTAATTTTCATTAAAAACTATGATACAATCAATCAATAACTTATAAACCGTATTTCTCGCTTTGTTACGTGTCAATCAATCATTATTCCGAAAAATTTGTTCCACAATAGCGTCTAAAGATTTTTGGTGTGAAAATTTATTATATGAAAATTAATACCTGCATAGACGGTTAATACAAACGAGAATAAACAATGCTCGTACGTAATGTGAATAAATATTGAAACGTGATACACATAAACTTTTAAGATATTCGAGAAAAACTCACGACCGTAACACAACACTTTTCTCTTATTCGAATACTTTCACTATTATTTACATTCAAATTAAGTGTTTTCTTTTGAATTTCAAATACAGACCAAGTACAAATACAATTATGGAAGTGTGCGCAGTCAATGTACTGCGCACTATTAAGATGTAATAGAAACCAATTTGATAATTAATTAACGCAATATACTTGTATAACCACACGCGATGTTCTCAAAGTGAGTAGGCGTACTGGCAAGATATACATAAAGTATGTAATCATTCCATATCAAGTACTTGAGCGCAATCCTTGTGACAATATTATGCTTGTGTTGTAGGTATGTGGTAAAATTTTGTCTTATCGCAAATGTCTAAGTTGATAATGTAATATAGAAGTTTGACGAGTTTATCATTTTGAGTTTTATGGTGTCTTAGGAGTCGGTACAGTGCGGTAAATTTGCCCTTGTATCTTCCTAGTTACAAGGGCAATTTGTGTTGCAATATGTGTTGTACTTATAAAAGTATTTAGAGTAGAACAGTGATAGCCCAGTAGATGGTGAACTAGCTATTAACTAGATGGTGTTGTTGCAGGATTGTTAGAAAACGCGATTTTCCCTCAGATACATCCCTCCTGCTGGAGGGATGACTAAAATCGCGTTATCAGATTTATGTGCATATTTGTTATTATCACTTGCTCGGCGGGGAAAACCCGCACGCCCAAGAAATTATATTTCAAAAGTGTTGCCTAATTTAATAAAGGTCTGGTTTTACCTCTGGGCTGTCGATGTATGATGGCAATCGCTCGATATCAAAATTAGTATCTTCGCCAAATCCTTACGCTTAGGTAGCTGATCCTATGAACCCTAGATTAGACCAATGGATTAGGAAACGGGATAACGCTAAGAAGAAGAAGATTGCTATGTTTCGAAGAGTTTCGAACATGGACTAAATTGACTCGAGCGCCATCCTTACAAGTTTTAGTACAGGAGAGTTGCGTGAATTTGATTATTTATGGCAGAAAATAATAAAAAACAGCAAATTAAAAGAAAATAATAAAAAATAGCACAGTAAATTTCACGTAAATTTGTGTGTTATATATAAAGTTGGGCTTCTGACTTGAAGTCACTTAAGTGAGGAAGTTCATTGAGTTATTGTGCATGTCAGTGTAATCTAACTGACAAGCAAATGCAAGGTGTAAGGCCGATCGCCGCCTGTACATGGTTGACTTATTTACGTCGAGCTGCTCCCTACTTCAGACTTCAATGATTTCAAACAACATTAGACTGTGCATTCCGGCTGCTGTCGATACGTGATAAATTATAGTTGTTAAACTGAGCTCTGCAATCCGCAATGCAGGAGCGCAGTAAACTGCACCAAGCTCTTTCGGTTGAAGGGAGGCTTAATTTAATTTGAGTAAATTTCTTTTTACAAGATGTTAATTGTTATCACAAAGTTGAAATGTTTATAACCTTATAATACGATATATTTAGAGTGTATAAGACTTTGATTCTAGGCAACTATTAATGACATATCGGGGTCATTCTCGTCATTTCATCTGAAGAAAGCCAATGAAAAGGAGCAAATATAGTTCAGTGGGTAAAGAACCGGCCTATTAACCACCTGGTCCCCGGTTCAAATCCTGGCATATACCACTAAATTCGTGTTTTCGGGATTATGTACATATTTGTAATTATCACTTCCTTCCAACCTTCAGGAAAACTTCGTCAGGAAACCCGCATGCCCAAGAAACTATATTTCGAAAGACGTATGAAATAACCTAAGAAAGGTCTGCTTCTGAATTGTGGAGGTCTGATGGCAGTCGCTCCATGTAAAAATCCGTATCTTCGCCAAATTAGGCTCTGGTAGCGGACTAAGCCAATCCTGGGTTTGGATTAGGAAATGGGAGAAGAGACGTCCACCGTTGAACATTGGTCTCCCTCTTAAACGTCAATGACGATCGGTCTTGTGCTACTTGCATCATCGGCTCCATGCAGTCTTTACCAGATTATTTCCGGTCGCCGTTAGAGAATCTTTCGGCCACAGCGGCCATCGGTTTTTCGAGCTATGTGGCCTGCCTGTACTCCAGCTGGTCTTTAGAGCCACATCAGTAACCCTAGTTGTACTCCGAGTACGGCTCTCTCCAACGCACGCTGTACAACCTTGAGCTTTCATATGAGGCTCATAGTCAGAGATCTTGTTTCTGTGCAATAAGTCATCACTGGCAAGCTGGTAATGCAAACCGGTAGAAGACTTTTATCTTGAGATATTGAGGTATTATCATGAGGTTCATATCAGAGTAATAGGAAAAAAATATACAGCCAGTATTTTTACCCATGTGCCTGAGAAAGATTTTTATTTGTAATGTTGTTTTTATTTTTATTAAATCCTACGGCTCCTGAAACTACCTTCTGATAAAATACGACCAATTTGATCTTGATAGTTAAGTCTTGGCCTTGCTGAGCTTCTATACTCCTTCTACTTTCGTGTTGTGTATCCGTTTCGTAATTATTTCTTCCTACATTCTTTCTACATCTCCGAACCAACAGATCACGCCTCTTCTTATTTTAACATTTATATTCAATAACATCACTAATAGTAATATGTTTCTGTTTGGTTTCAATTAATTAGAATTAAAAAAAAGTCATTAAACTAATTCTTCCTACAAAATTTAAAGAAGATGGTGCAGTTATATTATAATACCATAATACACTTCATTACAATCTTATTGAACCTTTAAAATCTATTGTTCGGCATATTAATATATAATCTTCTTAAATAATGGTAGGACCGACAGATGGACGAACGGGCAACGTAGGTTTAAGTAATATGGTCCCGTTAACATCCTTTGGCTTGGGTACGGAAGCTTAAAAACTGGAATTTTGCTTCAAGTTTGGAGCGTGAGTGTCAACGTGCCAGCGATGATCCTTACAAGCGTTTATAGATTATGGAACAACCATCCGTCTATCTGGTTTGCGGTGTTCCTATTTGTCACCTGGGGTATAATATAAAAAAAATCTAATACAAGCTTCATTGAGTCAAAACTTTACAAACAAAGAAAGAAGAAATCAAAAGATACGATATGATAAATTATTATTATTTATTATATTTTCCTTTGCTTTTGTTATTTTTTAAAGTGATCGTAGCGTTGATTAGATATGGACATAGAAGAACCTTCTCTTATTTTTGCAAATGTAAGTATCTACTTGTATGATGATAAGATATGAAACAGAAATTCAACTTTTAAGAATCGACGAAAGTATAAATGCACTAACTAGAGATAAGTTGTACATTTATTTATAGCCTCAAATATATAATTAGAATAAAAAACTAGTCAGATGCGAGTCGCGTATTCCTCTAGTAGTTTTAAGTAAGGTAGTTTTTCTAACTTAGTTTGTACAATGCAACAACGCAACGTATGAATATAAAAATATGTTTTTTGTTTATGTTCCGTATTTGTTCAGTAAAAAGTGTAAATTCAGTATTTGTTCTTTAAAAACTGCATGAGAATATGAAATACAGAAAATGGTACACGATATACAGAAATTCAAAATTTCTAACATAACTTAGTTTTATGATACGCGTCGTAACATAAATGATACGTATATGTAGAATTGGTAATTTTTATGGCTATTTATGTAGATAAATTAACGATTTTTTAAATAAAAATGTTACTGCAATCGACACTAGTAGCGATGTGAATAGGCATCGACTTGAATAAAGTCGGTTTTCCCTTTATATTAAAAGATTAAAATGTTAAAATTGAATGCTAAGGAAATCATTTAAATTTTAAGTTATTTTACTAGCAAATTTCTGATCAGAATAAATAGCCTGGTCACATGTATTCTTATAAACATTTATCATAGATACAATTTGCAAAGAAATGAAATTGATCTTATGTTGCGGTACAGCAAAGATCAATCCATGGGAATACAACTTAAATATCAATTTGCAGCTATTGTGTCGTCACGCATGACGGAATTACTTAACTAGTGACGGGCGTGAACAGTTTCATTTCATGGACTAATTAATAGTGTGTAATTATTAGTCTTTGACTTACATACTTCCATAGCAGCCTCTGAAAGGCGAGTCTTAGTTGTGAGAATGCCGTAACACTGTTCACTGAATCATGTAATTGTAGATTTATGTATTTTATAGCTGTTTTTGGCGAAACTTGTCATAAGATTTTAATATTTAAAAGCCTTAGGCGGTAGAATATTTTTTCCAGTTTATATATAAAATATAGATCAATAATGTTAGTGTGGATGCACATAAAATGAATTGTTTCTTATCACAGTTTTAAAAATAAACATTAGTAACAATAAATATTTAGGTGTTAAAGAATGAAATTGCCGATTTGTGCTGAAAAATTAAAACACGTTTTTTTCTAAGATGTGATATATTTATTTAATAAAATATTTACCCTCATTATCTATACATTGCTGCCATCTAAACGAAAGTTTATTTATGCCTTTGCGATAGAACTCTGGGGATCTAGATTCGACAAACTGTGTGATAGCATTTTGCACTGCCTCCTGGGTAGAAACTTTTTTACCATCATATGTTATCATAGAGCAATAATGGTGAAGATCGATTCACTAGTCGGGGCTGTTTCACTGCCAGTTAGTTAGTTCCGCGTCGGAACTCGTATTAACAATTACTCGGAGTTTCAAAGTATCCATCTTTCCCGTCTAAGCTGGATGAACAAGAACAATTTAAAATCGAAAATTGCACATTTTTTAAGAGAAAAACCACATAGGTATTATGTGAAAAAAGTTTCATTGGAAAATCTCACACCATGAAGGTTTAATGTCAATTCAAAGTATCTATTACTATAAAACGGAAATTTCATACTTTAAACCCTCAATTAATTCAATGCTTAATTCATACTTTAAACTCTGTAACTTTTACGATAATACTTAATGATATTCTTTTTATAATAATACAATATATGTTAAAAATGTAAGAAAAATAATTTTGGACTCACTATAATCTTAAGACATAAAGCTAACATCACCAATGTGGTTTGTCTTGTCGGTCAAACAAGGCTCTGACGAAAGAGAGATATGACAAATATACCTACAGCTGTACGCTTGCGTCGAGTTAGGATTCCAAGTTTATTGTATGAACCATAAACATTTTTGTGATTTTTAATCCTCAGTAGCCTCAGTGTTACTTCGAGATATAGCTTTTTAAAATATTTATATTATATTCTTTAATTTTTTTTGAGGAATCTATATAAGAGTTTAGCTCTATATTTCAAATGTACGTTTTCCCAACGTTGCCAAATTAAGTATTCAACATCATGTTGTAATAACAGTCAGACAGACAATAAACACAGTCGGAGGCCTCAGTTTATTTATTTAAATTTAATGGGAATCCGATTATGTGATATAGGTGACAGGGCTGTGGGATCGGCGAGTGAAGTAGTACATCTTGTATTAATCTTCAAAGTTCCCATTTGAAGCAGTCCTACTCCTTGTTTTTTTTTAACAAAGCAGTCTATCTGGTGTACCTCCCAGTAAACTGCGGCCAAATAACAAATTCCTGGAGGGTCGTTGTTTTCCTGCATGTGAGTGAGGGCACCAGTAAGCTTCTGAGGAATTGCTGCATTAGCAGGAGACGTGGCATCGTGCGAGTAATACTTAATGAATTGCGGGCGTTCATAGGCTACGGTAACCGCTTTACATCAGGTGGGCTATATGCTTGTACCGCTCCTGAAGGCTACAGTTTGTTTTTAATAAACATTTAGAAATTTGGTCAAGAATTATCGAGATAAAACAATGGCGATCTATCGAAAACGTAGTACAAAACGTTTTTCTGGTTCATACTTATTACAAGTTTGTACAGGTACTTCAGATACTGCTGTTGTGGAAATGGTGTTATATAAATACCAACTTGTTTAGAACTATAGGCGGTCTAACAACAAATAGCGGTGTGTACAGAATAAACATTGTTTATGCACGATCTTTGCTTTCGGTAGAGTGTTGTTATTAGCACTAACATCATTCAAATATAGTAATGTTTATACTTATAATATAAAATATAAATTCACAAAGTAACAGAAAAATCTTTTCTTCATAACATGTTGGGGGCAATAAAGCGTACGGCTCGCCTATTGTGAAGCCTACGAATGCTTGCAACATTAACGCAGCAATTCATCACCGGCTTCCTGGTCTCGTTACCAACAGGCATGTTACGATGCCCCATGGAAGTGTCATTTTGATTATGATGTTTGACAAAGAATGTTGGAAATTCATCCTCATGCAGGAACCGGTGAGCCGTTGAACATTCCTAATTTTGAAGTGTCCGTAAGCATACCATCAGAACTTTAGGTATAAAAAAATTGGTACTTTTCTCAGGTACTTCGCACGGAACATTACCAACATAAATTGAGGAACGTGGCCATTTTTTAAACCACGTTTCGCTTTCGATTTGATAACGGGTATGCTTCGACTGCTTACATGCAGCAAGAAAAAGTGAAATTAAACATAATTTTGTGGTAAGTAAATGAGATTTATATGTATGTTATTGTCTATTCTCAAAACAATGTGGCGAAATTTAATTTGAAATTCCTCCTCTTTCCATTTTCTTCGTGTAGCTGTTTCGATTCGTGTGTGTTATACGCTATATCTTTACAGTGGGCATTGCTTTTTTCTCACTAGTGTTTTAACAAATATTATTTTTATATTTTTTTGTTTCAGTTTTATATTTTCGTAGACCAAGCCTAAATCAGCATTGATGAAGATAACTCATTCAGACACAAATAGATAAAGAAACATACAACATATATACATAATATTTTGCACACATGTGAGCTATAGGTAGAGCGAGGTGTAAGTATGAATTAAATGAACAATATAAAAAGACATGAATAATTTAACTACTGGATACACTTATATTTTCTGAGTAATATTGAATGATATATTAACGATAACACTATACTTATAAATACACATAAAGTACTTATAGAATACATATGAAATACATGGTTTTATGATGTATTTGTGCCGTATAAGGTGAACAAAATTTACCAATTCTATTGCACACAATATTCACCATTGGTTCCGTCACGTAGGAAATTATTCCTCCTCCAAGTGAAAATAAAGACGAAACTTACCGTGGTGAAAGTAGAAAGAAGAAGGAGCCGGGGAAGGCCACTCATCTAACATGAGCAGTAATTAAGTATCTAAGGATCGAGTTACGTAGCTCTCAATTCCCTCTGCCTACCTTGCAAGGGATTTAGCATAAATATATAGTAAAGTACATACACAATACATACAATATACATATTTTTTGGAATGCAGTTGTATTGTATAAGCTGGACCAATATACTCACTATCCTATAATATCCATAGTACTCTCGCCATATATTCATTAGTGGCTATTGGTAATACTTTCGAATAAGCCGTAACACCTATAAGGCGGATTATGTTCGTTTGCCAATGGACGTCGTATAAAAATAAACATATATCACTCGCACGACCTGTCGTCGTAACCTGATTCCCTTTCAAATTGTTGTCAATAGAGCTGCATGAGTTAACTCTACCTAAGAATATAATTAACTGCTACAAATTAACAGTTACCTGTGATTCCCATCTATGAGTATACACTTAGCAGTTACACTATTAACAGACAATACGTTAGATCAGATAGTGTTTTTTACGACTTCTTTTATATAGACGTGAGAAGCTGGTGGGATTGTGTTCATGAACGGTATACTTGTATTGTTTTTAGATATATGGAAACAAAAGGACAAAGAATTTGTAATCTTACTCGAAAAATAACTTGTATGACTATTTCGTTCAAAAAAAATCCAGTCTAGTTATATATATATATATATATTATATTATATTTGGTTAGATTGGAATGTCTTGTTTATTTCATTAAATATATCCAATGTAATTATTATGTATATTTAGATTGGAATGTTTTGAATGAAATACAACATTCTAAATTGGCTGTGGAAGAAAGTGAAATGAAAGTTTTTTTGAAAATACCTTGTATAGGTACTAACTTTCCAATCTAGACAGTTTTATTCAGCATGGTGAGTTTATAAGATACCGACCTCGTGCATCCTTGGCAATCCTTTTTTTATATAAATATTGTCTGACAAATTACACAAGTTAAAACTGTTACAAATATGTCTTACGTTGCTAACCCATATTTTCAACAGTTTTAGCTTTTATTAATATTATACATTAGCAACAAAAGACTTAAATAAACAGCTTATTTTATTTAGTTTGTGTTTATTTGCAAAAAATAACAAAGGTGCTTAGCAGTCGTCTCTATAATTGATTTTGTATTTTGTACAACTATCAACTTTCTCCGATCTCTAGAGCGATTGACTACAAATCGCCTGTATTTTGAAGCATTGTGTTGATATTTCAATGGTAAATTAGTGTGACATGAAATCTTGATTCCGGTTAGCTATAAACGTGACTACATAGTAATAAGTAGAGTTTTCGTAAATTAATACGGGTTTTGACGGGAGTATCAAACCAAAACTACAAACTATGTCGAAAAACTGCTCACTTAAAAAAAAAGGAATGGAAGAAAGCAGGTTTTTTAAAGTGTCTCTGTCCTGTATTGATACTAGATATTTTTTTTATATCTAATGATGTACTAGATTCATAGGCTATCCATAGATATAAAAAATACCGTTAGCCGCAGATATTCGTTGCGGGATTTTATTGAAAATAGACTTACGTAAACGTAATGGTTATTGTCTGTAGGAAGACATTTATTTTTTATTTTTTATATACTTGCACCCCTGCCGTGGGCAAGGCTACTTTTTCCTTTAATATCTCTGTACAGATTTTAAAATAAATAAAGGTAGGAAGACATTTGCGAACGGCAAGTTCTTGAGAAAAGAGGTAGTTTACGGTTCTTTGATTCAGATGTAATATCAATACGCTTAACATATTATCAGGTTAATTGATTAATCAACGGAAGACTTTGTACAAAAGTCGTCTGCGTGGGTACCTTTGTCTCACCTATTTCTACCGCCAATTTAATACTACTAGTACTAGTAGTAAATACTGCTATATTTATGTAGCTGTGTTCCGGCTTGAAGGGTGAGATATGGCAGAGGAATTACTGGGTACTGTGACGAAACACCCTTAGGTTACAAGATAGGCAGCGCGTTAGGAACATCCTCATGGTGTTGCGAGCCTCAATAGGCTGCTGCGACCGCTTACCATCTAATGTGGGCCGCATGCTTGTTGTCATTCTAGTTGCATAAAAAATCGTTTTGGGAATATTACACAAAATGTCTAGGTTTCGATTTAAAGGTATGATTGAAGGTCAAAATAATGTAATTAAGAGAAACATTTCTAGCAGTAATCTTTAGCAGTAGCAATAACTATTTAATTTCCAATATTTGATTGCGACTACTAATAAATCCATTTCTATTAATGACAGAATGAGCTGATTTACATCGTTGTGGATAGTGCCCGACAGTGCAGCGGCGGTGCATATTTCATTATTTTGTGTGCGCATTACACATAAAACAATGAAATATGCACCGAAATGTGGGCAGTGGATAATTGATGTGTCAGATGCAGTAGGATGGGCTTACCCGGAACCTATGCTGTGTGTGGATAGCTGAGTATAATTGTGTGCACTCACTGCCAAGGAAATTGCTTTGCTTGTTGTTATGAAAATTATTTCTTCTTCATATTCTTATTTATTAGTAATTTTCATTTATTTCTTATTATTACATGCTTTTCATGGCATCGACTTTATGTTCACATTTGCATTTTCTTTTCTAAATATAACCGAGTCGAGTGCTTATCGAATTACCTTGACTCACATAAAGATTGTTGAGAATTAAAAAAATAGCCTTAGTTAGTCAACAAACGATAGTCAATAAACAACATTATAGTTTTAGACAGTTTAAAGCTGACCAAACCTAATCTAAATTTGAGCCAAGCCTGACCCCAACTGATCCAAATCTGACAGTTACCTTATCTTACCCAAACCATGAACTCCAAATACGAATCGGACTTGCGTCTTACGTTCTGTGGAGCACATAGTTAAATTTACTTGTGAAGGAGTATTTACTATTGTTTTTTTTGTACATAAAATCATGATATTTTATATTATAAAATCATGATAAGTAAATTGATATGAAATAGGTAAACATTGACCTACATAATAAGTGTTATTCGTAAGTATATTAAGTATTTCATATTGAACATAACTTAGTAACCTAAATTTTACGTTACATCCTGGATACTCCGTGCTTACTTTACAAATGTCTATTATAACTGCAATAAACTAATGGGGTTTGTACACGACGAAAATGTGTACAATCATTGCGAGGAGTGAGTTTCACTGTCGTATATTTACCGGAGAAGTACTAATAAAGTGGTCTTCCGGTTACCGTTAAAAGCGTGAGAAACCTGAGTGGACACGATTTTAAGAATAATTTTGTTGTTGACCCGCTTATTGCAAATAAATTGCAGAGGCTTAGAGTGTTAACTTGGATATCACGTTTCATTCATATACCAAGTATTTGGCTACTATCACTGTTGAGGATAGCTTTAATATAACCTTTTTACACTTTTGTAAACTCTATGTTTTTACACTCTAGTATTGTACTCTAGGTATTCATTCTTTGGTTTCTACTGTCATTCTTTGTCATTGTTCGTCTTTGGTAAGTATTATTATTGTAACTCCCATCTCCTAAATAGAAAATACTCTGATATCTGGTCTTTTATCTATCTATTACATACAGTCCACCTTTCTTCAAAACACATTCTTTACAATCACAAAATTAAATTATTAATAGTAAACAAGATAGTACCTAGGTAGAATTCAAGCAGTGGTGACTCGTCCGAATATTACGCAGTCTTCAAATGAACATCGCAGTGTGCTTTATGCAATAGCTATTGAACATAACTACAGAAATGTATATGCATCATTCAAATACAAAACAAATATATACAGTCCACATATAAATATTTACCGAGACAGTAGTTGAATCTTTAACCTTTGGCATCTTAGTGACCGATTGACCACCGGGGCAGAAAACACAAAGTTAGTTATCGTAAACATAATCTACAATGTAATGTATACGTTAGTTAATTGTTCTAGCAAATGTATCACTCTGCCTGCCTGCAACTGTACATCAATATGGATAGTTAAACTGGGTTTAACCGTTTAACTGAATGTCCATAACAGATAACCAAGTACCTACATGTATACACACGGATTATTAATGCCTATTGGAAGAATATACAGAAATTATATTTCGAAAGACGCGTGACCTAATCTAAGAATGATCTGATTTTCTCTGTGGGTGGTGGAGGCCACGGTAGTCGTTATATGTAAAAATCAGTATCTTCGCCAAATCCTTAGGCTTAGAGAGCATCGAAACGGGATAACACTAGGCAGAAGTAGATCGTTACTGAGTACAAAAGGGGCAGACAGCTGTAACGTATTGCGTGTAATCTTAGAAGAAATGGATTGTAATCTGGAAAATTACCCAGATTCTTCCAATTATAGAGTGGTGTTAGTTATTAGTGCATAGGTTTTATGAGCACACAGAGTAGAGGAATGTTTTGAAGACATTGTAGACGGCAAAAGATTTCGGAGGACCTATATACCACTGGTGCTGCATTTTCTACAGGATGCTGCATGCGTTATTGAGCCTTTTGTTAGATAAGGATATACATATATGTATTTCTTTAATATTCAGTAGTCAAGGGTATTTTACTGTGAATGCCTTAACTGAATAGTAACTATTGCAGCATGGCAATGTAATGCAATAAGTATAATTTTCACTATTACTGTACTAAATACTACTCATTTAGGAGAGACGAGTAGATGGTTTCTTGAGTTTCCCCATCAAGTGATATTTCCTGATTACTGCTTTTTATCTTCACAAGAGTGAAGCCATGCTGATGCCATGGTAATGCGTCAGCTACGGTCGTACGTACAATGGAATCGAAAGATTTCATGAACATAATTATTGAGAAAGTACAACGTGAATAACTTAATAACAATTATTATGTAGTGAAGCATAAGAAACGCTCGATTAATCGTTTTCCAATAATCAGTGAGAGCAACATTGTCGATTAGACTATTCGATAGTCAACGTAATCTTCGATGGATCGAGTAATTACGTTTATATGTTCGTAATTACACTTAATCCATTGGTTGTTCTTATTAGTGTTATAAAGTATTCGAAGCAGGTTTCGATTTCGAATTGCATTGACGATTATATTATGGTTCAACACATAGTTAGGAAATTACATAATTGAAGAAAATCATTTTCTAAAATCATATGGTAATTATTTTACGTACACCACCGTATCACCTGCTTACATATTAGACCATTAATTCTTATTTTCATACGTAATAATATTTATTATGTAATTGTTATCTGTAATTTCGTAACTGGCGTACGTATTAATACCTATGCAACTCATTACGAAACACCCTAAGAAACTTCTTGACAACTGACTTATTTGCAGCAACGTCAGTCCGAATTATAATTGAATTCTCCATAGGTATATCGAATAAATTGACAAGGTTATGGTAGTTTCCGTGAATTAGTAACAAATGTCTTATTGATAAGACTATACAGTTTAAAATTCATTGTATTATTTACTTTCATTTTTAATCGCGTGTGTTTATTATGCCATACTTTATTAATATTTATGTACGTGGAATCAAAACGCGGTGATTCCACAATTGGATTATGAATTTGTTACATAATTACGGGTTAAAAAACTAATAACCACATCGTAATACAAGCTCCCGTTGTATTTTTTTTTGACCTTGTCGACAATGCTCACATAGAAATTAAATCAGAATTAGAATTATTGTATAAATAATACAAGAAAAAGTTTTATCTTGTATTATTTATACAATAATATAAGACAAAATTCTGATTTAATTTTATTGGTATGTATATACAATATACAAGATCTTCAAAGTGTGAGTTAATACGGTAGAATTTGTTTACTATACAAATTAAATAATTTATTAATATTATATTCTACTAATATTTCAAATATCAGTAATAGAGTAACTTTCAATTACTATTAATTTTTCTTTCCACTCACGGGTATTAATCCCGGTCATTTGATAGGCGTGCGCGGGGATAAGGATCCAACGCGTAGAGGCCCCTTTGTAAAGGCTATGTAATGTTGAACACCCGCCGTGACCCGCTTCAGGGGATATTAATGGGACAATATACCAATGAACAGGCCACGGCAGGTGTTGGGACTATTGGAAATATGACGGAAAAAAGTGGGCTATTAAAATGAGATTTGGTGTTATTATTAGAACCGGGCTATTGCATAAGAGGGACAGACGCCTGCCATAACTATCATATCTGACGTTACTTTCGGCAGGCGGTGGCTCGCCACTCATTAGATGGACCCCCGAAATGCCAGAGAAAGTCGGCCGGGGGCAACACCGATGTGAGTGACTCAGGGGTGTCGAGAGGTGTGCTGCGCTTTCTCCGAAGTTACTCGCGGCGTTATGCCCTTTAACACTTCCACCCCTGGAGCATATCACCTGCTAGAGCAATATACTCTATCGACTCCTCTCTGGACGGCCAATGAAGGCAAGCCAGAGCTGAGAGTCCTGCGGGCCTTCTTGGATTTCCACTCCGACCGACGAAGACACGCCGGAGACGAAGACCCTGATCGACTCTCTGGAGCACTCGGGTACCCGTGGTGTCGTTACGCACCAACAGCTCGCCACAAGCTGCCCTGCGGGCTATTAATTTTATTATTATAGCACCTACTTATCACATGCTTTTGCGATCTAATCCAATTAAACGCCCGTAAGTGCAATTAGTATTAATTTTACGGTATTACATATTAATTTGATTTTATATTCTTTTGTGACTATTTTAAACTGGTAATATAACATTAATATATATTATTTGAGGATGTACATTTTGTCTACGGCTTAATTTTTTTATTGATAACACTAAAATAAGAAAAGAGGAAAAGGTTCTGAATCGTTTGTCTTAGGCTGAGAGTTTTTGTTATTAGTGCGCATGACATATGTGTTTATGATCACTTTTGTTATGAAGGTAGTGGTGGGTAGTAAACTTATTTTCTGTAAAACATTGTCATGACTTTCTAAATTTCGCACTAAGAAGAATAGTCGTATGTAAATTTTACTAATTATCAGCGAGGTAAAAATAATGTGATAGGATATTGGTCTACATCGCGTGTTGAGATCGGTTCATATGTTGCCTTGCACTTACCAATGATACGGTTCTATAATTTCAAATAGCTATAGAAAAAGTGAAGAAAGTGATTAAATTCAATAACATAATTATAACCATATGTATGTGATTAAAGAGATTTGTAACGTAGGAATGTAATTATAACGGAATAACTGTAATTAAACAAAGGGTGCGTTATTAGAATCCGAAATTTTAATTTATAAAGTAAAATTTTAGTTCGATCAGAAACTAGGACGTAAAGTATATAAATATTCTTTATTTGCTATTATGCTCTCGCAGACACGTGTTCTTCCGTTTTTCCAATATAATAATATTGTTTTTATTTTTCTTACTTAATATTTGACTACTTTTATTAGTTTCTAAGCATCCGATCGCGGGCGATTTTCATTGCAGAAATGGTATTGCCCGATATTGGCCCTGATATTGCCCCTGCTGTATTGTAAGTATCCATTGGCTGCGGTAAGTGCTTATTTGCTGGTAAGGGTATAAAAATACCATAATTCATCGCAATGATCTGAAGCGAGATTGTCAATTATTGATTTATTGTTATGCTCAGAATTAGAAAAGACATTATCTAGATGAGTTGCGAATTATGTCTCCAGATATACATTGTGTAAATATGTAGGTACTCATTGTATATATTTTTCTTTTTATGCCACTAAGGAGACAAACAAGTGCCGTTCTGTCTTCATTATGTATATTTTTATAAATAGACTAGAGGTTGTCCGTAAATTGTTCGCGGTTTTTTAGGTATCACGAAGTTTCGATAAGTTTGAGCTGTATACCGTTATTCCAAACAGTCAACAGTCAGTTTCTTCTTAAGTATAGATACGAGTTTGTTCTCATATTACCTTTAGGCCCACGTGGCTGAATTCCGCCATGCGCGTTACGGCTCCAAGTATAAAACGGGCCTCAAGGCGCCAATTAATACTCTGTGCCATTAATTATTTCTACGTCATTAATGTTTTCATACTTAATAACAGTGTATTATCCAAGTGTACAGTTATATCGCAAATGTGCTCCGATAATTGTTTTCCTCCTCGTTCATCTGAGTTCAAATTCGTTGACTGATAACTTTCACTCGTAGCAAAATGAAAAGACAAAGTCATTGTTAGATACTCAACACTCAATACTTAACAGGGAGAGAAAAAATAGCGTCACGGTGTAGCATCAAACAGACTAGTTTGGAGCTTGGTTTCAAACACAAGCTGACGTAAACTAAAGTAGGTATCAAGATACCACACTATCACTAAATATACGGAACAAGAAAAATGCTCGCTTAAGGACATGAAACACGAGTAGCTGTCATTCACTCACTTTGAGTTGTAATGAGAATAGCTAACATGGGAGAACATTTCAATTGAGTGATCTTACTATTCTGTAACAGATTTTTGGTAAGCAATAACAAAAAATAATATTCAAGTTTATATTAAATTGCGTAATTTTGCAACAATTTTGTTTTTCGACGCGTATTGAATTGGAAAATCCTTCATTTTGACTTTTGTATCAAAAGTCTATTTTACATTGATCTGATGGCAAAAATAATTAATTCGTCTTATATTTACAAGCCGTAGGCCGAAATAGTTACCGTATTTTATAAACGCTTGCAGTACAGGAAGTATCGCTCGGGCATTGCTACCAGAGGGTACTAATACAGCAACTCTTCACGAGCTTATTGGTATAAAGACGACAATGCGCCCAGGAGTTGTAGCGATTTTCTATGGGTACTGCCTCAATCGGACTGCTTTCATGCGTCCTATGTCCCTTTCGCCAAAGCCTCGTTTCTTTATCAGCAGGGTGTATCATATACAGGTGAAGTTAGTTGTTGTCCTAAAGATGATAATGAGTTCACTTACACCCAAGCCGAGGATTTGGCGAAGACACTGTTTTTTACATGGAGGGACTGCCTTCAGACCTCCACAACCCTGAGGGAGAACCGGATCTTTCTCAAGTTAGGTCACACGTCTTTCCACTTATCCACTGGTTCATCACTGCTCATACATGTGTATATAAAAATTAGTAAACCGCTTTAATCAATTCTAGAAACATGGTGATAAGGGACAAGAATATAAGCGTCTGGGTATATTTTTGAGATGGCTTGTTGTCAACATTTCCGCTAGTAAGTTATCACTTGGGTCATAATAAGGAATCCAACGTATCGAATGACAAAAGAGAATACGAAACACACTCGAATACAATTTTGATCAATGATCATTCATGTCCGGAACGTGATCTCTCGTTGATTCTATCTTCTATTTGTATTTTCTAACTTACATATATGTATTATTGCTTTACCTACATTAGAGAGAAACATATTAGTATATTTTTATGCGTAGTTCAATATATTTCTACTGTAAGTGACTTTATGAATCAATATATTAAACAGGTTAATACTATGAGAGCTTATTAATTTTTTGCATTAACTCGGGCAACAAACAACCAGACAACCGGAACTTAATGCTTGGAACGCAGTATAGTCACCGAGCTTCTTCAATGAGGAGATTTCACCACCTTAGCGGTATAAAGACTCGGCCAAGTGCGAGTCGGACTCGCGCACGAAGGGTTTCGTACCATTATCTATAAAAACGGCAAAAAATCACGTTGTATGGGAGTCCCCCATAAATATTTGTTTTATTTTATTTTAATAATTTATTCTTAAAGTGAATATATAACAAAATATTCTGTGAATATTTCAAGCATCTACCTGTTGCCGTTATCAATATCGAGCAAAAGCGAGCAAAAAAAATCGGCCAAGTGCGAGTGGCACTCGCGCACGAAGGGTTCCGTACCATTATCTATAAAAAAGGCAAAAAAATCACGTTTGTTGTATGGGAGCCCCCTTAAATATTTACTTTAGCAGCAACAGAAATACATCATCTGTGAAAATTTCAACTGTCTAACTATCACGGTTCATGAGATACAGCCTGGTGACAGACGGACGGACGGACGGACGGACAGCGAAGTCTCAGTAATAGGGTTCCGTTTTACCCTTTGGGTACGCAACCCTAAAAAAAAAAATAGCAAATGAAATCCTGATTGTAGAAATGCACGCAGGGTAACGATGATTCTTGGTCATTCTGTAGGAGAACTTAATTTGACGAATTGGAATATATTTTTTACATGGAGAATAGAGCACCTAAATAATAATACAGTTCGATGCGTTACCTGCGTGAATTACATCGATAGAACTGCCTATGGAGGAAGTCAAAATAGGATGCCAATAAGAATAGAGTAGTAAATGATAATGTATAGCGCGTACTTAAGTTGTAAAAGTTAAGTAATTTCCTTGCCAAAGATTTCCTATGCAATTAAAATATTATTCTAAAAAACGGAGTGAAATTTTTCCAGGGTTAGTAATGGTTAAAAGGAGTCCATGGAGCGGCAAGTGTCCGTTTTTGGCGGTATTGCGTACTATCAGGAGCTGACTTAAAGATATAGACATACAATACCCTCATGTTACATATTAGTTACGTTAGTTGGTTATCATCATGTTATAAATTGAATTGGACTTTCATATTATCACCAAGCATACTAACACTACAGTTACCGATTAAGCTGTGATAGCGCAGTGGACAAATTACCGGCCTATTGAACAAGAGGTCTCCGGTTCGAATCCTTGCATGTACCACTAAATTGGTGTTTTCGGATTTATGTACATATTTGTAATTGTCACTAGCTCGGCGGTGAAGGAAAAACATCGTGGGGGAACACGCAAGCCCAAGAAATTATATATCGAAAATTCGAAATACGTGTGTCTTAACCTAAGAAAAGTCCAGTTTTGCCTCGAGGGTGTGGAGGACTGACGGCAGATGCTCCGTGTAAAAATCATTATCTTTGCCAAATCCGTAAGCTTAGGTAGCGGACCCCGCCAATCCTAATCAATTAGGAAACGAGATAACGATAACAAGCAGAAGAAGTTAGCATACAAAATATCCTGCGATAATTTATCGTTAAGAATTGTCATCAACAGGTATGTCAGGTTTTGATGAGGTCGGTGGCTCAGTCGTGCACGACGCGACTTTGACATCAATGCTCGTGGGTTCGATTCCCACACAAGGCAAACATATGTGTGCATGGACATGTCTGTTTGTCTTGGTCTGGATGTTTTAAGGGAGGTAGGGCGCATCAAAACAGCCCGTCTGGGGATGTACCTCACAGAAAACGGCAGCCAAATAACTCCGTAGAGAGTTGTTGTTTCCTGCGTGTGAGTGAGGTCACCAGTAAGCTCCCAAGGAGTTGCTGTGTAGGCAGCAGAGGAGGCATCGCGCGAGTGATAATTAATATATTGCAAGCGTTAAAAGGCTACGGTACCCGCTTTACATCAGGTGGGCCGTATGCTTGTATGCCTCCCGACGTAGTATAAAAAAAATGTTTTGTATTTACTGATTTTATGGCGCACGTTAACTCCTCGTGATTATATAGATAAGGGCCGTCCCCTTGAGCATTAAGAAATATTTCACTAGTATGCTGTAGATATACGGCTGCAAAGAAACAATGAAAATCATCGTACTCACAGAAATATATACTATTCAAAGTTTGCCAAAATCTGTTAGTCTGACAGTCTGCCAAATCAGCCACGGCTGTCACTTCGATCCAACTGCTTATGTATATCCTTTAAGAAAAGTGACGACCTTACCGCTTTAGCTACTTTGATAGGAGACTGCATATGATAATCATGATGTTTCAAGCGCCTTCCCAACTAGTATACAAGGTGCTCAAATGTGCTGACACACTCTCACCTCATCAGGTCTACAATAAATGTGCAGCTTAATAATAGTGCAGAAGATGATTAACTCTTGTAGTGCTATTGAGCTATATAGAAAGCCAACTGATGTAGCTTGCATGCTTGTTGAGTCAAACATTATAATTTGCTCATTAGATTTACGAAACAAAGACCGACTTTGTTGAAGATAAATACAAAAAAATGTTTAAGTCCATTACAGTAAAGTTGCCATAGAAGTGCCTAGTTCTACGAGATTGGAATACATGTGTACGTACGTATATTTTCAATTGATCTTGCAAAGTAGGCAGAGATAACCGACCGCCATATGACGCGGTCCTTATACACCTCACTTGCTTCTTTAAATATTTACTCATCGTTCTAGCGATTCCTGGGTCATGACATCAACTTCTGATAAAACACAACTAATCCTTCCACTTTCGGATTGTAAATCTGTTTCGTAATTCTTTCGTTCCACAATCTTTCAACATGCCCGAACCAAAGGAGAATGTTTTTCTTATCTTAACACGGACACTCTCTTTCAGACCAACTCTTTTTCTTACATAATTGTTGGGAACGAGTATAATAGGGGTAAAAGTATGGATCTTGTGAATGTGTGAATGGATCTTCACCATTATTGCTCCATGATAACGCAAGACCTCACACTGCACGATAAAACATTAAGTAACTCTACAGGAGCTGTAGTTAGAAACTATATGCCATCCTCCGTACACGCCAGACCTTGTTTGAACTGACTGATTTTTATCGTGATTTGGACAATTTTGTACGTGGAAAAAAAAATTTTCGCAGTACAAAATGCTTTCACACAGTTTGTCGAATCTAGATCCCCAGATTTCTATAGCAAAGTCATAAATAAACTTCCGATTAGATGGCAGCAATATATAGATAATGAGGGTAAATATTTTGATTAAAAAACTATGTTATATCTTAGAAAAAAAACTAGTTTTAATTTTTCAGTATAAATCGGCAGTTTCATATTTTAATCCCTGATATAAAACAGCTTATGTAATTGAAACTGCAACTTGCCGAGAAAAAATAATGGCTAGTAAAAGTGTCAATTACATACACTATTGTTATTGGTCACATAAAAATCTAACATTTTGTAACCACAAAACTCAATCAAATAAATTCAATCCGATTTAATAGTCAATCGATTTTTGACTTAAGTTACTTTTTTAGCTTTGTTAGCTGCATATAATATTTTACGCGAACATCGATTTAAAACAAATCGAAGCCGTGAAATTAATTGATTTTTTATGACGAGATTACATGTGAGCTAGTGAATTAAAAAGTGAGATTTAAGGTCATATTTTTAGATACAAAATATAAAATTGCAATTATTGTTTATTTACATTTTTGTGTATACCGATAGAAATCAATTTGAATGAGATCTGTGTCATTAGTGCTATAACAGTCATTGGAAATTTTTTTTACGGGATAGAAAAATAAATCATACAGTGGGAATAGAAACAAGCTGTGTTACACATGTAGCTATCGATTCTTATAGTGAAACATTTGTCGAGTTATATCACAAAAGATAAAATATGGAGAAGAAATGGGTGACTGAGAAGGATATACATAGATCAAGTGAAGAAAAGATGAATGTACGTGACTTACAGGGATCTAAAATATTGGACTGAAGACAACTTCTTTGGCTGCTCTGATAAGGGTCCGGCGCAAACTTTTATGATGATCCCATTTGTCCTAAATACACGTAATAATTGACATTAGCCCTATTGACCCACTGGTCTCCGTTTCGAATTCTGGAATGTACCACTAAATTTGTTTGGTGTAATTTTTTTCGGATTTATGTACATATTTGTAATTTTCCTTTGCGCGGCGGCGGTGAAAGAAAACATCGGAAACCCGCGCGTACAAAAAATTGTTTCGATAGACGGGTGCCCTAACCTAAGAAAAATCTGATTTTCACTCTGGTTGGCGAAGGTCTGACGGCCTCTTCGACGGTATCTTCGCCAAATCCTAGGCTCAGGGAGTTCTAATGGAAGAAGAAGACACGTCACTATTGTCAATCCCTTGCAATTTAAACCTCTGTCAGTTATCGAAACGTTATTAGAATTTGTAGATAGGGCATCGGTAGAAATTTTATTTCCAGTGAGAAAGACTAGTCTATTTTGAGGCAGATAGGAGCGGCGCCTCATTGGGGTGTGAAGGAGATGACATCATCTTATGATTTGAGTAACGTTTAACAGATAACAATTTCTGACTCAGTTGTTCTACGCTTTGATTGGGTGTCTTTATAGTTATATTGTTTTTTTTACTAAATTTCTGTCAATTCATACGAAAACATATCTACATACAGCAGCAACTCTATATTCATATATCTCCGCATATACGGAAAAAATCTGTAGTGAAATATAGCAAATATATTTTTTGTATATTTTAAATCATAGTAAGTTCATAGAGTTTGGTCTTCTATGATTTACCTCATTTAGCCTATGTGTGTCTAAGACAGCCCCCTTGTAAAGACTAGTACACTTTTATTATTCTGAAGTTATGTTTTAATACTCTTTTAACAGTTAATATGAAAAATATGAAAAAAAAAACGATATAAGTGCGGAAGGCTTAGAGCGACTTTATCTGTCTATCTATCTACAACGCCATATCCCTTACAGGGTAGGCAAGGAGAATTGGGCTTGATACTTACAAACCTCATTTAATTTCTTACCTACAATATAGGTTTTTCATGCACGCTCGCCGGTTCCTACGGCTCCTAACGTCGCGTTCTAAAAACACACGACTTATTTGGTAGGTGAGTTACCTTACACGACACCTACATCTTTCTATTTTCGCTTTGTATACATGTTTAAATAAACCTGTTTAAAGAAAATAAAATTCACATGCCATATTCTAACCTCATTTATGCTTCTACCACCAATTAGTTTACGCGATCTAGCGCCGGCCGGCTCCAATCGTTTCTGCCTCGGCGGCTGCGGTCGTCCTCGCGATTGCCCGTCGTCTGGAACAGGAACCGCATGCACGGTGGAGGGTGTACAGCAGCCGAGGCAGAGACGACCTGAGCAGCCATGGCAGCGACGGCACGTATGTATCGACGATAGTTGGAAGTTGGGCATCAGCCGGTGCCATAAATTAATGAATTGGTGACGGAAGCACTAAACCTGATTAAATAATATTGCATGTAAATTTTTAACATCGCGTAGATATAATTAACCTCATTATTTATGGTTATATATATACATCATTGAAACCGAAGTGTTATAAAAACTTATACTCCACTTGACTAAACTTAAATTGATCACTGGTGCAAAACAGTTATGTTTTTAAAGCGTTTACAGCAAATGTATTTTTTATTAAAAATTTTGTAACACAACGTACAGTTACAGTTTAGTTGCGACTTGTACGTTACATAACGGTAAATAAATCTGACATTTTATAGTAAATTCGCATAACATCTTTGAGCTTGAGACCGACCACATAACAGAGTTAGTTCACCTCTACATTCCGTTATTATCTTTACATTGCGCTTTAACCGTGTAACAATATTTTACAGCTTTTTACATTTTAACAGATATTTATTTTCTTTGTTTTTTTTATGAGATTTCATGAGAGGTACCTCCATCTCACAGAAAACCGCAGCCAAATAACAACTTCGTGGAGGGTTATTGTGTTCTTGCGAGTGAATGAGGTCACCAGTGGGCTCCTAAGGAGTTGCAGTAGTTAGCGGCAGAGGTGGCGTTGCGCGAGTGATAATTAATGTGCGGCAAGCGTTTATAGGCAACGTTCGATTTTATTTCGTTTCAATAGAGAAGCGCAAATGAGTACACGATTCAGTAGGTTTCTTCCAGCGAGCTCGTGTAGCAGTCGAATATAGAGCTTTTTTGTATATCCAAAATTTTTCAAATGGGTCAAACTATTTTTTTGACAACCCCTAACTCTTCATCTGTGTCATGAATACTAAAATGCCGGTCTTGCTCCACTTTTTCAAAAATAGAATCGCCTTTATCCGTAACAGGTCGACCAGAGCGAGCTTCATCTTGACACCAAAATTCCCGGAATGAAAACGTTTAAACCAATGTTTGTGCTGTTCTTAATGACACTGCGTTAAGTAGTATATTAAAGTCACATTTTTTTTTTGCGTTTTGTGTCGCACCTTTTTCTTTTTTGTGACGAAACACTCACTTCATTTCACTCTTCTCAGACTTCACTTTTTACTTCTTAGATTCACTCATTTTGGCGGACAGTAAAACAATACAAATATGGCGGGAATCCGTTTTAACTTTTAATTTTTCTATTTTTAAAATGACATCCATTTAATTATATTAAAATTGGCCAGATACAAATAGCTCAACCAAATAGATTTTACTGCAACTTTATCATCTAAAATACTAAAAAACTGATTTTCCGACCAGTTTGTGGTTTGGTGGTCTAAAATAAATTATCTTCACTAAAAGCGCGCTCTTTTTCTCATAGAAGACTATGAGAAAAAGAGAGCTGACATATAAGACATATAAAATCATATAATCTTTAGACATATGCATACGTCGGATTAGTTGGTACAGAGTGGAACATTCTAGTCATATAGTCGTATGAGGAGAAGGTTCTATTGTATGTTACACTATTATACGAAGCTACGAACTTAGGAAGCTACAGATGAAGCTCGAAAAAAACGAGTACTTGCGGATATCTGTAGGTTTAAACCACAGGTTTAAACGCATGGTATTATAAAGTGGTAATCATCTTACTATGGGCTATGGTTTGGTTATGTTGTTTTGTTCCACGGTCGAAAACAATATTAAATTCATAGTAGGTACTTATATGATTGTACAATATGCCTTTTTTTTGTTTTATCTCAAACAAGTCTGGCTGCTGTACGAGTTACCGTAGCATGTGGATACTTGCAACATCAGGGGTGCCACTCTTGTGTTGCTGATCAGTATAATTTTTTTGCGCAATTGCGCAAGATCAAAATAACAAACCAAATCTTTAACATATTTTTATAGAACGCCGAGACTACGCGGCCCAGATTATGTAAAGCGATTGTCAATGTTTATCAACGCTTGCAATACAAGGAGTATCACTCGATGACTCGCCTTCCAAGGTGCTATCACAGCAACTACTGGTAAGCTCACTCACTTGAAACTATAAAACAGAAGAGTTTATTTGAACGTGCTAATTCCAGGACATACTAGTCGCATTATAAAAAATATCTTTACATTTGAGAGCTCTATTCCTAAGAAAGATAAGCATAAATATACTATCAACATCACGATACTATCCTTAGAAGCCGACGAAAAAGAAAGTAGAAAAAGTGGTTGCCACGGTATACCGGGATACCAGCAGACGAGCAAGCGTACTAAGTACAGATATAAGACTACCCGATAAACTAAATTAACAACCTTTTAACAGCATTACGGTCATCATTAACTCTCCATCTAAACGAGCTCTACTTTTTACTACTACTATACTACGTAATTAGTTAGTTTACCTAAAGTTTATAACATTAAGTTAAGGTATTTGTCTACAGATATGTATTGTAAAACCTGTTGTCTGAAAATAAATAATTTGAATTTTTTGTATTGCGTCGACTTTCTAATATCATCCTGTAAGTACTCGACCCATAATGTATGCACTATAAAATGTGGATGGTTTATATATATATATATATATATATATATATATATATATATATATATATATATATATATACATATATACATATATATATATATATTCATAGATATATATATATATTCACCCTACTAATATTATAAATGCGAAAGTTTGTATGTATGGATGTTTGTTGCTCTTTCACGCTTAAACGGCTGAACGGATTTGAATGAAATTTGGCACGTAGATAGATTATGATCTGGATTAACACATAGGCTACGTTGTTTGACCCCACGCGGGCGGAGCCGCGGGCAGCAGCTAGTATTCATATATATTCGCTGTATGAAATAGTAGCGGATAGAATTGCCACAGTTTTCGAAACCGCAACCTTTTGTTTGAACTTTGATTATAAATTTGAACTATTACTTTCTATGAGACCAATGAATTACCGTGACCTTTGTATCATTATTTGTTGACCTGCCCGAGAACTAACCACGCCTTCTGTTTCTTAACTTTAACCTCACGTATACTCCATTCCAATTACGATTCTGTCCACGAGCGCAGCGCATTCTCCACGTTTCATATATATATAAACAGTCTTTGTTATGATATGATAGGTTATTGTAGTAAACCATCATATTAATTTTAATGGGAGTTTGTAATTTTAATGGAGTGTAGACAAATATTTGTAGGAAAACATAAGCATTTTTATTTTTTTAAACCATTAATGTGATATACAACCGTAGGGTATGCATTATGTTAAGCAGTTACTGGTAGAGACGTTTGGAATGCAGCATCTTTGTTTGTTGTTTGTTGACACGTTTGTTCAGTTAAAATGAACCCAAGTGCAAATTTATAGATTTGAAGTTATTTGAATCGAAAATGTAACATCCACTACAAACAAAATATATATTATAGTTTCGATTACTATTTATAGGTATTTTTTTTTATACAACGTCAGGAGGTATGTAACCATACGTCCCACTTGATGTTAAGCGGTTACCGTAGCCTATAAACGCTTGCAATACATTAAGTACTACTCGCGCGATGTCAACTCTGCTGCTAATGCAGCAACTCCTTAGGAGCTTACTGGAGACCTCACTCACATGCAGGAGTATTCCTATTGTATAATAGGGTAGTTAGGGTAGGTAGGAATAACATAGAGGGTTCTAGGGAGTTGATATTTGGCTGCGGTTTTCAGTGAGGTACTTTCTGGGACGGCTTGCTTTGATGCGTCCTACCTCTTTTAAATTAGATAAAACTGTATATCTTTTTAGGGTTCCGTACCCACAGGGTAAAACGGAACCCTATTACTGAGGCTCCGCTGTCCGTCCGTCCGTCCGTCTGTCACCAGGCTGTATCTCATGAACCGTGATAGTTAGACAGTTGAAATTTTCACAGATGATGTATTTCTGTTGCCGCTATAACAACAAATACTAAAAAATAGAATAAAATAAATATTTAAGGGGGCTCCCATACAATAAACGTGATTTTTTTGCCTTTTTTATAGATAATGGTACGGAACCCTTCGTGCGCGAGTCCGACTCGCACTTGGCCGATTTTTTTTTTAATTACCTAGCTTCTTTCTTATTTAATTTTACTGACGTAGGTGTGTATCTAAAGTACCAAATAAACGCGTCATTTAGCAGTCCGACTGTAGAAGTAACTCTATCTAATAAAAATGTTTTTATCTTCCTGCGAGCGAGTGAAATTACCAATAAACCCCTGAGGAGTTGCTGTGTTAGCAGCAGGCAACGCGCGAGCTATAATTCTGTATCGCAAGTGTGCATAGACAACGGTAATCATTTTCATGTTTTTCATTATTATTATTTTTTTTTTTTTATAGTAGTCATATCGACAGGCTCTTTGGCCCGTGCCTTTGTTTGTTTGTCATTTTTTTTTTGTCAGATTGTTAGTTTCTTATTATCGCTCCGCAAGTGCGATTACAAGTCAGGATTATTATTATTTTAGTTTTTGTTTTAAGCAGGAAGTGGGACGAGAGACGCGGGCAGACCAGTCCCTCCGAGCGGCACCCGTTCACGAGTTGACGCAGAGGGTAGCCATCACCGTGTTCAACCATATTTTAGGGAACTCGATGACCCGCCCCCAACGCCGCCGCCCGTCTAGACATTTTAGTGAGCCCGTCTATTAATTTTTTCATTATTTATACAACATCAGGTGAGGTGGTATAAACAAATATAGAAATTAGGCTACGTACTACGTACGTACTAGAGTACTACGTACTGTTCAACGAACGGATCAGCATTTCATGTTTCGAAGGCTAATTTAGGTTGCATTGAATATTTTTCATAATTGTATAATCGCAATCATACAACTGAATTACTTTTTTATACAATGTCGGAAAACATGGGAGCATACTCTCTACCAGATATCGTCGCTTATACACGCTTGCAAAATATTAAGTATCCCTCCACCATCTCTTCTGCCAACACAGCTACTCCTTAGGAGTTTCTCGGCACTTGGAGAAATATAAGAACCTTCCAGGGAGTTGTAATTTTACTATGGTTTTCTGGGCGGTGGAGGTCCCCAGGCTGGCTTTGCCCCTGTACCGATCTTAACTTATCGATTGTCGTCTATTGAAAACAGCCGAGATCGATGGCTTTACGTGAAGAAGTCAAGTCGACTGAACCCATCCATAGCTTAACTTGTATGTTCCATTAGGTTAATACGCATTAAGCTCCTAAAACTAGCAAGTTTTCAATACTTCAATACAAAGAGTATATAGAAAGTAAAATAAGTATATATATATATATATATATATATATATATATATATATATATGTATAAATGGCGAGCGTACTTCAAATGAGCTTGTTGTCGGAATGCTTAGCAATCCTACTTTAACACCAACGTACGGTTCGCTATCTGTTTGATGAACAGGTCTGTTTGTCTTGGTCTGGATAATTTCAAGAGAGGTAGGGCACATGAAAGCAGCCCGTCTGGGGAAGTATCTCCACCTTACAGAAAACCGCAGCCAAATAACAAGTCCCTGGAGGATTGTCGCGTTCCTGCTAGTGAGGATACTGATCAGCTCCTAAGGATATGCTGTGTTAGGAGCAGAAGTGGCTTCGCACGAGCGATACTTAATGTATTCTAAGCGTTCATAGGCTACGGTAGCCACTTTACGTTGGGGTGGGTATATTATATTTGTATGCCTTTAGGCGTTGTATAAATAAAAAGAGCTATGAAGGTTAAAGAAGTGGGTGAGGTGTGGAAGGATAGCGTCTTATGGCGCTCGGTTATCTCTGCCTCTCGCAAAGGATCTGGCGTTAAGATATACATACATCCACATAATGTATAAACATATAGGTAGAACATATTAATAAGAAAAAAAAAGTGTTAAAAGATTAGATAGAGGCGTATCTTATTAATATTTTCAATACTAGATATTTGTCGGTTATTGTTCACCTTAAACATAGTCATGTTAACGATTAGGGAGTGCTATTTGTCTGGTCCAATATGTGGTTAACATGATAAAAGATATCAGTTAAGTATTACTTTAGATAAAAAACAGTTAATTGCATCACGTGCTTGGAATGGTAGAGTTTAGTCACCAGGATAACATAAAAAGTCACTATTGAAATTCAAATGAGTTCTTGATTAATAATTGATCTTGAACATTGATAACAATTAATATAGAGTTGGTATTGATAAAGATGTAATGAATTTAATAAACATTAAGATTTTATAAATATTGTTGGTTTGGATATGTAGAAATAATTCAGGATGGAATAATAACGAATAAGATATGCAATGGCTAGCTATGAAGTATCAGTTGCGCGTAGCCGCCCCTGTTGATAAAACGACAAATTTTTAGCAGCTTACTGGTAACCTCACTCAATCGCAGGAACGCTACAACCCTACAGGAGGTTGTTTTCTGTGAGGTGGAGGTACTTTACCAGTCGGACCGCTTTGATATGTCCTACTCATCTTCAAAACATCCAGACTAACACAAACAAACACGTTTTATGCACACAAATGTTTAAAATGGGAATTTAACTCACGAGCATTGGTGTTAAATGCTTTATACTATAAATCACCTGAAAGAAAATCGCATTTTTCGACCTACCTACCGTCGCA